>OX376372.1:124900898-125145727 GCA_947369275.1 Nemotelus nigrinus | reverse complement strand
AGTAGAAGAATCGTGCAGGTTTTGAGTGCATATTCCACCACATGTGCTGCTTATTACGGCCAAACTGTTTCAAATGCCACGTTTTACTTTCGTCTTAAGAATGCATTATAACTCATATGGTGCAAGGTTTCAGATATTACCACTGGCATGAATTTCAACGTTTATGAGAGCAAAATACGGGTTAATTATATTCGTTATCAGTTGCTTATTTCACATAATTTTGAAAGCAGCATCTCATATAACATCAATGAAGAAAATGCTCAGTGCCTGCAGCACTGTAACTGAAGTTGGTGTTTGGGGCTGCGATCCGAAAAATTTGCAGAACTTTGCGAATTGTAACATCGGTTATTTATTTTCATTGTAAATGTTTCGGTATGTATACTAACTGTAAGCATTTATTGATACAAAAGTAGCACAACCGACTCGTGCTGGCAACCTTTCGCCAGTATCAAATCCAAGAATATATCAAATCTGCTTCACGTTGTTTAATTACATTCGAAGTTATAGGAGTATAAAGAAATTTAGGGTTACCTGCAGCGATTTTTTCAAATGATCGAAAGCTTAATATTTGCTGGTTATTGTCACTACAATATCATTACCATTTGAAAATTCTACGATAAAACCGCTTAATAAAGATATTGCAATTAAACACAAAACCAACAATAGCTGGCAACCCTATCGTGTCTTTTCAACCAAATTTGGCCTGAATAATGTTTATGACAGGTTTCATTAATTGTATGAAATTCGTATTGATTTCATGACTGCACTGGAAGTTATAGTACAAAAAGTTTTATTTTCCTGAGTGAATTTTCAAAACCAAAGACACAAAAATTACCATAGCTGGTAGCACCAATCAAATTTTTCAACCAAATTTCCACCAAACAGAGATTAGAGTTAGGTTTAGCTTCTGTGTCAATTTCATGAAAATCTGGTAACTTATTCACATTTCATAGGGCAAAAAGCAGTTTTTTTTCTTTGTAATTTTTCAAGATGGCACCACTGGCACAGAGTTGCCCACAATTCAAAATCGCTTCTATCAAATCTGGTCTTACTTAAGTCCAATGCATTCTGTAAATTTTAGCTGTATCTGATTATTGGTTCGTGAGTTTCCGTGAACAGAAGTTTTTGATGCTAAAAATATAGGTTAACTGGGAGAGGGTTACCGTTCTTGTCCGACATGAAATTTCCAAAGTTTTATTTTGAACGTGTAGATAAAACATAAGATTTATATACAGATTGGTTTTATTGTAAAAAACGGACATTTTTTTGAATATTCGATGGTTTGAATGTTTTCACTTCCAAATTTTTTTTTTCAAAATGAAGACACCAAAATTATCATAGCTGGCAGCTCCAACCGAATTTTTCGACCAAATTTCTACCAAACGTGGCTTAAAGTAAGGTCCAGCAATTGTGTAAGTTTCGTCAAAATCGAACGATTCAATCAGAATTTATAGGGCTAAAAACAGTTATCTTTTTTAGTGGTTTTTCAAGATGGCACCACTGGCACAGAATCGCCCGCATTTCAAGATCACTTCTATCAGACCTGGTCCTATTTAAGGTCAATACATGCTGTGAATTTCAAATAATTCTGCCCATCGGATCGTGAGTTTCCGTGAACAGAAGTTTTTGATGCTAAAAATATAGGTAAATTGGGCAAGGGTTGCCAGGCGTGCCCGTTATACCATATCTTTTTTTTTTTTGGTTATGTAAACAAAGCACAAGATTTACATATGAAAGGCTTATTTTTGAAGAAACGGCATTTTTTCAAGAGAGACGATGATTTGGAGGTTTTCACTTTCAGTGCCTGCCCTAGCTACAGGGCTGCCAGCACGCTCATTAAAAGCCACATAAATCTACAACTAAATAATATCAATATGTCCTGAATATTTGGTAATTATTGAATAGCTCTGTCAAAAGTTATCGAAATTTAAAAATTTTCAAATTTTCCCGTCCTCTTTTTAGGCACCCAGCGCACACATAGGGTTAAAAAATTCCAAAGCATTATCCGATTCATATGTAGAACACGTTAGAAATTTATTTTATTAACTTTATTTTTGCGAAAATCATTTGTGCACGAAATAATAGGTATATTAAAAATATCACTTAAATGCCCGCCGGCGCGAAAAGGTTTACAATAACTGACATTTAAAGAGACCTGGACCTATTCTGCATATACACCAATGTATTCTGAAAGTTTCAGCTCAATCGAATGGCGCGTTCCCGAGATTATCTCACTGAAATTTTTTGTACATATATATATATATATATATATTGAAATATGAATTTTTGGCCGAATCGATTTTAATACTAATGTTCTTCGAACATTAGTAAAAAAACAAGAGACAATTTGTAATGTTAAGTATAGACCAATCTGAATAAATGACTGTAACGTAATTAAAAGAATTGTTGCTAGAATTGCAGATTATTCTAACAAATCTGAAAAAGACGAGAGCTTATACAGTTAAAACGCTTTAAAAAAATTAGAACATGCGCATAATTCCAAAGAAGTAGGAATATCGTTATTAAATAAAATTAAAGAAGGTGAAGAATTAGAATTGAATTCAACTTTTATATCAATCAGTGAAATATTGATTACAGCACTTGTTGGGCATTTGAACGCTGTTAATGTAAAGTTATAATTGGAATGTATAAAGAATATACCGAGATGCCAGATTTAAATTTAGAAACCGCAAATGAGATTGTTCCGATTTTTGATGGAATACATGAGTTAGATACTTCTTAAACCTTTAAAAACTCTAGCGCATCAGAACCGCTAGAAAACAAATTTTCGAAGAAATTGTCTTTGAGTGACAAAAAAATGAGGAAAGACGTAATACACTTTTTTGTAGAATCATATCAACCATTCCTCGTTCAAAGCAACAGAACTCAACTAAAACACAAATGTTGAAAATGTTCAGTGCTGGCAATACTTTAACAACGAAGCAGTTATAAGTTTACCATAACAAGCTCATACTTAAATCAACTTATCCTTTGAATTTCGTTCTCATCGGAGGATTTCATCGAAAATTTCAGCGGTTAAACTTTGTTTGAGTTCATCCGAAAAATGTTCAAAACTCGGAAAATTTAAAAATTGGTTTCTTATTTTTATCGCAAATGCTTTGCATATGAGTATGTAATTTCAAGCATCTGTTGGTGCAATATTTACGAAAAAGCAAATGCTGGTTACCCTGAGTCAGCAGCAGAGCAAAATATTTACCAAATCTACTTCACGTTAAGTTAAACCCAACCAGTCAATTTCGTTTTGATTGAATCACTGCGCTGGAAGCTATACGGGCGAAAATAATTTTAAAGCTGCCACCCTCAAAACTTTTCAAATTTTTAAAGCGTTTATATTTGTTTTTCATTTTCATTCCAGGATCATTCACATTTGCAAATCTAATGACGTAATCGCTCAGTAAAAAAATTTCACAAAATTACAAAAATGGTCATAGCTGGCAGCCCTTTCATGATTTGGGTATGATATTCAGCTCAAATTAAGGTCCATTTACTGCAAGAACTTCGTTTTGATTTCGCGACCGAACCGGAGTTTATAGGGGAAAAAGCTTTATTTTGCTGAGCAAATTTGCAAGATTTGTGAGACTAAAATGACTAACGCCGGCAGCTTTATTCTAATTTTTCAAACCAATTGTCATTACATGTTGTCGGAAGTAAGACACAAGTACTGTGTGAATTTTGTTAAAATTCGATGGCTGAATCGGAAGTTATAGGCCAAAAAGCTGTTTTTTTTCTCAGTGATTTTTCAAGATGGTACCACTGCCACTGCGTTGCCCGCATTTCAAAACCACTTTCATCAGACCTGGTCCTAGCAAATGCAAACAAGTCCTGTGAATTTCATTATGATCGGATAATCCGGTCGTCAGTTCTCGTGAACAGAACTTACGAGTGCTGAAAATAGAGGTAATTTGGTCGATAGTAACTAATGCCGACACGCCAGTACGACCACGATCTACTACAATTATTGATTTTATCCTTTAACATTCAATGTCGTTTCACTTACTGGCGACTTTTTACGTCTAATTTTCCAAGCGCCGAGATTTCTGTTACTCTCAATTCTCGGTTCTCACAAAATTCTCATAAATTCAATAAAATATTTCCAATTCATATATATATGGTAAGAAAATTAAATAATTTTTCAATCATTCGCTTACCTTAAATTAAAACAAAAAGTCAGCTCTGCTTCCACGCTCCTATTGTAGGTTCAGAATTGTGTTGTTAACTCACGAACCTACAGAGAAATTAGTCACGTCATCATAGCCTGGGCCTCGAACCCCGACCTGCCTAACTGGAAATGGGCGCACTACCGTAGCGCTACAAAGCCAATTTTAAGCTCCGTCTCGAATTTCAATCACATTTATCGGTCCCTCATCAAGAAGGGGCTTCGAAACCGATACTGCTTAGCTTTTTGTCACTGGTTTTTTATTTAATTTAAATTCCTCCGATTCACTTTATCCACTGGTTTTATATATAAGCTCTGTTCGCGTACCTGAATCTATTACAATATATTAAAATAGATTCGCACAAAGTCGTTTTTGTTCTTTTGCTGCAAGTCAAATTTTGCAGCGAAAAGAAGCCAGCTGCCAAAATCTGTTATTGCTGCAGTTTGCTGAAGTACGTGAACAGACCTATAAATTCCTCCGATTATCTTGTTCCATTTTTCACGCCAGTCACGGACAGAATCTCCAATTTCTTCTTCAATTTGCTGCAGTATGTACCTGGGGTGTGTTCAGTGTGCATGCTATAGCAACTATTAGCTGCTATTTTAGCAGCTCTGGCTGTCCTGGATGTCACGAAATAGCTACTTTCTGGTGCTTGCTATTTGACAGTCGGGCTGTCCAAGATTCCGGCGTAGCTGCTAAGGTAGCAGCTACTTGCTGCTCGCAGTCTGGAGGATTGCAAGAAAGTAGCTAAGGCAAAATGGCCATGCATACACAGCTGACATGCAATTTAAACGTCATTTGCAATTGGAAATTGAAATGAAAAGAAGTTTTTGCGCTTTTGTGACACAGGAGATGAGGAATGAATTTGAAAATAGTGACAGCATAAATTAACTGCGGGCTTTTAAACACTTCAACTCAACTCGAGTTAAGTCGGCTTTCACACAGTGCAGCTCATCTTGAGTTTTTAGCAGGCGAGCATGAAGCGCAAAAGGCCGGGTGTACTGATTCATGTGCCATCAAATTTTCAACGATTATTTTTTGCTCTTTTTCACATATATGACGTCAAAAGCCCGAAATAAGTGATACGTTTTAAATATTTTAGGAAAATTTTAATGGTTTCTGCAGCTGTATGTTGAAAACTCCTAAATTTTATACCATTTCCAATATGCAATGGAAGCATTGAACTAATCCTCGAAAACACAAATATTAAAATTAAAAAAAAATTTTTGAAAATGTATTTTTGAATTTGCTGACCTTCGTAGCAGCTCTTGGCTGCCCAATATTCATAGCTGCTTCACCTAGCTACTTCAAATTTTGACACTTACTAAAGTGATGCTATGCTATGCTTTTGAAGCAGCTATAGCATGCACATTGAACACACCCCTGGTAGTATAAAGTTACTCCGTTTAACTAGATCCACTGGTAGTATAAAATTACTCCGTTTAACTAGATCCACTTTGTTCGCCAGCCACATAAAGATTTTGGAATTTCTTCAACAATTCCGAAATAAATACCTGGTATTTTATCAAATTACTCTGTTTAACTAGATCTACTTTGTTCGCCAGTCATATAAAGATTTTTGAATTTCTTCCACAATTTTCCAAAATAAATACCTGGTTGTATAAAATTACTCCGTTTAACTAGATCCACTTTGTTCGTCAGTCACATAAAGATTTTTGAATTTCTTCCACAAAATTTCCGAAATAAATACCTGGTAGTATAAAATTACTCCGTTTAACTAGATCCACTTTGTTCGCCAGTCACATAAAGATTAAATCAAATCCCGCTCGTTTTCACTTGCGCCTCTTCTTGGGTACCGCTTTTCCAACAGAATCTGCATATTCGGGTCGATGGCCAAGTCGCACGTGCCATCTCAGACCCAAACCCATTTTTCAGTACTTCAACTAGGGCATTATGCCATTATGGCAAGCAGCTGATGCGTGGATTGTTTGAATCAGCTGCGTTCCACAGCTGCGATGACATTTGGGATTGTCAACGGCTACTGACAAGTCGATAGTGTTTGTTGTTTATCGTTCGGGCTCCTGATGCGCCTTCACTGGCGTGGAAGTGTAAAGCTTTCCCCGAATTGTGTCTTAGGATAAGACTGGCCAACAGGCCCTAAACTCGATAGAAGTAGTAGTTAGGTAAGTGCTGATATTGATTTCATAATAAGTTTAGATACTTGGTGCGGAATTTTCTTATGTTTAAGGTCGTCGCTGGAGGAGAATTCGGTTAGCAGAAGAATATCTAGGAGATCTAGTCGTAAGCAGTTACTACGAAGGAGACAGCATCGGATCAGTGGGCAAATTAGAAAGTCTGTATAAGTTGGAAATCTGTGGATGGACGGAAAGTCTAGACCAGCTTCTTCAACTGCTTCATGAACTGATGCTGCATTGTGACGAGGACTTTTACACTCTGGATGTTGCTAGTAATTTGTGCTACGAAACAGAAGTATCATGAGATATTTCGAGCAAAATATCCAGGTTTCGAAATATGACGAAGTTTACATAGATCCTCAGGTGAGCATGTTGAGTTAGTTTTGTACTGGAATTATAGGTGCGTGTGTTCTCCCTTTTTTTTGTCCAAATCGAATTGACCGGGTTATTCGCGATCTTCTACGAGTTCGTTTCGACTTGTCATTCCCCTTCCGTCGTCTACTTAAATTACTTAAGCTAGGTTAATCTACCTGCCAAGTACAACACACAAGGCGGCTTAGTGCCTATTGTTTCACCCTATGGCTCCACCAGTGGTGGTTACAACGCTCACCTACTGCGCTGGTGGTGGCCTGGCGATTTTTTTCTTGGGGCAGTCTTCCCCGGGGAAGATTGAACCCCTTTTTTTCCTATTTAGCAGTATGGGTGGTCGTACCGGTGCGGCCCCATTTGCTACTCCGTAACAACTTCCCCCTTACCGGGAGAGGATTTCCCCGGAGATCCGATTTTTGCTTAAAGTATTTGCGCTTTGAATTTCTTTACTTTCTAGCTGCGTACGGAATGAACCCTAAATCGCTTTGACGTACCACTGGCACAACCAAGTTTTTATATCCCCCCGTATCTTCGCTATTCTTAGTCGAACCTTAGCCTACCACTAGCCTCATCGTTTCCTATTTTCTTGTCCTTATTTTATTGTGAGCTTACTAAGCTACTTTCTAAGTTAATACCCGCTCACTAAGTTAACCTTATACTATTCTTTTAATCCAGGTTTCCCTCTGTACTTCGCTGCCTGCTCTCTAGACTAACCTAAAACTATTCTAGTAATTCATGTTTTCCTCTTTTATTTCATTGCCTGTACTCTACACTTACCTAATACTACGCTACTAATTCATGTTTTCCTCTTTTAATTCATTGCCTGTACTCTTAATTAACGAGCCTGTAACTGTCTACTAACACTGATCAAATTCCGGTACTGATAGCACTCTCACCTTTTATTTTAGGCCCTACTTGTAAAGCTTGACCAGAGAAGGTGCATAAATGCCCGTTGAGGTAATCTGGCGCAGCACCCGTGAAAGGGTGGAAGGAAAAAAAACTCTAGCGTACCTGAACCGCTAGAAACACTAATGTTCGAAGAACAGTAGAAGAATCGTGCAGGTTTTGAGTGCATATTCCACCACATAAGCTGCTTATTACAATAAAACGTGGCATTTGAAACACGTTTTACTTTGGTCTGAAGAATGCATTATAGCTCATATGGTAGAAGGTTTCAGATATTACCACTGGAGTGAATTTCAACGTTTATGAGAGCAAAACACGGGTTAATTATATTCGTTATCAGTTGCTTATTTCACATAATTTTGAAAGCAGCATCTCATATAAAATCCATGAAGAAAATGCTCAGTGCCTGCAGCACTATAACTGAAGTTGGTGTTTGGGGCTGCGATCCGACAAATTTGTAGAACTTTGGGAATTGAAACATCGGTTATTTACTATCATTGTAAATGTTTCCGGTATGAATATTAACTGTAAGCATTTATTGATACAAAAGTAGGCTGGCAACTTTTTGCCAGTATCAAAGCCAAGAATATATCACATCTGCTTCACGTTGTTATATTACATTCGAAGTTATAGGAGTATAAAGAAATTTAGGGTTACCTGCAGCGAGTTTTTTCAATTAATCGAAAGCTTAATATTTGCTGTTTATTGCCACTACAATATCATTACCAATTGAAAATTCTACGATAAAACCGCTTAATAAAGATATTGCAAACAAACACAAAACCAACAATATCTGGCAACCCTATCGTGGCTTTTCAACCAAATTTGGCCTGAATAATATTTTAAATAGGTTCCATTAATTGTATGAAATTCGTATTGATTTCATGACTGCACTGGAAGTTATAGGGCAAAAAGTTTTATTTTCCTGAGCGAATTTTCAAAACCAAAGACACATAAATTACCAAAGATAGCAGCACCAATCGAGTTTTTCAATCAAATTTCTATCAAACAGAGTTTAGAGCAAGGTTCAGCTATTGTGTCAATTTCATGGAAATTTGGTAAATTATTCACATTTCATAGGGCAAAAAGCAGTTTTTTTTCTTTGTAATTTTTCAAGATAGCACCACTGGCACAGAGTTGCCCACAATTCGAAATCGCTACGATAAAACCTGGTCCTACTTAAGTCCAATGCATTCTGTAAGTTTCATTGTATCTGATTATTGAATCGTGAGTTCCCGTGAACAAAAGTTTTTGATGCTAAAAATATTGGTTAACTGAGAAAGGGTTACCGTTCTTGTCCGACATGAAATTTCCAAAGTTTTACTTTGAACGTGTAGATTAAGCATAAGATTTGTATACAGGTTGGTTTTATTGTAAGAAACGGACATTTTTTAGGATATTCGATGGTTTGAATGTTTTCACCTCCAAATTTTTTTTTTCAAATTTAAGACACCAAAGCTGGCAGCTCCAACCGAAGTTTTCAACCAAATTTCTACCAAACGTGTTGTTCAATTTTCACCTGACCCCTCAATAATATTACTATAGCCACTAAGTATTAGCAATCACAAATATGTCGTAAACAACTTGAAGTTATTCACCTATTGAACTAAAGAGCGAAATTAAATGCCCTTCTAGCGTAAGCATATTTCTTTTACATGCACTTAGTAAATTATGTTGAATAACGTCCGCACACCTGATTTCCTGTAAGGTGTCAATTGCTGCACGAGTATTTATCATCATGCATGCATGGGTCAATGATTCAAGCATCAGCAATTTTCCGCGCATAATGAAAATAACAAGAAAATGCTGATCCACGTCATTGACCTACGCATGAATGCACAACATGAATGGTCAGCAATTGTCGCTACTTATACCAATATGTTAGATTAATTAGCTATATAAGAAATTGATTGTAAAAATAAAGTCACTTGCAATCTGGGTTTTCTAGCAGAACAAGTGTTTCACTTTCTGGTTCCCCTTTGTGCGTCGGTATTGGACCGAAGTACAGAAGCTGCAAACATAGACGGATTGTGTATTCGGCTATAAACTCCCAAGTAGACGAATTGTGTATTCGGCTACAAATTCCCAAGTAGACGAATTGTGTATTCGGCTACTAAGCGGACAGATAAAAGAATCTGTTCGCTTAATAAACATTTTGGTGACCCCGACGTGATTCATACCGAATCACGATCTTTTTCGTACAGATCAGAATTTTAGAAGAATTCGTTCGGTGTTTTCACTTTGTGCCTCTTTTGGATAAGTTGAAAGTGGAAAATATTTCCCTTAATCAATTATCCGTGGCAGTTAGTCGGCTGCCTGCTTTTCTTTCATCTTGAAGGGTGTAGAGCGTTAGTCTGGGCCATAACACAGACTAAGTAAATTTTCGTCGTTTATCAAATTAGAGCGTAGTCTGGGCCATAACACAGACTAATATCATGGCGAATTTCGCAGAGCTTACTAAGCATCAAGACGAAATCGGGAAGGAATTGGAAAGAGTGATATCCAACTATAAAAAGGATTCACTGAGTCGTAAAACACCCGAATACCTCGAAGATCGACTCAAGCGCCTGGCGGAATTGTGGGCTGCATTTACTAAAACGGATCAGGAATTGAGGGTTTTCGAAACCACTCACCCAGATCATCCGTACTTCGTCAACAAGTATTTCAAGGCTATGGAAAGAGAGTACTTGAAGACAAAAGAGGCGATACGTCAATTACGCTCCGAGCCCAAAGTAGGCATAGCAGAAGCACGAATTGATTTGCAAGACTCCACCTTACCCTTCAGGACAGCGTTTGAAGGGAATACTGACCTAGCTACTCTGATCAGGCAGCAACGATCAAAGATGCACGCTGTTGAGCATATTATTGACGGAATCAATAGTAATGAAGGTGAACAACCAAGTCAATATTACGATATTAAAATCGCCGTGATTAATCGATATTGGGACGAATTGCGTCACCATCATGAAATGATAGGACAATCAGTATCGATTGCAACTGATTTGGGATATCGCGACGAAGATTATGAACGTATTGAAGACCGTATTCAAGACGTCCTAATATTGTTATCATCCCATGCCGAAAGATTGAAAACAAATACCTCTCAGGCGCTCACCCCTCAGACTCAGATGAAGCTACCTCAATTGACGATACCTATGTTTGACGGAGATTATTCCAAGTGGAAACCATTCCATGACTTATTCAAGCAAATGGTCCACGAGCAACAGTTAGGAAACGCTCAGAAAATGTGGTATCTAAAAATGAACCTGACAGGGGAGCCAGAACGACTCATACGACACATGCCCATATCAGAAGAGAATTACAGTGCGGCATGGGAACTACTGAACAATCGGTATAACAACAAACGATTAATGGTATCTACGTTTATGGATAGGTTAATGTCTCAACCAACAATACTCCAAGAGTCTGCCTCCGCCATAAAGAAAATGCATGACGTAACAAACGAATGCTTGCTTGGACTTAAGAGCCTGCAATTAAACATAGTTAGTTGGGATCCGATTCTTCTTCATCTGTTAGTTAAAAAGCTAGATAAGGTTAGCCACAACCTCTACGAGCAATCGCTTAGTGCACCTCGCGAATTGCAAAGCATAACATCCTTGTTGAATTTTCTTGAGCGCCGCTTTCAAGCGTTGGAGACTTGTGGCATGGAAAAGCGGCCAATAAGTCACGCCAAGTCCATATCAAGCAAAACTACCACATTAGTATCCACTAAGGATGGTGCCACTATACGGTGCAAGAATTGCATTGGCAATCATAAGATTTCAAATTGCGAAATATTCAAGCGGTTGTCAATATCAGAGCGAATAGCCAAGGTCAGACTTCTTGGTTTATGTATGAACTGTTTACGCGATGGCCATCGAGCATCACAGTGTGTTTCTCGATGTTGCCTAAAATGTGCAAAGAGACACAATACGCTATTACATTTGGATAAAGGCAACTCCGAAGGAACCATAGCTGTTACCCCAGACAAATCTCTCAGTAACCCGAGAGTAGACAAAGAAAGAGCACTTTCGACAGTACTACCAGTATTACCGGTGGCAAGTGATGAAAATTTGGTGACGCTATCGACGGAGCCTTCAACGGGAGGGCCAATGATACTTTTGAGTACTGCCATCATACAGGCTCTCGACTACAAGGGAGAGGCACTAGATATCAGAGTTGTATTAGACAGTGGATCACAAATAAATATAATAACAGAAACGGCAGTAAAAAAACTCGGCCTTCGTCCCGACAAATTAGAATTAAACATTCGAGGAGTAGGAGGAAAATGTCAACAAGCTCACCAGAAGGTGAAGGTACCGGTGCAATCAAAAATAACAAACTGTACGTTGAATTTAGATACAATAGTACTTCCTCAAATAGTTTCCGCACAACCTACGCACTATTTGGGATCCGCTATTAGACAAGCCGTGCCACATAATATACGACTGGCTGACCCCCTTTTCGACCACCCCGGCTCTATTGACATGCTTATAGGCGCTGAAGTATTCTACGAACTGATGTCCATTGGACAGATTCGATTAAGAAAGGGAGGTCCAATACTACAAAATACTGTCTTTGGATGGGTTGTAGCAGGCAAACTGGAAACACATACACCATCAAGCATTACATGCGGAATTTCCGAACTGGATGAAGAAAATTTGAACGACCGAATTGAACGCTTCTGGAAACTTGAAGAGTCAGAAAATAATGGCCCTCATATGACTACCCAGGAGCTCAAATGTGAGTCAGAGTTTGCACAAAACACAAAAAAAAACTCCTAAAGGACGTTTTGTAGTTAAACTTCCGTTTCGACAAGACCCAAAAAAACTCGGCAATTCCAAAGAAATTGCTCTTCGTCGGTTCTTTCAGCTTGAACGTAGACTTGAAAAGGATCCTACCCTTTACACCCAATATCGCCAATTCATGAGCGAATATGCATCATTGGGCCATATGAGTAGAATTGATCCATCAGACATTTCATCGCCACACTATTTCTTACTGCATCATTGCGTCCTAAAACCGGAGAGCACTACCACTAAGCTAAGGGTAGTATTTGATGCCTCTGCTAAGACTACTACTGGCATTAGTCTGAACGAAGTCCTGTGCACTGGACCCACCATCCAAGATGATCTGTTTACCATTCTTTTGAGATTCAGATTGCCCAGATACGTTTTCACGGCCGATATCGAGAAAATGTATCGGCAAATAATGGTAGCCGAACAAGATAGAAAATATCAATTGATATTATGGCGAGACAATCCCGGTGAAGCAATAAGATATTACAATCTTAATACAGTAACATACGGCACCACTACTGCACCGTATTTGGCTACAAAATGTCTGCAAGAGCTTGCAAACCAATCCGCTCATCAACATCCGGCGGGTGCTACTGCCTTAAAACATGATTTCTACATGGACGATGCTATGTCTGGAGCTGACAATCTTTCCGATGCTATCGAAAAGCGTGAGCAGCTACAAACTATCCTAAATGCTGCTGGCTTTAAGTTGCGTAAATGGTGCGCGAACCACAGCCTGTTACTACAGAATATACCCAGTGAAGAACAAGCACTTACGCTAGATCTAGCAGATGAACCAGAAGGACAGATTAAAACTTTAGGACTTATCTGGATGCCCAAGGTGGATCAGTTCAAGATCAGAAGCTTCTGCAATAACTCGAACAAAGTAACCAAAAGAACGGCGTTGTCTGACATTGCTCACTTATTTGACCCACTGGGACTAATGAGCCCAGTTACAGTAATAGCCAAAATGTTCCTACAAAGGCTCTGGTGCTTAAAGGTCGATTGGGATGCAGCACTACCTATGGAGTTGCATTCAGAGTGGTTAAGGTACCGCGAAGGTTTAGCTGAGCTCAACCAGATCTCCATACCTCGCCATGTTACGGGAGGCAAAATACCGAAAAATACTCAAGTTCACATTTTCGCGGATGCCTCTGAGAAAGCTTATGGCGCAGTTGCTTATCTTCGGGCCTTTCATACTGATGGCATGCGCACCGTACACATTTTATGTGCCAAATCTAAGGTGGCACCATTAAAACCTATTACGCTTCCTAGACTAGAACTATGCGCGGCCAAACTAGCAGCTGAATTGGCTCATCGACTTAAACGGGATTTAAGAATATCGGAGCGACCATTTTTTTATTGGACCGACTCAGAAATTGTCCTAAACTGGTTAAATTCGGAGGCCTCATCTTTCAACACCTTCGTGGCCAACCGGGTATCAGCCATTCAGCAATTATCAACACCGGATCAGTGGAGGCATGTTAAGTCCGAAAATAATCCAGCTGATATCGTCTCACGTGGTATGGCACCAGAAAAGCTGAAAAATTGTGCAATGTGGTTTTATGGACCAATGTTTCTGCATGGATCGGAAGAAACTTGGCCAAGGTTTCAGCACAAGGTGGCTGTGGAAGAAGGAAAAAAACGCCCAAAGGTAGCTCTAGCAACAATGCAAGACGAGACCTCACCTCTTATTGGTATCGACCACAGAAACTCGTTGAGAAGACTGCAGCGTATTGTAGCTTATGTCTTGAGATTCATAAAGAACTCGCAGAAAGCTCAGTCTGTGCACCCTCATTCAGCTACTCTAACTGCTGAGGAGCAACAAGATGCCCTGGGTATCATAATAAAGGAGGCGCAACACAACGAATACCGAGAATCTATAAATCTGCTTCTAGCAAAAAAACAATTAGCCAGCAACAACACGCTCATCAGCTTGAATCCTTTTCTAGATGATGTCGGATTAATGAGATCCGCTGGTCGTTTAGAACAATCAGATTTGCCCTATGATACAAAATATCCCATAATTTTACCTTACGGCCACTACGTAACGAGGCTAATTCTAGAGGACATACATAAACAAAATCTACACGCAGGACCACAAGCATTGCTAGCCATCGCTCGGCAGAAATTCTGGCCTATCAAGGGAAAAACAGCGGCAAGATCTGTTATTCAAAAATGTGTTAGATGCACTAGAACAAGGCCGAAATTATTAAGTCAACTTATGGGAAATCTTCCCGCGCCAAGAGTCCAACCGGCAAGACCGTTCGTCAATTCTGGCGTTGATTTCGCGGGACCACTGTGGACTCATTTTAAAATCAGAGGAAAGCGCCCTCAAAAAACATACCTGGCCGTCTTCTGCTGTTTTGCAACAAAGGCCATACATCTAGAACTAGTCACCGACTTAACTACTAAAGCCTTCATTGATGCCCTGAAGAGATTTATGGGACGACGAGGACACTGCCGCAATTTGTATTGCGACAATGCTACCAATTTTGTCGGGGCGAAGAATCAATTGATGGAATTGAAGGACAGTATTTATGGAAAAGCGGCGCAGCAGAAAATTGCCAGTTTTCTTGGACCAATCGGAATTGATTTCCACTTTATTCCACCCAAGTCTCCACATTTTGGTGGTTTATGGGAGGCTGCTGTGAAATCAGCCAAACATCTTCTAATTAAAAACGTGGCACCAGCGGCCTTAATGTATGAAGAACTGGAGACTGTGTTGATCGAAATCGAAGCAATCCTGAATTCTAGGCCAATAACTCCACTCTCTGACGATGCCCGCGATATATCAGCCTTGACTCCTGGCCATTTCTTGATTGGAGAGCCTCTTACCACTGCGATAGACGTACACGCGCTGCCAAATAATTCAACCTTGCCACATCGCTGGAAACAAATGAACGACATCAAACAAAAATTTTGGCAAAGATGGTCATCGGAGTATCTTACGGGACTCCAACAGCGAAGCAAATGGAAGCAAACGTGCGAAAATGTTACACCAGGTATGTTCGTGTTAATCAAGGAGGACAATCTTCCACCTTTAAAATGGCAAATGGGCAGAATTTCTCAAGTAATCAAGGGCCTGGATGGTTTAGTTAGAGTTGCAGATATTCGAACAGCAACCGGTGTGCTGCGAAGACCGATTCAGAAGTTGGCTCCACTACCTATAAATGCCGGGGAGTGCAACAAAAGCCATACTGATGAAGAAACAGCTCCAGCGCGAGCGACAAAGCATAAACCAACAGAATCACGTACCGCGGCTGCCAACGAAGAATTAACATCAGTCAACGATCTAACCACAGAGCCACTACGGCCTAAGAATCGAAGAATTGGGAATACGGCAATAAATTTGTTGCTCTGGGCTAGCTTGGTGCTTCCGGTCACCATGAATCCAGTAAAAATAATCCCATTCCAAACACCACCAGGTATTTACTTCGAAAGTATGGGTCCAGTCAACGTAGTCCTAAATGAATGGAATCTCATAGTGCATTATAACCTAACGTCCTACTGGGACGAAATGGCAGCGATACGGAAGGGAACAGAAAGCCTTTTCCATATATGCCAGCAAATGCCCGACCATCATTCGTGCTCCATAACCTCGATGCAATTTCATCATCTATTGCTGGAGATAGAAAACGGCAACAAATTCTTGCAGCCAGCATCTTATAAGTCCACACACAGAACTCGAAGAGGTGCCTTCAATCTTGTAGGTAACATCGCGAATTCGTTGTTCGGAGTCCTGGATTCAGACTATGCGATTAAAATGGCAGAAATTATTGACCGATTAGATGAGAACGACCAACATTTGTTACAATTGTTGAAAAATCAAACCTCCATTATTGATTCTACAGCCAATCTAATGGAAAATATGGAAAAATCGACAAAACACACATTACAACATTTGAACGCAGTTTTGAATCGAACCATGACACGACTAAACAGCATCTCCAAAGAGTTATGGGATCAGGAAGCCGCACAAACGTTTTCTGCTGCAGCAATACCTCTATTACTAGCTGCTAACAAATACCAGCGAATCCAAGCTATGCTCATAAATGTGCTTGTCGATATGCACCACGGCAAAATCAACCCACAGCTACTATCGCGCCAGCAGATGTTACAAGCTCTACATGTGATAAAGGAAGAACTACCACCACATTTGCATTTGCCAGTCAAGCCAGACAATCTACTGGAGCTTTACAGCATCGCGGCGATAGAGGGATGTATCGTGGCGGACAAAGTCCTCTTTCGATTAAAATTACCACTGTTTATCGATGAACGTTTCGAACTACTACATGTTGTTCCCGTACCAACCCTGGTGAATGAAACCGCATTGGTGATACAGGCCTCAACCAGATATCTTGTCACCAACCTGAATCGGGACAAATATTTCCCCCTTTCCGATCAAGAAATAACAACGTGCAGAAGGACGCCCATTCTAAACTATATATGCAGACAAATGCATCCACTCTACCAACGAAGCTCGGATATTAGCAAATGCGAGATGAGTTTCATCAGCCACACCTCGGCACATGATATATGCATCGTCAAAAGGCTGAAGAACCCACCAAGATGGATTCAGCTGTCAGCCACAAATCACTGGCTTTACTTTGCCAATGCCACCATTCCAATCAACATAATTTGTGACAACACAGTATCATCAAGAACCCTGACTGGTGCCGGCATCATCGAATTAAGTGAAGATTGCGTCATGAAAGAAGAATTTGCGACGATTCAGGCTCACAAGCTGTTCCCCAGCAATTTCCACACTTCGCTTGTCTCAACTAGAAACATCACCGAAGCCATTCTCTGGAACAAAACCAACGTCGGTCCTCAAGAATCCTTTGCAAAGCATCTTGCCAAATTAAAGGAAGACCTGAGGACAGTGCGGAACAATGAAGTTATCCAAACTGGATTTCGGCCAGCTGATATCCATCATTTCACGCTGGGCTACATCGGAAAACTTGGATTGCTGCTCGTCCTAATATATCTTCTATGGAAATGTAAGCAACAACCAACTCCCACGGTTATGCAGTCCTCACCGATCCCCCGACCCAGAACAACAACTACAAAGGCATTTACGGTTTCAGTGGATCCAGACGAATAACTGGTTGACCGACATCGATCAACGCGGGGGAGGATGTTCAATTTTCACCTGACCCCTCAATAATATTACTATAGCCACTAAGTATTAGCAATCACAAATATGTCGTAAACAACTTGAAGTTATTCACCTATTGAACTAAAGAGCGAAATTAAATGCCCTTCTAGCGTAAGCATATTTCTTTTACATGCACTTAGTAAATTATGTTGAATAACGTCCGCACACCTGATTTCCTGTAAGGTGTCAATTGCTGCACGAGTATTTATCATCATGCATGCATGGGTCAATGATTCAAGCATCAGCAATTTTCCGCGCATAATGAAAATAACAAGAAAATGCTGATCCACGTCATTGACCTACGCATGAATGCACAACATGAATGGTCAGCAATTGTCGCTACTTATACCAATATGTTAGATTAATTAGCTATATAAGAAATTGATTGTAAAAATAAAGTCACTTGCAATTTGGGTTTTCTAGCAGAACAAGTGTTTCGCTTTCTGGTTCCCCTTTGTGCGTCGGTATTGGACCGAAGTACGGAAGCTGCAAACATAGACGGATTGTGTATTCGGCTATAAATTCCCAAGTAGACGAATTGTGTATTCGGCTACAAATTCCCAAGTAGACGAATTGTGTATTCGGCTACTAAGCGGACAGATAAAAGAATCTGTTCGCTTAATAAACACGTGTTTTGAAGTAAGGTCCAGCTATTGTGTGAATTTCGTCAAAGTCGAACGATTCAATCAGAATTTATAGGCCTAAAAGCAGTTATCTTTTCTAGTGATTTTTCAAGATGGCACCACTGGCAAAGAATCGCCCAAATTTTAAAATCACTTCTATCAGACCTGGTCCTATAAAAGACCAATACATTCTGCAAATTTCAATTAATTCTGCTTATCGGATCGTGAGTTTCCGTGAACAGAAGTTTTTAGTGCTAAAAATATAGGTAAATTGGCAAGGGTTACCAGGCGTGCCCGTTATACCATATCAATTTTTTTTTTGTCTATGTAAACATATGACTGGCTTTTTTTACATATGACTGGCTTTTTTTTTTAAGAAACGGCATTTTTTCAAGAGAGACGATGATTTGGAGGTTTTCACTTTCAGTGCCTGCCCTAGCTACAGGTTTGCTACCGCGCTCATTAAAAGCTACACAAATCTTAAACTAAATAATACCAATATGTCCAGAAAATTTCGTAATGATTGAATATTGTCAAAAGTTATCGGAATTTAAAAATTTTCAAGTTTTCCCGTTCTCTTTTTAGGCACCCAGCGCACACATGGTGTTAAAAAATTGTATGTCTTTGAAATTTGGACCATTGTATAACTAACATTTCATATAAGTGTCCCTCTCCGTACTTATTCATTATAAACGGTATGATAATATATTACCATATGATTCCTCCCGTTCGCCCCTCTACACGCGTCCCTCCTCGCAGCTTCGCCGCGCTTTACTAGTCGACATAAGGTTTTAGATCCTTGACGGGCTATATTCCCGCGTATTTTCCGTTTTTATCACATAAGACACAAGTCCAGCCTGGCATTCGCTTGACCGCCCGATACGGTCCTATGTACTCTGGTGCTAATTTCGCAGAATAGTATTTTGTCGCGTCAGAGAGCGTGTAACTTTTCCTTCATACCGAGTCTCCCTCTTCATAGCTCACGACCCGCTTCCGCAGATCATACCTTTGAGCGCTGTTTCAAGCCGCTTGTCGCATACGCTCCAATACCGTCGCGCGCACCCTCTTCAGCCCTGTCTTCAGGCTCCAAAGTGCCCGGTGCACCCTCCGTACGTTCACTCCCCCCATAAAATGTCACCATCTCTCGACCGAAGTTACAAAAATATGGAGTGATTTGCGTCACTTCATGTTTTTAGGTACGGCGCACATGCAATCTTTGCCAGAGTTTGGTCCCATGACCGATCGTTTTCCGCAACGTAAGATCGCAGCATCCACTTTATGTCTTGATTCCTACGTTCGGCTGGATTGGCTTGTGGATGATATAGTGCGGTATACCTAATTTGGGTCCCATAGGTGGCAACTATTTGTTGCAATTCCTTACCGAAACTGAACACCATTATCGCATACCAATCACTTAGGTGCCCCAAATAGTAAAAATACTTCAACCTCCAAGACTTTCGTTACCGCGGAAGACGTCACCTGCCGTAAAGAAAACAACATGGTAAATTTGGAGACATAATATAGGACGGTCAGAGTGAACGTGTGCCCGTGACTAGAACGTGGGAATGGCCCCACCAAATCCACGCAAACCATCTCCCAAGGCTGTTGTGGCTCCTATTACGCGAATCTTTCCGACTCGGTCGAAACCCTTCATCCCCAGCGGGGATACAAGGGCGGCAGGTTTCGGGCGGCTAATGCTCGCGGAAAAGGTCGCGGGTGGGCGCCAATCGCTTCGTTGCCGAACCTGCCTCCACGGACCGTCGCTTCGAAGCGAGAAGTTTGTGACGGATGCCACTTCAATCAGCGGAAGGGAAAGAATTAATACACCAGCGTTACACTCTATGAACAAAGTTTATATTGATTCAATGCAAACGTTTCAACCATTAACTATTCCTATCGCCGGCGCCGCGAATCACTAACAACAATTTTCACTAGCTCCTAAAAGTACTGCTTCCTTACGTCTAAATTACAAAATTATCTACCTGATCTAATTCCCAAAGGGGGGACTCTCCGTATAGCCGTCTCTACTGGTGATTTGTTCTAGCGCTTGCTGCTTGTCGGTGTCGTCGCCAAAAGAAGGTAATTATCTAGGTTTTCCTTTTCGACCACAGATCGCCTCCAGCTCAATCCAATGTCAAATTTCCAAATTCCGATTCCTTCAAACGCCTCGTCGTGACCGCTCACCAAATGCTAAAAATTCTCCAATTAGTTCCTGCTCTGATCTTGCTATCAACTTTAGCTTACCGTGGTCGCCAGCCGAATAAAAGGATCCAACACCAGATCAACTCCCACAGGGCTTCGCTTCGCTATTGTCGATACCGCTTTTCCGGTATCTGCAAAATCCGCTGCCGGCAAAGGATTATTGGGAATATGCTGGCGGGTGCATTGGCCCATGCACTTGCTGCACGCGCATTCACGAGTGCATTTTCCCGCAGTGGCAGCGATCGGAACGCGCCCTTAGTACTTTTAGTACTTTTCGTTCGCCGCTTGGTGGCGGTTCGATCGCCCTTTGGCATTTCGTTGACAAGCGATGTGGCTAAATTTGTCATTCCATCAATTTTCCACCGTGTTCATTCTGTGATCATTTGTGGACATTGGCTTGGGCTATTGATGCGTCTTCATTAAAACTGGCCATCATCGCGTCGCGGACAAAATGGTTTTCATTGTGAAAGCGGGAACTTTTGTCCGACTGGTCGTTTGGATCGCTGCTGTTCGTTAGCAATTGTCCGTCAAGTATTTCCCGGAGTGATTCGTGTTTATATCCGTGCCAACTATTTCGCTCCTTGAACCGGCCTGGACTCAACGCGTTCGAAATGATGAAAAAAATGGTGGGAATTGTTAATCGATGTGCAACATTCTGAAAGCGTTCGTGTTTCCTCCTTAGCCGTCGAACAGACGCCTGAGCCACTATTTGATGGCAACGGTTCCGGTGTCGAAATTGTCCGCAAATTACTACGCACTGTCTCCGCTTTTCCCTTGCCAGAAAAGGAATCACCTGCCCCACATGCTTCTGAAGCATTGATACTATTTACTGCTGCTGCTAATCGCGAAGAAGTCAATGTCTCTAATCCTAAACAACTACTATTACGATGGCGAGTATTGTTTGTATCTGTCTCTAATTTTCGAATTGTTTGTTGCGAGTTTCCAGGAATCTGATTGCTACTACCAATAATATTACTAAGCGACGATGCAATCGCCGACGCTGCTGCAGCTGACGACGATGATGACGACTTACTGCTACTGCTTCTTTGACTTGAACGAGATCGTGAACTTGTATGCGAGGGACTCGATGGATTCACAGTGCTCAGTTGCAATTGGATTAACATCATATGATCGCCGAGACGCATACGTAAATTCAATGGAGTCTTGCCGCTAAGGAAATCATTTACTTGTGCATCATTCAATGATTCCAATGCTTGCATCACAGTGTTCTCTGGTCTTTGTGCCAACAAACCAGTTTCTACGTTGGGAATTAATATAATTTTCGATCCCTCAGCTAGTCCATTATCCCTCAGTGTACCAGCGTGGAGTTCACGTTCACGATCCTTAGCCACTTTCTGCTTTTCCGCGATGATTTTCTTCAGATTCTCTACCGGGTTTTGTGCATCGACGAGAACGGTGAAGCTACCACCGGTTGTTGTCGTTATATTCAGACTAATTGGAGGCTGGAGTAGTCGGTCGGATGGATTGCAATGGCTTGCCGAATGAGTGGATATTGGAAGGCGTCAAATCTATTAGTATTCCGTTTTCGATTAGCTGAATCATGCTGAATTAGTGCACCCGGCTCCACTCCGATCCAAAACTTGAAGATAGATTAATAACAAGACATGTAGGTAAGATACGTAGTAGTTTTTCGCAAGGCTGGCTTTAAATTTCCAAGTTAGACCGTTCAGTGGTATTCGGCTGGGGATGGCTGTCGGCTGCCGTGATTTCCGCTTGGTCCCTTAGCTGCGCTGTGGGTTGCTCGCTTCCGGGTCAGGTACTCGCCGATCGTCGCATACACATCGACGGCGAAGGCTTGGCTTGGCGGGGAGTGCTCGGTTCCATCACCGGGGAGTCCAAGTACGTCGCGGCACAATGACTGACCATGACCATCATCACTACAATTTCTATTTTTTTTCATTTCGATTCGTGTTCTCATTTTAAAGTAAGCTAAATATTTTAAAAGGCTATTTAAAGTTATTATAAAACGAGAAAGAGCCATAGTCATAATCTAATAAGTAAATCAATTTCCACTAAATGAAGAGGACTAAAAACGAACGTGAGTTCGACTAAATTATTATTTATCTACTTTGAAAAACATTCTTTTATCAATTTCATTATTTCCATCATACAATTTGATTTGCCCTACGCACTGGCGTAACATTTCTCCCTTCCCCAGAGAATTACGAAGTGATTCTCGTTATAACTACTAACGTAAGACCCGCTTATTATTCGGACTTGCCCTGGACCGCGCCGCGACATATTTTTGGTTCTACCTTCGACTTACCCAGTTTACTAACAATTCCACCACCTTCATATGCTCACTGTTAATTCCATTCCTTATATTTTTGGTTACAATGGCCACAAAAATAAGACTGAATGAGCATAGGATAAAAAAGAAATAATAAAAATTAAAAATTAAAAATCAAGAAAAAACGTCACCAAACAAAACAATGAATCACAACACGGAAGGATGAAAACAACACGACGGCAACGCGAGCAACAATGGTAACTTTTCTCTTTATTAATTCCTATTATATAAACTAATTGATTCCATTTTAGCCCGTTGCTCACGTTAAATTTTCCTAGCTTAGTTCCCAAACACCGCCACCCCTTAATCTACGTAACTTACTACTAATTCACTAGCTACTTAATTCTCTTCTCTTCTTCCTTCCATTACTTAATCGAGCTATGCATCCTGTAACTTACAATTAAAACCACCACCATTATCCCCTTATTTGCCGTTACCCCACTCATTCACATGGCCACAACTAATTCAATGTCAATATCATACTTTAATGCGATTGATAATTCCTCCGGTTTATTCATGCAACATATCTCTTTAGGTCTTTAGAGTGCCATACCCCCATACTTTTCCCATTAGAGTCTTCCAACTCATAGGTCCAACCAGACACTTGCTTTCGCACTGTAAAGGGTCCCACATATTCCGGTGCTAATTTGGCTGAAAAAAATTTCGCTGCATCAGATAGAATGAAATTACGCCGCCACACCAGATCTTTTGGTAGGAACTTCTCGTCTCGCCGGCGGAGATCGTATCTTGACTTCGCTTTACCCGCCACTTTTCTCAATCGCTCTTGCACCTCTTTCAGAACCAATTTTAGCCTTTCTGCCTTCCGAGCCCCATTTTCATCCGTCTCCACATTGCCGCTTGCCTCTGGGTTGTTGACAATTCCAGGATGAATCACCATCTCCCGTCCGAAATTCAGAAAGTATGGCGTAACTTTCATGGTCTCATGGATGCAGGTTCTCATAGCGCAGCCAATTTTTGGTAATTCCACGTCCCATTTCCTATGGTTTTCTGACGCGTACGACCGTAGCAACCGCTTAATATTTTGATTAACACGCTCTGCCGGATTCGCCTGTGGGTGATAAAGCGCGGTGAATTCCAACCTTATCCCATGCGTCTCCGCCATCTTTGCTAATTCTTTTGAACGGAATTGGACCCCGTTATCACACACGATCGTCCTGGGAACTCCAAATAAGAATAATACGTTTTCCTCCAGAGTGCGAACCACAGCGGTACCCGTTGCCTTTCTCAGCGGAAATATTAGAGGGAATTTAGTGGCATAGTCCACCACCGTCAGGATATATGCATGCCCCTGCGTGGATCGCGGCAGAGGTCCCACCAGATCGACGCAAATTATTTCCCAGGGTGATTTAGCCTCCCCCACCCTTGACAACATTTGACCTATTGGAGATCTCCGCTCCACCTTCACAGACTGGCACACCATACACTTTTGTACGTATTTACGTACATCTGCAGCCATCTTTGGCCAATAATAAGTTTGAGCTAACCGTTCTAGTGTCTTTCGAACCCCCATATGACCTTCCGTGGGCGCATCATGGCATTGATGCAGTAATGCTGACCTTTCAGCGGAGGGAACTACCGTCTTCCACACATTGTCAGCCTGAAGTTCTGGGTATCGGCCTTCCATGTGTTTCCATAACCGACCCTTTTTCAACCGCCAGTTAGGATACCACCCTGGATTCTTTTCCACCTGCTCTTCCATTTTCTCATACCAACGATCGTTCTTAAATTCACCTCCTCGCACCTCCGCCACCTCGATGGACCGTGAGAGAGCATCTGGAACCAGGTGCTCCTTACCTTTGCGATGGACGACATCGTAATCGTACTGCTGCAACCTCACCGCCCACCGAGCCAGACGGCCGCTGGGGTCTTTTAGATTGTGGAGCCAGACCAGAGAGTGATGATCTGTGACTAGCCTGAACTTAGTACCCTCCACGTATGGCCTCAACTTTTCAATGGCCCATATGACCGCGAGCCGTTCTCGTTCTGTGGCGGAGTACTTCTGTTCGGCACTAGTCAGGGCGCGGCTGAGGTAGCAGATCACTTTTTCGCCCTCGGGGTGCTCTTGTGTCAATACCGCCCCCACTCCGCTACCGGAGGCGTCTGTCTGGACGGTAAATGGCAGTGTGTAGTCCGGACAAGTAAGTATTGGCGCTGTCGCTAGCTTCGTCTTCGCTCGGATGAAGGTCTCCTCGCATTCCTCAGTCCATAAGAACTTCCGGTTCTTCTTGAGGAGGTTCGTGATTGGCGACATCAACGTCGCGAAATCCGGGTTAAATCTCCGATACCACGATACCATCCCCAAGAATTGCCGTACCTCTTTAACCCCCTTTGGACGAGGAATGTCCATCACCGCCTTTACCTTATCCGGATCTACACTCAACCCGTTCTCGTCCACAACATAACCCAGATAACGAAGGCGAGTGCGGCAGAACTCGCACTTCTCCCGAGAGACCCTCAATCCGGCCTGGCGCAATCTATTGAGGACTTCTTTCAGGATCTCCAGGTGTTTCGCGAAGTCCTGAGTGACCACTACAATGTCGTCCAGGTATGTGAACACAAATGGCTCCAAATCGGGTCCCAAAACCTTATCGATGAGACGCTGCCATGTTGCGGGAGCATTCTGCAGACCAAAAGGCATCCGGCGGAATTGAAATAGCCCGCGTTGGAGAACGGTGAACGCCGTCAGCTCTTTCGACTTCTCGGCCATGGGTACCTGCCAATAGGCTGATTTTATATCCAACGATGACAGATACCTCGCATCCCTCAGCTTGTCTAGTGTTGCCGTGACGTAGGGCAGTGGATAGGCGTCCCTTTCCGAGACCTTATTCAATTTCCGGTAATCGACGCAGAATCGAAAGCTACCATCCTTCTTCTTAATTAGAAGAATGGGAGAAGCCCACGGACTGCTGGAAGGCTCCACTATCCCTGCCTCAAGCATTTGATTTAGTTCGGCGTCAATATGCTTTTGGACGGCCGGCGAGACGGGATAGTAGCGCTGTTTGATCGGATTGGAATTGGTTCGTATGACGTGCTCTACCCTATCGGTGCAACCAATTCCTTCCCCCATCAACCGGAACTCTTCGAGCAGGGACTCCAGCTCCCCTTCCTCCCCATGTGTCAATCGGCTCCTGCCGATCAGCTGCTCCGACTTGAGCCCTTCCAACGACGCGACCATCTCCCACTGCTCCTTCGCCACATTCAACACGATCCCGAATAGCCGCAGGAAGTCTACTCCCAAAATAAGGTGAGGAATCGAAGGTGCCACAAATAACTCCATCCATTTTTGCCTACCCTGCACCATGATCGGGCACCATGCCACTCCTTCTACCCTACAACTAACTCCGTTAGCCAGCCGTTTGTCCGTCCGGTCTTCTTTTCCCAGTTCAATCCCCAGTCGTTTAATTAGCTCCCAACATTGTCCTCCAATCACCGATTTGGACGCTCCCGAATCGACCAGGCCAAGGAATGTCTGACCATTCACTGACACTTCTAGGTACGTTCGGCTATCTCCGTTAAGCTGATCCAGCACACAACTTATTTGGTTATCCCTCGCGACTTTCGGCATTGACACTGGGCCTAGTTCGTCGCTAACTATGCCCAATTGCCGTTTCCCTGTCGGCGATCTCCTGAAGGCGCATTCTGGCTGCTATGCTGATTACCCGATGAAGCAGTACTTCCTCGACCTCTAACTCGACAGTTTGGACATTCTGCTCTTCTTGCTTCTACTTTTCCACACCCGAAACATTTTCTCGCCTGGTCACATTCCCTATAAGTATGGCCCAACTTACGGCAATTCCAGCATGTAATGCTCTGATTAGTTCCAGACACCACTGCCGCAGCTACGCCTACGTCCACTGACTACAAGTATGCCAAATCTGGTTCCAGTACCCTCGGAGTTCTTCTTGGAGTAGGTGGCACGAATGACTCCACGGACACTCTCGTCGCCTCCAATGAACGCCCCAGCGTCACCAGTTCTCCAATCGATTCGAATTTCACCAGAGCCAGCTGAGTCTGGTAAAAGGGAGCAATATTTTTACGGAGTATTTTCAACTTCTCCGCTTCGCTCGGTTGGTCACTCAATCGACGGAACAAACCCTCCATCACTGCCACAAATACCCCTACTGACTCCGTGTTGCCCTGCGTACGACGTCTAATTTCATCCAGCAGCCTATCATCGTAGTCTGCGGGAAGGAATTCGGCTCGTAACTCCTTCACCAGGCCCTCCCAACTCTGGCAGATTGCGCGGCTTGCCCGAAACCAGATTAGAGCCTTTCCTTCAAAAAGGTCCACGGCCGATCGGAACAGCTGCGCTTTTGTGAGTCCCTTCGCCTCCCTAAGCTCTTCCACCCGTTCGAGAAACGCACTCACCGAGTATGGCGATTCTCCACTAAATTTCAACCCCCACTTTTGGAGATCTAGCGGCTTTTGAGGCTGAAACATCGGGGTACTCGGGGCTGACAATGTTGGACTGTCCAGAGTCCATACCTCCTCAGACTCCTCGCTTTCTGCGCCGCCTGCCTTGAAGAGCAGGTCACCCATAGCTATCATTAGTTGGCCCTTAGCCTGCCTCAAGAAGTCTCTTTCTTCCCCCGTTTCCCCTTTCATTCTACCCAACCGTCGCAGGGCGAAGCATATTTTCCCCTTGACTTTACTAAATTCCGGCGAATTAAAGTCGCCCACAAATGGGTCCACCAACATTTTGATCTCAACTATTTTTGCGTTTATCGCCTCTCGGTCCTCTGAGAATGAAAACGGATACGATGCCATTGCAACAGACTCACCCAAGGCTACTTCGCTTCTTAAAGCCCCCCTCAGCAGTTTCCGCATGGTCTCCACCGTGTCACCAGCCAGACCCCGGATTGATAGCTCATACGTGAGTTCGTCTTTACTCAGCCGATCGACCGAGATCTTTCCGACACCGCTTCCGCTAGCCATTTTTCCTCACTTGTTTCAAAAACCTGCCTTAACTTTTTATTTGCTTGTTACAAACCGCAACAAATAGCTTAGCTAAACTGTTGAACCCACTGGTGGTTGCACAATGAGATCGACGAAAAAGTTTACTACTATCACAATTCCCGTGCCCTATCCACGCTAGAACATTTAGTTAAACTTTTACTAGGTTCGGATTTTGCCGTGTAACCTGTCTACTTGACCTTCCTATTCAACTCGACAGCGTCTTTGATCACACGAGCATCGGGGACCTACTCCCATCAACGAGAAAATATCCCTCTTCCAATTGAACAACGTAACGCGAATCAAAATCCCCAATTCGCGGCGCTCGCTCCGCACTTAATTACTTTCCCTTTACTATATTGAATCCAACACCAACCCAGCTTGAATCAACAATAATTGTGACTAAGGCAACACGCTACGTCATAGAACAATCGATTTTAGACACCGGAGGTTCGCGATACTTCCTACACACCCCACTGACAATTCGGGCAGTCAATTCTTCCCACCTCGGTTTTTCCCCGGTCTGTAAATGTTGACACGATTTCTTTCACTCTTACGCTAATAATGCTCACCACACAGTAACGCAAACAAACACTTCACCCGAAAATATCGACTGCCTGATGTTACTACACCAAAACATTTTTTTCCTTAGGACTTCACACACTATCGAAGGTAGAACCAAGAACCCACAACATGCATATTATAGTATTATAAATTAAAATTTAAATATTTTTTCCAATATTTCAATATTTAGTAAATCAAAATTCCAATGTAAAATTTAAATTTAAATTTTCAACGCATTCAGCTAATTCACGTATTCAAAATAGTTAATTCTTCTAAACCCCGTAGACGTTGGGCGCCAATTTATAACGCGAATCTTTCCGACTCGGTCGAAACCCTTCATCCCCAGCGGGGATGCAAGGGCGGCTAATGCTCGCGGAAAAGGTCGCGGGTAGGCGCCACTCGCTTCGTTGCCGAACCTGCCTCCACGGACCGTCGCTTCGAAGCGAGAAGTTTGCGACGGCTGCCACTTCAATCAGCGGAAGGGAAAGAATTAATACACCAGCGTTACACTCTATGAACAAAGTTTATATTGATTCAATGCAAACGTTTCAACCATTAACTATTCCTATCGCCGGCGCCGCGAATCACTAACAACAATTTTCACTAGCTCCTAAAAGTACTGCTTCCTTACGTCTAAATTACAAAATTATCTACCTGATCTAATTCCCAAAGGGGGGGACTCCCCGTATAGCCGCCTCTACTGGTGATTTGTTCTAGCGCTCGCTGCTCGTCAGTGTCGTCGCCAAAAGAAGGTAATTATCTAGGTTTTCCTTTTCGACCACAGATCGCCTCCAGCTCAATCCAATGTCAAATTTCCAAATTCCGATTCCTTCAAACGCCTCGTCGTGACCGCTCACCAAATGCAAAAAATTCTCCAATTAGTTCCTGCTCTGATCTTGCTATCATCTTTAGCTTACCGTGGTCGCCAGCCAAATAGAAGGATCCAATACCAGATCAACTCCCACAGGGCCTCGCTTCGCTATTGTCGATACCGCTTTTCCGGTATCTGCAAAATCCGTTGCCAGCAAAGTATTATTGGGAATATGCTGGCGGGTGCATTGGCCCATGCACTTGCTGCACGCGCATTCACGAGTGCATTTTCCCGCAGTGGCAGCGATCGGAACGCGCCCTTAGTACTTTTAGTACTTTTCGTTCGCCGCTTGGTGGCGGTTTGATCGCCCTTTGACATTTCGTTGACAAGCGATATGGCTCGATTTGTCATTCCATCAATTTTCCACCGTGTTCATTCTGTGATCATTTATGGCTGGACATTGGCTTGGGCTATTGATGCGTCTTCATTAAAACTGGCCATCATCGCGTCGCGGACAAAATGGTTTTCATTGTGAAAGCGGGAACTGTTGTCCGACTGGTCGTTTGGATCGCTGCTGTTCGTTAGCAATTGTCCGTCAAGTATTTCCCGGAGTGATTCGTGTTTATATCCGTGCCAACTATTTCGCTCCTTGAACCGGCCTGGACTCAACGCGTTCGAAATGATGAAAAAAATGGTGGGAACTGTTAATCGATGTGCAACATTCTGAAAGCGTTCGTGTTTCCTCCTTAGCCGTCGAACAGACGCCTGAGCCACCACTATTTGATGGTAACGGTTGCGGTGTCGAAATTGTCCGCAAATTACTACGCACTGTCTCCGCTTTTCCCTTGCCAGAAAAGGAATCACCTGCCCCACATGCTTCTGAAGCATTGATACTATTTACTGCTGCTGCTAATTGCGAAGAAGTCAATGTCTCTAATCCTAAACAAATACTATTACGATGGCGAGTATTGTTTGTATCTGTCTCTAATTTTCGAATTGTTTGTTGCGAGTTTCCAGGAATCTGATTGCTACTACCAATAATATTACTAAGCGACGATGCAATCGCCGACGCTGCTGCAGCTGACGACGATGATGACGACTTACTGCTACTGCTTCTTTGACTTGAACGAGATCGTGAACTTGTATGCGAGGGACTCGATGGATTCACAGTGCTCAGTTGCAATTGGATTAACATTATATGATCGCCGAGACGCATACGTAAATTCAATGGAGTCTTGCCGCTAAGGAAATCATTTACTTGTGCATCATTCAATGATTCCAATGCTTGCATCACAGTGTTCTCTGGTTTTTGTGCCAACAAACCAGTTTCTACGTTGGGAATTAATATAATTTTCGATCCCTCAGCTAGTCCATTATCCCTCAGTGTACCAGCGTGGAGTTCACGTTCACGATGTAACAGGCAAGTACGATCCTTAGCCACTTTCTGCTTTGCCGCGATGATTTTCTTCAGATTCTCTACCGGGTTTTGTGCATCGACGAGAACGGTGAAGCTACCACCGGTTGTTGTCGTTATATTCAGACTAATTGGAGGCTGGAGTAGTCGGTCGGATGGATTGCAATGGCTTGCCGAATGAGTGGATATTGGAAGGCGTCAAATCTATTAGTATTCCGTTTTCGATTAGCTGAATCATGCTGAATTAGTGCACTCGGCTCCACTCCGATCCAAAACTTGAAGATAGGTTAATAGCAAGACATGTAGGTAAGATACGTAGTTGTTTTTTGCAAGGCTGGCTTTAAATTTCCAAGTTAGACCGTTCAGTGGTATTCGGCTGGGGATGGCTGTCGGCTGCCGTGATTTCCGCTTGGCCCCTTAGCTGCGCTGTGGGTTGCTCGCTTCCGGGTCAGGTACTTGCCGATCGTCGCATACACATCGACGGCGAAGGCTTGGCTTGGCGGGGAGTGCTCGGTTCCATCACCGGGAAGTCCAAGTTCGTCGCGGCACAATGACTGACCATGACCATCATCACTACAATTTCTATTTTTTTTCATTTCGATTTTTGTTCTCATTTTAAAGTAAGCTAAATATTTTAAAAGGCTATTTAAAGTTATTATAAAACGAGATAGAGCCATAGTCATAATCTAATAAGTAAATCAATTTCCACTAAATGAAGAGGACTAAAAACGAACGTGAGTTCGACTAAATTATTATTTATCTACTTTGAAAAACATTCTTTTATCAATTTCATTATTTCCATCATACAATTTGATTTGCTCTACGCACTGGCGTAACACTCCCCTTGTCGAGAAGACATGAGTCCCGCCGGAGCTTTCCTCTCCACCTTATTAGCTTGCCAGGTTTTGCATCTACGGACATAAATCGTCACATCCGTCAACATCTTCGGCCAATAATATCTGGTTGCTACCCTACCCAGCGTGCGACTGATCCCCATGTGTCCAGCCGTGGGGTCATCATGACACCTCTGTAGAATTTATTTTCTCTCCGTTTTAGTTACTACCCTCTTCCACGCCTCTGCTCCCTCTAATTCCGGGTAGCGTCCTGGCAGATGTTTTCATATCTGTCCATTCGGCACTCTCCAATCCGCATACTGCGCTTGGGCCTTGGCTATCTTCTCCTTCATTCCTACATACCAACGATTTCCTTGTGGTTCTATCGCTGCCACTTGATTTCCTGGCAACAGTCGAGACAGTGCATCGGGCACCAGATGCTCCTTCTCCTTCCTGTGGATAATTTCAAACGGATATTGTTGAAGACGCACGGCCCACCTGGCTACACGTCCCATCGGATCCTTGAGGTTATTCAACCACAGGAGTGAGAAATGATCCGTGATTTCCGAAAACTTGGCTCTTTCCACGTATGGCCGCAATTTCTTCACTGCCCAAATTACCGCCAGGCACTCCTTCTCTCTGGTTGAATACTTTCGTTCCGCTTTCGTCAGGGAATGACTCAGGTAACATATTACCCTCTCCCCATCAGCATACTGCTGCGAGAGCAACGCCCATAAGCCTAAGTCCGATGCGTCCATCTGGATCAAGAAAGGCAGATTGTAATCCGGACAAGTGAGGATGGGTGCTGTTGATAATTTCACCCTTGCCTGTGTAAAAACCGTCTCGCAGTCTTGGGTCCACTCGAGCTTCTGATTTTTCTTGAGAAGATTCGTCAGTGATGTCGTCATCGTGGCAAATTTGGGTATAAACCTCCTGTACCACGAGACCATCCCCATGAACTCGCGTACTCCCTTCACATTGGTAGGTGCAGGGGTCTCGATCACACACTTTACCTTGTCTGGATCCACATTCAGGCCTTTCTCATCCACGACGTAGCCCAAGTACTTTAGTTGTGGGCGGCAGAATTCACACTTCTCCTTGAAGCCTTAAGGCCACCTTCCTTCAAGCGACTAAATACCTCCTTCAAAATTTCCACATGCTTCCCAATGTTTTGCGTTACCACTATAATATCGTCAAGATACGAATACATACGGTTACAAGTCTGGACCTAAAAGTTGGTCTATCAGACGCTGCCATGTCGCCAGTGCGTTCTGAAGCCCAAAAGGCATCCGCCGAAACTGAAACAACCCACTATGTGGTACAGTGAAAGCTGTGTATTTCCGGGACTGTTCTGCCATGGGCACCTGCCAGTACGTGGATTTAACATCTAGCGATGACAGGTACTTTGCATCCTGTAATTTGTCCAGCTTAGCCGACACATATGACAATGGATAGGCATCATGTTCGGTGACTGCATTCAGTTTGCGGTAGTCCACGCAAAAACGATACTTGCCATTCTTCTTCTTAACTAGGATTATGGGCGAGGCCCAGGGACTAGATGATGGCTCGACTATACCTTGTGCTAGCATTTCGTTCAGCTCGGAATCGACATGTTGTTGAACCGCAGGTAAAACAGGGTAATATCGCTGTTTAATCGGTGTTGCCGAAGTCCAGATGACATGCTCAACTCTATCCGTACATCCAATGCCCTCCTCCATGTCCTCAAACTCCTTCTGCACCAGCTGGCTGAGAATACTTTCTTCCTTCTCGGTTAAGTGGCTCCTCGGTTTCAGCTGTTCTGTCTCTCCTCCTTCTATCGTTCCGACAAACTCCCAGTGCTCCTCTCTGAGAGTCAGAACCAGTCCAAACTGTCGCAAAAAATCTACCTCGAGTATTGAAGGATGTGGAAGCTTCGAAACCACCGGCACCCTTAACCAGTCCACCTTCCCCTCCAGTTTCACCCGTATGGCCACTACTCCCGCGATTGAGCAATCCTGGTTATTCGCCATTCTGATGGACTGTCGCTAGGATTTCAACAGCTCAACTCCCAGCTGTTCCAAAACCCGCCATCCTTCTCCACCCATCACCGAATGAGAAGCCCCTGAGTCCACAAGCCCAAGGAACTTGTGACCTAAAATTTCTACCTGAATATATGGGCTATTATCCCCTTGCTTCCTGTTTAGGAAGTAGTTGATCTGTGCGCCCACCGTGGCTTCGTTCCCTGCTGGTTTAGTGCTCAGGCTGCCGCCTACTGAGCACACCGCTCGTTTCCCGACTGTTGACGCGTAGGGGTTACTGGCCCTACTCTACTAGCACTACCTTGAGAATTGACTCTGCCCTGGCTCATATTGGAATGAACCCTGAAATTTCGTCCTGGATTTTGAGCTCCTCGACAATTAGGGCAGCCTACCTAACTCACCCCAGATCGGCCACAACCAAAGCATTTCTGAGGCTCTGAGCAAGTTCTGGTCGTATGCCCGACACCTTGGCAATTCCACCAGCGTATTTCTTCTCTCTGTAAGGAGGCAAGGTTTGATCCGGGATTAACTCCCACGTAAGCCAGATCCAGTTCTAGGAGTCTTCGGAATTTCCGCGTAGGGGGTGGCATATATACTTCCACCGCGACTCGAGTTGCCTCCGACGAGCGTCCAACTTTAACTAGATCCGCAATGGTCTTCACGGGTGTCAGCGCCAATTGAGTCTGATTGAATGGGGTTATGTTCTTGCGAAGGATCTTTAATTTTTCTTCCTCTGTGCAGGGTATGGCATGACGTCGGAACAACCCCTCAATTGCTGACACGTACACACCAATGGTTTCATCCGGCCATTTTGTGCGTCTCCCTATCTCCATGAGAAGCCGGTCGTCGTAATCTGGAGGTAGGAACTCGGCGCGCATCCCCGCGACCAACTCCTGCCAAGAGTTGACGCGCGTTCGATTGGCACAATACCAAATCAGCGCTTTCCCCTCAAATAACTCGACGGCTGACTGGAACAATTGCCTTGCTGTCACTCCCCTGGCTTCTCGCAACTCTTCGGCTCGTTCAAGAAAGACACTCAAAGACCCAGCCATATGCTGACCTATCTCAACCAATTTATCCTTCACGGTCATCATATCCTCCTCGAGGGAATAAGGGTAGTCCCGCACAGACACCAAAGAAGTATCCATCGACGCTTCTGCCCTCAGCGCGACTCTAAGTGTTTTCTGCATTGCCTCCACCGTTCCAGTCTGCTGGCTCCTAACCTGCAGTTCATAGGCTAGCTCATCCTTATTTAGCCTGTCGATCAGGATCTTGGCGTTGTTTGACATCCTGTATGAGCTCTCAGACCTTTATGTCTGATAATAAGAATAGTATATAAGCTAAAGAAACACCAAGTACTATAGTTTTAGGCTAACCGCGATATATAATTTTTTTTTTACTATATTACAGTATTTGAATATATTCATGTATTGTTATTCTGGCTCCCAGGTATCCGTATACAGAACGATTTCCTTGTCCTTCTACTGGTCGTCTTTTGAACCTTTCTCACTCGAAAATCACTCGTCTCCGGGGTTGATCCACACTCCTAGGTCTAAGTCCTAGATTTCTATAGAATTTTCACTGGCACTAACACTTTTAAAACTTCACACAGTTTCCATAATCGTATACGGAGTAACAAAAGCGGCCACACCGGTACAACCATCCATACTTCTAAATAGAAAAAGAGGGGGCAATCTTCCTCGGGGAATACTGCCCGAAGAGAAAAATCTCGGAGCCACCACTCATCGCAGTAGGTTAGCATTGTAACCACCACTCGTAGGGCCATAGGGTGAAACAATAGGCACTAAGCCACCTCGTGTCTTGTTCTTGGTGGGTAGATTAACCTATGTTAAGTTTTTTAATTACAGGATGAAAGGAGAATGACAAGTCGAAAGGAACTCGTCGATGGTCGCGAATAACCCGGTCAATTCGGTTCGGAGAAAAAAAAAAGGGAACACACGCACCGATAATTCCAGTACAAAACTAAAGGTAGAGCTATAATGCAATTAAGTGAGCGTTAATTTGCATAAGTGAGAGTACGGTTGCATAGAAAACAAGCGGCATACCCATAATGTACTTATCTGCCGTTTCGTTAAGTTTCGTTCAAGTCGGGCCACTTAAGTGGCCTACGACTGGGGCCGTACATCACTTAAGTAAATTTGACAGGAGGTATGTGTAACGACTAGGGCCCATAGAAGGCACGTAAAATATTTGAATATGTTTTTGTGGATAGCTTATTATTTTTAGTGGAGGTAGAAGAAATTATCGTTCGTATGCGGTATTGTATGGAAGCAATAATATGTATGTAAAATATTTGAATATTTTATTGTTGAACGGTTCATTGACAGTTGCCAATACAGGAAGTAGTAATTAGATTTCTGCAATATGATCCTGCGCGGCATTGTAAGAGTAATAACAGCTGTCTAAAACATTTTGTCGTTGATTACTTAAACGGTATTTTCACACAAGGTAGGAATAACGAGTTTCGGGTAATGTACTGAAGTCGTAACAGAATTTCGAAGCTCCATTGCAACTGTGGTGGGGGAAAATTTGCGAAAGAAAAGTGCTGAAGAAGAAAAGGACAGCATATGTAGAGGTTGCTTGCATTTGGAAAATATCTAATTGCCATTGCATATGTAACCGTTTTATTATATTAGAACTAGTACCCAAAATATAATTTCAAAAAAACAACGCGTTGAACAACATACGCAATAATAAATTATCTACTTTTAAAAATACTAGTACACAGGCTACTCAAATGCCAACACACAACTTTTTACTGACAAAATTTATGTTCAAAGAATAACCAAACACCATTTTTCAGCTATCCACTACTGATTATTATTCTTCGGCAGTAAAAAACTTGTTGATTAAATATATTTCGGTCTCATATCAATATTGTGCAAAACAAATTTCTTTCGTACACTCTTTTGAACATAAGCACATATTAAGAACTTGCACCAAGCCCATCGTTATAATCTAATAATCTACAGCAAAGTGCCGAGGTTCAGCTCAGCTACAATTTTCTACGATTTCTTGCAACAGGGCTAGCAAGCTATGAAGGCAAATATATTTCAATTGCAGCAAAATCCTATTCAAATATATTGCGCAAATGCATATATCAGTTGATCTCATATGCCTGCAAATTTAACCTCATACTAGCCATTCTGGCGGCAGCTTCATGAAGCTTTACTTAATTCTATTATGGACAAATTAACCGATCGACATCAATTGAGTGAATTTTCGTTCAGTTTCAGCATTCACTTAAGCTACTTAAAGTGCATTATAGTTGGACCTTAAAGGTCCAACTATAATGCACTTAAAGCTTAAGTAAGCGCTGAAACTGAACGAAAATTCACTCAATTGATGTCGGTCGGTTAATTTGCTCATAATAGAATTAAGTGAAGCTTCATGAAGCTGCCGCCAAAGTGGCAAATATGAATTTGAATTTGCAGGCATATGAGATCAACTGAGGTGAGCATTTACGCAATATATACATATATATATATATATATATATATATATATATATATATATATATATATATATATATATATATCTATATATATATATATATATATATATATACATATATATATATATGTATATATATATATATATATATATATATATATATATATATATATATATATATATATATATATATATATATATACATATATATATATATATATATATATATATATACATATATATATATATATATATATATATATATATATATATATATATATATATATATATATATATATATATATATATATATATATATATATATATATATATTGCTAGCTCTGTTGCAAGAAATAGTAGAACATTGTAGCTGAGCTGAAACTCGGCAGTTTGCTGTAGATTACTAGATCTATAACGATGGGCTTGGGGCAAGTTCTTAATATGTAATTATATTCAAATGAGTGTAGGAAAGAAATGTTTTTACGCAATATTCGTATGAGACCAGAATATATTTAATCAACAAGATTTTTACTGCTGAAGAATAATATTCAATAATGGATAGCTGACTCATGGTGTGTGATTATTCTTTGAATATAAATTTTGCCAGTAAAAAGCTGTGTGATGGCATTTTAACTAGTTTATGTACTTACTTCTATCTTTAAAAATAAGTAATTTCTTATTTCGTATGTTCGTTCATTTATTAATGCGTATGTTGTTCTTTTTGAAATTATATTTTGGGTACTAATTCTAATATAGCTCAACAGTTAGATATGCAGTGGCAATTAGCTATTTTTCAAACAGAAACAACCTCTACATCTAGTGTTCTTTTCTTCCTCAGCAGCGAATCACAGCAGCAAAATATTTTAAATACCTGTTATTTTTCTTACAATGCCGCGTAGGATCATATTCGAGACATATAATTACTACTTCCTGTATTGTAAACTGTCAATGAACCGTTCAACAATAAAATATTCAAATATTTTACACCTATTATTGCTTCTATACAATACCGCATTTTTTTCCTTAGGACTTCACACACTATCGAAGGTAGAACCAAGAACCCACAACATGCATATTATAGTATGATAAATTAAAATTTCAATATTTTTTCCAATATTTCAATATTTAGTAAATCAAAATTCCAATGTAAAATTTAAATTTAAATTTTCAACGCATTCAGCTAATTCACGTATTCAAAATAGTTAATTCTTCAAAACCCCGTAGACGTTGGGCGCCAATTTATTACGCGAATCTTTCCGACTCGGTCGAAACCCTTCATCCCCAGCGGGGATACAAGGGCGGCAGGTTTCGGGCGGCTAATGCTCGCGGAAAAGGTCGCGGGTGGGCGCCACTCGCTTCGTTACCGAACCTGCCTCCACGGACCGTCGCTTTGAAGCGAGAAGTTTGCGACGGATGCCACTTCAATCAGCGGAAGGGAAAGAATTAATACACCAGCGTTACACTCTATGAACAAAGTTTATAATGATTCAATGCAAACGTTTCAACCATTAACTATTCCTATCGCCGGCGCCGCGAATCACTAACAACAATTTTCACTAGCTCCTGAAAGTACTGCTTCCTTACGTCTAAATTACAAAATTATCTACCTGATCTAATTCCCAAAGGGGGGACTCCCCGTATAGCCGCCTCTACTGGTGATTTGTTCTAGCGCTCGCTGCTCGTCAGTGTCGTCGCCAAAAGAAGGTAATTATCTAGGTTTTCCTTTTCGACCACAGATCGCCTCCAGCTCAATCCAATGTCAAATTTCCAAATTCCGATTCCTTCAAACGCCTCGTCGTGACCGCTCACCAAATGTAAAAAATTCTCCAATTAGTTCCTGCTCTGATCTTGCTATCATCTTTAGCTTACCATGGTCGCCAGCCGAATAGAAGCATCCAACACCAGATCAACTCCCACAGGGCCTCGCTTCGCTATTGTCGATACCGCTTTTCCGGTATCTGCAAAATCCGTTGCCGGCAAAGTACTATTGGGAATATGCTGGCGGGTGCATTGGCAAATGCACTTGCTGCACGCGCATTCACGAGTGCATTTTCCCGCAGTGGCAGCGATCGGAACGCGCCCTTAGTACTTTTAGTACTTTTCGTTCGCCGCTTGGTGGCGGTTCGAACGCCCTTTGACATTTCGTTGACAAGCGATATGGCTCGATTTGTCATTCCATCAATTTTCCACCGTGTTCATTCTGTGATCATTTATGGCTGGACATTGGCTTGGGCTATTGATGCGTCTTCATTAAAACTGGCCATCATCGCGTCGCGGACAAAATGGTTTTCATTGTGAAAGCGGGAACTGTTGTCCGACTGGTCGTTTGGATCGCTGCTGTTCGTTAGCAATTGTCCGTCAAGTGTTTCCCGGAGTGATTCGTGTTTATATCCGTGCCAACTATTTCGCTCCTTGAACCGGCCTGGACTCAACGCGTTCAAAATGATGAAGAAAATGGTGGGAATTGTTAATCGATGTGCAACATTCTGAAAGCGTTCGTGTTTCCTCCTTAGCCGTCGAACAGACGCCTGAGCCACTATTTGATGGCAACGGTTGCGGTGTCGAAATTGTCCGCAAATTACTACGCACTGTCTCCGCTTTTCCCTTGCCAGAAAAGGAATCACCTGCCCCACATGCTTCTGAAGCATTGATACTATTTACTGCTGCTGCTAATCGCGAAGAAGTCAATGTCTCTAATCCTAAACAACTACTATTACGATGGCGAGTATTGTTTGCATAGAGATAAAATAGTAGAGTCGCCCATGTGATACAACTGCTTTACTTCTACCCCTGCAACTTTCGCCAAGCGTCCCATCTATCAACTTGACAAGATATTTTCCACGTGGTGATCATATGACGTATGATTCCAAATGAGATAGATGTGCAAGAGGCAGACAAAATATCGCATATCCCTTAGCTCTTGGTTTCGTCCCCTCTAATACATTTCAAATGTGAAGGGCCGTTCCATTGTCTACTACCTCCATTATTGTTTGTATCTGTCTCTAATTTTCGAATTTTTTGTTGCGAGTTTCCAGGAATCTGATTGCTACTACCAATAATATTACTAAGCGACGATGCAATCGCCGACGCTGCTGCAGCTGACGACGATGATGACGACTTACTGCTACTGCTTCTTTGACTTGAACGAGATCGTGAACTTGTATGCGAGGGACTCGATGGATTCACAGTGCTCAGTTGCAATTGGATTAACATCATATGATCGCCGAGACGCATACGTAAATTCAATGGAGTCTTGCCGCTAAGGAAATCATTTACTTGTGCATCATTCAATGATTCCAATGCTTGCATCACAGTGCTCTCTGGTCTTTGTGCCAACAAACCAGTTTCTACGTTGGGAATTAATATAATTTTCGATCCCTCAGCTAGTCCATTATCCCTCAGTGTACCAGCGTGGAGTTCACGTTCACGATGTAACAGGCAAGTACGATCCTCAGCCACTTTCTGCTTTGCCGCGATGATTTTCTTCAGATTCTCTACCGGGTTTTGTGCATCGACGAGAACGGTGAAGCTACCACCGGTTGTTGTCGTTATATTCAGACTAATTGGAGGCTGGAGTAGTCGGTCGGATGGATTGCAATGGCTTGCCGAATGAGTGGATATTGGAAGGCGTCAAATCTATTAGTATTCCGTTTTCGATTAGCTGAATCATGCTGAATTAGTGCACTCGGCTCCGCTCCGATCCAAAACTTGAAGATAGATTAATAGCAAGACATGTAGGTAAGATACGTAGTTGTTTTTCGCAAGGCTGGCTTTAAATTTCCAAGTTGGACCGTTCAGTGGTATTCGGCTGGGGATGGCTGTCGGCTGCCGTGATTTCCGCTTGGCCCCTTAGCTGCGCTGTGGGTTGCTCGCTTCCGGGTCAGGTACTCACCGATCGTCTCATATACATCGACGGCGAAGGCTTGGCTTGGCGGGGGGTGCTCGGTTCCATCACCGGGGAGTCCAAGTTCGTCGCGGCACAATGACTGACCATGACCATCATCACTACAATTTCTATTTTTTTTCATTTCGATTCGTGTTCTCATTTTAAAGTAAGCTAAATATTTTAAAAGGCTATTTAAAGTTATTATAAAACGAGATAGAGCCATAGTCATAATCTAATAAGTAAATCAATTTCCACTAAATGAAGAGGACTAAAAACGAACGTGAGTTCGACTAAATTATTATTTATCTGCTTTGAAAAACATTCTTTTATCAATTTCATTATTTCCATCATACAATTTGATTTGCCCTACGCACTGGCGTAACACTCCCCTTGTCGAGAAGACATGAGTCCCGCCGGAGCTTTCCTCTCCACCTTATTAGCTTGCCAGGTTTTGCATCTACGGACATAAATCGCCACATCCGTCAACATCTTCGGCCAATAATATCTGGTTGCTACCCTACCCAGCGTGCGACTGATCCCCATGTGTCCAGCCGTGGGGTCATCATGACACCTCTGTAGAATTTATTTTCTCTCCGTTTTAGTTACTACCCTCTTCCACGCCTCTGCTCCCTCTAATTCCGGGTAGCGTCCTGGCAGATGTTTTCATATCTGTCCATTCGGCACTCTCCAATCCGCATACTACGCCTGGGCCTTGGCTATCTTCTCCTTCATTCCTACATACCAACGATTTCCTTGTGGTTCTATCGCTGCCACTTGATTTCCTGGCAACAGTCGAGACAGTGCATCGGGCACCAGATGCTCCTTCTCCTTCCTGTGGATAATTTCAAACGGATATTGTTGAAGACGCACGGCCCACCTGGCTACACGTCCCATCGGATCCTTGAGGTTATTCAACCACAGGAGTAAGAAATGATCCGTGATTTCCAAAAACTTGGCTCTTTCCACGTATGGCCGCAATTTCTTCACTGCCCAAATTACCGCCAGGCACTCCTTCTCTCTGGTTGAATACCTTCGTTCCGCTTTCGTCAGGGAATGACTCAGGTAACATATTACCCTCTCCCCATCAGCATACTGCTGCGAGAGCAACGCCCATAAGCCTAAGTCCGATGCGTCCATCTGGATCAAGAAAGGCAGATTGTAATCCGGACAAGTGAGGATGGGTGCTGTTGATAATTTCACCCTTGCCTGTGTAAAAACCGTCTCGCAGTCTTGGGTCCACTCGAGCTTCTGATTTTTCTTGAGAAGATTCGTCAGTGATGTCGTCATCGTGGCAAATTTGGGTATAAACCTCCTGTACCACGAGACCATCCCCATGAACTCGCGTACTCCCTTCACATTGGTAGGTGCAGGGGTCTCGATCACACACTTTACCTTGTCTGGATCCACATTCAGGCCTTTCTCATCCACGACGTAGCCCAAGTACTTTAGTTGTGGGCGGCAGAATTCACACTTCTCCTTGAAGCCTTAAGGCCACCTTCCTTCAAGCGACTAAATACCTCCTTCAAAATTTCCACATGCTTCCCAATGTTTTGCGTTACCACTATAATATCGTCAAGATACGTGAATACATACGGTTACAAGTCTGGACCTAAAAGTTGGTCTATCAGACGCTGCCATGTCGCCAGTGCGTTCTGAAGCCCAAAAGGCATCCGCCGAAACTGAAACAACCCACGATGTGGTACAGTGAAAGCTGTGTATTTCCGGGACTGTTCTGCCATGGGCACCTGCCAGTACGCGGATTTAACATCTAGCGATGACAGGTACTTTGCATCCTGTAATTTGTCCAGCTTAGCCGACACATATGACAATGGATAGGCATCATGTTCGGTGACTGCATTCAGTTTGCGGTAGTCCACGCAAAAACGATACTTGCCATTCTTCTTCTTAACTAGGATTATGGGCGAGGCCAGGGACTAGATGATGGCTCGACTATACCTTGTGCTAGCATTTTGTTCAGCTCGGAATCGACATGTTGTTGAACCGCAGGCAAAACAGGGTAATATCGCTGTTTAATCGGTGTTGCCGAAGTCCAGATGACATGCTCAACTCTATCAGTACATCCAATGCCCTCCTCCATGTCCTCAAACTCCTTCTGCACCAGCTGGCTGAGAATACTTTCTTCCTTCTCGGTCAAGTGGCTCCTCGGTTTCAGCTGTTCTGTCTCTCCTCCTTCTATCGTTCCGACAAACTCCCAGTGCTCTTCTCTGAGAGTCAGAACCAGTCCAAACTGTCGTAAAAAATCTACCTTGAGTATTGAAGGATTTGGAAGCTTTGAAACCACCGGCACCCTTAACCAGTCCACCTTCCCCTCCAGTTTCACCCGTATGGCCACTACTCCCGCGATTGAGCACTCCTGGTTATTCGCCATTCTGATGGACTGTCGCTAGGATTTCAACAGCTCAACTCCCAGCTGTTCCAAAACCCGCCATCCTTCTCCACCCATCACCGAATGAGAAGCCCCTGAGTCCACAAGCCCAAGGAACTTGTGACCTAAAATTTCTACCTGAATATATGGGCTATTATCCCCTTGCTTCCTGTTTAGCAAGTAGTTTATCTGTACGCCCACCGCGGCTGCGTTCCCTGCTGGTTAAGTGCTCAGGCTGCCGCCTACTGAGCACACCGCTCGTTTCCCGACTGTTGACGCGTAGGGGTTACTGGGCCTACTCTACTAGCACTACCTTGAGAATTGACTCTGCCCTGGCTCATATTGGAATGAACCCTGAAATTTCGTCCTGGATTTTGAGCTCCTCGACAATTAGGGCAGCCTACCTAACTCACCGCAGATCGGCCACAACCAAAGCATTTCTGAGGCTCTGAGCAAGTTCTGGTCGTATGCCCGACACCTTGGCAATTCCACCAGCGTATTTCTTCTCTCTGTAAGGAGGCAAGGTTTGATCCGGGATTAACTCCCATGTAAACCAGATCCGGTTCTAGGAGTCTTCGGAATTTCCACGTAGGGGGTGGCATATATACTTCCACCGCGACTCGAGTTGCCTCCGACGAGCGTCCAACTTTAACTAGATCCGCAATGGTCTTCACGGGTGTCAGCGCCAATTGAGTCTGATTGAATGGGGTTATGTTCTTGCGAAGGATCTTTAATTTTTCTTCCTCTGTGCAGGGTATTGCATGACGTCGGAACAACCCCTCAATTGCTGACACGTACACACCAATGGTTTCATCCGGCCATTTTGTGCGTCTCCCTATCTCCATGAGAAGCCGGTCGTCGTAATCTGGAGGTAGGAACTCGGCGCGCATCTCCGCGACCAACTCCTGCCAAGATTTGACGCGCGTTCGATTGGCACGATACCAAATCAGCGCTTTCCCCTCAAATAACTCGACGGCTGACTGGAACAATTGCCTTGCTGTCACTCCCCTGGCTTCTCGCAACTCTTCGGCTCGTTCAAGAAAGACACTCAAAGACCCAGCCATATGCTGACCTATCTCAACCAATTTATCCTTCACGGCCATCATATCCTCCTCGAGGGAATAAGGGTAGTCCCGCACAGACACCAAAGAAGTATCCATCGACGCTTCTGCCGTCAGCGCGACTCTAAGTGTTTTCTGCATTGCCTCCACCGTTCCAGTCTGCTGGCTCCTAACCTGCAGTTCATAGGCTAACTCATCCTTATTTAGCCTGTCGATCAGGATCTTGGCGTTGTTTGACATCCTGTATGAGCTCTCAGACCTTTATGTCTGATAATAAGAATAGTATATAAGCTAAAAAAACACCAAGTACTATAGTTTTAGGCTAACCGCGATATATAATTTTTTTTACTAATGTTCGAAGAACAATAGTATTAAACTCGTTTCGCCGAAAATTCATATTTCTTTATTTATATATATATATATATATCAGCAAATCGGTTAATAGAAGTAATCTTTGGAGTGGCCGATCCGATTGAGCTGAAATTTTCGGATGTCGTAGATGTATATAGTAGGTAGGTCCATGACTTGTTCGAATTCAGTTATCTTTAACATTTTGGCGGCGGCGGGCATTTTAGTGAATTTTCAGGTACTCCTATATTTCCAAGCAGTGTAAAATTTTTGTAACAAAAAGTATTGGAAATAAAAACTTATTATGTTTTAGGTTTGCTCATGATAAAGAATTGGAAATTTTGAGCCGTGTGTGGGTGCTGAGTGCCTAAAAGTGGGCAAGGAATTTTTCTCAAATTTTGATTTGTCATAACTTCTGACAGGAACATTCGATCATCGGGAAATTAATAGAGCGTATTGATGTAAGCTAGAGCTTAGCACACATGGATTTTAAAGACAGTGTGGGTAACCCTGTAGCTATGGCAGGCTCGTAAAAAAAAATCCTTCAAATCATCGACCTTCCTGAAAATTTTTTGCTTTTTGCAAAAAAACTAAAATCATTGATAAATCTAAATTTTTGTCCATCACGTCAGATTAAAATTTTTCAAATTCCGATTCGCACAAGAACGGCAACCCATCACCAAACTACCTCTATTTTCAGCACTCGAAAGTTCTGTTCACGAGAACTGACGACCGGGTTATCCGATCATAGTGAAATTTATAGGACATGTTAATATTAGCTAGGACCAGGTCTGATAGAAGTAATATTGAAATGCGGGCAACCCTGTGGCAGTGGTACCATCTTGAAAAATCACTGAGAAAAAAAATCAGTTTTTGGTCTATAACTTCCGATTCAGCCATCAGATTTTGACAAAATTCATACAATACTTGGATCTTACTTTATGTAACATTTAGTGAAAATTTGGCTGAAGAATTAGAATAGAGTTGCCAGCTATGGTGATTTTTGTCTCCTAAATCTTGCAAATTTGCTCAGCAAAATAAAGCTTTTTCCCCTATAACTTCCGGTCCAGTGTAGAAATCAGAACGAACTTCACGCAGTAAATGAACCTTAATATGAACCAAATGTGGTAGAAATTTCGTACGAAAATTATGAAAGGGCTGCCAGCTATGACCATTTTGTAATTTTGTTTAATTTCTTTACTGAGCGATTATGTCATTAGATTTGCAAATGGAAATGATCCTGCAATGAAAATTAACAACAAATATTAACGCTTTAAAAACTTGAAAAGTTTTGAGGGTGGTAACCCTAAAATTCTTTTCACCCGTATAACGTCCAGCGCAGTGATTCAATTGAAACGAAAGTTACTGGTTGGGTTTAACTTAACGTGAAGCAGATTTGGTATGTGTTTTGCTTTGCTGCTTACACAGGGTAACCAGCATTAGCCATTTCCGTAAATATTGCACCAACAGATGCTTCAAATTACGTTCTCATATGCAAAGAATTTGCAATAAAAATAAGAAACCAATTTCGAAATTTTCCGAGTTTTGAACATTTTTCGGATGGCAGCCTCAAACAACGTTTAACCGCTGAAAATTTCGATAAAATCCTGCGATGAGAACGAAATTCAGAGGATAAGTTGATTTGAGTATGAGTTTGTTATGGTAAACTTATTGCTTCTTCGTTCGGACTGCCGAACGGACGCTTCGTTCGGACTACTTCGTTCGGGTTGCCAGCACTGAACATTTTCATAATTTGTGTTATAGTTGAGTTTTGTTGCTTTGGATAAGGAATGGTTGATATGATTCTACAAAACAGTGTTTTACGTATTTCCAGACTTTTTTGCACTCAAAGAAAATTTCTTCGAAAATTAGTTTTCTAGCGGTTCAGGTGCGCTAGAGTTTTTTTACTATATTACAGTATTTGAATATATTTATTTATTTTTTTATTTATTTATTAGCATACGGACAAGCTGTCCATTAAAGCAATAAGTACAATAAATGCAACTTAATACTAACTTACAATAACTTTTAAGAATAAATAAATTGAAAAATTTAGAACTTAATTAGTTAATACTTGTTATTAATAACTCAATCGGGAAATAGTTCAAGTTGCCTAAAAACAGCTTTTATCACATTAATCTTAACATCAAACGAATGAACACAGTTCCATAATACATTACCTGTGCGCTTCATGCGCTCTAAAGGGGAGTGGAGGCTAAAATTTGTTTTAAAATTATGTAGGTAAAAAATATCGTTGCTTCTTGTTGATCTAGGAGGAGTTCTTAGGCCGACATCCGCAAGCAACTCAAATGAATCAATTTCCCCATTTAACAATTTAAAGAGGAATATTGCGTCAGCGGTTTTCCTTCTAGCTTTAAGGGAGGTTATGTTAAGAAGGGACATAACCTCAGCGTAATTAATATTGGCCGGTAAAGCATGTAGTTTGAATGCAACATATTGCAAGAATTTATGCTGAATTCTTTCGATTGAATCAGAGTGAGTACCATAATAAGGATTCCATAGCACTGATGCATAATCAAGTTTGCTGCGTACAAAAGAAAAATAAAGTACTTTTATTGTATTTAAGTTGTAAAAGTCTTGAGTGTTCCTAATAATGAAGCCCAACATTCTATTTGCTTGGTTAACAATATCTTTAATATGAGGTATAAAACTAAGAGAGGTATCGAAAGTCACACCAAGGTCTTTCACAATGTCAACATGCTTAAGTGGAAGATTATTGATTGTGTATGTATGATTGTAATAAGTTTTACTTCTATTAAAGACAATAAATTGACATTTCTTTATATTAAGTTCAAGACAATTGTTCACGCAATAATTGTAAAAGTTGTTTAAATTGGATTGCAAAATTTCAATGTCAGCTAATGAAGTAATAGTTTTAAAAATCTTACAATCGTCAGCAAATAGCAAAAATTGAACATCATGAAAAATTAAACTTATATGATTTATAAAAATTAAAAAGAGCAACGGGCCAAGATGTGATCCTTGTGGTACACCTGAGGAAGAGAAAAATGGATAAGAATAGTGATTATTGATTTTAACTAATAGAGACCGTCCTTGCAGGTAGTCGCAGAACCAATCATAGAATTTACCATGAATTCCAAAGTTTTTCAACTTTTTCAATAGCAGGTTTAAGTTAATTTTACAAAAGCTTTACTAAAATCTGTGTAAATAGAGTGAACTTGGTGGTAAGATTCAAGTGACTTGTAAAGATAATTATGATAAGTAAGCAAATTAGTTGAGATTGATTTACCATTTAAGAAACCATGCTGGTTGTGAAGAAGTAGGGGCCTTAAAATTGGGGTTATGTAATCGGTTACGAGACTTTCGAAAACTTTAGGTATCGTTGATAGAATACAAATTGGGCGGTAATTCCGTACATCCGATCTCTGCCCAGATTTAAATACGGGTATCACAAAGCTTGATTTCCACATATTCGGAAAAACACCACAATTTAATGACCTATTGAAGATATGTAGAAGTGCTGGGCCCAAATTAGAAGCACAATTTTTTAAAAATACAGGCGGGATTCCATCAGGACCAGCATTCTTACTAACATCTAAAGACGATAGCTTATCAATAAGACTATTTAAATCGACTACAAAATGTGAAATAGTTACATTCGTATCCGTAGTAGTTGGACTATATTGACATGAAGAATCACTGAAGACTTTAGAAAAAGTGGATGCAAACATGTCTGCTATTGCTTTTCTATCTGAGCTGAAAATATCATCCATAAAGTGATTTTTCTTTCCTAATAGAGTCGATGAAATTCCAAAAGTATTTAATGTTATGAGGTATTGATGACTCCAATTTGCGAAAATAACTTTTGGAGTCTAATCTAAGTAATCGTTTACAGCTAGCTCGTAAATTAGAAAAATTATAATAATCATTTAAAGAATTAGTTATAATTCTTTTTCGTTATATTCATGTATTGTTATTCTGGCTCCCAGGTATCCGTATACAGACCGATTTCCTTGTCCTTCTACTGGTCGTCTTTTGAACTTATCTCACTCGAAAATCACTCGTCTCCGGGGTTGATCCACACTCCTAGGCCTAAGTCCTAGATTTCTATAGAATTTTCACTGGCACTAACACTTTTAAAACTTCACACAGTTTCCGTAATCGTATACGGAGTAACAAAAGCGGCCACACCGGTACAACCATCCATACTTCTAAATAGAAAAAGAGGGGGCAATCTTCCTCGGGGAATACTGCCCGAAGAGAAAAATCTCGAAGCCACTACTCATCGCAGTAGGTTAGCATTGTAACCACCACTCGTAGGGCCATAGGGTGAAACAATAGGCACTAAGCCACCTCGTGTCTTGTTCTTGGTGGGTAGATTAACCTATGTTAAGTTTTTTAATTACAGGATGAAAGGAGAATGACAAGTCGAAACGAACTCGTCGATGGTCGCGAATAACCCGGTCAATTCGGTTCGGAGAAAAAAAAGGGGAACACACGCACCGATAATTCCAGTACAAAACTAAAGGTAGAGCTATAATGTAATTAAGTGAGCGTTAATTTGCATAAGTGAGAGTACGGTTGCATAGAAAACAAGCGGCATACCCATAATGTACTTATCTGCCGTTTCGTTAAGTTTCGTTCAAGTCGGGCCACTTAAGTGGCCTACGACTGGGGCCGTACATCACTTAAGTAAATTTGACAGGAGGTATGTGTAACGACTAGGGCCCATAGAAGGCACGTAAAATATTTGAATATGTTTTTGTGGATAGCTTATTATTTTTAGTGGAGGTAGAAGAAATTATCGTTCGTATGCGGTATTGTATGGAAGCAATAATATGTATGTAAAATATTTGAATATTTTATTGTTGAACGGTTCATTGACAGTTGCCAATACAGGAAGTAGTAATTAGATGTCTGCAATATGATCCTGCGCGGCATTGTAAGAGCAATAACAGCTGTCTAAAACATTTTGTCGTTGATTACTTAAACGGTATTTTCACAGAAGGTAGGAATAACGAGTTTCGGGTAATGTACTGAAGTCGTAACAGAATTTCGAAGCTCCATTGCAACTGTGGTGGGGCAAAATTTGCGAAAGAAAAGTGCTGAAGAAGAAAAGGACAGCATATGTAGAGGTTGCTTGCATTTGGAAAATATCTAATTGCCATTGCATATGTAACCGTTTTATTATATTAGAACTAGTACCCTAAATATAATTTCAAAAAAACAACGCGTTGAACAACATACGCAATAATAAATTATTTACTTTTAAAAATACTAGTACACAGGCTACTCAAATGCCAACACACAGCTTTTTACTGACAAAATTTATGTTCAAAGAATAACCAAACACCATGTTTCAGCTATCCACTACTGAATATTATTCTTCGGCAGTAAAAAACTTGTTGATTAAATATATTTCGGTCTCATACCAATATTGTGCAAAACAAATTTCTTTCGTACACTCTTTTGAACATAAGTACATATTAAGAACTTGCACCAAGCCCATCGTTATAATCTAATAATCTACAGCAAAGTGCCGGGGTTCAGCTCAGCTACAATTTTCTACGATTTCTTGCAACAGGGCTAGCAAGCTATGAAGGCAAATATAATTCAATTGCAGCAAAATCCTATTCAAATATATTGCGCAAATGCATATATCTCATATGCCTGCAAATTTAAACTCATACTAGCCACTTTGGCGGAAGCTTCATGAAGCTTTACTTAATTCTATTATGGACAAATTAACCGATCGAAATCAATTGAGTGAATTTTCGTTCAGTTTCAGCATTCACTTAAGCTACTTAAAGTGCATTATAGTTGGACCTTAAAGGTCCAACAATAATGCACTTAAAGCTTAAGTAAGCGCTGAAACTGAACGAAAATTCACTCAATTGATGCCGGTCGGTTAATTTGCTCATAATAGAATTAAGTGAAGCTTCATGAAGCTGCCGCCAAAGTGGCAAATATGAATTTGAATTTGCAGGCATATGAGATCAACTGATGTGAGCATTTACGCAATATATACATATATATATATATATATATATATATATATATATATATATATATATATATATATATATATATATATATATATATATATATATATATATATATATATATATATATATATTGCTAGCTCTGTTGCAAGAAATAGTAGAACATTGTAGCTGAGCTGAAACTCGGCAGTTTGCTGTAGATTACTAGATCTATAACGATGGGCTTGGGGCAAGTTCCTAATATGTAATTATATTCAAATGAGTGTAGGAAAGAAATGTTTTTACGCAATATTCGTATGAGACCAGAATATATTTAATCAACAAGATTTTTACTGCTGAAGAATAATATTCAATAATGGATAGCTGACTCATGGTGTGTGATTATTCTTTGAATATAAATTTTGCCAGTAAAAAGCTGTGTGATGGCATTTTAACTAGTTTATGTACTTACTTCGATCTTTAAAAATAAGTAATTTCTTATTTCGTATGTTCGTTCGTTTATTAATGCGTATGTTGTTCTTTTTGAAATTATATTTTGGGTACTAATTCTAATATAGCTCAACAGTTAGATATGCAGTGGCAATTAGCTATTTTTCAAACAGAAACAACCTCTACATCTGGTGTTCTTTTCTGCCTCAGCAGCGAATCACGGCCGCAAAATATTTTAAATACCTGTTATTTTTCTTACAATGCCGCGTAGGATCATATTCGAGACATATAATTACTACTTCCTGTATTGTAAACTGTCAATGAACCGTTCAACAATAAAATATTCAAATATTTTACACCTATTATTGCTTCTATACAATACCGCATTCGAATGATCATTTCTTCTACCTCCAGTAAAAATAATAAACTATCCACAAAAACATATTTTACGTACCTTCTATTGGTCGTAGTTGTTACACATACCTCCTATCAAATTTACTTAAGTGATGTACGGTCCCAGTCGTAGGCCACTTAAGTGGCCCGAATTGAACGAAACTTAACGAAACGGCAGATAAGTACATAATGGGTATACCGCTTGTTTTCTAATTAACCGTATTGTCACTTAAGCTACTTTAAGTTCACTTAATTGCATTATAGTTCTACCTTAAGGAGGGAGTAGGGTTAATTCGTGTAAAAAGGCACATTTTTGTGATTTTTTTGGATGAAACAGTTATAATCTATTTATTAAAACCAATGGTACATTATAGTATAACATTTGAAGAATATTTTGTGAAATTTTCATGAAAAAATATTAAAAAGTCTAGCGCATCAGAACCGCTAGGAAACTGATTTTCGAAAAAATTGTCTTTGAGTGACAAAAAAATGTGGACAGGCGTTATACACTTTCTTGTAGAATCATATCAACCATTTCTTTTCCAAAGCAACAAAACTCAACTATAACACAAATGATGAAAATGTTCAGTGCTGACAACACTTTCCCAACGAAGCAACAATAAGTTTACCTTAACAAGCTCATACTTAAATCAACCTATCCTTTGAATTTCGTTCTCATCGGAGGATTTCATCGAAAGTTTCAGCGGTTAAACGTTGTTTGAGGCTGCCATCTGAACAATGTTCAAAACACGGAAAATTTAAAAATTGGTTTCTTAATTTCATTGCAAATGCTTTGCATATGAGTACGTTATTTGAAGCATCTGTTGGTGCAATATTTAAAAAAATGGCTAATGCAGGTTACCCTGTTTCAGCAGCAAAGCAAAATATATACCAAATCTGCTTCACGTTAAGTTAAACCTTACCAGTAAATTTCGTTTCCATTGAATCACTGCGCTGGAAGTTATACGGGTGAAAAGAATTTTAGGGTAACCACCCTCAAAACTTTTCAAATTTTTAAAACGTTAATATTTGTGGTAAATTTTTATTGCAGGATCATTCTCATTTGCAAATCTAATGACATAATCGCTCAATAAAGAAATTCCACAACATTACAAAAATGGTCATAACTGGCAGCCTTTTCATGATTTTTGTACGAAATTCCTACGATATTAGGCTAGGGTCCATTTACTGCATGAACTTCGTTTTGATCTCACGTCTGGACCGGAAGTTATAGGGAAAAAAGCTTTATTTTGCTTGCCAAATTTGCAAGATTTAGGAGAATAAAACCACCATAGCTAGCAGCTCTATTCTAATTTTTCAGCCCACCATATGTTATTTAAAGTAAGATTAAAATATTGTGTGAATTTTGTTTAAATGTGATGGCTGGATCGGAAGTTATAGGCAAACAATCGCTTTTTTTGTCAGTGATTTTTCAAGGTGGTATCACCGCCACAGGCTTGCCTGCATTTCAAAATCACTTCTATCAGGCCTGGTCCTAGCTAAAACCAACATGTTCTGTAAATTTCATTATGCTCGGATTATCCGGTCGTCAGTTCTCGTGAACAGAACTTTAGAGTGCTGAAAATAGAGGTACTTTGGTGATGGGTTGCCGTTCTGTGCAAATCGGAATTTTAAAAATTTCAACTTGACATGAAGGACAAAGGATGAAATTTATCAAAGTTTTGAAATTTTTTTCAAAAATCAAAAAGGGGACACACCCATTATTAAGAGACGCAAATTTTATTTTTATTTTACTCTTTTCGGCTGTTTTGCCCCCTGGGCTATTCTATTGACGCGCTGAAAAATGCCTTTTTTTCTTTACTCATTTTTTATTGCCACAGTTTTCGAGAATTGAATCCCAATACCAGGTAGATGTTCATAACAGTCTACAATGTGTTTACGATTTTTATGTCAATATTCTCGGAAATACAATGGAAGAGTTATTACGGATTTTGCAAGTGGGCTGTTCATGTGGTAAGGAGTATATATATATATATATATATATATATATATATATATATATATATATATATATATATATATATATATATATATATATATATATATATATATATATATACATATATATATATATATATATATATATATATATATATATATATATATATATATATATATATATATATATATATATATATATATATATATATATATATATATATATATATATATATATATATATATAGAAATATGAATTTTTGGCGAAACGAGTTTTTAATTTAATTTAAATTCCTCCGATTCACTTTATCCACTGGTTTTTGGTGTAATATAAATTCCTCCGATTACCTTGTTCCATTTTTCACGCCAGTCACGGACAGAATCTCAAATTTCTTCCTCAATTTGCCGCAGCATGTATATGGTAGTATAAAATTACTCCGTTTTACTAGGTCCACTTTGTTCGCCAGTCACATAAAGATTTTATTAATTTCTTCCACAATTTTCCGAAATAAATATCTGGTTGTATAAAATTACTCCGTTTTACTACATCCACTTTGTTTGCCAGTCACATAAAGATTAAATCAAATCCCGCTCGTTTTCACTTGCACCTTTTCTTTGGTACCGCTTTTCCAACAGAATCTGCATATTCGGGTCGATGGCCAAGTCGCACGTGCCATCTCAGACCCAAACCCCTTTTTCAGGACTTCAACTAGGGCATTATGCCATTATGGCAAGCAGCTGATTGTTTGAATAGGCTGCGTTCCACAGCTGCGATGACATTTGGGATTGTCAACGGCTACTGATAATTCGATAGTGTTTGTTGTTTATCGTTCGGGCTCCTGATTTGCCTTCGCTGGCGTGGAAGTTTAACGCTTTCCCCGAATTGTGTCTTAGGATAAGACTGGCCAACAGGCCCTACACTCGATAGAAGTAGTAGTCAGGTAAGTGCTGGTATTGATGTAATAATAAGTTTAGATGCTTGTGTTATGTAATCTAGTACTAAAACATATAGCCTAGCACTGAAGCAACATTCATTCTCTACAACCTGTTTCTCATAATAGGTCTGTTCCCGTACTACGATTAATTGCGATAAATCGCGATTAATTGCAATGAAGCTGTTCCCGTACTCCGTTTTACTGAAAACTGAAAATTTCCCCTCTCTCAGTAAATTTCAGTAGGGTCTGAGCTACTGAAAAGTGTCAAACGATGTGGCGCGAGTAAATATTTTCAAATGTGCGTGGCAAGCAACATATTTTTTGCGTAATATTGCTATGAAGGTCGAATATTTTTGTGGCGATAATTTAGTACCGCTAAGGGTGACTTTATAATCAGTATTGTTCTCCCAAAAACCGAAAACTGACACTTTCGGTTGTCAATTTTCAGGAAATACAATGAGAGCGTTCCCGTACTTTTCATGAAATTTCCCACCACATGATTCAGGAAAATTCAGTAAAATTCAGTTTCTGCAAGTACGGGAACATACCTTATATTGAACATAGTGTATAAAAGTTAGTTATAGGCGAGACACAGAACAATCCAGATGTTCTAATTGAAAACCAGTTGTTTTATTATAAGCGAAAACTGAAGAGAGCATACAAAACATGGTGCAGTCGTAAAACACAATGGATTAGTGGATTATGTGGAATTTGCGATCGAAAAAAGAAAAACCAGCAGAACTAGTCTCAAATGAAGAATCACTGGTGCAAATCGAAGACCAACACGACGACACAGTAAGTAAATTTGAAAATTTTGGCAAACAAGAAATCAAATCACAAGAAAGTGAAATTGAAATAAAAACGAAAAGGCAATTTGTAAATACAGTGCCGAAAATGGAATTTCAATCACCCGAACCGCTATCAATGGATGGTAATCTGTCCGAAAATTTCAAAAAATTCAAGCATGTAATCGGTGACGATGCATTAGATGTTTATAACACGATGCAAATCAGTGGAAATTATACCGCTACACTTAACGGTGTACTTCAGGAATTTGAAAAGTATTGCAACCCAAAGAAAGATGAGGTGTATCAACGATATAAATTGTACAGTCGAGTGCAATTGGAAGGTGAAAGTTTCGATCATTTTATAACTGAGATAAAGCAACTGGCGAATTCATGTGAATTCGAAGGCACGAAGTGTGATAAAGCGATTCGAGATAGAATAATATTCGGCATTCGGTCAAAGAAATGTCAGGAATCGCTCTTTACGGTAGGTAACATAACCTTAGAAGAAACCATAAAAAAATGCCGTCTGTATGAGCTGGATAGAACGAGACTGGAAGATGTGCAAAATACCAAAGTGAGCATGATAAAACATAAATTTAACGGTGAAGGAGAAAAACCAAAAAATTGTAATATCAATGATTATAATACAAGATGTACAAATCAATCAAACAAACTAAATACTAATCGGAAATTTTTCAATTTTAGCGAAAATACAAAACATGAAAATACAATTAAAACATATGTACAGTGTTGTTCGCGATGTCACACGTCTCATCAGATAATGAAGTGTCCAGCATTCGGAAAGAAATGCAAAAAGTGCAACAAACTAAATCATTTTGCGATAGCATGTAAGACGAAAAACGTTCGAGAACTTAGCAGCAAAACTGATGAATTGGAAAAAACAGGTGATTCAAGTTTTTATATACACAACATAACAGAAAACTGTAAATATTGTTGGGTGCAAAATATTTTGATCGAAAAGGTGGGGATAGATTTCAAGCTAGATACAGGTGCCGAAGTGAATGTACTTGCTTTGAAATTTTTAAAAAGAATGAATTGGCAAAATCAGATACAGTCTACTAAAGTGACACTTGAGGCATATGGGGGTCATACGATTTTACCTGTAGGTATTATTTCCTTGAAGTGCGAATATAGAAGTATCTCATCAATACAGGAATTTGTAATAGTAGATAATAATTCAGTTCCAATTTTAGGCATAAAAGGGTGCATTGAGCTTGACTTGATAAAGAGAGTAGATTATATTGACAAGAAGAAAAAAAACTTTATGCTGGAATATTCTGATTTGTTTTCTGATTTGGGTAGATTTACCATTAAATGCAGTCTAAAAATTGATCCGCGAATCAATGTTACAGTCAAACCTCCTAGGAGAATTCCAAATGCGTTATGTAGAAGAGTTAGAACATTTAGAGAAACTTAAAGTAATCGACAAAGTTGAAAATCCAAGTGGATGGATAAATAGTCTTGTAATAATAGAAAAGTCAGATAAATCTGTTAGATTATGTCTAGATCCAAGAGATCTAAACAAAGCAATTATATCCGAACCGTTTTTGATCCCAAAATTAGAACAAATTAAATCAAAACTGAGTGGGATGAAATACTTTTCAGTACTTGATTTCAAAAACGGATTTTGGCAAGTAGAATTAGATACAGAATCAAGTTTACTTTGCCCATTTAGCTCACCATTTGGATTTTATAGGTTTAAAAGATTACCTTTTGGCATAAAATCTGCTCCGCAAATCTTTCAAAAATACAATTACAAAAATGTTTGTCATTTGCCTGGGACTATAGCATAAATCGATGATTTGATAATCTTCAGGAAAACAGAAAGTGAACATGACCGTAATCTTTTAAATGTTTTTGAAAAAGCACGTCAGCTTAATGTAAGATTTAATTCAGCTAAGTTTCAATGCAAAAAAGAGAGCGTAAATACCGTTGGTCACGTCTTCTCGAAAACTGGAATCAAACCAGATCCTGATAGAGTGACAGCTTTAATTTGTCTAAAAAACCCTAGAAATAAGAAAGAACTACAAAGAATATTGGGAATGATAAATTTCCTCAGAGCATTCGTTCCAAACTTAGCAGAAGCTTCAGAGCCTTTAAGAGCACTATTAAGAAATAATACTGAACACATCTGGCTGCAATTTCATATTGATAGTTTAAATAAAATCAAACAATTAGTAGCCAACGCCTCCACTTTACAAATATATGACGAAAATAAGCCTCTGGTGCTTCAGTGTGATGATTCTCAAAGTGGCTTGTGATGTTGTTTGATGCAAGAAGGCAAGCCGTTAACCTATGCATCTCGAAGCCTCACGCCATCAGAGATAAATTACGCACAAATTGAGAAAGAGCTATTGATGATTACATTTGCGTGCAATAAATTTCATTTTTATATATATGGCAAGACAACTACAGTCCATACTGACCACAAACCTCTTGTTTCGATCTTTCAAAAAGAACTTAATAAAGTTTATTCAACACATTTACAAAGAATGAAACTTAAACTTCTAAAATAGCACAAATCAATAACCTTTGTGAGTAAATTATTTCCATGGATATAAGTCGGAGATGTTAAAATTTGTCACAACCAGCGTAAATAACAATTTAAGATTTCCAACTGCAAGTGGCCACACCAGTCAAGTATGCACTGTGTGCTGGTGTCTGATGAGAATCAGCGCATGCTTTCGAAACCACTTTGTCAAATAAAATTTTCAAGATAAATAAAAATTTTTCAATTTTAATCATCCCGCAAAAACAATTCCAATTTGATTCTGCTTTCGGAGGCTTATTCCGCAAAACGATCGAGTTTGCCGTATCAATTATTCTCTGCTTTGATAAGCTTTAGAGACTATATACGTTGTCTATGCGATTATAGACAAGAAGGGAACCGTGATCACAAATCAATAACCTTTATGAGTAAATTATTTCCATGGATATAAGTCGGAGATGTTAAAATTTGTCACAACCAGCGTAAATAACAATTAATGATTTCCAACTGCAAGTGGTCACACCAGTCAAGTATGCACTGTGTGCTGGTGTCTGATGAGAATTAGTGCATGCTTTCGAAACCACTTTGTCCAATAAAATTTTCAAGATAAATAAAAATTTTTCAATTTTAATCAACCCGCAAAAACAATTCCAATTTGATTCTGCATTCGGAGGCTTATTCCGCAAAACGATCGAGTTTCCCGTATCAATTATTCTCTGCTTTGATAAGCTTTAGAGACGATATACGTTGTCTATGCGATTATAGACACGAAGGGAACCGTGATCACAAATCAATAACCTTTATGAGTAAATTATTTCCATGGATATAAGTCGGAGATGTTAAAATTTGTCACAACCAGCGTAAATAACAATTAATGATTTCCAACTGCAAGTGGTCACACCAGTCAAGTATGCACTGTGTGCTGATGTCTGATGACAAACCACTTTGTCAAAACAAACCACTTTGTCAAAAACAATTTTCAAGATAAATAAAAAATTTTCAATTTTAATCATCCCGCAAAAAAAATTCCAATTTGATTCTGCTTTTGGAGGCTTATTCCGCAAAACGATCGAGTTTCCCGTATCAATTATTCTCTGCTTTGATAAGCTTTAGAGACGATATACGTTGTCTATGCGATTATAGACAAGAAGGGAACCGTGATCACAAATCAATAACCTTTATGTCTAAAATATGATTTAAAAATAGAGTATGTTCCGGGAAAATACTTGCATATCGCTGATCTTTTATCCAGATCTTATTTAAAAAGTACTAAGAGCTATGAAAATGATGCTTTTAATGAAATTATTCATACTATAAATATTAGTGAAGGTAGACAACAACAACTTAAAACAGCTACAAGTGATGATTTTGTGTTGCGCAAACTGAAACAAGCCATAGCAACGGGCTGGGTAGGCGGTAAAAGCAAAGTAGATTATGATATAAAACAGTTTTATAATTTAAAAGACATTTATTTAGAAGATGGAATATTATTTTATCAAGATAGAGTAATTGTTCCGTGTAGTTTGCAAGCCGAATATTTAAACCTTCTTCATGAAAGTCATTTGGGGATATTGAAAACCAAAGAAAGAGCCAAAAGTCTTTGACATTGGACAACTTTAAATAATGATATAGAGAAGTTAATAAATGCTTGCACTGTTTGTCAAAAATATAGAAGTTCTTTGAGAAAAGACTCCTTAATTCTTGCCATCTTTACCGTTCACAAAAGTTGCATTAGATCTATTTGAATTTAATAAGAAAAATTATCTGGTTTTAGTAGATTATTACTCTCATTGGTTAGAAATAGTCCCTTTGAATAACAAATCTGTAGGTGAAATCATCAAAAAACTTAGAACAATATTTGCAACGCATGGCTACCCAAAAGAGATAATTACTGACAACTCACCCTTTAACTCTTATGAAGCCCTTCAGCTCGCAAAAACTATTGGTGCTTGGCTCATTTTTAGCAGTCCCTATTATCCCAAATCAAATGGGCTTGCGGAAAAATATGTAGACATTAGTAAAAAGTTGCTATTGAAATCTTCAGCTATTGGATTTGAAAACGCTTTGCTAGAATATAGAAACACACCTTTGATTGGATTAGATTATTCTCCTGCACAACTATTGTTGAGTAGACGCACAAGAATCAAGCTTCCTATAAATGATATTCTTTTAAAACCTACGATAGCTCAAGATGCGTACAAAAAGATCTTAGCCCAGAGAGAGAAGCCTGTAAAGTTTTACAATGCTAGGGCCAACAAAATTAAGGAAGTATAAAACGTAGGAGACGAAGTATGGATTCAAAACCAGAATAAGAGATGGTACCCAGGTAAAATAGTGTCACAACACTCATGCCCAAGGTCATTCATAGTGAAGCTTGATGAGGGTGGCACATATCGTCGTAACCAAATACATATTCGGAAACGATACACCAACTTGCGAAGCAAATCCAAATAACGTGTAACATCGATAACAACGTTAAAGATGTGAATGAATTTAAAGTTGAAACTGAAATTTAATTTAATGAATTTGTGTGTAGAATAGAAAATGAGTAGAATTATGAAATTAATCATGGATAAGCTTTTGAAATATAACCTGAATAATTTTGGAATGTTGTAAAAAAGTAAATTTGAATTAAAATGTTTCATTTTTTTTAAGAAGGAGTATGTTATGTAATCTAGTACTAAAACATGTAGCCTAGCAACATTCATTCTCTACAACCTGTTTCTCATAATATTGAACACAGTGTGTAATAGTTAGTTATAAGCGAGACACAGAACAATCCAGATGTTCTAATTGAAAACCAGTTGTTTTATTATAAGCGAAAACTAAAGAGAGCACACAAAACATGGCGCAGTCGTAGAACACAATGGATTAGTGGATTATGTGAAATTTGCGATCGAGAAAAGAAAAACCAGCAGAACTAGTCTTAAATGAAGAATCACTGGTGCAAATTGAAGACCAACACGACGACACAGTAAGTAAATTTGAAAATTTTGGCAAACAAGAAATCAAATCACAAGAAAGTGAAATTGAAATAAAAACGAAAAGGCAATTTGTAAATACAGTGCCGAAAATGGAATTTTAATCACCCGAACCGCTATCAATGGATGGTAATCTGTCCGAAAATTTCAAAAAATTCAAGCAAAGGTTTGATATTTATTTGACAGCGTCGGAGAGTGATAAGAAAAGTGAAGAGATTAAAATTGCAATTCTTTTGAATGTAATCGGTGACGATGCATTAGATGTTTATCACACGATGCAAATCAGTGGAAATTATGCCGCTACACTTAACGGTGTACTTCAGGGATTTGAAAAGTATTGCAACCCAAAGGGAGACGAGGTGTATCAACGATATAAATTGTACAGTCGAGTGCAATTGGAAGGTGAAAGTTTCGATCATTTTATAACTGAGATAAAGCAACTGGCGAATTCATGTGAATTCGAAGGCACGGAGTGTGATAAAGCGATTCGAGATAGAATAATATTCGGCATTCGGTCAAAGAAATGTCAGGAATCGCTCTTTACGGTAGGTAACATAACGTTAAAGGAAGCCATAAAAAAATGCCGTCTGTATGAGCTGGATAGAACGAGACTGGAAGATGTGCAAAATACCAAATTGAGCATGATGAAACATAAATTTAACGGTGAAAGAGAAAAACCAAAAAATTGTAATATTAATGATTTTAATACTAGATGTACAAATCAATCAAACAAACTAAATACTAATCGGAAATTTTTCAATTTTAGCGAATATACAAAACATAAAAATACAATTAAAAAACTCTAGCGCACCTGAACCGCTAGAAACGCTAATGTTCGAAGAACAGTAGAAGAATCGTGCAGGTTTTGGGTGCATATTCCACCACATGAGCTGCTTATTACGGCCAAACTGTTTCAAATGCCACGTTTTACTTTGGTCGCAAGAATGCATTATAACTCATATGGTGGAAGGTTTCAGATATTACCACTGGCATGAATTTCAACGTTTATGAGAGCAAAACACGGGTTAATTATATTCGTTATCAGTTTCTTATTTCACAAAATTTTGAATGCAGCATCACATATAACATCAATGAAGAAAGTGCTCAGTGCCTGCAGCACTGTAACTGAAGTTGGTGTTTGGGGCTGCGATCCGAAAAATTTGCAGAACTTTGGGAATTGAAACATTGGTTATTTATTTTCATTGTAAATGTTTCCGGTATGAATATTAACTGTAAGCATATATTGATACAAAAGTAGCACAACCGACTCGTGCTGGCAACCTTCTGCCGGTATCAAAGTCAAGAATATATCACATCTGCTTCACGTTGTTATATTACATTCGAAGTTATAGGAGTATAAAGAAATTTAGGGTTACCTGCAGCGAGTTTTTTCAAATAATCGAAAACTTAATATTTGCTGTTTATTGTCACTACAATATCATTACCATTTGAAAATTCTAGGATAAAACCGCTTAATAAAGATATTGCAAACAAACACAAAACCAACAATAGCTGGCAACCCTGTCGTGGCTTTTCAACCAAATTTGGCCTGAATATTGTTTTAAATGGGTTCCATTAATTGTATGAAATTTGTATTGATTTCATGACTGCACTGGAAGTTATAGGGCAAAAAGTTTTATTTTCCTGAGGGAATTTTCAAAACCAAAGACACATAAATTACCATAGCTGGCAGCACCAATCGAGTTTTTTAATCAAATTTCTATCAAATAGAGCTTAGAAAAAGGTTCAGCTGCTGTGTTAATTTCATGAAAATTTGGTAACTTATTCACATTTCATAGGGCAAAAAGCAGTTTTTTTTCTTTGCAATTTTTCAAGATGGCACCACCTGCACAGAGTTGCGCATAATTCAAAATCGCTTCTATCAGACTTGATTCTACTTAAGTATAATACATTCTGTAAATTTCAGCTGTATCTGATTATTGGTTCGTGAGTTCCCGTGAACAGAAGTTTTTGATGCTAAAAATATAGGTTAACTGGGAAAAGGTTACCGTTCTTGTCAGACATTAAACTTCCAAAGTTTTACTTTGAACGTGTAGATAAAGCATAAGATTTGTATACAGATTGGTTTTATTGTAAGAAACGGACATTTTTTAGGATATTCGACGGTTGAATGTTCTCACTTCCAAATTTTAATTTTTTCAAATTTAAGACACCAAAATTATCATAGCTGGCAGCTCCAACCGAATTTTTCAACTAAATTTCTACCAAATGTGGCTTAAAAACAGGTCCAGGTATTGTGTGAATTTCGTTAAAATCGAACGATTCATTCAGAATTTATAGGGCTAAAAGCAGTTATGTTTTTAGTGTTTTTTCAAGATGGCACCACTGGCACGGAATCGCCTGCATTTCCAAATCACTTCTATCAGACCAGGTCCTATGTATGACTAATACACTCTGCAAATTTCAATTAATTCTGCTTATCGGATCGTGAGTTTCCGTGAACAGAAGTTTTTGATGCCAAAAATATAGGTAAATTGGGCAAGGGTTGCCAGGCGTGCCCGTTATACCATATCAAATTTTATTTTTTGCCTACGTAAACAAAGCCTAAGATTTACATATGAGTGGCTTTTTTTTAAAGAAGCGGCATTTTTTCAAGAGAGAGGATGATTTGGAGGTATTAACTTTCAGTGCCTGCTCTAGCTACAGAGTTGCCAGCACGCTCAATTAAAGCAACATTAGTCTACAACTAAATAATATTAATATGTTCTGAAAATTTCGTAATGATTGAATAGCTACGTCAAAAGTTATCGCAATTTAAAAATTTTCAAATTTTTTCGTTCTTTTTTAGGCACCCAGCGCACACATGGGGTTAAAAAATTCCAAAACATTATCAGATTCACATGTAAAACACTTTCGAAATTTATTTCTTTGACTTTATTTTTGCAAAATTTATTTATGTACGGAATAATAGGTATATTAAAAATATCACTAAAATGGCCGCTGGCGCCAAAGGGTTCAAGTTAATTGACATTTAGTGAGACCTTGATCTATTCTGCATATACTCCAATGTATCCTGAAAGTTTCAGCACAATCGGATGGCGCGTTCCCGAGATTATCTCACTGAAATTTTTTGATGATATATATATATATATATATATATATATATATATATATATATATATATATATATATATATATATATATATATATATATATATATATATATATATATATATATATATATATATATATATATATATATATATATATATATATATATAAGTTAAACAACTTTATCTGTTGTGTAATCCAAAAGAAACCACCTGATTTATAACTGAACACTTCAGTGTCTATTTTATTAATAATTCATCAAAATGAAAATTATCTCTATTACTTTTTCTATTGTTTTTCAAACGTCATGAAACTGCAAAAGGTCACTTGATTTGTCTGGTCGGTCTGGATATTATCAAAGTGTTAACTCCTCCGCCTTTAAGTGCCTGCTTCCCGAAGGTCATAGTTTAAAGTTGATTGGCTGAAGATCGTCGATGTTGTTATTTGAGGTGCTTGCTGGGTGGACAATTTCGATGGGCTGGAGATCTCTGATGGTATTGTTTCTGGCTTTGGTGAGGTGACATATGCCAAACGATGCGGTCCGCTTATTGAGCTTGTAGGCTATAAGTATACTAGATAAAATGATTAGGAACGTAATGGAACCAATGTCTGTCAAAAGTGATGTATGGTGATTTTCATGTAGTTTTTGTAGCTCTTGTCTGTAGGCTTTGTAGATAGCCGAAGTGGAGCTTCAGATTCCTTATCTTCTCGTTTGTGCCGTTAGATTGCTTCCTTATTTGCCTAACGATCATTTTTTGTTGTTGTAGAATTTTTGTCTGTCAGGCTTGTAATTTGTGAATTTATCCTGTATTGTTGATTTCGTTTTTAATGTGAGATTTGTGAATTCTTCTTCCACTCGCGGTGGTTATAGTAACTTTATTATCTTTGACCACAGTTTCCTTCTTGTAAATGGGTTTTCGCTTGCCCTTTATTTGCTTTATGGCAGTTGTTACGAATTGGCAAACTACCGCCAATGCAACATAATTTAAAGTTTCACTCAGTTAATGCCCTGCGTGCTTCCCTTGCCAGCTAGCTCAGCTGCGTCGGCCGTGGGGTTTGGGCTGAGTGAAACTTCCTGCTATAAGCACGCTAACGAACACCAACACAGACCACAACAACCATGGGGAGAAAAAAAACAAGAGAGTCGCCATCCTTGATGCCAAGGCGGACCGGATGGACCCTTCGTCCACCTATCTTCTTACTCCATGATAGAGTTACAACAAAAGACTGATTTCAAAAGTTTACAATTCATGTTATTTCAAATAAAAAAAAAATATAACAACAAAATCAAAATTCAAAAAGATGAAAATTTGGTTCAAAAAAAAAATTCAACCCAGAACAATAATTAATACAATGATAAATAATGTAAATATAAATTATGATAAATAATGTAAATATACTCAACAAGATAAATAAAATAAAATAAAAGAAAATCACTAAGAATAAGAAAAAATAAATTCAAACAATAATCAACAAATTAAAACTCACCGCTCCCGACGACGGTCGACCGTTGCTCTGGACTGGTGACTGGAAATTCGAGGTTTGTCAATTACACAGCACAACATAAATATGATCTTTCTTTGTTTTCTTGTGTTTTTTTTTTATTTTTTTTTTTTTTTTTTTTTTTTTTTTATTATTATTATTATTTCAATTCGTAAATTTAGGTTATAGTCCACAAATTATCAACTAATTCAAATTATTAAGGAGCAGAAACAAAATTTTGGCAAAAGTAAAAACTTTAAAATGACTTTTTTCAAAAAAAACAAAATAAATGTCGCAAATCATATTTCCACGGCGTCTCCCTCACTGTTGATGGCTTTCACCTTCGCTTTCCGCTGACTCTTGCTATATACATCCAACAATCACCAAAGCCAATTTAAGATTCAGTAGATTCCAGGAGCTAGGAACCCTTTCAGCAGTTTTAGAATAATGCGTTTGCTATTCTATGAGCCAGACCGCTTCTATCGCAACCACCCAGTCGATCCTCACAAGAATTTCAAAAGCCGTTCAATTTCGAACCGTAATTGACTCAGTTCTCAACAGCGAACAATATCAAATTGGTATTTATGTGGCGGCTCTTCCCCGATCCAAGAGCTATCAGTTTTGCTCAAGAGCTCACACTTGCAATAACAAAGAATTCAACAACAAAAGGCTAGTTAATTCGAATTCATTGCTAAATATCTGCTCAACACAATAGGCAAATGATCACTTCGATGACCACTGAAGTTCCATTCAGAATTCGTATGCGAAACTTTTTCTTTCAGAAGTCCAAGCAGCAATCGATTTGAAATAAATTTCAAATCTCACAAAATATTTCTTCTTTTTTTTTTTTTTTCCACACCACGATATGTCTATCTAATCCACACACATTTAGTCCAATTTCGTTTCCAGTGAATTATTTGATTCAAATCACGAGTTTTTAATTTAATTTCTATTTTTCACTAACTTTCAATTCATATCTGTCGTCGATTTCTCTATCGCGTTTCGCCCTATTGCTTATGTTCTTCCGAACACTTCATGCACTGCTGTCGTCGAAAGACTCACTTCCAAAAACTCCCATCGTACCGCTCATCACCAAGAACCGTTGTCGCCATCAGCTCCGTTGCATCGCTGCCTTTCATTGCTATCAGCTGCATGCGCGCTGACCGGTCGGAACATTGACCTATAGTGCATTCAATTTCGATGCAATCATTCAGCGGTCAAGGCCGAGCATTGCCGCGTGATGCATGTACATGCTCAGTTCCAATCACCGTACGCTGCACCAAAGCGAATGCACTGCATCGGATGCTGTAGGAGCGAAATTGAAAAAGTTGGCGATGAAATGAATTTTGTGTGCGTGCAACAATCGTGGGGACGACCCTGCCCTGAGAAGAGTCTCAAAGAAACCCGGGCAACAACAATGACTAAGGAAATAAACACCAAACTATCAGGAGCGAAGGTCTTTGCTATGGTAGACTCCTAAAATTTTCCCTTTCTCATCAGTTAGTTCATAGGTCACACGACCCAACTTACGCTGTACAAAAGCTCGGATAAATTTCGGAGCAAGTTTAGCGGCGAACCGATCAGCGGCATTGCTAAGTGTGAAGTTCCTTACAAAAACCTCTTGACCAGGAGTGAAAGATTTTTCGCGACTTCGGAGATCATACACCCGAACCCCCTTGGCATGAGCCTCAGCCAGTTTATCTTTCACCCTATCCTGAATCCATCGCAGCCTATCAGTGTGCGGGCAGAGTTCTACCTCTCCATCCTCTAACGCTTGCATTTTACGGAGCAATTCATAGTCGCCGCCGTGTTGGATACGATGAAAACCGAATAGAAGGAAGTGAGGTGAGCAACCAGTCGCCTCATGCATGACATTGCGAAATGCAGCACATGATTCGGCTAGTAGCCCATCCCAAGTCCTATGGTCATCACCGATGTAGGCGCGAATAGCGTTGAGGATAGATCGATTAGCTCTCTCTGAAGCGTTGGCTTGCGGTGAATATAAGGGCGTAGTGATGTGCTGAACGCCATTCTCTAGGAGGAATGCCTCGAAAGATTTAGAGGTAAATTGCACACCATTGTCCGAGTGCACGAACTCCGGTACTCCATAGGTCAGGAAGATATCGTTTTTGAGGAACTTAATGACCGCTTCTGAGGTGGCTTTGGGTAGGGCCTTGAGCCATACAAACTTGCTGAAATGATCCAGCACCACAAGCAACTGAGTATTCCCTGCCTTCGAACGAGGGTATGGGCCCATGAAATCAATGAACAGTCTTTGCAATGGCCTATCTGTTTCCCGCTGATTTCCCATTGGCGGCCTCATGGTGCGATTCGGGGGCTTGACCTGCTTGCAAACGGTGCAGGAGGAAATATAATCATTAACTTGTTTCCTCAACTGCGGCCAATAATAGTACCTTTGCAGCAGTTCCAAAGTCTTCCGAATCCCACAATGAGACCCCCTAGGGTCATCATGTGCCTGCATAATTAGCTGTTTTCGTTCACTTTCAGGAACCCATAATTTGGTTCGAGGGATATCGGTGCACAAATCATTGTGTGTTCCGGTGGTAATGAACACACGCCCCTCCCTAACGTGCACATTCTTGAAATCCTCAGGGCTCTTTTCAATCTGGGCTATGAGATCCAAATACTCAGGAGCCTGAAATGCTGTATCAGCTATTACCTCAGCAAGCCTATAGTGCTCAGGCAAGTGACATATTGCGGATTTGATTGCCTCGACCGACCCACAAGCTCTCGATAACGCATCTGGGACGACGTTCTGAGTTCCCTTTCGATGCTCGATGTTGAAATCGAAAGACTGCAATTTCAAACTCCAGCGAGCCAATCTACCTGTTAGGTCCTGTTGTCCCATGAGCCATTTAAGACTAGCATGGTCGGTGATGATGGTGAAAGGCAACCCTTCGATGTATGCTCTGAACCTCTTAACGCTCTGCACCGCAGCCAAGCATTCCAATTCAGTAACACTATAGTTGCGTTGCGCAGCGTTAAGCTTTACAGACATAAAAGCGATTGGGTGCTCCTCTCCATCATCATCCTTTTGGAAGAGGACACTCCCGATTCCGGTGGCACTAGCATCACACTGGATGAAAAATCTTCGAGAGAAATCGGGATTGGCGAGCACTGCAGCAGAAATTAACAATCTCTTAACCTCTAAAAAGGCGTTATTGGCGGCGTCCGTCCACTGAAACGAGCGTTTACCTTTTAACAGATCCGTCAGAGCTGATGACACTGCCGCGAAATTAGGAATAAACCTCCGATACCATCCTGCCATTCCCATGAAACGTCGGACCTCCTTCGCAGACTTAGGTGTTGGGTAGCCTACGATGCCAGAGACCTTCTCTGGATCGGTTTTCAGGATTCCATCACTCACTACATATCCAAGATATTTGATCTCTCGCTGCACGAACTTGCTCTTCTCAACATTTATGGTCAATTTAGCTGCGTTAAGCAACTGCGCCACCTTGGAAAGTAACTCCAAATGTTCGTCAAAAGAAGAACTAGTCACGAGCAGATCATCGAGATATACAAACACCTTGTCATGCAGCTCGTGAGGGATCACTTTGTGCATTAATCTGCACATGGTTTGTGGGGCATTGCACAAACCGAACGGCATCACAGTGAAGTGGTATAATGGGCGGCCAGGAACGGTAAAAGCAGTCTTCTCCCTAGATTCCGCATCCAATGGTATCTGCCAAAAAGCATCTTTTAGGTCCAGGCTCGTTATAAATTTAGTGGATTGTAGACGAGCCAATAATCCTTCTATTAGAGGTAATGGATAGGCATCCTTCAAGGTTACCTCATTCAGTCGCCGTGCATCTAGACATGGTCGTACTTTACCAGGCTTCCTTACAAGGGTAACCGGTGAACTCCATGCGCTCTTACTTTCCTCGATGACTCCTAAGGACAGCATACGATCCAGTTCATCATACAACAGTTTCTGTATGGCTGGGGACACTGAATAGTGCCGCTGCTTAATAGGTTTGGCAGACCCGGTGTCAATGTAATGAGAGACCAAAGTGGTCTTACCCAAACCATTAAGGTTATATGAAGGAAACTGTTGAATGACTTGCTGTAGTCGAGACTGATCCTCAGGAGACAGAGTGTGAAACGCAGGGGCTGTGGCTTCAGAAATGGATGCAACCGCCAGCTGTTGAGTTGGTGAAATTTTAAACGCGTCCCAGAAATCCATTCCTAGATAAACTGGGCTGGTCAAGGTTGGAACGACCAAAAATTTTATCATGCGCGATTGATTGTTGAATTTCACCAAGGTCTCAACATATCCGAGAACAGAAGCCCTATGACCTGACGCTGTCCGAACTTCGGTCTGAAGGGTATTGAGATACAGACTCAGTTCTGCAATCAAGTCTAAAGCTCCGGCTCCCAGGATACTGACGCTTGCACCACTGTCCAACAGTCCTTGAAGCTCACGTCCTTTAATGAAGATGGTAGCGAAAGGACGGTTCTCCCCAAGAGGTGTCACGATGGTGTCGACACATGCTTTACGAAGCCAGCGTCTGTTGGCAAAGTATTTCCATGCCCGATGAAAACGAGATACCGAGCGCCTGCGCATCGATCGAGGACACTCAAATCCGTGGTTGATGTTAAAACTATCTGATGAGCGGTTTTCCAATTCCGGGTCGATACCGGTCGCGGCATCCACCGTAGTTGGCTTGGGTGGCGGACGAGGGGTGGGAATACGTCGAGCCCCCATATCCGGCGTACTCCGCCTGCCGTTTCCCGATCTGCAATGCATGCAGTTGGGCTTGAGAACACCTTCCATTCCACATCCGTAACAAAATATTCGCTGGCTGGGGACCGGACAGTCCATAAATGTGTGGCCCAGATCTTTACAGTTCCAGCATATTACGTATTGTCTTTGTGGAGCTTGCTGATGTTGAGCGTTTCCAAGCGCAACCGCATCCAGAGCTGGCGTGGTAGTTGGCAGATCGTAGTCGTACGAGTAACTAGGTCCTTCGGAGATGTTGTGATAATAAGAATACTCCGGCGCTGCTGTGGAAAAAGAAGGAGGCAACACCTCATGAACTACTCGTGGTCTTCTCAAAGGCATAGATGATGGTGGTGCTTGTTTTTGCCCGTCCGGATACCAGACAGCCTCAATCGCACAACATCGAGCAACCATTTCACGGACTGAAAGAAAACTGATTCCAGCCAGATGATCCCTTAACCGTTTGGTCATATTTCTGAAGAGTATGACCTGTAAATCTGTATCTGTCAGAGGGTTCGTCAGCGGTAACATCATGGACTGGATGTCATTGAAAAATGCTCGAAATGACTCTCCTGGTTGCTGAATTCTAGCATCAATTGACCGTCTGATATCGACGTCTGTCTGGAAGCCACTGAAGCAGCTCATGAAATCTCTCTCCATGTCCTCCCACATCAACGCAGGGTGCATCTCATGGTAGCACCAGTACCACTCCAAAGCTGGTCCACGCAACAACAAGTGGAACTCCATGGCCAACATCGCTCCAGAAATTCCATAATGTTTAGCCATGGCCGTGATCCGGTATAAAAATTGCCGCGCGGTTAATCCAACGCCTGAACCATCAAAATGAATACCCCATTTGGACACTGGGAGTCTTTCGGGTCGGCTATGATACATAAGACTGTGGTGTGTTGGGGTTGTTAAGCTGAAATCTGGCTGAATCGGAGGAGCGTGTTCTCTTGTTTGTGTGCCTCTTAGGGGTGTACACGGGGCATCCGCCAAGTCCACTGTGTTGGCACGAACTGCCGTAGATGCAGCTTGATTGCCAGATCCCAACACAGGACGAGGTCTAGTCCCTGTCGGTGACAGAGTCAGACGGTTTATCTGCCCTGCAAGACTTTCATAGTCTGGGTCAGAACGAAGATGACCGTGAGGTAGCATTTAAAATTGATTGATAATTTAAAATTTTTAAATAAAGTAGACTATATATTTATATGTATATAAGTAATTTGCCAAAATTTAAGAATTCATTATAATTTTATTTGAAATACGTACGTAAAAAAATTAAAATCTCGATTCCCAATAATTTTAATTAAAATAAGGGAAATAATTAATAGAAAGAATAAGAAATCCGCGTGTTTAAATTTAACTGTTTATTATGGCAGTAGAACGAAAAATCAATCCAGCCGCCCCGGCAGCAAAGATGACAGGTGAGGATGGGAAAGGCATACAAATTATGGGTTGAAAAGGGGGAAAAAAAATGAACTACAGACAAATCTTGTGACACAACCGGATCAGGTTTGGAACTCTTAGCAACAATCCGTTCGCATAGATTTCTAGATTAGACAATCAACACCTTGATGGTGGACAGGAGTCTGCTGAGCCCCAAAGTGAACATCGTGGATGATGTTAATGCTCCTGAATTCAGCTGTTCGGTCTTGCCTGAACAATTCAATTTTAAATAATGAAGATGTCAAGGCCACCATCCACGATGCTACCCTGATCCAATCCTGCCTACAAGACTGTCGATTATGGAAAAGGAGAAATACTCCTGTTAAACACTAGACAACACATCCAAGCAGGTTTGAGCGCCAACGTTGCATTGGCGCCAGTTTGCCAACATTAAATATTAAAAGTTGCTTTTAACTTACCATGAAAGAAAAGAAAAAAAAAAAAAAAAAAAATTGGCTGAGGTAAACATTTGGCTAGAGCCACATATGATACCCCAGCCAAATAAAATGGAATTGATGTTCAAGAAAAAAAAATTACTCAACAAGGTATCGAAAAAACTAAATTAATATCTGGATAAAACGAAAACTGAAAATTAACAAAAGTAACTAAATAAAACAATAACCAACTTTGAGCGAAGGCCAACTATTCCTTGGGCGCCATTTGTTACGAATTGGCAAACTACCGCCAATGCAACATAATTTAAAGTTTCACTCAGTTAATGCCCTGCGTGCTTCCCTTGCCAGCTAGCTCAGCTGCGTCGGCCGTGGGGTTTGGGCTGAGTGAAACTTCCTGCTATAAGCACGCTAACGAACACCAACACAGACCACAACAACTATGGGGAGAAAAAAAACAAGAGAGTCGCCATCCTTGATGCCAAGGCGGACCGGATGGACCCTTCGTCCACCTATCTTCTTACTCCATGATAGAGTTACAACAAAAGACTGATTTCAAAAGTTTACAATTCATGTTATTTCAAATAAAAAAAAAATATAACAACAAAATCAAAATTCAAAAAGATGAAAATTTGGTTCAAAAAAAAAATTCAACCCAGAACAATAATTAATACAATGATAAATAATGTAAATATAAATTATGATAAATAATGTAAATATACTCAACAAGATAAATAAAATAAAATAAAAGAAAATCACTAAGAATAAGAAAAAATAAATTCAAACAATAATCAACAAATTAAAACTCACCGCTCCCGACGACGGTCGACCGTTGCTCTGGACTGGTGACTGGAAATTCGAGGTTTGTCAATTACACAGCACAACATAAATATGATCTTTCTTTGTTTTCTTGTGTTTTTTTTTAATTTTTTTTTTTTTTTTTTTTTTTTTTATTATTATTATTATTTCAATTCGTAAATTTAGGTTATAGTCCACAAATTATCAACTAATTCAAATTATTAAGAAGCACAAACAAAATTTTGGCAAAAGTAAAAACTTTAAAATGACTTTTTTCAAAAAAAACAAAATAAATGTCGCAAATCATATTTCCACGGCGTCTCCCTCACTGTTGATGGCTTTCACCTTCGCTTTCCGCTGACTCTTGCTATATACATCCAACAATCACCAAAGCCAATTTAAGATTCAGTAGATTCCAGGAGCTAGGAACCCTTTCAGCAGTTTTAGAATAATGCGTTTGCTATTCTATGAGCCAGACCGCTTCTATCGCAACCACCCAGTCGATCCTCACAAGAATTTCAAAAGCCGTTCAATTTCGAACCGTAATTGACTCAGTTCTCAACAGCGAACAATATCAAATTGGTATTTATGTGGCGGCTCTTCCCCGATCCAAGAGCTATCAGTTTTGCTCAAGAGCTCACACTTGCAATAACAAAGAATTCAACAACAAAAGGCTAGTTAATTCGAATTCATTGCTAAATATCTGCTCAACACAATAGGCAAATGATCACTTCGATGACCACTGAAGTTCCATTCAGAATTCGTATGCGAAACTTTTTCTTTCAAAAGTCCAAGCAGCAATCGATTTGAAATAAATTTCAAATCTCACAAAATATTTCTTCTTTTTTTTTTTTTTTTTTCCACACCACGATATGTCTATCTAATCCACACACATTTAGTCCAATTTCGTTTCCAGTGAATTATTTGATTCAAATCACGAGTTTTTAATTTAATTTCTATTTTTCACTAACTTTCAATTCATATCTGTCGTCGATTTCTCTATCGCGTTTCGCCCTATTGCTTATGTTCTTCCGAACACTTCATGCACTGCTGTCGTCGAAAGACTCACTTCCAAAAACTCCCATCGTACCGCTCATCACCAAGAACCGTTGTCGCCATCAGCTCCGTTGCATCGCTGCCTTTCATTGCTATCAGCTGCATGCGCGCTGACCGGTCGGAACATTGACCTATAGTGCATTCAATTTCGATGCAATCATTCAGCGGTCAAGGCCGAGCATTGCCGCGTGATGCATGTACATGCTCAGTTCCAATCACCGTACGCTGCACCAAAGCGAATGCACTGCATCGGATGCTGTAGGAGCGAAATTGAAAAAGTTGGCGATGAAATGAATTTTGTGTGCGTGCAACAATCGTGGGGACGACCCTGCCCTGAGAAGAGTCTCAAAGAAACCCGGGCAACAACAATGACTAAGGAAATAAACACCAAACTATCAGGAGCGAAGGTCTTTGCTATGGTAGACTCCTAAAATTTTCCCTTTCTCATCAGTTAGTTCATAGGTCACACGACCCAACTTACGCTGTACAAAAGCTCGGATAAATTTCGGAGCAAGTTTAGCGGCGAACCGATCAGCGGCATTGCTAAGTGTGAAGTTCCTTACAAAAACCTCTTGACCAGGAGTGAAAGATTTTTCGCGACTTCGGAGATCATACACCCGAACCCCCTTGGCATGAGCCTCAGCCAGTTTATCTTTCACCCTATCCTGAATCCATCGCAGCCTATCAGTGTGCGGGCAGAGTTCTACCTCTCCATCCTCTAACGCTTGCATTTTACGGAGCAATTCATAGTCGCCGCCGTGTTGGATACGATGAAAACCGAATAGAAGGAAGTGAGGTGAGCAACCAGTCGCCTCATGCATGACATTGCGAAATGCAGCACATGATTCGGCTAGTAGCCCATCCCAAGTCCTATGGTCATCACCGATGTAGGCGCGAATAGCGTTGAGGATAGATCGATTAGCTCTCTCTGAAGCGTTGGCTTGCGGTGAATATAAGGGCGTAGTGATGTGCTGAACGCCATTCTCTAGGAGGAATGCCTCGAAAGATTTAGAGGTAAATTGCACACCATTGTCCGAGTGCACGAACTCCGGTACTCCATAGGTCAGGAAGATATCGTTTTTGAGGAACTTAATGACCGCTTCTGAGGTGGCTTTGGGTAGGGCCTTGAGCCATACAAACTTGCTGAAATGATCCAGCACCACAAGCAACTGAGTATTCCCTGCCTTCGAACGAGGGTATGGGCCCATGAAATCAATGAACAGTCTTTGCAATGGCCTATCTGTTTCCCGCTGATTTCCCATTGGCGGCCTCATGGTGCGATTCGGGGGCTTGACCTGCTTGCAAACGGTGCAGGAGGAAATATAATCATTAACTTGTTTCCTCAACTGCGGCCAATAATAGTACCTTTGCAGCAGTTCCAAAGTCTTCCGAATCCCACAATGAGACCCCCTAGGGTCATCATGTGCCTGCATAATTAGCTGTTTTCGTTCACTTTCAGGAACCCATAATTTGGTTCGAGGGATATCGGTGCACAAATCATTGTGTGTTCCGGTGGTAATGAACACACGCCCCTCCCTAACGTGCACATTCTTGAAATCCTCAGGGCTCTTTTCAATCTGGGCTATGAGATCCAAATACTCAGGAGCCTGAAATGCTGTATCAGCTATTACCTCAGCAAGCCTATAGTGCTCAGGCAAGTGACATATTGCGGATTTGATTGCCTCGACCGACCCACAAGCTCTCGATAACGCATCTGGGACGACGTTCTGAGTTCCCTTTCGATGCTCGATGTTGAAATCGAAAGACTGCAATTTCAAACTCCAGCGAGCCAATCTACCTGTTAGGTCCTGTTGTCCCATGAGCCATTTAAGACTAGCATGGTCGGTGATGATGGTGAAAGGCAACCCTTCGATGTATGCTCTGAACCTCTTAACGCTCTGCACCGCAGCCAAGCATTCCAATTCAGTAACACTATAGTTGCGTTGCGCAGCGTTAAGCTTTACAGACATAAAAGCGATTGGGTGCTCCTCTCCATCATCATCCTTTTGGAAGAGGACACTCCCGATTCCGGTGGCACTAGCATCACACTGGATGAAAAATCTTCGAGAGAAATCGGGATTGGCGAGCACTGCAGCAGAAATTAACAATCTCTTAACCTCTAAAAAGGCGTTATTGGCGGCGTCCGTCCACTGAAACGAGCGTTTACCTTTTAACAGATCCGTCAGAGCTGATGACACTGCCGCGAAATTAGGAATAAACCTCCGATACCATCCTGCCATTCCCATGAAACGTCGGACCTCCTTCGCAGACTTAGGTGTTGGGTAGCCTACGATGCCAGAGACCTTCTCTGGATCGGTTTTCAGGATTCCATCACTCACTACATATCCAAGATATTTGATCTCTCGCTGCACGAACTTGCTCTTCTCAACATTTATGGTCAATTTAGCTGCGTTAAGCAACTGCGCCACCTTGGAAAGTAACTCCAAATGTTCGTCAAAAGAAGAACTAGTCACGAGCAGATCATCGAGATATACAAACACCTTGTCATGCAGCTCGTGAGGGATCACTTTGTGCATTAATCTGCACATGGTTTGTGGGGCATTGCACAAACCGAACGGCATCACAGTGAAGTGGTATAATGGGCGGCCAGGAACGGTAAAAGCAGTCTTCTCCCTAGATTCCGCATCCAATGGTATCTGCCAAAAAGCATCTTTTAGGTCCAGGCTCGTTATAAATTTAGTGGATTGTAGACGAGCCAATAATCCTTCTATTAGAGGTAATGGATAGGCATCCTTCAAGGTTACCTCATTCAGTCGCCGTGCATCTAGACATGGTCGTACTTTACCAGGCTTCCTTACAAGGGTAACCGGTGAACTCCATGCGCTCTTACTTTCCTCGATGACTCCTAAGGACAGCATACGATCCAGTTCATCATACAACAGTTTCTGTATGGCTGGGGACACTGAATAGTGCCGCTGCTTAATAGGTTTGGCAGACCCGGTGTCAATGTAATGAGAGACCAAAGTGGTCTTACCCAAACCATTAAGGTTATATGAAGGAAACTGTTGAATGACTTGCTGTAGTCGAGACTGATCCTCAGGAGACAGAGTGTGAAACGCAGGGGCTGTGGCTTCAGAAATGGATGCAACCGCCAGCTGTTGAGTTGGTGAAATTTTAAACGCGTCCCAGAAATCCATTCCTAGATAAACTGGGCTGGTCAAGGTTGGAACGACCAAAAATTTTATCATGCGCGATTGATTGTTGAATTTCACCAAGGTCTCAACATATCCGAGAACAGAAGCCCTATGACCTGACGCTGTCCGAACTTCGGTCTGAAGGGTATTGAGATACAGACTCAGTTCTGCAATCAAGTCTAAAGCTCCGGCTCCCAGGATACTGACGCTTGCACCACTGTCCAACAGTCCTTGAAGCTCACGTCCTTTAATGAAGATGGTAGCGAAAGGACGGTTCTCCCCAAGAGGTGTCACGATGGTGTCGACACATGCTTTACGAAGCCAGCGTCTGTTGGCAAAGTATTTCCATGCCCGATGAAAACGAGATACCGAGCGCCTGCGCATCGATCGAGGACACTCAAATCCGTGGTTGATGTTAAAACTATCTGATGAGCGGTTTTCCGAGTTTAGTGTTTTCGACGAAATTCCGGGTCGATACCGGTCGCGGCATCCACCGTAGTTGGCTTGGGTGGCGGACGAGGGGTGGGAATACGTCGAGCCCCCATATCCGGCGTACTCCGCCTGCCGTTTCCCGATCTGCAATGCATGCAGTTGGGCTTGAGAACACCTTCCATTCCACATCCGTAACAAAATATTCGCTGGCTGGGGACCGGACAGTCCATAAATGTGTGGCCCAGATCTTTACAGTTCCAGCATATTACGTATTGTCTTTGTGGAGCTTGCTGATGTTGAGCGTTTCCAAGCGCAACCGCATCCAGAGCTGGCGTGGTAGTTGGCAGATCTGTATCTGTCAGAGGGTTCGTCAGCGGTAACATCATGGACTGGATGTCATTGAAAAATGCTCGAAATGACTCTCCTGGTTGCTGAATTCTAGCATCAATTGACCGTCTGATATCGACGTCTGTCTGGAAGCCACTGAAGCAGCTCATGAAATCTCTCTCCATGTCCTCCCACATCAACGCAGGGTGCATCTCATGGTAGCACCAGTACCACTCCAAAGCTGGTCCACGCAACAACAAGTGGAGCTCCATGGCCAACATCGCTCCAGAAATTCCATAATGTTTAGCCATGGCCGTGATCCGGTATAAAAATTGCCGCGCGGTTAATCCAACGCCTGAACCATCAAAATGAATACCCCATTTGGACACTGGGAGTCTTTCGGGTCGGCTATGATACATAAGACTGTGGTGTGTTGGGGTTGTTAAGCTGAAATCTGGCTGAATCGGAGGAGCGTGTTCTCTTGTTTGTGTGCCTCTTAGGGGTGTACACGGGGCATCCGCCAAGTCCACTGTGTTGGCACGAACTGCCGTAGATGCAGCTTGATTGCCAGATCCCAACACAGGACGAGGTCTAGTCCCTGTCGGTGACAGAGTCAGACGGTTTATCTGCCCTGCAAGACTTTCATAGTCTGGGTCAGAACGAAGATGACCGTGAGGTAGCATTTAAAATTGATTGATAATTTAAAATTTTTAAATAAAGTAGACTATATATTTATATGTATATAAGTAATTTGCCAAAATTTAAGAATTCATTATAATTTTATTTGAAATACGTACGTAAAAAAATTAAAATCTCGATTCCCAATAATTTTAATTAAAATAAGGGAAATAATTAATAGAAAGAATAAGAAATCCGCGTGTTTAAATTTAACTGTTTATTATGGCAGTAGAACGAAAAATCAATCCAGCCGCCCCGGCAGCAAAGATGACAGGTGAGGATGGGAAAGGCATACAAATTATGGGTTGAAAAGGGGGAAAAAAAATGAACTACAGACAAATCTTGTGACACAACCGGATCAGGTTTGGAACTCTTAGCAACAATCCGTTCGCATAGATTTCTAGATTAGACAATCAACACCTTGATGGTGGACAGGAGTCTGCTGAGCCCCAAAGTGAACATCGTGGATGATGTTAATGCTCCTGAATTCAGCTGTTCGGTCTTGCCTGAACAATTCAATTTTAAATAATGAAGATGTCAAGGCCACCATCCACGATGCTACCCTGATCCAATCCTGCCTACAAGACTGTCGATTATGGAAAAGGAGAAATACTCCTGTTAAACACTAGACAACACATCCAAGCAGGTTTGAGCGCCAACGTTGCATTGGCGCCAGTTTGCCAACATTAAATATTAAAAGTTGCTTTTAACTTACCATGAAAGAAAAGAAAAAAAAAAAAAAAAAAAATTGGCTGAGGTAAACATTTGGCTAGAGCCACATATGATACCCCAGCCAAATAAAATGGAATTGATGTTCAAGAAAAAAAAATTACTCAACAAGGTATCGAAAAAACTAAATTAATATCTGGATAAAACGAAAACTGAAAATTAACAAAAGTAACTAAATAAAACAATAACCAACTTTGAGCGAAGGCCAACTATTCCTTGGGCGCCATTTGTTACGAATTGGCAAACTACCGCCAATGCAACATAATTTAAAGTTTCACTCAGTTAATGCCCTGCGTGCTTCCCTTGCCAGCTAGCTCAGCTGCGTCGGCCGTGGGGTTTGGGCTGAGTGAAACTTCCTGCTATAAGCACGCTAACGAACACCAACACAGACCACAACAACTATGGGGAGAAAAAAAACAAGAGAGTCGCCATCCTTGATGCCAAGGCGGACCGGATGGACCCTTCGTCCACCTATCTTCTTACTCCATGATAGAGTTACAACAAAAGACTGATTTCAAAAGTTTACAATTCATGTTATTTCAAATAAAAAAAAAATATAACAACAAAATCAAAATTCAAAAAGATGAAAATTTGGTTCAAAAAAAAAATTCAACCCAGAACAATAATTAATACAATGATAAATAATGTAAATATAAATTATGATAAATAATGTAAATATACTCAACAAGATAAATAAAATAAAATAAAAGAAAATCACTAAGAATAAGAAAAAATAAATTCAAACAATAATCAACAAATTAAAACTCACCGCTCCCGACGACGGTCGACCGTTGCTCTGGACTGGTGACTGGAAATTCGAGGTTTGTCAATTACACAGCACAACATAAATATGATCTTTCTTTGTTTTCTTGTGTTTTTTTTTTAATTTTTTTTTTTTTTTTTTTTTTTTTTTATTATTATTATTATTTCAATTCGTAAATTTAGGTTATAGTCCACAAATTATCAACTAATTCAAATTATTAAGAAGCACAAACAAAATTTTGGCAAAAGTAAAAACTTTAAAATGACTTTTTTCAAAAAAAACAAAATAAATGTCGCAAATCATATTTCCACGGCGTCTCCCTCACTGTTGATGGCTTTCACCTTCGCTTTCCGCTGACTCTTGCTATATACATCCAACAATCACCAAAGCCAATTTAAGATTCAGTAGATTCCAGGAGCTAGGAACCCTTTCAGCAGTTTTAGAATAATGCGTTTGCTATTCTATGAGCCAGACCGCTTCTATCGCAACCACCCAGTCGATCCTCACAAGAATTTCAAAAGCCGTTCAATTTCGAACCGTAATTGACTCAGTTCTCAACAGCGAACAATATCAAATTGGTATTTATGTGGCGGCTCTTCCCCGATCCAAGAGCTATCAGTTTTGCTCAAGAGCTCACACTTGCAATAACAAAGAATTCAACAACAAAAGGCTAGTTAATTCGAATTCATTGCTAAATATCTGCTCAACACAATAGGCAAATGATCACTTCGATGACCACTGAAGTTCCATTCAGAATTCGTATGCGAAACTTTTTCTTTCAAAAGTCCAAGCAGCAATCGATTTGAAATAAATTTCAAATCTCACAAAATATTTCTTCTTTTTTTTTTTTTCCACACCACGATGTGTCTATCTAATCCACACACATTTAGTCCAATTTCGTTTCCAGTGAATTATTTGATTCAAATCACGAGTTTTTAATTTAATTTCTATTTTTCACTAACTTTCAATTCATATCTGTCGTCGATTTCTCTATCGCGTTTCGCCCTATTGCTTATGTTCTTCCGAACACTTCATGCACTGCTGTCGTCGAAAGACTCACTTCCAAAAACTCCCATCGTACCGCTCATCACCAAGAACCGTTGTCGCCATCAGCTCCGTTGCATCGCTGCCTTTCATTGCTATCAGCTGCATGCGCGCTGACCGGTCGGAACATTGACCTCTAGTGCATTCAATTTCGATGCAATCATTCAGCGGTCAAGGCCGAGCATTGCCGCGTGATGCATGTACATGCTCAGTTCCAATCACCGTACGCTGCACCAAAGCGAATGCACTGCATCGGATGCTGTAGGAGCGAAATTGAAAAAGTTGGCGATGAAATGAATTTTGTGTGCGTGCAACACAGTGTAGACAGTTTGCCCTGGATCGTATGATTTGGGTTTTTGTCTTTTCAAGTTTTCATTTTTTAGTTTGATTTTCTGTTTCTTCTCAATTAATTTGGCTAGATCTTCATTAACCTTTGACCTGAAATCAATTAGTTCTTGATAGTTAATTCGCTGGGTTCTACGAAAGAATATGTCGCTGGGCTTTTTATTCGTCACTGAGTGGAAAGAGTTATTATAACGATCTACTGCTATATTCATGATTTCTTTCAGGAATAAGTCTGGATACTCTTTAGACAAGCATCTCATAATTTCGATTAGAGTTGAGTGAAATTTCTCAACAGTTCCGTTGACTTCACTTTTCTGGGATGGTGTTTTGTACACTTCGATGTTCAAGGTTTTTATGTAATTTAATATAATTGGGCTTAAAAAGCTTCGTTCATTATCTATTATAAGTGTTTTCGGCACTGTGTAGAAATGTAGGGCTTTTGTTATTTTATTTCTCAAATGCAATGCTGATTTGTTTGTAATTCGGAAAGTTTTTGCAAATTTGGAGAATTTATCGATGCAAGTAATGAATTTTTCGCCATCTAGTTCAAAAATGTCCATGTGAAGTATTTCTGTAGGATACGTGGGAATGGGTGTTGCTTGAATTTCTGGTCTTCCAGGATGTCTGTCATATTTACTAGTATTGCATATGTCGCAAGATTTGATAGTTTTTTTTATTTGCATGGTCATATGCGGGAAGTAATAATTCTCTAGAATTTGGTTCTTGTTTTCTATATGATTTCTGCGAGCTTTTCGATGCTCTTGATTTATAATTTCGCACTGATTATCCGGTTTTGCAATGTCCTGAACTACTCTTTGCGTTATGCGGATTTTGAATTTGCTAAAGTGTTTCTTATATACTTCCTGTAGGAGTTGAACGTGCTTTTCTTGTATCTTTAGACCATTAAGAATATTCGGGTTTAAATACTTTTTCAGATTTTCTATTAAGGATTTTTCTTCGATTTCTTTTAGTTTGATGTAATATCGTCGATAGCCTGAATGAGGTTCTTCGAAAGCATACACGTCCTTACCTTCCTGGAATATCAGCTGGTTCTTAAATGTATTTAAAGGCGCTTCGCAGCTAGGAATCAAGTCCGTGCTATCCTCTTACGTGCTATGGATTGTCCCTGATGATGAAGTTATTACATTTACTTGCGTCTTGAGTCTCGAAAGAGCGTCAGCTACGTAATTTGTTCTTCCAGGTTTGTAAATGAGCTCAAAATTATACTCCTCCATTCTGGCTTTCCATCTTTTTAACTTTGAATTGGTGTTTTTGCTGCTTAGGCTGAAGGTAAGCGGCTGATGGTCTGTTAGTATTTTTATTTTCTTTGCACCATAAAGGTTATTTCGGAGGTTATCTAGAGCCCAGACGATTGCTAACATTTCTTTTTCATTGGCAGCATATCCTTCTTCCGTTTTATTCAAACCCCTAGAAATGTAAATAATAGGCTTGTCCTTGCCGATTTGCCCTTGGGAGAGGACTGCACTAATCGCGTAGTCTGAAGCATCGGTTGTTAGAATGAACGGCCTTGAAAAGTCAGGGAAACTCATTACTTCAGCGGAGGTTAAGAGCTCTTTGAGGTCATCGAATGCTTTCATTTCTTTTTCACCCAAATTGATTTTTACCTTTTTTGACTAGTTGGCTTTTGTCTGCCCATTTGCACCTCTCGTAAGGTTTGTTAAAGGCTTCGCTATTTTGGCAAAGTCTCTTATAAAGCGTCTATAGTAGGAAGTTAGCCCTAAACAACTCTTCAGATCTTTTAAGTTTTCAGGAGGTTTGATACCTTTTATAGCAGCTATCTTTTTTACATCGGGCCTCACACCTTTGTTTGATATGATATATCCCAAAAATTCTGTTTCAGTTTTAAGAAACTCGGTCTTATCCAGGTTCACTCTTAAGTTTGCCTTTTCTAATTTGCCAAATACTTTTTCAATATTTTCCAAATGCTACCCCTTCCGTCTTGCCGAATATAATAATATCGTCTATGTAGACGTAACATATTTTGCCAATGTACTCTTTCAAGACGTCATCTATCATGCGTTGGAAAATGGCAGGAGCATTTCGAAGGCCAAACAGTAGTCTGGTAAACTCATATTTTCCATTCATCGTTGAGAAGGCGGTTTTGGGGATGTCCTCGTCCTTCATTCTCACCTGATGGAACCCAGACGTTAGATCCAATGTGGTGAAGAATTGGGAGCCACCAAGATTGGCAATCGTGCTGGAGATGTCGGGTATCGGGTAGGTATCAGATATCGTGACGGCATTAATTTTCTTGCAGTCGATCACCATTCTATATTTCCTTATTCCAGTTGCATCCATTTTTTTCTCTACAATCCAGATGAGCGAATTGTAAGGACTTTTTGATGGCCTAATTATTCCATTTCCTAACAGGTCTTTCACCTGATTGTCTACTTCCTGCCGCATGTTAACTGGGTATGGGTAGGTTTTGGCATATATTTGTTCATCAGTGGATGTCCGAATTTCGGCCCTAACGTTGGTATTTATAGACTGTTTATTATCAACTGGTTCGAATAGGTTTCTGTGGTTCCTGATTATTGCTATCAGTTTTTCTCTAGCTCGGTGAGGAAGGTGACTGTCCCTAATGTTTAAATTATTTACTTGTGTGGACTGTTTTTCCTTGAGTGGAATGATGATATTGGGTTTTATTCTTAATTCATTCTTTTTCCGATCGATGACTGCCTCGAGTGCCTTTAGTTTATCATCTCCAATACTTCCATCGAAGGATTTCAGGCCTGGTAAAATGAAAAACTGTACGACTGTATTGTTGCCTATGCTTGAAAAAAACCTGCCCCTAATTTTCTCTTTTACTTCAATTTCTCCTCCTGTCGATTGTATTTTGAAGAATTTTTCCGTTGGTTGTTTGGTTTCTGCTAATTCTGGTCTCACAAAATTTTTGTTAGTTCCCGTATCGATGAGGAATTTAAGAATTCTACCGTCGCTAGCTACATATTCTATGTATGGAATGCTAGAGAGGCATTCCTCATAAAATTTACTTCCATTTCTGGATCTTCAATATCTTCTAAATTATTCATTTGCATTTCTGTTTCATAGGCTGCTACGTAGTCTTCGTTCGTAGTATCCTCTTCTATGGTATCCTCAGATGTCTCAATGATATTCACGCGTTGGTGTTTGTTTGAGTGATAATCGTTCTGCTGAAGTCTTTTAACTGGATGGCTTTCCCGTGGCCGATTCATGTAGTTCACTATTTTGGTCTCAATGGAGGGATCAACTTCCATAGGTACTGGGGGTTTTTGTGCTGTGGGCCTGGCTGGTGGTAGACGTTGTTGATGTTGTAGATGGTATGCTTCATTTCTCTGGTTCAGCGATAGATTCCTGGGTGCAGGACGTGGTGGCAGTTTTGGTAGAGCTTGCTGAATTGGCCTTGTTATATTCTGAGAGAAAAACTGATTTTGGGGGGCTGTGACTGAATTGATTATGATTGGCTTGTGTATTATGGTGTTACGGAAGTTGAGATTTTGAATTTCAAGACACGTTGTATATGCTTCTGGGAGAGTTTTGGCCTCTGAATCATTAACATCTTCGAGATGTTACCATTCACACCCCGTATAAATACATCAAGAGCCCTGTTTCTGTAAGTCTCAATTAATACTCCGACCGTTTCAGAAGAATAGTCTTCTGTTCGGATTTTATTCACGATTAGTGAAAACTGAAGGTTCACAAGCGCGTAAAACTCATCGAGGTTCATATTGCTTTGATGCAAGAGATTTAATTGGTGTTCTAGTGCATGTAAGTCTCTCTTATCTGCGTAATGCAGCGAAAGACACTTCTTAATAGATGACCAACTATCGTCGAATATATTATAAGATATGAGGGCTGCATCAGCAGGGCCTCGAATCTTTTGCCGTATACTACGGAGTATTGCTCTGTAGATTGGCTTCGTTCGGACGATTTCATAGTCCTGAAGGATGTTTTCGACACTGTGGACCCAAGACAGATATTTTGCTGGATTCCCTTCGAATGTCTGCAATTCCCTAACGCAATCGGGCAGTTTACAGATTTTTTTGAGCTCCTCCTCGGTACGGGGAGCTTGAAGTGGTTCAATTTGCGGTGTAATGGAGCCTTGTCCTTTGTTTTGCTCCAATACCTTCAATCGACTGTCGATTTGCTTAACCAAGACAATTTGTGCATTAATTGCACCTTCTAATTGTCTGATGCTCTCTGTCAACTGTTCCATTCCAGACTGTTAAAACACTCGCGCACTATTTATCCTCCCTTTGTGACTTATGCACGGGCACTGGATATTAATATTCACTTCACTTCGTAAATATATTTTTGTAAGTACCTTTCGTATTCGCTCGATATTTATTTGTTTTCAACAAAATTAATCGAAAAGTGTACTTACATTAATATCCTTTCCATCTAGTGCGGTGTTATCGATTAATAAAAACTCCGTCAAGTGGTGGACCAGATATGTGAATCTAAGTTCGTGGGTTAGCTGCAACATCTCCCTTTTGGCTATTTACTTTGATTTCGCAAATGCCTACTCGCGGTACAGACTATTCCTTTCACTGAACTACTTTATATATTAAACAATCAGGTCCCTGGTCGGGCGCCAGTTAAACAACTTTATCTGTTGTGTAATCCAAAAGAAACCACCTGATTTATAACTGAACACTTCAGTGTCTATTTTAGAAATAATTCATCAAATTGAAAATTCTCTCTATTACTTTTTCTATTGTTTTTCAAACGTCATGAAACTGCAAAAGGTCACTTGATTTGTCTGGTCAGTCTGGATATTATCAAAGTGTTAGCTTATATATATATATATATATATATATATATATATATATATATATATATATATATATATATATATATATATATATATATATATATATATATATATATATATATATATATACGAGGTGTGGCAATTAAGTTCCGGGAATTCGTCAATAAAACACGAAAAAGTTAAGTTTTAATCAAAAGTTTATTATCGACCTTCACAATAGTCTCCCTCTAACTCTACACAACGTTTCCAACGTTGCTCCCATGATTGAAAGCACCGTTGGTAATCCTCCGACGTTAGATCGTTCAGCACCCTTGTTACGGCTTCCTTGACCTCCTGTACGCCACCATGGTGAATTCCCTTGAGGTACGACTTCACCTTGGGGAATAAGAAAAAGTCGCAGGGGGCTGTATGTGGGCTATGAGGTGGCTGCGGCAACGTTGGAATGCCTTTGTTTGCCAACAACTCACGCACAACTAATGAGGAATGGGCCGGCGCGTTGTCGTGGTGCAAGATCCAGCCGGTTTCGGCGAGTTCGGGCCGGACACGCAAAATGCGTTTCCGCAGTCGCTCCAGGACGCTAACATAGAAAAGTCCAGTCACTGTTTTGCCTTCCGGAAGATATTCCTTATGAACAACGCCACGAATATCGAAAAAAATGATAAACTTTGCCTTCAGTCGTGACTTCGACATCCTGGCTTTCGTTGGCCGCTCTCCACCCATTGTTGACTTTGTCTGCGGGTCTCAGGGTCATATTCAAATAACCAGCTTTCATCTCCAGTGACTACTCGACTCATCCAATTTTTGCCCTCGTTCTCAATACGAGACAACAAATCTTCGCACATCGATTTTCGCATGTTTTTTTGTTCATCGGTGAGATTTTTCGGCACCATCTTCGCGCAAATCTTTCGCATGTTACAATTCTCGTTTAAAATTTTTCGAACGGTTTCTTTGTTGATGTTCAATTTGTCAGACAATGCACGAATGGTTTGGTGACGGTCAGACGTGATCAGCTTGCGTAGGCGGTCGAAATTCGCGTCAGTACGAGACGTCACAGGGGCTCCTTCACGCAAATCGTCATCTACTGATTCACGCCCCTCTTTAAACCGCTTTGCCCACTCCAACACCCGAGTTTTCGACATGCTGTCATCTCCATACACCACCTGCAGTTTTCGAAGGATTTCCGAAGGTTTATCGCCTAATTTCACCAGAAATTGGATCACGACACGTTGCTTGTAAAGTAAATCACTCATTTTCGTGACGCGACTTAAAAAAGCACTTCCAAAAAACACGCATAAAACACAAACTGAATGTGCGATCGACTTCAAACTTTGACTGAAACTGAAGAAAGGTCACTGCCCTCTAGACATGTATATACAAAATACGCAGTGCTACCAGTTTTCGAATTATAACTAAATTCCCGGAACTTAATTGCCACACCTCGTATACACATATATGGAAATATGAATTTTTGGCCAAATCGATTTTAATACTATTGTTCTTCGAACATTAGTTAAAATATGTACAGTGTTGTTCGCGATGTCACACGTCTCATCAGATAATGAAGTGTCCAGCATTCGGAAAGAAATGCAAAAAGTTCAACAAACTAAATCATTTCGCGATAGCATGTAAAGCATAGTACTGAGTTCGATTTCACGTGAAATTTTCATACAAAATTTCACGTGAAATCTGTTTCGGCGAAAATTTAGCTTGAAAATAAGCAAGAATTGTACTAAGTTCTTAGCATGAAAAGTTGCTTTGAAGTTGCTTTCGAGTTGAAAACGTAGATGGCACTGAAACATGTCTCCAATCATTTCACGCCAATTTAGTTTGTGCAGCTCATTCTTTCGAGCGAAAAAGTGACATTTGGTGTTTCAATTTGAAAATGGAGCAGTGCAAATGTCTTTCCCGTAAGAAAATCAATCGAAAAGTGAAATTCTTAACACTTTATCCATCAGAAATGAGCATTGTCTCTGCTTTTCTCCATTGCCAAAATTTTCCCTCGAAAGAATGACCAGATAATGGAGACATGTCAAAATTTAGTTTCACGATTAGCTCAGTACCAGCCTTAAGACGAAAAACGTTCGAGAACTTAGCAGTAAAACTGATGAATTGGAAAAAACAGGTGATTCAAGTTTTTATATACACAACATAACAACAAACTGTACATATTTTTGGGTGCAAAATATTTTGATCGAAAAGGTGGGGATAGATTTCAAGCTAGATACAGGTGCCGAAGTGAATGTACTTGCTTTGAAATTTTTAAAAAGAATGAATTGGCAAAATCAGATACAGTCTACTAAAGTGACACTTGAGGCATATGGGGGTCATACGATTTTACCTGTAGGTATTATTTCCTTGAAGTGCGAATATAGAAGTATCTCATCAATACAGGAATTTGTAATAGTAGATAATAATTCAGTTCCAATTTTAGGCATAAAAGGGTGCATTGAGCTTGACTTGGTAAAGAGAGTAGATTATATTGACAAGAAGAAAAAAAACTTTATGCTGGAATATTCTGATTTGTTTTCTGATTTGGGTAGATTAACCATTAAATGCAGTCTAAAAATTGATCCGCGAATCAATGTTACAGTCAAACCTCCTAGGAGAATTCCAAATGCGTTATATAGAAGAGTTAGAACATTTAGAGAAACTTAAAGTAATCGACAAAGTTGAAAATCCAAGTGGATGGATAAATAGTCTTGTAATAATAGAAAAGTCAGATAAATCTGTTAGATTATGTCTAGATCCAAGAGATCTAAACAAAGCAATTATATCCGAACCGTTTTTGATCCCAAAATTAGAACAAATTAAATCAAAACTGAGTGGGATGAAATACTTTTCAGTACTTGATTTCAAAAACGGATTTTGGCAAGTAGAATTAGATACAGGATCAAGTTTACTTTGCCCATTTAGCTCACCATTTGGATTTTATAGGTTTAAAAGATTACCTATTGGCATAAAATCTGCTCCGCAAATCTTTCAAAAATACACTTACAAAAATGTTTGTCATTTGCCTGGGACTATAGCATAAATCGATGATATGATAATCTTCGGGAAAACAGAAAGTGAACATGACTGTAATCTTTTAAATGTTTTTGAAAAAGCACGTCAGCTTAATGTAAGATTTAATTCAGATAAGTTTCAATACAAAAAAGAGAGCGTAAATTACGTTGGCCACGTCTTCTCGAAAACTGGAATCAAACCAGATCCTGATAGAGTGACAGCTTTAATTTGTCTAAAAAAACCCTAGAAATAAGAAAGAACTAGAAAGAATATTGGGAATGATAAATTACCTCAGAGCATTCGTTCCAAATTTAGCAGAAGTTTCAGAGCCTTTAAGAGCACTATTAAGAAATAATACTGAATACATCTGGCTGCAATCTCATATTGATAGTTTAAATAAAATCAAACAATTAGTAGCCAACGCCTCCACTTTACAAATATATGACGAAAATAAGCCTCTGGTGCTTCAGTGTGATGATTCTCAGAGTGGCTTGGGATGTTTATTTATTTATTTATTTATGTATTTATTGATTTAATGTCTATAACAACAGATAAGTCCAATTACGCAATAGACAATGATAAATAAAAATAAAAATATATATGATACATATATAAAACGGACAAGAGTATCATAATTCAATAGAAAATAAGAATCCAAAATTTAAATACACACTTAGCCAAGATGAACATGCATTAAACAGAATAAGTAATTACTTTATCTTTTAACATGTTTTTGAAAAGCATCAAGGTCGGTGGTAGGGAACCAAGTCTGAGTTCGTTATGCTGCCTAGGTAAACGTAGCAGCGGTGAAAAGTAACATGTATCAGCCCGTGCAAATGGAACATTAAACGTTAAAGTTGATCTACATAACCGATTCAATACACGGACGGAAACCAGGTTGCAGAGGTCAGATGGGACAAGTCGATGGTGTAGTTTAAATAGAAGGCATTCATCGAAGAACAGCCTACGAGATTTCAGGGATGGAATTTGCAGCATGGTAAGTCTCGCGCTATACCCACAGTAAGTCAAATTGAATTTGAAAAACAGAGTGCGGGTGAACCTGCGTTGTACAGATTCAACCGCATCAATTAAGTACTGAAAATGTGGGCACCATATTTGACAACAATATTCAAGGATGCTGCGGACAAAAGAGCAAAACAGGTGTACACAGGTGGAGATATCAGTAAAATGCTTAGAAGATCTAAGTATAAAACCCGAGAGCCTGGACGGTTTGGCAGTTATATGAATTATGTGCTGGTCAAATAAGAGTTTAGTGTCAAAAATAACTCCCAGGTCTTTAAAACAGAATACAGCAACGAGAGAGGTATCGGAAATGCAATAAGAAAACACTAAAGGGTTAGTTTTACGCGTGAACGACATTTGGCGAGATTTTAAGACATTCAGAGTAAGATAATTTGCACTACACCAGTTGCCCAGAGTGTGCAGATCATTCTGTAGCTGAAAACAGTCTTCGATTGTATCGATTACTCTGAATATCTGAAGATCGTCTGCGTAAAGAAGGGAGAAGGAGTTTAGGAGACCTGGCAGATTATTAATAAAGATTAAGAACAATAAGGGGCCAAGTATCGAGCCTTGCGGAACACCAGAGGTAGGATAGAAGGGAGCAGAGGAGCAGGAATTCACAGTAATAACACAAGCACGTTCATAAATGTAAGAAGAAAACCAGGAGAGCAGCGGTCCATAAAAACCATATTTCTCTAATTTCAAGAGAAAAAGCGCGTGATTTACAGAGTCGAATGCCTTAGAAAAATCAGTGTAAAGAACATCCACCTGTCTTTGCTGATCGATGGCAGAAGCAACAGTATTGCTGAAAGATAACAAATTGGTAACAGTGGATTTACCTTTGACAAATCCATGTTACTCGTTGGCAAGGAAAGGCTCGAGTAGTGGATAAATTCTGTTGTAGGCAACTCTCTCAAGTAGCTTGCTAAAGCAAGGTAGAAGCGATATTGGACGGTAATTGGAGATACAAGCGGGGTCACCTGCCTTAAGTATGGGAAAAATGTTGGCTGATTTCCATATGGAAGGAAAAACACCAGAGGCGATGCTTAGGTTGAAAATAATGGACAGGGGTACACAAAGTGAAGAAGATAGTGACTTAGTTAGTATATTAGGAATACCATCAGAGCCAGAAGAAGCGTTAGAATAGAGACTACTCATTAAATATTCAACTTCTAAAGGGTTTTGTACGAAACGAAGAGAGCGCTCTAAGGTAAGCACGAAACGACGAGGGTGAAAGAAACATGTGGAGGAGAAAGAAGGTTTTGTGGGAAAGAAAATAACGAGAAAAAACGCACAAACAGCTCACAGGTCTCTTCAGTTGTAGCGGCAGAAGTTTCATCAAGAAACACATTTTGAGGAATGACGGGGGATCTTTTCAGTGAGTGAATAAATGACCAGAAGGGTTTTGAATTGTTGGAACAAATAGAAGCCTCAACTCTGGTAATGTAGGTACGCATGGCTTCTTTAGCGATCCACTTTGCATGAAAGCGTTGCTTTTTAAACTCAAGCAGGTCATCATGCAAAGCTGAACGTTTAAATTTGGCACGAGCAACATCCTTTGCCCTAAGGGCAGCAGCAACTTCAGAGGTGAACCAGGGAGCATCATTGGGTCTCCTGGGACGACATGTGGGAGTGAAGCAAGGAATGAGATTAGCGAGGAAGACATAAAGCCTATGGAGAGCCTCATTAACGTCAGAGCAGCGAAGAAATGAGTGCCAGTTAATACGATTGATTTCGTTCGCCATTCCAAATAAGTTGGCTTTAAAGAAATTGAAGCGCCGGTAGCAAGAAACTGAGGATCTGAGAGGAAGATTGAAAGAAATTTCTAAAAGAACAGTAGGGTGGTAAGGGTCGGGAGGGACAAAGGGTAGAGCATCGGAATCCAAATCAACAGAAGACACTGGGATATTAGAAAAAATTAGATCCAATATTTTGCCATTTTTATTAGGTACCGAGTTCAATTGGGAAAGAGAACATAAAGAAATGAATGAAGATAAAGTAAGCGAAAGACTGTTGCTGGAAGTGATGATTGAAAAAGAGGTATTCCACTCGATGGAAGGCATATTGAAGTCACCACATAGCATTAAGTGAGCGGTAGGATGATGATAGGATGAGGAGCGGTAGATGTTGTTTGATGCAAGAAGGCAAGCCGTTAAGCTATGCATCTCGAAGCCTCACGCCATCAGAGATAAATTACGCACAAATTGAGAAAGAGCTATTGATGATTACATTTGCGTGCAATAAATTTCATTTTTATATATATGGCAAGACAACTACAGTCCATACTGCCCACAAACCTCTTGTTTCGATCTTTCAAAAAGAACTTAATAAAGTTTATTCAACACGTTTACAAAGAATGAAACTTTAACTTCTAAAATATGATTTAAAAATAGAGTATGTTTCGGGAAAATACTTGCATATCGCTGATCTTTTATCCAGATCTTATTTAAAAAGTACTAAAAGCTATGAAAATGATGATTTTAATGAAATTATTCATACTATAAATATTAGTGAAGGTAGATAACAACAACTTAAAACAGCTACAAGTGATGATTTTGTGTTTCGCAAACTGAAACAAGCCATAGCAACGGGCTGCGTAGGTGGAAGAAGCAAAGTAGATAATGATATAAAACAGTTTTATAACTTAAAAGACATTTATTTAGAAGATGGAATATTATTTTATCAAGATAGAGTAATTGTTCCGTGTAGTTTGCAAGCCGAATATTTAAACCTTCTTCATGAAAGTCATTTGGAGATATTGAAAACCAAAGAAAGAGCCAAAAGTCTTTGATATTGGACAACTTTAAATAATGATATAGAGAAGTTAATAAATGCTTGCACTGTTTGTCAAAAATATAGAAGTTCTTTGAGAAAAGACTCCTTAATTCTTGCCATCTTTACCGTTCACAAAAGTTGCATTAGATCTATTTGAATTTAATAAGAAAAATTATCTGGTTTTAGTAGATTATTACTCTCATTGGTTAGAAATAGTCCCTTTGAATAACAAATCTGTAGGTGAAATCATCAAAAAACTTAGAACAATATTTGCAACGCACGGCTACCCAAAAGAGATAATTACTGACAACTCACCCTTTAACTCTTATGAAGCCCTTCAGCTCGCAAAAACTATTGGTGCTAGGTTCATTTTTAGCAGTCCTTATTATCCCAAATCAAATGGGCTTGCGGAAAAATATGTTGACATTAGTAAAAAGTTGCTATTGAAATCTTCAGCTATTGGATTTGAAAACGCTTTACTAGAATATAAAAACACACCTTTGATTGGATTAGATTATTCTCCTGGACAACTATTGTTGAGTAGATGCACAAGAATCAAGCTTCCTATAAATGATATTCTTTTAAAACCTACGATAGCTCAAGATGCGTACAAAAAGATCTTAGCCCAGAGAGAGAAGTCTGTAAAGTTTTACAATGCTAGGGCCAACAAAATTAAGGAAGTATAAAACGTAGGAGACGAAGTATGGATTCAAAACCAGAATAAGAGATGGTACCCAGGTAAAATAGTGTCACAACACTCATGCCCAAGGTCATTCATAGTGAAGTTTGATGAGGGTGGCACATATCGTCGTAACCAAATACATATTCGGATACGATACACCAACTTGCAAAGCAAATCCAAATAACGTGTAACATCGATAACAACGTTAAAGCTGTGAATGAATTTAAAATTGAAACTTAAATTTAATATAATGAATTTGTGTGTAGAATAGAAAATGAGCAGAGTTATGAAATTAATCATGAATTAGCTTTTGAAATATAACATGAATAGTTTTGGAACGTTGTAAAAAAGTAAATTTGAATTAAAATGTTTCATGTTTTTAAGAAGGATGATGTTATGTAATCTAGTACTAAAACATGTAGCCTAGTACTTAAGCAACATTAATTCTCTACAACCTGTTTCTCATAATATTAAACATAGTGTGTAATAGTTAGTTATAAGCGAGACACAGAACAATCCAGATGTTCTAATTGAAATCCAGTTAATTTATTATAACCGAAAACTAAAGAGAGCATACAAAACAGCTTGGTGCGGAATTTTCTTATGTTGTAGGTCGTCGCTGGCGGAGAATTCGTTCAGCAGAAGAATATCTAGGAGATCTAGTCATAAGCAGTAACTACGAAGGAGACAGCATCGGATCAGTGGGCAAATTGGAAAGTCTGTATAAGTTGGAAATCTGTGGATGGACGGAAAGTCTAGACCAGCTTCTTCAACTGCTTCATGAACTGATGCTGCATCTTGACAAGGACTTTAACACTCTCGATGTTGCTGGTAATTTGTGCTACGAAACAGAAGCATCACTAGATATTTCGAGCAGAATATCCAGGTTTCGAAATATGACGAAGTTAACATAGATCCTCAGGTGAGCATGTTGAGCTACGGGGGGAGTAGGATTTTTAATTTTTTTTTCGATTTTATTTGTTATTGTATGACCTATATCTCAAGAATTTTGTGTCTAAATTTCAAGTCGATCAGAGCAAAATTGACGAAGATATGACTATTTTTATACCTGTCGGATTTTTATATCTACCTGACTCGAGCGCGCTATTGTTACCAGGCAGCTGGTTCGATTTCAATAGAATACCTTAAAAGCTATCTTTCTTTATAGAAATTTAAAAACGAGTACAAACGTGTTAATTTTAGACAATAATATCTTTATATTATATTATTTGTAGCTTTAGTCAATATAGAGTATATAATTTAGTGTGGCAGTAAACGTTCTATCGAGCAGACGTACACGCACTTTCTGATTTTTGCATCATTTTAGCTCCATTTTCGTTCAAATATTAAAATATTGCCAAAATGCCGAAAAAAGCTATAAGATCTGATAGAGCAACAACTAGTGCGAGATTATATCGACCTAAAAAATTTGTATTAGTCTTTTCAACAATTGCAACGGTAGTGAAATGCATAAAATGTTTAGGAAAAATAAATTTTCATTCGACTAAAAAAGAAGGCCGACTTTAAAAGAAGCAAACGAAAGATGGCAGGATTCATCGTAGACAGGAGCAAAAAGATGCTCTAGACATTGTGGATGATAGCAACATCCTTTATGGACCTGACATTGATGATTCAGTTTGAAAAAAGCCGATAGATCTCGCTTATGAACTAGTGATGGGCGATTGCGAGATATTTTAACAATCGAGATAATCGCAATCGGCGCCACAAAACAATCGAGATAATCGCAATCGAGAGAATCGCAATCGATGCGCCAAAATAATCGAGAGAATAATCGAGACAATCGAGATAATCGAGACAATCGGGATAATCGAGACAATCGAGCGATCCTAGATAATCGAGACAATCGAGCGATTCGAGATAATCGGCCGATTCGAGATAATCGAGACAATCGAGCGATTCGAGATAATCGGCCGATTCGAGATAATCGAGACAATCGAGCGATTCGAGATAATCGGCCGATTCGAGATAATCGAGCGATTCGAGATAATCGAGGCAATCGAGACAATCGAGACAATCGAACATCTCGCAATCGATCATTCGGTCGGTCAAGTCATCGACAATCGGTTGACGGCAATTGAGTGAGCCATAAAGCACGTTTCGTTGGCGCAGCCAATAAAAAAATGTTCAAATATTTCAGCAAAAATATTAAGTGTTATTATTTGATCAAACTGCAATTTTTTGGGAAATATTGATGTATAAAAGGATATGTTTATCTTAAGTTAAAATTAAGATATCTTTAACTCTTTGGTGGCGGTGGGCATGTTAGTGTTTAAGCACACCAGTATACACAGTACGCTTGTAGAACCGCTTGTGAAGAATAGATTTGAATGGATTGGATATACTATTTAGTAGATTTTATTACGTGTGCATACATATGGAATGTAATGATCAGATATGCATGGAAATTTGTATGGCTAGCATTTATCATGTATAAATGGCTGGTAGTTTTGCTAAAACTATTAAGTCTGATCAAAGTGTATGATCAAATATTATATGAAGTTGAGTTTTGTCATGCTGTTAAGTATGTTAAAATAAAATCTGCTTTAAGATAGTGCAGTTTGAAAGCATATCATTTATCCAGTATTTTCGTACTTGCGAGTATTTTATTCAAATATTCAAAAAGTTTTTAGGGCAAAAGTACCTGAAATCGGCCAATTTTGGGTTAGAGTGGTTTCGGACATAACGGGTCAAGACCTATTGCTGTGATACAAAGATTTCGGTTTTGTAGGGGAGTAGGGGTTTTTTGGCCATAGTTTGGCAAAAACTGCCTTTACCGCGCTTTCAATGATTGAAAGTGGTCGGGGAGTACAATATTGATATTTTAAGGATGAAAAAAATTTTTATGGGGAAAATTGGGCAAAAACGTCGAAATTTTCCAAATTTTTTTTTTTTGAAAACGTGAGTTGTGGGAAAAACGCTTTAAAGTTTTGAGAACAAAAAAATTTGGGATGAAACGTTCATAAGCGAGATCTATCGGCTTTTTTCACACTGAATCATCAGTGTCAGGTCCATAAAGGATGTTGCTATCATCCACAATGTCTAGAGCATCTTTTTGCTCCTGTCTACGATGAATCCTGCCATCTTTCGTTTGCTTCTTTTTAAGTCGGCCTTCTTTTTTAGTCGAATGAAAATTTATTTTTCCTAAACATTTTATGCATTTCACTACCGTTGCAATTGTTGAAAAGACTAATACAAATTTTTTAGGTCGATATAATCTCGCACTAGTTGTTGCTTTATCAGATCTTATAACTTTTTTTGGCATTTTGGCAATTTTTTAGCACAAAACTGAACGAAAATGGACCTAAAATGATGCGAAAATCAGAAAGTGCGTGTACGTCTGCTCGATAGAACGTTTACTGCCACACTAAATTATATACTCTATATTGACTTAAGCTATAAATAATATAATATTAATATATTATTGACTAAAATTAACACGTTTGTACTCGTTTTTAAATTTCTATAAAGAAAGATAGCTTTTAAGGTATTCTATTGATATAGCTCGAGTTAGATACGTATAAAAATCCGACAGGTATAAAAATAGTCATATATTCGTCAATTTTGCTCTGATCGACTTGAAATTTAAACACAAAATTTTTGAGATATAGGTCATACAATAAAAAATAAAATCAAAAAAAAATGTAAAAACCCTACTCTCCCCGTAACTCAACATGCTCATCTGAGGATCTATGTTAACTTCGTCATATTTCGAAACCTGGATATTCTGCTCAAAATATCTCGTGATGCTTCTGTTTCGTAGCACAAATTACTAGCAACATCCAGAGTGCAAAAGTTCTTGTCAAGATACAGCATCAGTTCATGAAGCAGTTGAAGAAGCTGGTCTAGACTTGCCGTCCATCCACAGATTTCCAACTTATACAGACTTTCCAATTTGCCCACTGATCCGATGCTGTCTCCTTCGTAGTTACTGCTTACGACTAGATCTCCTAGATATTCTTCTGCTAAATGAATTCTCCCCCAGCGACAACCTATAACATAAGAAAATTCCGCACCAAGCATCTAAACTTATTATGAAATCAATACCAGCACTTACCTGACTACTACTTCTATCGAGTGTAGGGCCTGTTGGCCAGTCTTATCCTAATGTAGCAAATAGATATTGGCCGAGGCCAGGCGAGCCGAAGTCAGACGAGGCCGCGAACATGTGGACGGCATTTGACAGCTCGTCACGAATCGCCTTGGCTCGTGCCCAAAACCCATTCCGATCGGAAGTCGCACGAGCGCCTGTTACACCTGTCAAAGTCGCTTGTCTGGACCTTCCACACACTCGGCTTGCCTGGGCTCGGCCAATAGGTATTTCCCACATAAGACACGATTCGGGGAAAGCTTTAAACTTCCACGCCAGCGAAGGCAAATCAGGAGCCCGAACGATAAACAACAAACACTATCTAATTGTCAGTTGCCGTTGACAATCCCAAATATCATCGCAGCTGTGGAACACAGCTGATTCAAACAATCCACGCATCAGCTGCTTGCCATGATGGCCTAATGCCCTAGTTGAAGTACTGAAAAAGGGGTTTGGGTCTGAGATGGCACGTGCGACTTGGGCATCGACCCGAATATGCAGATTCTGTTGGAAAAGCGGTACCGAAGAAGAGGTGCAAGTGAAAACGAGCGGGATTTGATTTAATCTTTATGTGACTGGCGAACAAAGTGGACCTAGTAAAACGGAGTAATTTTATACTACCATATACATACTGCGGCAAATTGAGTAAGAAATTTGAGATTCTGTCCTTGACTGGCGTAAAAAATGGAACAAGGTAATTGGAGGAATTTATATTACACCAAAAACCAGTGGATAAAGTGAATCAGAGGAATTTAAATTAAAACAAAAAAAAACAGTGACAAAAAGCTAAGCAGTGTCGGATTCGAAGCCCCTTCTTGATGGGGGACCGACAAACGTGATCGAAATTCGAGACGGAGCTTATCAGTGGCTCTGTAACGCCACGGTAGCGCGTCCATTTCCAGTTAGGCAGGTCGGAGTTCGAGGCACAGGCTATGATGACGTAACTGGTGACTTTAAAAGAATTTCTCTGTAGGTCCGTGAGTTAGCAACACAATTTTGAGCCTTCAATTGGAACGTGGAAGCAGAGCTGGCTTTTTGTTTTAATTTAAGGTTAGTGAATGATTGAAAAATTATTTACTTGTCTTACCATATATATATGCATTGGAAATATTTTATTGAATTTATGAGAATTTTGTGAGAGCTGAGTGGTGGCATAACAGAACTCTCGGCGTTTGGAAAGTTAGACGTAAAAAGTCGCCAGTGTGTGAAACGACATTGAATAGTAAAGAATAAAATCAAGAATTGTAGTAGATCGTAGTCGTACTGGCGTGTCGACATTAGTTACTTAGGCACATATTGACCCTGAGAGCAGGGGTTTAGTTGAGAGTACAACTATAGGTGATATACGGCGAGCAGAGTCTCGCTCGCGGCTCTTGAGCTCGCGGCTCAAATTCGGGGTAAGCAAGTGGTGCCCACGAGACGTCTTCGACGATTTGAACCGGAGCCCAAAAGGAGCCTCAGCCGGACATCCTCCTTAGCCCGGGAGGGTAACGATTGTCGCACATTGTCACAACTAACGTTAATAAAAGTTCATGATTTCCAACTGCAAGTGGTCACATCAGTCAAGTATGCACTGTGAGCTGGTGTCTGATGAGAATCAGTGCATACTTTCGAAACCACTTTGTCAAAATAAAATTTTCAATGTAAAAAATTTTTCATATAAATAAAAAAAAACAAAAATTCAATTTTAATCATCCCGTAAAAACAATTCCAATTTGATTCTGCTTTCGGAGGCTGATTCCGCAAAACGATCGAGTTTCCCGTATCAATATTCTCTGCTTTGATAAGCTTTAGAGGCGATATACGTTGTCTATGCTGATTTATAGACAAGAAAGGACCCATGATCACAATCAATAACCAACTTTTACAAGTAAAAATTATATCGATGGATATAAGTCGGAGATGTTAAAATTTGTCACAACTAGCTTAAATTAAAGTTAATAATTTCCAACTGCAAGTGGTCATATCAGTCAAGTATGCACTGTGAGCTGGTGTCTGATGAGAATCAGTGCATACTATCGAGACCACTTGGTCAAAATAAAATTTTCAATGTAAATAAAAATTTTCAATGTAAATTAACAAAAATTTTCAATGTTAATCATCCTGCAAAAACAATTCCAACTTGAAGTATTCTTATTTAATCATATTTAAAGTTTTAGAAAGTGATGGCCAGTAGTTTTAAAGGTAGGTAAATTTCAATACACATAAGTCGTATGAAGCGTGGTACCGGAAGTTTGATTAGGACTGCTAGTGGGTGTGAAAACAAAACATTTGTAGTAAAACTATTATATATCACTTATATCATTTACATAAAGAAGATAAAATATTAAAAATTGATAATGCTAATTTACTTAATGGAAAAAAACTACTTGCTTATGGTAAATGAATTTATTTCACAATTTTAACTATTTTATTCTCGTTTCTTAAACTGGTTCTTTTGTTTATTACTGGATGTGTTTCTACGGCCATTTTTTTCTGCGGCTTCCACATACGTACATATAAGATGAATATCTCCACTTTTCTGCTAATATTCTTGGATTTTTTCATAGGTCTTTAACCTTCCGATGAAATTTCAGATCGAAAGGATTGAAACATCGACAGCCACACAGAGACATAATACACACAATTAAGACTCTAAAAATTAATTACGAAAGTAATCGTCACTGCAAACGCTGACCCATAACTCAAATAATAACGGAAAATTCGAAATGGTTTGGCGCCATATATATAATGACCGTGTTCCATGGTTTTGGCTACTTCCAACTACTCGCGCTCTCGTTCGCGAGTAGTTCATGAGTAGTTACGCCTTTTTTGCCGTGAGGTGGCTATTTAATTGACAGTAGGTGGCTTTGATTTTTTCATGGTTATGTTGAATGTTTTCGTAATAAGGATATTAGAAATAGCCCTCATAATGTGTAGAAAGCTAAACGATGTAATTTTCTGTTAGCTGTTTTTATATTTTCTATCGATTGTGGTATTTTACACTCGCTATTTTCTCCCTTTATTTTCAACTGTATTACATTTGAAAACTACATAGAATTTGACAGGTTATAATCTGCTCGAATGAATGAAGATGGCGTTCCGTTTGTGATCTACTTGGAAGTACTTGGGAGTACTAATTAGTAAAAATGGAACACGGCAAATATGGGGATCATATATATTAAATAGGATTTTATAAGAAAATAAAACCTTTTTCAACTAAAAGATGGCGCTACTAATCCTATTTCGATATCAATTTTTGTTTTTGACCTTAAGCATAGTACTGAGTTCGATTTCACGTGAAATTTTCATACAAAATTTCACGTGAAATCTGCTTCGGGGAAATTTTAGTTTGAAAATAAGCAATAGTGGTACTGTGTTCTTAGCATGAAAAGTTGCTTTGAAATTGCTTTCGCGTTAAAAACGTAGATGGCACTGAAACATGTCTCCAATCATCTCACGCCAATTTAATTTTGCAGTTCATTCTTTCGAGCGAAAAAGTGACATTTGGTGTTTCAATTTGAAAATGAAGCGGTGCAAATGTCTTTCCAATAAGCAAATCGATCGAAAGGTGAAATTCTTGACATTTTATCTGTCAGAAATGAGCATTGTCTCTGCTTTTCTCCATTGCCAAAATTTTCGCTCGAAAGAATGACCAGATAATGGAGACATGTCAAAATTTCACGTGAACTCGAACTCAGTACCAGCCTTTACTAGAAGTTGTAATCAAACTCTCGGTATCACACCCCATGCGACTTGCATGTATTGAAATCCACCTACTTCTTAAACTACTGGCCATCCCATTCTAAAACTTTTATGATAAAATAAGAATACTATAAGCTATATTTTGTTACAAAAATAAACAAAATTAGCCTGGTCCAAATTATTCAAAAAACGATTTGAAATCGTTGCTTCCGGTTTCACTAAATTTTTAATTCCATTTTTCAAATCTAATCTCAAAATTAAAAAGATCAGCTAATTTTCTACAACAATCAGTATTGATTTTCTTTTTGAATACTAGAGACCACTTCCAAAAAAACCCTTCAATAATGTCATCCATTTTTCAGAAGCCTTTAGCTAAATTTCACCTTCCAAAAACCTTGAAATCATAGCCTGTAGACATTTTAAGTTCTATTAATTTTTAGAGTTGAATATGATATTCAAATTTTTTATTATCCCACAATTCAATCAAAAATGTCTTCGAACAAATTGAAAAACCTTGACAACTCATATGAACAATAATAATTGACAACTCCACAATATTTTTTATAAAACATTTTTTTCTTAACCTACTTTGTTTTTAAATTAAAATGTGTTGTGTTTCATGTCAAGTAGTGTGGTGAGTTGTGAAATGTAAGTGAGATACGTGTAGGTGTTTGCACAAGCCCATAACTCGACAACTAACCGCTGAAGCACACTGCGACGTCGTCTACCGCAGCCAGGCGCAGCCAAGCTGTCAGTTGAGTTGACTATATGGGGGGCCTTTCCGAATTCGTGTCTCCGACTTGGTCTTGATCTCCGTATAACAGATTATGACGTCAGCGTTTTAGCTGACCTATTATAACAGTTATAGGAGATCAAGATAGACTGTCCGAATTCTCTGTCTTGCCTTGTTATGACATTTAAGCATAGATGGCGAATGAAAGACTGTGCTCTTGTACCTGGCAGCATGAAACTGATTGAGGGTGGAAGACTACCCCAATGTAAATTAGCTTTGAGACATATTGCACGCATAACGAAAAGAATGAATGCCAACGGTCAGCTACGAATCTGCTTCACAGCACATACGAATTCAATTTCCGAAGCTCGTCGGCAATGGGAACGTTGTACGACAAATGCAATAATCGATTGCATTATCGTTCCTGCTTTACCACGCGAAGCGCTCGTCGAATGGCAAGTCTGGGCTCACATGCACAATAACCGTTTTGATTGTAAGTTTAGATTTTCTTGCATAATTGTAATTTGTAAATATATAAATCAAACATGGTATCATGACGTCTAAACAACGAGATGAGACTATCATGAATTGTTATACAGGGGAGAAATATCAAGCCGAAGATAAACTATTCGGACAAGCTAAACTTGATGTGACGTCATATTCTGTTATAACAAGCTCAAGACCAAGGTGAAGACGACAATTCGGAAAGGCCCGGGTTTTCCATAGTAGCGAGCACACCAAGTCGCAGCTATGCGCAGTCAGGCGCAGCCAGGCGCAGCTCAGGTCGAAATGGATTCAACTTTTGTTGCAGCGAAGAGTTGCAATCAGCTGTAATTACTTGAGAAACGCGCGGGATTTGAAATGTATGCGAAAATGTAAATAGAGTTTATAGGAAGAGTATATATCTTCCTAATAAGAAATAAATAAAATGGTATGTGAATATAAAATATTATTTAATGCTTTCAATATAAAAGGAGAATACTTACTAAACTTACATGCTACGAACATCAAAAATGAAAACTATCTTAGCCTACTTTGAATATGTATAATTTTGATGTGTTTTGAAGTGTAAGGTGTTTGTGGAATGTGAATGTGTAATTGTGTTATTATGTGTTCCCACAAGTTGATTTTATGTTAATAATTTTTTGAGGAATTCGAAAACCACTCTTATTGGTAATAGCTTAGATAGTTAAAAGTAAAATAAAACGATAGTTAATAGCAAATTTGAAAGATAATTAATAGCAAATTGATTATAGTAATTTAAAATACTTGAGTAGTCTAGTTGGTAGATTACTGACTTCTTGCTTGTGGGATCCCTGATTCGAATCCAAGTTCGGAGGAAGGCCCGCGAACCAAGCTTTGAGTTCACCTAGCTCTGATTAGGTACGTGGTGAAAAATCAGGGGTAAAGTAAGTCGTCGAATTCCACACTCGTATTCACATTGATTGAAAAAATTGTAAAGAAGCTCCTCACCAGCTTCATCTCCTAGACCCGTACGAGGGTTGTCGTTGGATTATTTTTAATTTAATTATGGTTAAAGACCAGTTTTTTTCTCCTACAAGTCAGATCTAGTCAAATGTACTTACATATTTATAACGAGGGCTTACATATTTCAACCTCGACAAAGTCCACTCGAGAGTACGATTGCGAGTACGATGAAGTGTTTCACAGAGTATATTCAAAGCCGCAATCGTATTTCAGGCAGCGAGACTACTTTTGAAAGCAGCGATGAGCAATTTATGCGTGGAGTACTCGCAATTATGTCCACTCTGAAGCCACATATTAGGCTTAGGGGTCGACGGAACATCTTACAAATGCTGACAGAGCTGCAGCAGGCAGAGGTAGATGAAGCGCTAATAATAGGTGAGTTATTTGTCGTATGTACCAAATGTGTTTCGTTAAGCATAGTACTGAGTTCGATTTCACGTGAAATTTTCATACAAAATTTCACGTGAAATCTGTTTCGGCGAAAATTTAGCTTCAAAATAAGCAAGTTTGGTACTGTGTTCTTAGCATGAAAAGTTGCTTTGAAGTTGCTCTCGCTTCGAAAACATAGATGGCACTAAAACATAGATGGCACTAAAACATGTTGTCAATCATTTCACGCAAATTTAGTTTGTGCAGTTCATTCTTTCGAGCTAAAAAGTGACATTTAGTGTTTGAATTTGAAAATTGAGCAGTGCAAATGACTTTCCAATAAGAAAATCAATCGAAAATTGAAATTCTTGACATTTTATCCGTCAAGAATGAGCAGTGTCTCTGCTTTTCTCTGTTGTCAAAATTTTCGCTCGAAAGAATGGTCAGATAACGGGGAAATCTCAAAATTTCACGTGAACTCGAACTCAGTACCAGCCTTTAGGACTAAATTTCGTATAAAGCAATTATTGTACAGAAATAAACAAACATTTTCTTATTTATTTTTCAGCCTACGCTGTTTAATACACTTCAAGGAGATATTAGTAATAATCAATTAATTAAAAGTAATGTCAATTATTTTATATTAGTAATAAGCCTACATTAAACATTAATTCTATAAATAAACTTATTCTAACAAAATAAAGATCATTTTATTCTATTCTGTCTTTGTATAGCACCTTCACTTTGTATAGCACACGCTTTTTCATTGCATTTATATAATGGCAGCACAATACCAATCCTAACATCATTTCTATTATAGCGAACTTTTCCATAACTGCTCGCAATTGCACTAAAAATTCACACCACACACTTCCAAATCAAACAATAACTGACAATTCTTCTACTTCACCCTCACTTATGCCTAGTATTATACTCGAGCGAAACGAATTGTCGCGAAAAGTACCCTTTCAGCAGCAGCGAAAAAGCATGCCGATATGGATAATAGATGGCACTATTTTGTGAGTCAAATGCGAGCACTAGTCAAGTTTGAGGCCGGATGTAGTTGATTGTCGAATATGTCTGCTCGAAAGTAGTTCAAACGTAACTTATGCGAACTTGCTTTAATCAGTTCAACAATAATAAAACAAAGGCATTAAAGCTTTTTTTAGCGAGGAACATTAATGAAATGAGTAAACTAATTTATTTAAAAGTCAAAGTAGGTTTTAGCGTGACTGGAACGACAGATTAACTTGATACGGCATTGAATTTGGAATTTCATCGAAAGTCTCAGTTTGTTTGCATGACAATTGAAGCGTTGGTTTCTAAGCTCAAGAGTGAGGGAACAATTTGAAAGTGTATGATAAAAATCAATTGATCGTTCTTGCGACTATGGACTATAACAGGAATATATTGGTAATAAATATATTTGGGAATAAGAAACCAAATGACATTTTTGCTCTTATAAGACACTACAAGACTCTTATAAGAGGAAAACTGAGAGGACAGTTCTAGTAATATCAGCCTTGTAGGTAATTAGTGTGCTACTAGTATTAAATGGGTAATTTATGGGAGCTATTTTAGCCTTATAAAAATGTTTCAATTTTTATAATGAGACTAATAAAGCTCTTATTGTCTAACTTTTAATATGCTTATTAGTGTACACAAGTACTTTTGTGAACGTGTAATTGTGAGATCAAAAGTCTTTTTATAAAAGTTGCACTCTCCGTACAAGAGTCGCTATGTTTCAAAAAAGGCTAATATAAGATTATAGTTTTTATAAAAAGTTTAATATTAGATTATAATTCTTCTCATATGGATATAAATTTACCTTGTCATTATATAACACCTCTAAAAGATTATCAGTCTCACACTGAGAGTGTAATGAAAGTCAGCTGAAATGTCCTTACAAATGCTTAGCTCTGGAGACTCTCAAGTGGATTTGTAGAGTCTCAAGTGGCTTAGTAGAGTGTTGTAAGACATCCCATCAGCTAAATTCTGGAGATTATGTTGGTTGGTATTTCAGTTGTATTTTTCAGTCCCTAACTACAAAAAATGTCTGAACATTATTAATTAATGTACACTATGAGAAGCGGATGCATTTTCATATACATCTAGTCTCAAACAACAGAAACAAGATATCTATATCGGCACCAAAACGCTCATTTAGCCACACTTGAATAGTTTCCGCATATTGTCATCTAATTAAGTGTCCTGACTATCTATATACAATTCAGCATACCAATGCATCAAAATAATTATATATCCTGGTTCCTCCCTTCATAAATCATCATAGCGTAATGTGCTACTTAACCAGCGTGTCAACTCAGTATAGGTACATATTCGGCTCAAGTCTTCCAGGAAACCGGCCTAGTTTTGTACGTTTATACTATGTCAAAATGAAGACTTGATTTAAATCTACCACCGGCATTTCAATAATGAATAAATACACGCAAGACAGAGGACATATAATAAAAGTTCAAAGTAACAGCAATAAATATCTTCAACTAGCCATCACTAATTGCATATGATCCGTAAACGAATAAAAAGTGACAACAATAAATATTCCATTTGCATTATAGCATTGAGGGAGAAAATTGATGATCGCCGTACATATTTCAAGATATATACGTATACACCTAGCATATTAAGTGCAATAATGTTTTTCCATCACAAAAACAATGCAGCAAATACACGCAAACACACAATAAAACGTTACACATTTTCATTTTCAAGTGGCAACCACTTTAACCAACAAACATTACTTATTTCGCTGAATTAAAAGGGATCCGACCCATTGAAAAGCTGCGAAATATTACTTACCGACACCTATCAGCATTTTCAATTCGCGGTTTGCGCCTTCGATCTCGTTCATTAGAGTATAATACTTGTTCGCCAGCGAATTGTTCACTGACGAATTGAAAAGCTCTTTTTGTATGGGATTTGACGGTTGAATTCGTTTCGCTCGAGTATAATACTAGGCATTAATCGCGTTGCAGTGTAACCAGGCGATTTCGTTGGCTGCGCTTGGTTGCTGATGGCGGCGCCTCGCTGCGTCGACTGTACTTCAGGCATAAAGGCTCAGTTAGCAAACCTCCGTCGCGTCCGCTCCGTTTGAGTTGAATGTAAAAAGATCCATATACTTTGCATTGGAAGACGGGGCGATAGTTAACACTGCGACGTCGTCAGGCGCAGCCAGGCACAGCCAAGCTGTCAGTTGAGTTGACTATATGGGTTTTCCATAGCGGCGAGCACACCAAGTCGCAGCTATGCGCAGCTAGGCGCAGCCAGGCGCAGCTCAGGTCGAAATGGATTCAACTTTTGTCGCAGCGAAGAGTTGCAATCAGCTGTAATTACTTGAGAAACGCGCGAGATTTGAAATGTATGCGAAAATGTAAATAGAGTTGATTTTGTATTATTAATTTTTTGAGGAATTCGAAAACAATTTTTATTGGTAATAGCTTAGATAATTAAAAGTAAAATAAAAAGATAGTTAAGAGCAAATTTGAAAGATAATTAATAGCTCATTGATTATAGTAATTTAAAATACTTGAGTGGTCTAGTTGGTAGATTACTGACTTCTTGCTTGTGGGATCCCTGATTTGAATCCAAGTTTCCAAATTCCACACTCGTATTCACATTGATTGAAAAATTATAAAGAAGCTCCTCACCAGCGAGGATTGTCGTTGGATTACTTTTAATTTAATTATGGTTTAAAGACCAATTTTTTTTCTCCTACAAGCCAGATCTAGTCAAATGCACTTACATATTTATAACGAGGGCTATTTGGCTTTCTCCTCAAAGCCCATCAGTGAAATATTATGCTAATAGTATAACAAACGGATGTTTAATTTAAATAACATTGGAAAATGTTTAAGAGCCAAGTAAGATTTCAAAGGTGACTATGGTAAAAGGCAAGTAGTAAAATAAACTTTTAAAGCATTCGGCATAAATATAAGGTTGAGTTTACGTTAGAATTAAACTCATTTACAGTGCATAGAAAAGAACACCCTCGAATAAATAAAAAAATACATAGTATTATTTCAAAATGCAGTCAATTAAAGATGTAGTGTTGGATAACGAGGTGACAATAGAGATGCTGATAGCCCAAGTGAAGGAGCGTCCGATTATTCATGAGAAGGGTACAGGCGGATACAGAGATGTCGCTGTGAAATTCAAACATCAACTGAAAATTCTTCTATTTCACTGACGCTTAGTCACGTTTCAGTGTAACCAGGCAATTTCGTTGGCTGCGCTTGGTCACTGATGGCTGCGCCTCGCTGCGTCGACTGTAATTCAGGCATAACCCACCGGTGCGTCCGACGGAACGGAGCGCAAGAGATGATCAAATTTCATCTTTGGACGCATCAATGCCTTCTAGAAATACGGGCCGTCACGCAGAATGATGACGTCACAATTTGCGGGAAAAATTTCGCAAAAAATACACGTAGTCTTATGGGGCGTCCGCGGGAAAATGTTAATTGTACAGGTTGTGCTAAAGTGAGTAAAACGAAAATAAAGTGAAATCTGAAGAACATTGCTGGTGAACAGCTAAAACATAAATTAATGGGGTCGTGCGGTATAATTTGACAAATCCGCTTCGAAATGTTTATCAGTTGTTGTTAGGTTATGTGATGTTTTGTGTCGATTCACTGTCGATACAATTGATTGACACAAAATGCAAGTTATGACTAAATATTATCACTACAACGCACCCACGCACAAAAAACTAACGTTTTATTCATATTTTAAGCATAGTACTGAGTTCGATTTCACGTGAAATTTTCATACAAAATTTCGCGCGAAATCTGTTTCGGCGAAAATTTCGCTTGAAAATAAGCAAGTTTGGTACTGTGTTCTTCGCATGAAAAGTTGCTTTGAAGTTGCTTTCGCTTTGAAAACATAGATGACACTGAAACATGTTGTCAATCATTTCACGCCAATTTAGTTTGTGCAGTTCATTCTTTCGAGCAAAAAAGTGACATTTAGTGTTTCAATTTGAAAATTGAGCAGTGCAAATGACTTTCCAATAAGAAAATCGATCGAAAAGTGAAATTCTTGACATTTTATCCGTCAAGAATGAGCAGTGTCTCTGTTTTTCTCCGTTGTCAAAATTTTCGCTCGAAAGAATGAACAGATAATTGGGAAATGTCAAAGTTTCACGTGAACTCGAACTCAGCACCAGCCTTTAGCTAAAAACCCGCACGTGAAATTTCATTGTATACCAACATCGCCTGGTAGAAATTTCAAACTTCCCCGATTAATTGACGTCATAGCTAAAACGATTACGTATCATGACGTTGAATTCGACCGTTGAATTCGTTTCGCGAAGAGTATAGTACTAGGCATTATACCGGACGCACCTAGCGAATCCAATCCCGGGATCCCGGCTAATTTCTGGTCCCGAAAATCCCGGGATTGATGAGTTCTAATCCCGGGATTTTCGGGATCAGAAATTGGCCTGGATTCCGGGGCCGGGAGTCAAGCATAATCGGCAATCAAATTACGGCAAGACTCGAAAAGAGCAAATAGAATCCATATTTATGAGAAAGCAATTAGCATGCAGGCTCACATCAAAACGCGTAATAGCCCGTTCACACTAGGCTCTAAATCAGGCGATTTCGATCAGCTGATCGCTTTAGAGCTAAATCAACTTAAATCTACCTGATTACCCATACATTTTTTTCGGCTTCCGACCGAGTTAATCAAGTAGATTTAGAGTTAATCAAGTACAAATCAGGTACTATTGTGAATTTTTCCCGGCTGAATTGTTCTCAGAGCGTGCTTAATTCCATCCGTGAGAGGGAGAGTAGATTTCAACGAAATGTCATTCGAATTTCGTTCAAAAATAGCAAAAATTGGACAAAAAAGGAAAATGTGAGTTGTACAAAATCAAAAGAAAATGCTCTTGCATGTTTCTGCACCATTTTGAACAACTTTCATGAAAAAAAAATTGTACACCCAAATTCGAATGACAGTTCGCTCTCTAAATCTCCGCATTCTAAATCACTTCGGGTAGTGTGAACGCTTACCTGATTAACTTTGACAGATTCTAAATCTACTTGGGGCCTTTCCGAATTGTCGTCTTCACCTTGGTCTTGAGCTTGTTATAACAGAATGTGACGTCACATCAAGTTTAGCTTGTCCGAATAGTTTATCTTCGGCTTGATATTTCTCCCCTGTATAACAGTTCATGATAGTCTCATCTCGTTGTTTAGACGTCATGATACCATGTTTGATTTATATATTTACAAATTACAATTATGCAAGAAAATCTAAACTTACAATCAAAACGGTTATTGTGCATGTGAGCCCAGACTTGCCATTCGACGAGCGCTTCGCGTGGTAAAGCAGTAACGATAATGCAATCGATTATTGCATTTGTCGTACAACGTTCCCATTGCCGACGAGCTTCGGTAATTTAATTCTTATGTGCTGTGAAGCAAATTAGTAGCTGACCGTTGGCATTCATTCTTTTCGTTATGCGTGCAATATGTCTCAAAGCTAATTTACATTGGGGTAGTCTTCCACCCTCAATCAGTTTCATGCTGCCAGGTACAAGAGCACAGTCTTTCATTCGCCATCTTTGCTTAAATGTCATAACAAGGCAAGACAGAGGGCCTTTCCGAATTCGGGTCTCCGACTTGGTCTTGATCTCCGTATAACAGATTATGACGTCAGCGTTTTAGCTGACCTATTATTACAGTTATAGGAGATCAAGATAGACTGTCCGGATTCTCTGTCTTGCTTTGTTATGACATTTAAGCAAAGATGGCGAATGAAAGACTGTGCTCTTGTACCAGGCCGCATGAAACTGATTGAGGGTGGAAGACTACCCCAATGTAAATTAGCTTTGAGACATATTGCACGCATAACGAAAAGAATGAATTCCAACGGTCAGCTACGAATCTGCTTCACAGCACATACGAATTAAATTACCGAAGCTCGTCGGCAATGGGAACGTTGTACGACAAATGCAATAATCGATTGCATTATCGTTCCTGCTTTACCACGCGAAGCGCTCGTCGAATGGCAAGTCTGGGCTCACATGCACAATAACCATTTTGATTGTAAGTTTAGATTTTCTTGCATAATTGTAATTTGTAAATATATAAATCAAACATGGTATCATGACGTCTAAACAACGAGATGAGACTATCATGAACTGTTATACAGGGGAGAAATATCAAGCCGAAGATAAACTATTCGGACAAGCTAAACTTGATGTGACGTCACATTCTGTTATAACAAGCTCAAGACCAAGGTGAAGACGACAATTCGGAAAGGCCCAGAGAATCCGGACAGTCTATCTTGATCTCCTTTAACTGTTATAATAGGTCAACTAAAACGCTGACGTCATAATCTGTTATACGGAGATCAAGACCAAGTCGGAGACACGAATTCGGAAAGGCCCTTGATTTAGAGTGTAGTGTGAACGGCTTATAAAGATTAGAGCAAAACAAACCGATGTAACAGTTAACAAGAGAATACAAAGGGGTTTGTAAATAAATAAGTATGGACTGTTTCGCATTTAGTGCATTCCTTACTTCGAATGATTTGAGGAAATTAATACTAGCGAATGCATACACAGATTTGCCAAAATCCTCAACAACAATCAAAAAAAGGCTGTGGGCTTTGCAAGCAGGATAAAAAAAAATGAGATAAGACAGGCTAGTATCTCAGGTGAACGGTTCAGTTTGACGTTTGATGAGTGGATATCGACAATAAATAGGCACTACACAAATATTAACATCTACTTAGTGAATTCTTAATGGAGCTTGGTGCGAGTAAGGATATCAATGACAGTTGCAAACTACCTAGATATATTAAAAGAGCGTTTCGCTGAGTTTGATGTTTCTCTAGGAAAAGGCATTGCTACCATCATAACTGATGGATCAAATGAAATGCGAAAAGTAGGCAGACTAGTTAATACAGAGCAACATAGTTGTTTGGCGCATAGCATCCTTTTGGCAGTTTGCAATGTTCTATATAATAGGAGGTCCATTCTAGATCCAAGAGTTGATGAAGCAGCTGATAATCTGGACGAAGACCACGAAGATTTGGACGCTCCTGAATCAGCTTACTACGTTGAGCCCGGTCGCCTGCAAGACACGCTAGATCTGACTAGAGCGCATGCACAAAGAAAGTTCACAAGGTAGTTTTATATTTTAAAAAAGCTCTACCGAAAAATAATAACGATCTTCAAAACTATGTCAAATCCGTGCAAGGCATTAAATTGTCTCACTTATTGGATTGTAAAACAAGATGAAATAATCTCTTGGCAATGTTTAAACGGTTTTATTTTGAAAAATAGTATTAATGTTTACTATATTTTAAAATGGGAAACCGTTTAAACATTGTCAAGAGATTATTTCAACTTGTTTTACAATCCAATAAGTGAGACAATTAAATGCCTTGCACGGATTCGACATAGTTTTGAAGATCGTTATTATATCCAGAGCGATTAAAAGGAACTGAGTTAGATTCGATTCAGAAACTTATTGAAGTTTTACTCCTTGTAAAATTGACTGTGGAGGCCTTAAATCGCAAAGATGCAAATTTATGCACTGCTAATACTTCATCAAGATTTTTATTTAGGCTGCTAGGAGAAAAACGGTCCATTCTTGAGAATGCTATGAAAATTGCAATATTGGACCGAATAAAAAAGCGTCAGTGTACTGAGCTATCTGGTTAGCTAAGCTATCTCCGGAATCTATATTGTGCCAGCAAAAATTTACCAAGTGAAATAGAATCTCTATTTTGGAAACCAAGCAACGCAAATATTTAAATAAAAAATACTTCAATGATCTAGATCCTGAACCCTTTGCTTGCTAGCCAAAGAAATGAGGAGAACCCAGTAGATACCCATATTGAATCAGAACAAGGTAGTCGTCAATTGATGCTACAAGAAGAGCTGCAAAATTATGAAAATAATCAATCATGAAATACCGCAAGAAACAAATCTAATTAAAACCATTGCAAAAGAAATGAATCTTTTTGAAAGTGGTGGCACTCGCATAGTTTGGAGCAGACTTACCAATATTTATCGACCGTTTCCGCGGCGTCCAACATCGGGAATAAATTTAGAAGCAGGCTTGGAGACGATACTTTGGATGCTTTGCTATTGCTTCAATGTTACTTCCGAAAAAACCAATGAACTTTGGCAGAATTTTTATGTGTTGAATATTTTATATGTTAAGAGATGTGATTTATTGTTGTGATTTTTTGTCGTGATTTGTTGTTGTAATTTGTAATAGTTGTAATTTTAAATATTTGCTTTCATACTGTCAACGTCTCGGATAATTAAAATTATTGTTTTTATTTGCATCAATTAAATAAATTAGAAATTATTCAGTAACATATTTTTTATACAGTTTTCAGCTTACTTATTGCTGTAGTTTTGAAATGATGGCACATAATATAATCTGTTTATTAAAAACTTGACGTATTTTGTTGTGTTATATTTTGAATCTCAAATCCCGGGATCCCGGGATGGAAAAAATGGTTGGGGATTGGAATCCCTAGACGCACCGCATTAATTTGGGTTTTAGCTGTTGACTAGCACTGTTCCGCATATACCACTTTGTTTTCATTTGACTCACTTTAACACAACCCGTACAATTAACATTTTCCCGCGGACATTCCATAAGACTACGTGTGTTTTTCGCGACATTTTGTCCTATTGCTGTGACGTCATCATTCTTCATTACGGCCCCAATGCCTCCTAGAAGTATGGGCCGTAATGCAGAATGATGACGTCAGAGCAGTAGGCCAAAATGTCGCGAATAACACACATAGTCTTATGGGACGTCCGCGGGCAAATGTTAATTGTGCGGGTTGTGGTAAAGTGAGTAAAGTGAAAACAAAGTGAGATCCGGGGAACAGTGCTAGTGAACAGCTAAAACACAAATTAATGCAGTGCGCAAGATATAATTAGAAAAATTCGCCATGAAATGTTTATCAGATGTTTTTAGATTATGTGATGTTATGTGTCGATTCACTTTCGATACAATTGATTGACACAAAATGCAAGTTATAACAAAATATTAACACTACAACGCATCCACGAACAAAAAACTAACGTTTTATTCATATTTTAGCTAAAAAACCGCAAGTGAAATCTCGGTGTGTGTCGGCACTGCCTCATGGAAATGTCAAATTCCCTACCGCCATGACGTCACAGCGAGAACGATTACGTAGCCTGACGGCCCGTACTTCTAGGAGACATTGATTGGACCTGGCCTTCATATAAAAGGCCTATCGCGACCACAGAGATAGTATATAAATGGAGTTGACATGCCCACACGAAAAACACTGGGAGGGAAGGTACCAAAATGTTTCTATTATAATGTCAATTTCCCCTGCAGGACTACTCCAGTGTCAAGCTGACAATCAAACGCGTCGCGAGTGCCGTGCAAGTCCAACAGTAATTTGCCTTTTGTGAAGTGGTAAACTTAATTGATGCAATACAAATAGCTGAAACGCGTGTGAATTACAAAACTCAAAAGAAAGTTTATAGTTCTTGTTTGTGACAATTTAGTGCCAAAGCAGGAAAGCACAATGAAGTGCATAGTTCCGACCTGTGCGAATAGGATGAAGAATCGACAACCTGGACTTTCATTTCACACGTAAGTGGTCAAAATAAAGCTTTAACAACAGTCTACTGTCGTAATTTGCAAAAAATATTACAATATAATTGGTGCTTCATTAAAAAAATATGCGATTTTAAAAGCCATAAAATAATTGTTTACATTTTGTTTGCCATCATGACATTTAATGTTTTGAATAGTCAAAGTAGTGGCGTTCATTGTAAGCTTGGGAACAGTTTACGAAATAGTAATATGGGTTAATTTGTTTTAGATTTCCTGAAAACGAATTGGAAAAAATTGTATAAAAAACTGCTATAAATATGCCGGAAGTTGCAATAACTAAACTTACTCGTATTTATTCGAAGCATTTCGCTGAGCAGCATTTAATTAAAGCCGGCCGGGCAACAAGACTTACTACCCTTGCGATTCCGGTAGTTGGTAAAGAGCATCCAATTAATTTATTTGTAGGTAATTTGAACATTCGCATAGAGCTGAAACACAATATATTCCACTTTCAGAATAATCCTATGATAGTTAACTCGTGTGTGGAAAATGTGGATGATTGGATGGACACGGTAAGGTATATATATATATATATATATATATATATATATATATATATATATATATATATATATATATATATATATATATATATATATATATATATATATATATATATATATATATATATATATATATATATATGTATATATATATATATATATATATATATATATATATATATATATATATATATATATATATATATATATATATATATATATATATATATATATATATATATATATATATATATATATGTTTATATGTATATATATATATATATATATATATATATATATATATATATACGTTAAATATTATAAATTGTGATATTCAAAATATATAATCTTATTCACAAATAGCACCATATTTTAAATTTTCACAGAATGATAGTACATCAGTAACGAACAGCATCAGCGTTGATCCTTCCCCCGTAAGTCATGCACATCATTATTATTATAAAATGCATTAATTTAGTTGCAGTCATAGTTTCATAATCCATAATTGTATTTTTAATAGGCTAGAGTTGAAGAAATGGATTGTGGCAGTTTCTTCGTAAAAAATGTAAGCTTGCTTCATATAATTTAAAAAATTGCTTACATATTTTAATTTTTAGAAACATATTGAAAATATAGCGGGTGAGGGTGACAGCACAAATATGAGCGCCAATGAATTTGTGACCACAGTGAGTTGTAATTTAATTTATTTCGGCATGCGAAGGTTCTTTCGAAAGCTAAGGTTCAATTCAAAATGGTTTTTCTGAATTGGTCAGTAGATCATGATTTCGAATTTAGTGTTCTGTTGGAATAATACTAATGCATAGGTTAATTTATTTATTTTCCACTACGAAGTTGGACGAAAGCCGTAATTTCGCCTAAGCCGTGTCCCAAGCCCGGTTGAAAAAGAAAGAAGGAGGCTCTTGTCCATTTCCAAGTTTGTAGTTTAATTTTAAAACTCCTCTTAAAATGCCTAATTATGTTTTCGCGTTTTATATTAAATTCCACGTTTAATATATTTTACCGGCTGTGATCGACAGCTTTATTTCAATATATGATTTATGCTTGAGTTACAATCAATGCAACCAACATTCCCTGCCAAGTTTTGTTGGTGGAACGAGTTACAATCAATGCAACACAACATTTACCGTCATCTGTCACTGGCTATATTAAAGAAATTGCTGTTCGATAATTTGGATCTTTTAAAGCCTCGGAAAGATATATCAGTGAATATTTTATCTTCTAAAAGCTGCGGAGTATAATGCAAAGCAAAAATGAGACAAATAAATACAATTTCTGATTGTCATTTACATATGACAGTTCCGATTTTCCGGACTCTCATAGGAACAGGTGGAATTGGATATTTTCAAAAATGTTGTTGCCATGCCAAGTTTGAGATATGAGCAAACTCTGCTGCCAAGCAAAGTTGTGTTGCATCATTGTAACTGTTCTCATACGTTCTCATGTGTTCAAACTCATTTTGCTGTGCAACAAATGTTGGTTGCATTGATTGTAACTCTAGTTTTATAGACTCTTATCTTATTCAAGAAAAAATGAATTATAGAACTTGAATTGTGGACACAATAATTGAAGATGAAATATACTGCAAAATTAAGAAAAGAATAAGAAAATACCAAAATCGGACAAGAAAATTAAATTGTAGATTTCCATATATATTAGACTTTATAGAAAATTTCATATTTTTTCATAAATTAACGCTTAATATTTCATATTTTTCAATGAGTTCATGTCACAAAGACATTATAATACATCATATTTAAAGTTAATCAACTCATTCACCAAAGACAGAACACTTTTGAATTTTAATATAAGTAGAAGCTTACATCATTATCGAACAGCATATGGTTTTGTTCTTCCCCAGTAAGTTATATTCATCGTTATTATTATAAATGTATTAATTTCACTAAAGTCATAATTTCAAAATCCATGGTTTAATTTTTCATAGGCATGTGAATTATACATTCAAAACTGAATTATTTATTGAAAGTCAAATATTATGGTACGTTGAGCAGTTCAAACATTAAGTATTTTTGCATTTTATCGTAATAATAATAATATTTCACTTGAAATTTTACATACACATAAATTGCGACTTCAAGTATAGTACCTTGCATTTTCATATGCCACATGTTTTCCTCGACCCCTACGAAAAAATGAAAAATTGAATTTGCATACGCCTTTGGATTGTCGATTTGCCGTCGGTCGTGGGGGCTATTAGCCCTAACCAAAGATGAGTCTGCGGCCGTAATCGTCACTCAAAACCGACCAGTTTTAGAGCAAAAAAGGCACTTTTTGACGTACGCAAACATGAGTGAATTTAAGTGCCCATACAACGCATAAGCGAACGTATGTCAAGTCGTATCTCATCACCACTTTACGTACGGACAGCTCATAGTAAAAATTGAGCAAAAAGTTGCTTAAGGAGCATGCCACTTTTCTGGCTGTTCGGTAAGTTATGTTTGGGTGCAACATATGCTTTGCGTGGTTTACCTCGGCACATACGTCAACGTACGGGCGCAGACTCATCACTAGTTGGACCTATTAGTGGAAAGTGATACAGTGAATGTCCACTCCATAATATACTATATCAGTGATCGCGACTTGTAATCTGACAGGTATTCTGCTACTTTTTAAAATTGTGGAGTCCTCTCGGGATTAAGATTTGTTGTCAACTGCTCGATGACAATTGCATTGACATTTCTTTGACAAATAATAAAGTCAATGGTGCTGTTCGGTTAAATCAGGCAAAGAGTCTATTCTAATTATCCTTTTATCTTCGCTTTGTCGCGTAAAATATATTTCAGAAACGTGTCGTGGAAGTGCTATGTTTATTTTGTTGCTAACGCGTGAAATATGGAATTTGGAATACCAGCCAACTACTCTCGGCAATGTGAATTGTAAACAATTGCCGATTGTGTTTGGTAGGATTTATTTCACTTGAAAAATCTTCAAATTATTATATACCAACGATATTTCGGATAAGTGTCGTGAAAGTGCTCCGGTTATACTGTTGTGTGCCGAGAGCCATTTACCGTAGTTGAAATGTTAGGTATGTTCCCGTACTTTCAGCTACTGAATTTTCCTGAATTTTACTGAATCATGTGGTGGGGGAATTCATGAAAAGTACGGGAACGCTCTCATTGCACTTCCTGATAATTGACGAACAAAAGTGTTAAGGTAGAACTATAATGCAATTAAGTGAACTTAAGTGAGCACTGAAACTGAACGAAAATTCACTCAATTGAAGTCGATCGGTTAATTTGCCCATAATAGAATTAAGTGAAGCTTCCTGAAGCTGCCGCCAGAGTGGCGAATATGAATTTGAATTTGCATTGCGCATTTGTGCAATATATTTGAATAGGATTTTGCTGCAATTGAAATATAGTTGTCTTCATAGCTTGATAGCTCTGTTGCAAGAAATCGTAGAAAATTGTTGCTGAGCTGAAACTTGGCACTTTGCTGTAGATTATTAGATCTATAAAGATGGGCTTGGTGGAGGCTCTTAATTTGTACTTATATTCAAATAAGTGTACGAAAGAAATGTTTTTTGAGCAATATTGGTATGCGACCGGAATATATTTCATTAACAAGGTCTTTGCTGCTGAAGATTAAAATTCAATAGTGGACAACTGAAGCATGGTGTGTGATTATTCTTTGAATGAAAAAAGCTGTGTGATGGCATTTTAAGTAGTTTGTGTGCTTTTTTTTTAAAGTAAGTAATTTAAAGATACAAGTAAATAAAATACTTTATAATTTATTATTTCGTATGTTGTTCAACGCGTTTTCTTTTTGAAATTATGTTTGATACTCATTATTCCTACCTCCTGTAAAAATAGCATTTAAATGATCGACGAAAAAATATTTTAGATACCTGTTATTCTTTTTACAATGTCGCGCAGGATCATATTCGAGACATCTAATTACTACTTCCTATATTGTAAACTGTCAATGAACTGTTTAACAATTAAAGGTCTAATTAGAATTGTTTTTGCGAGATGATGAAAATTGAAAAAAAAATTTTATTAACATTGAACATTTTTATTTGACAAGTTGGTTTTGAAAGTATGCACTGATTCTCATTAGACAACAGCACACAAGTGACCACTTGCAATTGGAAATCATTAATTTTTATTTACGCTAGTTGTGACAAATTTTAACATCTCCTACTTATGTATATCCATCGACATAATTTACTTGTAAAGGTTATTTAATTGTGATCATGGTTCCCTTCTTGTCTATAAATCAGCATAGACAACGTATATCGTCTCTAAAGCTTATCAAAGCAGAGAATATTGATACAGGAAACTCGATCGTTTTGCGGAATAAGCCTCCGAAGCCGAATAAGCGTAAATAAAAGTTAAGGATTTCCAACTGCAAGTGGTCACATCAGTCAAATATGCATTGTGTGCTGGTGTCTGATGAGAATCAGTGCATACTCGAAACCACTTTGTCAAATAAAAATTTTTAATGCAAATAAAAAAAAAAATATTTCAATTTTAATCATCCCGCAAAAACAATTCCAATTTGATTCGGCTTCGGAGGCTTCTTATTCCGCAAATCGATCAAGTTCCCGCATCAATATTCTCTGCTTTGATAAGCTTTAGAGACGATATACGTTGTCTATGCTGATTTATAGACAAGAAGGGAACCATGATCACAATTAAATAACCTTTACAAATAAAAGGTATGTTCGCGTACTACGATTAATTGTAATTAATTGCAATGAAGCATGGCCGTCATGTAGAAGGCCGGTCGCAAAAGCAATTAACGTGCAAGATGGCGGACCTAATGTACCTTTTCTCGACCAGTCCGCACAGTGAAGTTTTTCTATGGGCTGCTAAAGAGAATCACGAGCAGCCCCTGAACACGGACGGTATAACTTTCCACCAATAGCCCGCGCGACCGATTGCGAATGGGCAAACCAAAGACGTATGAGATTTCTATTTTTCATTTTCTTGTGGGGGCATAGGAAAGGCGCGGCATTTCGAAATATTTACTGTCTATTGAAAAATTCGATTGGTATATTTTAATTACAGCAACTTATTTTAGCTTAGATTTCCATAAGGAAATACAATCGTTGTTCCAATATTATATGGCAAAGCAAATATAGTGCAGGCAATAGTGTATCGCAGGAAAGTGGAGTTATTGTATACATATATGCAAATACTTACATATGTCCAAAACAATACTATTCATATCTGCAAAACACTCAATTGTACCATACATGGAAATTTTTTTAAAAAAGTAATTATTACATGAATAGTTAGCCATTCGACTGAAGTATATTAAATAAAGCAAATGTAGTATAGTTGAAGAATTTCCTTAATCAAACTGATATAGCAAATAAAACTGAGAGCGCAAGTAATTTTTTATGGTCTGAGTTTAATGGATATTTACTTTATAGATAGCAGGGTGAAGCGATCAGTATCGCAAATCATATTGTCTCTTATAAACGAATTGAAACACTGCACGGAACAAGAGCCTCCCTCTTTCTTTTACAACCGGACTTGGGACACGGCTTTGGCGAAATTACGGCTCTCATCCTGTTTCTTTGCATCAAATAAACTTCTTTCATATCTCCGATCATGCAATTTTTAGCCGTGAGTATAAATAATTCCTTATATTGTTTATAAATAATTCCTTATATTCTACATTCTTTTAAAATGAAACATGCTGGACTATTAAACAAAATGGTAAATATATAGCATGTGATCTCGGGCCAGGAAATATCAGAGTAAATGCAATTTCATACTTACAGACAAATCATCTTCTATCAAAGTGATTTTTTTTTGAATTGGGGAAATTTTATATGGACCAAGGGATAGCATCAGTAAATGGGATCTACCGTATCAAACATAACATCTCGTGATTTTTCTCTTATTCTTTTTATTACTGTACCAGCAAGACTACGTACATCTTGGTTAGGCTCACCTACATTAGCTTTAAAGTTAAAAGAGGATACAGAAGAGGAAAAAACGGAATTGAAGGAGCAATTAAACGTAGTAAGGAATGAATTAGAAGAAATAAAAAAGAAGCAAGCTCAACCAAGTTATACCTTAAACCAACTATATTAATTGCAAAGCCAATTTTTTCTTTAGAAGCTAGATATATTTTAATTTCTTGACAGCTACCGATATTTCGAAAGTAATTTGCCTCTTTTCAGTGATCGTTTAGTCTAGATCAATAGACGTTGCAGAGACTGATAAACACTGAGGAAGTGGGCAATAACTGCTTAGCTTCAAAAAACTAAATCGTACTATAAATCAGCATATTTAGCTTCATCTTTTTAGAGCAACGTATACAAATTTTAGACCTTCAAACAATATCGTAAAAAATAATTGCCAATCGCCGAATTCAACAAAAATCGACCACAAAATACAACAAAACAAACGAAAAAATACACGTCACATACATAGTATATTAGTAGTGTCTTGCAAAATATTATGAAATTAATAAGGATCAAATAAAATTCACTTAAGACTGAAGATTCAAATACAATTAATTAATTCAACTTTTTTCAATCAACAATCACTAAACTTTAAATCGAATAAAGTTTAATTCTGATGATTTAAATTTTCTTGTCTTAGCTCGTAATCATCATATATATATACTAAACAAAGAATTAACCTTGTTATAATTCTATCTCTGAATATTATTATTCATTACATTAAACTTCTAAATTTTATTCAATTTACATGTTATATAAAAAGACTCCGGGATTATCCTGATTACACAACACGGTACAATAATGTGTAAAACAGAACTTTTGACAACAAACTCAAAGTTCCATTTTATCTAACTAATATTCTCTTTACAATACAATACAAACAAAGTAAAATTAACATATAAATCATACAATTAATAATTCACCTTTCAATTTCTTCTTCTTACTAAACGTTAATACATATATTCTACATAAAAATTCCATAAGATTACAATCTAATAAGCGACAATGCTGGATTCTACGACATTCATCTTCATTTTTTCATCTTAAGGCTGGTACTGAGTTCGAGTTCACGTGAAATTTTGACATGTTTCCATTATCTGGTCATTCTTTCGAGCGAAAATTTTGACAACGGAGAAAAGCAGAGACACTGCTCATTCTTGACGGATAAAATGTCAAGAATTTCACTTTTCGATCGATTTTCTTATTGGAAAGTCATTTGCACTGCTCAATTTTCAAATTGAAACGCTAAATGTCACTTTTTCGCTCGAAAGAATGAACTGCACAAACGAAATTGGCGTGAAATGATTGACAACATGTTTCAGTGCCATCTATGTTTTCAAAGCGAAAGCAACTTCAAAGCAACTTTTCATGCTAAGAACACAGTACCAAACTTGCTTATTTTCAAGCGAAATTTTCGCCGAAACAGATTTCGCGCGAAATTTTGTATGAAAATTTCGCGTGAAATCGAACTCAGTACTATGCTTTAACCGATAACTTTTTGCAGTTATCGTAACAATACCAATTCAGTCGTTATTGTTGCTTTTGTTGTTTATTGTGGTGTTGGTGGCAATTGGTGAATAGACTATGAAACGTATGTGTACGTGCAGCGGTGTCGATTCATATATTTTTTGCAAAATGCCATTTACAAAAAGCAAACATGCATTTCACTTCCCTGTTATAGGTTCGCTTCAATCGACATCTCTTGATTCTGATATAATGTCATCCTCATCGATAACGCTCACCTGATCGGATGATTGGTCGAATGATCGCACCGAATACGATGAAGGCTGCAGTACTTCGATATTCGAATCTGAGTCCCATTCGTCGAATTCGATATCATCATCACCTCGCCCGTATGCTGTTTTAACAATAAAATTTAATTATAAATGAATAGGAAACATTTTTCTAGGTTTTTGATTAATAAACAGCTAGTTTTTTTTCAAAATTTTCTTGGATAATTTTTTAAACATTAAAATCATAGTAAACATTAAAATCATAGTAGTAAATCACATTAAAAATTTTTAAACATTAAAATCATAGACGACACTTACCCTCGATATATTTTCCAAAGACCTTTGGTAGTAAGGCTTTCGCCTTGTCAATATCTTCCTTCGTGCACTCTTCTTTGTCGAGCCCTGTGCAAGAAAAATGAAATAGTTTGGATTTAATGATGTGTTATTGTCAAATTTTTCGAAGCAATTATTGGAGAAATTTTGTTTTTATGAAATATTAAGAACCAATCAAAAGGTATAGAAATGTTTTGATTGCAATACTATCAGAAATTGAATTTTAACTAAGTGGTTTCGGAAAGTATGCGCCGTTTCTCATCAGACATCAGCTCATTCAAGCTTTGGAGCAGATACATGCTATGATATTGCAGACAGGAAGGGAAAAAGCTGATCATGTTTAGCAAACAAGAAAATGATATTTAAAAAAAACAAATTGCATGAAATTGAGCTGCTTAGTACAGCAGTTTCTGTTTATAAGCAAATCGCTCACTTTCACTTTCATGAAATTTTAATACCACAAAAGATAATTCCACTTGTATATTCAAACAATTTCCCCACATTAAAAATTCAGGTATTGCAAAGCCTATGAAAATTAAATAAAACATTTTTATTTGCGGACAATATGAATTCAACCAAAGTATGGTTAAAAAATGCTAAATATATATATATATATATATATATATATATATATATATATATATATATATATATATATATATATATATATATATATATATATATATATATATATATATATATATATATATATATATATATATATATATATATCTGAGAGCATAAAGACATTCGGAGGGGCCGAAGGCATGGCCATTTTTCCTCATCACCAGCGACCCCGATGATAGATTGAAATTTTCGGGGCGTAGGTAATTCCTAATTTATCAAATTGATGGGGACATATTATGTGTGAATAATTTCAAATATTCAAATTTTGAATATCGTAAGTGAATGATTGTTATATATTTAGTTATTTAATATTTTTTAGCTTTCATATTATAACCGTACGAATTCTCAAACCAGGGAGTAAAAATAAGCTACAGCAGGCTGGATTATTCGTTGCTTTGCGGTGAATTAATTGTTTTTCCAAGATTGAAAATGAAAACAGAACACAAATGCATGCGAACTATGAAAATTGTAGAATATAATAATTGAATATTTATTCGCCCACAAAACAAAAATTGTTTAATAAGAAAGTGGCTTCAAAATTAGATGTGTACTGCCGTAGGTGATGAGAAAACATTGAATAATATAAAATATCATTTTCGTTTTTAGAACATCTAGAAAGTTTTTACTGAGTATTGTGTGTAAAGCAACTGCAATGAATAAAATCATCAAAATCAAAAACAACTTCAAATTCCAAAAAAGGCAAATTTTATTTAAGATTTTTCGAAAAAAATAAGTAGTCTTCACAGTTAATAGTTCCAAGAAGTCTCAACTTTTCTTATGCTATAAAGTAGGCTAAATACAATGATAGGTTGGAGATAATATATTTCTAGGTAATAAGATATTTATTATATTATATTCACACTATCTAATCGTTCTCGACCTACTTCACTAATCCAGTTATTTGCCTTGAGATTATCTAAACACTCAACTATAGAAGCTGTTTTCTTTTGCCTGCGCTGTTTTTTACGCAAATTTCGGATAATCCTATTTTTTCGTTTCAGCGTATCTTCCAATTTTTTCCTGCAGCTTCATTAAATGCACTGCGGTAATAGGAGCCACTTGGTCTTTTTACGTAGCCTAATTGAAATGATATTGTTGAATATTAAAATTTTCAAAAGTGTATCATGAACGCAACATCAGCTGTATAATATACCGAAGGTGGCACATCCATGCACACTCGGCTTAGAGGAAATAAAACACATTATAGGGGGTTTACCGCCGCGCCTTTATTGCACTATTTGATTGTAACTACATTGCACTTACATTGCACTTATATTGCACATTCGCACCGCTCTATGTAATCGCGCCTTGCACCAAATTGCTCGCTCGCGCCATCGCTCGCTCGGTCCGGACCCAATTGGCAACCATCGAGGCTTGTCGGGGGCTTGTTCGAGACTGACTTCTCATCTTGTCACGTCCGCCATCGTCGTCGTCGTTGTTGTTCCACCGAACGGTGTTGCCGTTCGGTACATCAGCATTAAGCACCTAATGAGATCGCAATTCGCTCTTCTTGTCCATCGTTTATCTCATGTTGCCGAAAGGTATCTATAGAATTAAGATAATTAAAGAGAAGAATGTTTTGAATATTTTCTTTACTTACTGCATCACTCGAAGATTCTATTCCACTAAAGATGGTCCCCTGTTCGCTTGCTCAGAACTAACGTACTAAGACGGCAGCTGTAAGAAAAACAAGAAACTATTACACTTATTCCCTTGTCAATCATCAATTGCTATATACTTCGGCCGAAAGATTTGAATAGACCCGGGAAGTATTTTTGATGATCAGCTCAGGAAATCCAAGAGAAGAAGTCCAAATGAATATGTGTTGCTCAATTTCTGGAAATCTGAAAAACAATATTTCACACAGCATGCAATACGAATAAATTTTTATATCATTTTATTTCCGCTCTGCCCCGAAACTGTTTATGCGCTCTACTGCTTTGTGTTTTTTTTGACAGCAATTAAAATGGCTACCAGAAAATTCGCGCCAATATGTCGACACTATTTAAAAGGGCTCAAGTAGGCACTTTCGCTTATAAAAAGTTTGTGAAATTCACAAAATTTTGCAAAACACATCGTTTGTTTATTCCTTACTTGTGATAAGAAACTCCAAGTGGCTGGCGTTGCAAACTATTGCCACAATTCGGCACAACTCACTTCATTGCAAAGATTAATGCAATTGCACAGTTTTCAAACACTTTTTTCAAATAAAACTCGCTATTTTCACTTCTACACTAACGTTTTTGTGAACCGCACTAGTCGAATCTACACAAAATTAATCTGTATTTAAAATAAACACGATTTTATTTCCGTACCGACTCAAATTGTTTACATTAGTTTAATTGTCATATTGACAGAAAGGATACAAAGAGGGGAATTGACATTGAAGATACATGAAAAGTGGTCGGTTTCTCTTCAATGTATTTTAAATTGACATCGCCCCTCCGAATGTCTTTATGCTCTCAGATATATATATATATATATATATATATATATATATATATATATATATATATATATATATATATATATATATATATATATATACATATATATACATATAAACATATATACGAATTGAAATGATTGAAAATTTTACTTACTGAAGAAAACTCAAAACTTGTGTCTGCTGCACCTCGCATTGGATCGTTAATAGGATAAGCCTGTGGAAATTAAAGCTAGAGTTACAATCAATGCAACCAACATTTGTTGCACAACAAAATGAGTTTGAACACATGAGAACGTATGAGAGCAGTTACAATGATGCAACACAACTTTGCTTGGCAGCAGAGTTTGCTCATATCTCAAACTTGGCATGGCAACAACATTTTTGAAAATATCCAATTCCACCTGTTCCTATGAGAGTCCGGGAAATCGGAACTGTCATATGTAAATGACAATCAGAAATTGTATTTTTTTGTCTCATTTTTGCTTTGCATTATACTCCGCAGCTTTTAGAGGATAAAATATTCACTGATATCTCTTTCCGAGGCTTTAAAGGATCCAAATTATCGAACAGCAATTTCTTTAATATAGCCAGTGACAGATGACGGTAAATGTTGTGTTGCATTGATTGTTACTCGTTCCACCAACAAAACTTGGCAGGGAATGTTGGTTGCATTGATTGTAACTCAAGCATAAATAATATACTGTTATTGGCGGACGATATGATTTCGAGCATACTTGGCAAATGTTAAATACATAAATATGCACACACCTATATATATATATATATATATATATATATATATATATATATATATATATATATATATATATATATATATATATATATATATATATATATATATATATATATATATATATATATATATATATATATATATATATATATATATATATATATATATATATATATATATATATATATATATATATATACATATACATACATATATATATTTATATAGATATAGTATAAACGAATTGCAATAATTCAAAATATTACTTACTGCAGAAGGCTCAAAGCTCATGTCTGATGCACCTGATACAGGGTCGTTGATAGGATAAGCCTGTGGAAATTAAACAATACACTGTTATTGGCGGACAATGTGAATTCGAGCATATTTTGCAATTGCTTGAGCTTAGTTTGAAAAACTCAATTTCAATAGCTTGTGTAAGTTTGCACTTATTGAATCAATGATTAGATTAACTTGCTTGGATTGTTCTACCTTTTTAAGCAAAGTATTTTACGTGAAAGTCCAATATTCGCATTAGTAGAATATTTATTTAATTGTTTTATCTATCTGTCGAGGCTGGTACACATAAATAAATGTAGGCAAATATAAGTAAGTTCTTGAAATCGTGGAAAATAATGGCATATGGGTGTCTGTCGAGGAGTTGAAATATATGTTGTATCTAAATGAATAATTTTGTTTTTCAAATGAAAGAATTTGCCGCACTTAGTAATTTTCACTGAATCAATCATATAGAATAATTTGATATATATATAAGAGCTTGATTGGCGAAAAATAAAGCAATCGCTTTTTGGGGTTTTATCAGAATACTTGTGTTTCAAATGATTTACCCTAGTGCGTCGATATTGAACCAAAGCAATAGGAAGTCAAGCAGGACGAATTTGTATTCGGCCAGCAAAGAGTCGTATAGATGAATTTCATATTCGGCTATACCATTAGTAGACGGATTTGTATACGGCTGCTAGTGTGCCGATAAAAGAATCTGAATATATATCCAAAGAAAAATAATAAATATATATCCAAACAAAAACTTACCGAACTATCCATACAAGCACCCGTTAGCTCAGCAGCTAAGTTTCTTCTTGTTTCAATGTTCTGAAAGCGGCAATTTTATAAATCAAATTTAAGCTCAAGGAAAACGTTATAATTGCTTACGCATGATTTCCCTTCAACCGCGATAGGAACTGCATTAGCAGTGAGAATTGTCCGGTTACCTAGTCGAATGAAGCACTCGGTTTTAAAATGCTCCGAACAAATCACAGCTTGTTTTATTTAGATGCAGTTCCGGCAAACCCAACGCGCTTTTCCACACACATTGCTCGAGCTCGTTTTTCGGGAATCTAAAAGATATTGACGGCAAAGTTAGTTTTATATCATCTTGCCCCAAAGTTATCAACATTTGCAACGCCTTTGATACGAAAGAGCACAAAGTGTCATGGCGACCACCAAATTGTTGACAAATTTAGAAACATTGAAAAATGATTACTTTTAACAGGAAAAGACGCTTTCAATGATTGATTTTAAGCTTAAACCTTATATTGATCACTTACTTGTGAAAAGAAACCCCGGAAGGTTTGCACTGCTTCCGACTTTCGCAACTTGGCACAACGCACTTCATTGTCACTTTCTGGCTTTTTCTCTGACTGTCACTGCAAAAAAATACACAAATATACGATCACTATTCACATCTGCACATATTTCAAACATTTTTACCTTGAATTCTTAATTCGGAAATTCACAAAGTTAACTTTTATTTTTGCGCGCACAAAACCACTGCATAACTCACGTGTTTCACCGTACTTGTCAGATTGAGAATGAGAGCGAAATGGCGGAAAATTGAGGGGAAATGCTTGGATTTGACAATGAGTAGACAAAAAATTACTACCATCCCCTTCAATGTAAATCTTATGGGCATGTCCACTCCATTTCTACTATCTCACTGATCACGAGATTCACGTACAGGAGATATGAGGAAGCTCATACGTCAAGTCCATCGAGCGGGTAAACATCCAAGAGGTAAACATCCAAGGTAATTGATAATGAATAACTTTTTCACAAATTTAATCAAAATTTATTTGCATTAAGAGGCAGAAGAACTAGTAATGTAAGGAGGACTCATTTATTGGTAAGTATATAAAAGAAGAAACTGGATCGATAACCTGAAACAGAATAAAAAGCGTTCAATTTGGAAGAGTGTAAGAGATGTAAATATGTAATAAATTACGAAATATCAAATAAAGACTTTTTATTGTTAGTTTTTATTTTCGTTACGATTTTCAACTCCGACTGTAATGGAACCAACACGCATTAAAACTTTTATATGAAATAAAACGCACATAGTAACAAGACATCGTTGAATCGTGAAATGTTTTGAAAGTAATTCACTTCATTTAATATATGTATGTTATTACTTGCTGATCATCTTCATCGTGTGAAATAAGTGCGATATATATATAATTAATGCCATTTGAAACAAATTCGATTAAAATTGTTTTGTCGTTTTCAATACTTAATAGTCGACAAGATAGTGGGCGGTGGAATCGTTAGCATCTCAGCAGGTCGCGTCGTCGAGCTAAGGATGATTTTCTCTTTTTGTTCTGCTGCTTCTTTGACATCTTCGAGTCGCAGATTTTCGATGTTCGTATTGCTATTAACTTTAACAGTCTATGGATAAGAAACAACAAACAAAGGATTCATATAAATTGAATGCAGCAACTACCTCGTTCATAGTTAGAATATGCTTTTCATTTTTTATGCTTTTCAAATTGTGTTCATAAGTAAATTCATTAACATCAAAATCATTCTGTTAAACTTGAGTAGCCGAGCCAAGATAGATAGCCATGTCATTTTGTTTGCTGCTACCAAAATAACAGCTATTTTCCTTACATTCTTCGATTCCATGCTCTCCAATAGGAACAAATCGGTCGCCGATTGCGATAAGATAAAGCGTTGTATTTACATTCGATCGAAAACGTTGGTCCAGATGATTCGGTTGCCAGCAACGTACAACAAAACCAACCATGCCTTCCTTCGGTGACCAATCCTTCCCATGATGATCACCCACTATTCGAGCGCATACTCTCATATACTTAGTCAAAGCAATCGTAAATCTAAAATAAAATATAATTTGAAAGTTTTCCCAAATTCGTTCAGAAATACAATACCTCCATCCCATCGACAATTATCACTTTTTATTAATGTCCACCAAGCCTTGATGTATATTAGGTCGTAATATCGACATATTACTACTCGTTATTGGAACTTCAGTAGGTGTTTGCAGTTATCTTCGATCAAGGCGCTGCGTCGATTAGTTGCTCAGTATTTTGCGGCTTCGACTCCTTCAAGATCTTTGCCAGAACCTTTTCAATTTTATCCTCCGCTTCGAGGTACTGTTCTTTACTAAACAGCTCAATCAACTCATTGATCTGTTTGCCATCTAGTAACACATGATCGTCGCGAATTATTCCGATTTCTACATTAAGATCTAGAATAAACATCGTGCCACTTATCCGAAAACAATTTGGTTATGACGACCAGGGTTTAGTAGAACTCCATTGACAGTTCGAATTGTCAAAGCAATTGTCATCGAGCAATAGCCGTTAAATCCAGTGAGATAGTAGAAATGGAGTGGACATGCCCATAAGATTTACATTGAAGGGGATGGTAGTAATTTTTTGTCTACTCATTGTCAAATCCAAGCATTTCCCCTCAATTTTCCGCCATTTCGCTCTCATTGTCAATCTGACAAGTACGGTGAAACACGTGAGTTGTGCAGTGGTTTTGTGCGCGCAAAAATAAAAGTTAACTTTGTGAATTTCCGAATTAAGAATTCGAGGTAAAAATGTTTGAAATATGTGTAGATGTGAATAGTGATCGTATATTTGTGTATTTTTTTGCAGTGACAGTCAGAGAAAAAGGCAGAAAGTGACAATGAAGTGCGTTGTGCCAAGTTGCGAAAATCGGAAGCAGTGCAAACCTTCCGGGGTTTCTTTTCACAAGTAAGTGATCAATATAAGGTTTAAGCTTAAAATCAATCATTGAAAGCGTCTTTTCCTGTTAAAAGTAATCATTTTTCAATGTTTCTAAATTTGTCAACAATTTGGTGGTCGCCATGACACTTTGTGCTCTTTCGTATCAAAGGCGTTGCAAATGTTGATAACTTTGGGGCAAGATGATATAAAACTAACTTTGCCGTCAATATCTTTTAGATTCCCGAAAAACGAGCTCGAGTAATGTGTGTGGAAAAGCGCGTTGGGTTTGCCGGAACTGCATCTAAATAAAACAAGCTGTGATTTGTTCGGAGCATTTTAAAACCGAGTGCTTCATTCGACTAGGTAACCGGACAATTCTCACTGCTAATGCAGTTCCTATCGCGGTTGAAGGGAAATCATGCGTAAGCAATTATAACGTTTTCCTTGAGCTTAAATTTGATTTATAAAATTGCCGCTTTCAGAACATTGAAACAAGAAGAAACTTAGCTGCTGAGCTAACGGGTGCTTGTATGGATAGTTCGGTAAGTTTTTCGAAATCATATCGTCCGCCAATAACAGTATATTATTTAATTTCCACAGGCTTATCCTATTAACGATCCAATGCGAGGTGCAGCATACACAAGTTTTGAGTTTTCTTCAGTAAGTAAAATTTTCAATCATTTCAATTCGTATATATGTTTATATGTATATATGTATGTATATATATATATATATATATATATATATATATATATATATATATATATATATATATATATATATATATATATATATATATATATATCTATATTTATTTAGCATTTTTTAACCATACTTTGGTTGAATTCATATTGTCCGCAAATAAAAATGTTTTATTTAATTTTCATAGGCTTTGCAATACCTGAATTTTTAATGTGGGGAAATTGTTTGAATATACAAGTGGAATTATCTTTTGTTGTATTAAAATTTCATGAAAGTGAAAGTGAGCGATTTGCTTATAAACAGAAACTGCTGTACTAAGCAGCTCAATTTCATGCAATTTGTTTTTTTTTTAAATATCATTTTCGTGTTTGCTAAACGCGATCAGCTTTTTCCCTTCCTGTCTGCAATATCATAGCATGTATCTGCTCCAAAGCTTGAATGAGCTGATGTCTGATGAGAAACGGCGCATACTTTCCGAAACCACAAAATTCAATTTCTGATAGTATTGCAATCAAAACATTTCTATACCTTTTGATTGGTTCTTAATATTTCATACAAACAAAATTTCTCCAATAATTGCTTCGAAAAATTTGACAATAACACATCATTAAATCCAAACTATTTCATTTTTCTTGCACAGTGTTCCACAAAGGAGAGTGCACGAAGGAAGATATTGACAAGGCGAAAGCCTTACTACCAAAGGTCTTTGGAAAATATATCGAGGGTAAGTGTCGTCTATGATTTTAATGTTTAAAAAATTTTAATGTGATTTACTACTATGATTTTAATGTTTACTATGATTTTAATGAACAAATATAATCAAACAAAAAATTGTTTGGCGAGCGTTTAGGTAGAAATTATACAATAAAATGAAAAGTCGAACTCGTTTCCTTTATTTCTACCAATTTATTTTTCAAAAATCCGTATACCAGTATTTCGGCTATCACTTATAGCCTTCTTCAGCGATGTTTCTTCGAAGTCGAAGAAACATCGCTGAAGAAGGCTATAAGTGATAGCCGAAATACTGGTATACGGATTTTTGAAAAATAAATTGGTAGAAATAAAGGAAACGAGTTCGACTTTTCATTTTATTATGATTTTAATGTTTAAAAAATTATCCAAGAAAATTTTGAAAAAAAAACTAGCTGTTTATTAATAAAAAACCTAGAAAAATGTTTCCTATTCATTTATAATTAAATTTTATTGTTAAAACAGCATACGGGCGAGGTGATGATGATATCGAATTCGACGAATGGGACTCAAATTCGAATATCGAAGTATTGCAGCCTTCATCGTATTCGGTGCGATCATTCGACCAATCATCCGATCAGGTGAGCGTTATCGATGAGGATGACATTATATCAGAATCAAGTGATGTCGATTGAAGTGAACCTATAACAGGGAAGTGAAATGCATGTTTGCTTTTTGTAAATGGCATTTTGCAAAAAATATATGAATCGACACCGCTGCACGTACACATACGTTTCATAGTCTATTCACCAATTGCCACCAACACCACAATAAACAACAAAAGCAACAATAACGACTGAATTGGTATTGTTACGATAACTGCAAAAAGTTATCGGTTAAGATGAAAAAATGAAGATGAATGTCGTAGAATCCAGCATTGTCGCTTATTAGATTGTAATCTTATGGAATTTTTATGTAGAATATATGTATTAACGTTTAGAAAGAAGAAGAAATTGAAAGGTGAATTATTAATTGTATGATTTATATGTTAATTTTACTTTGTTTGTATTGTATTGTAAAGAGAATATTAGTTAGATAAAATGGAACTTTGAGTTTGTTGTCAAAAGTTCTGTTTTACACATTATTGTACCGTGTTGTGTAATCAGGATAATCCCGGAGTCTTTTTATATAACATGTAAATTGAATAAAATTTAGAAGTTTAATGTAATGAATAATAATATTCAGATATAGAATTATAACTAGGTTAATTCTTTGTTTAGTATATATGTATATATGATGATTACGAGCTAAGACAAGAAAATTTAAATCATCAGAATTAAACTTTATTCGATAGTGATTGTTGATTGAAAAAAGTTGAATTAATTAATTGTATTTGAATCTTCAGTCTTAAGTGAATTTTATTTGATCCTTATTAATTTCATAATATTTTGCAAGACACTACAAATATACTATGTATGTGACGTGTATTTTTTCGTTTGTTTTGTTGTATTTTGTGGTCGATTTTTGTTGAATTCGGCGATTGGCAATTATTTTTTACGATATTGTTTGAAGGTCTAAAATTTGTATACGTTGCCCTAAAAAGATGAAGCTAAATATGCTGATTTATAGTACGATTTAGTTTTTTGAAGCTAAGCAGTTATTGCCCACTTCCTCAGTGTTTATCAGTCTCTGCAACGTCTATTGATCTAGACTAAACGATCACTGAAAAGAGGCAAATTACTTTCGAAATATCGGTAGCTGTCCAGAAATTAAAATATATCTAGCTTCTAAAGAAAAAATTGGCTTTGAAATTAATATAGTTGGTTTAAGGTATAACTTGGTTGAGCTTGCTTCTTTTTTATTTCTTCTAATTCATTCCTTACTACGTTTAATTGCTCCTTCAATTCCGTTTTTTCCTCTTCTGTATCCTCTTTTAACTTTAAAGCTGATGTAGGTGAGCCTAACCAAGATGTACGTAGTCTTGCTGATACAGTAATAAAAAGAATAAGAGAAAAATCACGGGATGTTATGTTTGATACGGTAGATCCCATTTACTGATGCTATCCCTTGGTCCATATAAAATTTCCCCAATTCAAAAAAAAATCACTTTGATAGAAGATGATTTGTCTGTAAGTATGAAATTGCATTTACTCTGATATTTCCTGGCCCGAGATCACATGCTATATATTTACCATTTTGTTTAATAGTCCAGCATGTTTCATTTTAAAGGAATGTAGAATATAAGGAATTATTTATAAACAATATAAGGAATTATTTATATTCACGGCTAAAAATTGCATGATCGGAGATATGAAAGAAGTTTATTTGATGCAAAGAAACAGGATGAGAGCCGTAATTTCGCCAAAGCCGTGTCCCAAGTCCGGTTGTAAAAGAAAGAGGGAGGCTCTTGTTCCGTGCAGTGTTTCAATTCGTTTATAAGAGACAATATGATTTGCGATACTGATCGCTTCACCCTGCTATCTATAAAGTAAATATCCATTAAACTCAGACCATAAAAAATTACTTGCGCTCTCAGTTTTATTTGCTATATCAGTTTGATTAAGGAAATTCTTCAACTATACTACATTTGCTTTATTTAATATACTTCAGTCGAATGGCTAACTATTCATGTAATAAATACTTTTTTAAAAAAATTTCCATGTATGGTACAATTGAGTGTTTTGCAGATATGAATAGTATTGTTTTGGATATATGTAAGTATTTGCATATATGTATACAATAACTCCACTTTCCTGCGATACACTATTGCCTGCACTATATTTGCTTTGCCATATAATATTGGAACAACGATTGTATTTCCTTATGGAAATCTAAGCTAAAATAAGTTGCTGCAATTAAAATATACCAATCGAATTTTTCAATAGACAGTAAATATTTCGAAATGTCGCGCCTTTTCCTATGCCCCCACAAGAAAATGAAAAATAGAAATCTCATACGTCTTTGGTTTGCCCATTCGCAATCGGTCGCGCGGGCTATTGGTGGAAAGTTATACCGTCCGTGTCCAGGGGCTGGTTAAATCTTAACCCCGAGAAGACATGGCAATTTTAAAAGGTACATTAACACATGTCAGATTGCAAGTCGCGACCACTGAGATAGTATATAATGGAGTCGACATTCACTGTATCACTTTCCACCAATAGCCCCCACGACCGACGGCAAATCGACAATCCAAAGGCGTATGCAATTTCAATTTATCATTTTTTCGTAGGGGTCGAGAAAAACATGTGGCAAATGAAAATGCAAAGTACTTTACTTGAAGTCGCAATCTATGTGTATGTAAAATTTCTAGTGAAATATAATTATTATTACGATAAAATGCAAAAATACAAAAATACCTTAGTGTTTAACTTTGAATATATAATTCAGTTTACGCACATGCCTATGAAAAATTAATCTATGAATTTCGAAATTATGGCTTTAGTTAAATTAATACATTTATAGTAATAACGATGAATATAACTTACTGGGGAAGAACAAAACCATATGCTGTTCGATAATAATGTAAGCTTCTACTTTTAGTAAAATTAAAAAGTGTTCTGTCTTTGGTGAATGAGTTGATTTACTTTAAATATGATGTATTATAATGTGTTTGTAACATGAACTCATTGAAAAATATGAAATGTTAAGCATTAATTTATTTAAAAATATGAAATTTTCTATAAAGTCCAATATATATGGAAATGCACAATTTGGTTTTCTTTTGAGATTTTGCTATTTTCTTGTTCCTTCCTTAATTTTGCAGTATATACCATCTTCAATTATTTTGTCCACAATTCAAGTTCTATAATTCATTTTCTCTTGAATAAGATAAGAATCTATAAATCATGTATTGAAATAAAGCTGTCGATCACAGCCGGTAAAAGATATTATACGTGGAATTTAATATAAAACGCGAAAACATAATTAGGCATTTTAAGAGGAGTTTTAAATTAAACCTCAAAACTGGAAATGGACAAGAGCCTCCCTCTTTCTTATTCAACCGGACTTGGGACACGGCTTTGGCGAAATTATGGCTTTCGTCCAACTTCGTAGCAGAAAATAAATAAATAAACCTATGCATGAGTATTATTCCAAAAGAACACTAAATCCAAAATCATGATCTACTGACCAATTCAGAAAAACCATTTTGAATGGAACCTTAGCTTTCGAAAGAACCTTCGCATGCCGAAATAAATTAAATTACAACTCAGTGGTCACAAATTCCTTGGCGCTCATATTTAAACTGCCACCCTCATCCGCCATATTTTCAATATGTTTCTAAAAATAAAAATATGTAAGCAATTTTTAAAATTATATAAAGCAAGCTTACATTTTTTACGAAAAAGCTGCCACAATCCATTTTTTCAACTCTACAGATTACCTATTAAAAATACAATTATGGATTATGAAACTATAACTGCAATGAAATTAATGCATTTTATAATAATAATGATGTGCATGACTTACGAGGGAAGGATCAACGCTGATGCTATTCGTTACTGATGTAAGCTCGAGGCTTGTACTATAATTCTGTGCAAATTTAAAATATGGTGCTATGTGTGAATAAGATAATATATTTTGAATATCACAATTTATAATATTTAATATATATATATATATATATATATATATATATATATATATATATATATATATATATATATATATATATATATATATATATATATATATATATATATATATATATATATATATATATATATATATGTATATATATATATATATATATATATATATATATATATATATATATATATATATATAATGTATATATATATATATATATATATATATATATATATATATATATATATATATATATATATATATATATATATATATATATATATATATATATATATAATGTATATATATCTATATAATGTATATATATATATATATATATATATATACATTTGTATATATATAAACATATATATAAAAATATATATATATATATACATATATATATATATATATATATATATATATATATATATATATATATATATACACAAACCTTACCGTGTCCATCCAATTATCCATATTTTCCACACACGAGCTAACTATCATAGGATTATTCTGAAAGTGGAATATATTGTGTTTCAACTCTATGCGAACGTTCAAATTGCCTACAAATGAATTAATTGGATGCTCTTTATTAACTACCGGAATCGCAAGGGCAGTAATTCTTGTTGCCCGGCCGGCTTTAATTAAATGCTGCTCAGCGAAATGTTTCGAATAAATACGAGTAAGTTTCGTTATTGCAACTTCCGGCATATTTTTAGCAGTTTTTCATACAATTTTTTCCAATTCGTTTTCAGGAAATCTAAAAAATTAACCCATAATACTATTTCATAAACTGCCCCCAAGCTTACAATGAACGCCACTACTTTGACTATTCAAAACACTAAATGTCATGATGGCAAACAAAATGTAAACAATTATTTTATGGCTTTTAAAATCACATATGTTTTTAATGAAACACCAATTACATTGTAATATTTTTTGCAAATTACGACAGTAGACTGTTGTTAATGTTTTATTTTGACCACTTACTTGTGAAATGAAAGTCCAGGTTGTCGATTCTTCATCCTATTCGCACAGGTCGGCACTATGCACTTCATTTTGCTTTCCTGCTTTCGCACTAAATTGTCACAAAAAAGAACTATACGCTTTCGCTTGAGCTTTGTAATTCACACGCGTTTCAGCTATTTGTACTGTATCAATAAAGTTTATTACTTCAAAAAAGGCAAATTACTTTTGCACTTGCACGGCACTCACGACGCGTTTGATTGTCAGGTTGACACTGTTGTAGTCCTGCAGGGGAAATTGACATTATAATAGAAAAATTTTGATACCTTCCCCTCCAGTGTGTTTCGTATGGGCATGTCAACTCCATTTATATACTATCTCTGTGGTCGCGACCGGCCTTCTATATGACGGCCATGAATGAAGCCATTTTTGTACTCCGTTTTTCTGAAAACTGAAAAATTCCCCTCTTTCAGTAAATTTCAGTAGGGTCTGAACTACTGAAAAATACTGAAAACCGGCAGCGTTTTCGTACTTTTCATGAATTTCCCCCACCGCATGATTCAGGAAAATTCAGTAAAATTCAGTGACTGAAAGTACGCGAACAGACCTAAAATATTCAAATATTTCACATACCTATTATTGCTTCTACAATGCCGCATACGAACGATCATTACTTCTAAATCCTGCAAAAATAGCAAGCGATCCACGAAAATATATTCAAATATTTTACGTGCCTTCTATTGGTCGTAGTCGTTACACAAACCTCTTGTCAAATTTACTTAAGTGATGTACGGTCCCAGTCGTACGCCACTTAAGGTAGAACTATAATGTAATTAAGTGAGCTTTCAGTAGCTTAAGTGACAGTACGGTTGCATAGAAATCAAGCGGCATACCCATAATGTACTTATCTGCCGTTTCGTTAAGTTTCGTTCAATTCGGGCCACTTAAGTGGCCTACGACGACCAAGCGCAGCCAACGAAATCGCCTGGTTACACTGCAACGTGACTAAGTGTCAGTGATGTAGAAGAATTTTCAGTTGATGTTAGCGACAACTCTGTATCCGCCTGTAGCCTTCTCATGAATAATCGGACGCTCCTTCACTTGGGCTATCAGCATCTTTATTGTCACCTCGTTATCCAACACTGCATCTTTAATTGACTGCATTTTGAAATAATTCTTTACAATTTTTTCAATCAATGTGAATACGAGTGTGGAATTCGACGACTCACTTTACCCCTGATATTAACCACGTACCTAATTAGAGCTAGGTGAACTCAAAGCTTGGTTCGCGGGCCTTCGTCCGAACTTGGATTCGAATCAGGGATCCCACAAGCAAGAAGTCAGTAATCTACCAACTAGACTAATAAAGTATTTTAAATTACTATATTCAATTTGCTATTAATTATCTTTCTAATTTGCTATTAACTATCTTTTTATTTTACTTTGAACTATCTAAGCTATTACCAATAAAAATTGTTTTCGAATTCCTCAAAAATTTAGTAATATAAAATCAACTCTATTTACATTTTCGCATACATTTCAAATCCCGCGCGTTTCTCAAGTAATTACAGCTGATTGCAACTTTTCGCTGCGACAAAAGTTGAATCCATTTCGACCTGAGCTGCGCCTGGCTGCGCATAGCTGCGACTTGGTGTGCTCGCTGCTATGGAAAACCCATATAGTCAACTCAACTGACAGCTTGGCTGCGCCTGGCTGCGTCGCAGTGTGCTTCAGCGGTTATAGTTCTACCACAGCGTAATGAGTAGTTCCTTACCAGCGTACCAACTCCGTATATGTATACGGCCCAAAAATCCCGTGATCTAACCTGAGATTGTATTGTTGGTCAGCCTGGAAAGTTGGAAGAAATCGCATGGAACAGAAAGAGATGCAATATACAATTCGGCAACTACATACTCAAGCTAGATTTTTCGCTGCTCACATACGGCCCACTCTCGCAAAATATACCAACATAATCTCAGGCCGCTTTGACAGATAATGCATTGCGTAAATGGAGGCGCAATTTCAAGGTCAAAGTGTTTTTTTGGGAAAGTGGAATAAGTTGGTACGCTGGTTGTTATTACGCTGTGGTTCTACCTTTAAGTGGCCCAAATTGAACGAAACTTAACGAAACGGCAGATAAGTACATTATGGGTATGCCGCCAGCCCCTGGACACGGACGGTATAACTTTCCACCATTAGCCCCTTCAATCCTCTCACGCACAAAGCATGTTAAAGCTGCCTTTACGCCATTTCGACCTCATTGTCAAATTGGAGGGGAACTACTTGGATTTGACAATGAGTTGCTAATGTAGGAAATACATATTGGCCCAAGCCAAACCAACAGAGCCTATGGCCAATATGTGTACACCCCCTTGGTGTGAGATGGCTACGATTGATCGATATTGGCCTGCATTCCGATCTGAGTGGGATTGGGGCACCAACATGCACCAACCAAACGGATTTGACAGGCTGACAATAGACAACTGAAGCTCACCAGCTCCGGCCATGGTGTGGACAGTAGCATCTGTCCTCGAATTGATCTGTGGTGGCCCAACCCGAGATGGTTTAGCTTGGGCCAATATGTATTTGAAGCATAATAAATTACTACCATCCAACGACAAGCGGTGAGAAATCAATCTTGGGACCGAAAATGGGTTTTTCTACCAACTCATATAAAGCCGTACGAACACATACGAAAAAGTTCAAGGGTGTAGGCAATATGCAAAAAGTGAAATATTTAAGGGGCATCAGCTTGGCGCGTAGGTTTGAATGGCAATTGTATATTGATATTTGTAGAAAATATATAATCGTTGCATTTATCAATTGTTTTTCATATGCATTATTCTAAAGTAATCTGAAGACATATGTACCTTGTCCGGTCTACTTTATCAAATTTCACTGTCAACGTCTACGAAGGTGGTGTGATGAGTTCCACGTCTCACTTTACCCTTGGTTTCACTCAGGTACCTATTGAGAGCTGCGTGAACTCTAACCTAGTTATACAATCTGTCGTTATAACCTGCAGGGACCCCACACATTACGAGCTAGTACTAGACTGTAAGAAGTTCCATATGCATTATAAACCAGATTGAAAGGATAATCTGCATTATAAGGTTGCTTAAATTTTGAGAAATATATCCCAGAAAATACTTTAAGCATATATTTCTGGTTTGGAGTACTTAGTTATGTATACTATTAGAAATAAACCAATAAACAGGTTAATCAATAATTTTATTTCTGATTAACATATGCCTCCCTCTTCCTTTCTAACCGGGGTTGGGACCGGCTGCGGCGGAATTACGGCAATGGTAAATATATAAATATATATATATATATATATATATATATATATATATATATATATATATATATATATATATATATATATATATATATATATATATATATATATATTCAAACTAAACAAACAGTAAAAGTTTAGAGAAATGTATTATTTTCCACGTTTTGAACAACGAAACACGACAAGCCAAACAAAAAACTGGTCAAATATTGAATTTTAAAACAATTTCACACAAACTAGAAGAAATTGCCCCCAGCGACAAGTCATTTATACCACGCCGATGTTTCCCCTTCACCCCGCTATTTGCTACCACGACCGATGTTCAGTAAATTGTCAAACTCGGTGAACATCAGTACGTGTTGAATCGATCGGCATGGCGGACCAAGATAATTGTTTGATTTTAACGAGTACCTTGCCATTTTTTGCGAAATAAACTTCATTTATTTAATCTTTACACCACAGAGATCACTTATGTATACTTACTTGTGGAAAAACACACCGACCGCACGAGAACGAGCTGTGTTTTGGCAATGTGGCACTGAACACTTCATTTTTACCGGATTTTAGTGTTTTCAAACACTGTCACTAGCACTTTTTCTGTTTAAATCCTGCGAATGTACCTAATTACTTTCGAAAAGTACTTTAATTCGCGATAAACACTTTACATTGGTGATTATTCGGCTTGTTTATAACGTTGTTTAGCAATTCACGGCGAAAGAAAAGTCAAACTGACAAATTGATGAACAACGTGGTGCGATGCAGGGTCAGAGAGGGAGGGTAGAGACGAGGAAATTGGTCCCAGGGCACTTTCCTACATGTACACTATAACCGCCTGTCCAAATATCTTCTAGGTCGTTGCTACCATCCCCTTCAATGTAAATCTTATGGGCATGTCCACTCCATTTCTACTATCTCACTGTATGCCGCTTGTTTTCTATGCTTTCTCATTCATGTGTTGTCTTTTGTGGTGGAAGGCTGTAGCTGGAGCTGCAGTAATTGTTTTTCTACGAAGGACGGCTTTTCTCTGGAATTGACAAGACGTGAATCAGCGTGTTTTAAACTGCGTGTTCGCGTCGTCGCGTTGTTTTTAATATGCCTTTGTGTTTTGTGTGTTGTCCCATTTCTAAAAGTTGCGTAATTAAATAAAACGTGATTAAGTAAAATAATAAATAAAAAGTCGAACCCGATGGCCAGGTGCCGATAGGACAAGGCCAACCACGTTTCCTCGAAAGAGGAAATTTCATTGAAAAAAAAAATTCTATGCTTTCTATGCAACCGTACTGTCACTTAATTGCATTATAGTTCTACCTTAAGTTTTCGGTTTTTGGGAGAGCGAAAGTGATTATAAAGTCATCCTAAGCGTTGATAAATTAACGCCACAAAGATATTCAGCCTTCATAACAAGATTGAGTAAAAAATATGTTGCTTGTCACGCACATTTGAAAATATTTACTCGCGCCACACCGTTTGACACATTTCAGTAGCTCAGACCATGGCCTTCATATAAAAGGCCTATCGCGACTTGCAATCTGACAGGTACTAAGCTACTTTTTAAAATGGTGTAGTCCTCTCGCTATTAAGATTTATTGGGAATTGCACAATGACAATTGTTTGACATTTCTCTGACAATTAGTAAATATTAGCAATGTGAATGGTGCTGCTCGGTTGAATCAGCGAATAGTCTATTTTCCTATTATCCGGAGACTGGTTTCGAAGTTTTTGTCGCGTAAAAGATAATTCGGATAAGTGTCGTGAAAGTGATGTGTTTATTGTGCTCTATACGCGAGAACTTTGCAATTTGGAATACCTGCCACCTAATCTCGGCAATGTGAATTGTAAACAATTGCCGTTTGTGGTTGGTAGGATTTATTCCACTTTAAAAATCATCAAATTTTGATAATCTGCAAATTCTTCTACACAAACGATATTTCGGATAAGTGTCCCGATGAATTGAGGTGTGATGCTAAAGACTTTTTATATCTAAATTGCTTGTGAAAGATCCCAAAACAACATTGATTGACATGACATATGAGTTTCCTCATATCCCCTGTAGGTGGATCTCGTGAATTTCTTTATAACCATAAAAAAACATCACTGTGTGGACTGGTTGGGAAAAGTAGCTTAGGTCCGCCATCTTGTAGGTTAATTGCTTTTGCGATAGGCCTTTTATATGAAGGCCATGCTCAGACCCTGCTGAAATTTCATCGTACTTACTGAAAGAGGGGAAATTTTCAGTTTTCAGTAAGACAGAGTACGGGAATGGCTTCATTGCGATTAATCGTATATATCATAGGTCTGTTCTCGTACTACGATTAATTGCAATTAATTGCAATGAAGCGTACTAAAACGGTTTTAGTACGTTTCATTGCAATTAATTGCAATTAATCGTAGTACGGGAACAGACCTAATATATCATTATAAATTTCAGTTTCCATCGTTCCGTAGCCGAAGACGCACCAGTTGTGAAAACAGTTGTACACGGAATAATCAACGGCATTCCAGTTCCATTTCCACTTGCAAATCCTGATACATGCGTGAATATAGACATCGCTTGTCCCCTGAAAGCTGGAACAGCGTATGAGTACCAAGCTATTTTACCTGTTCAAAGGTCATATCCAAAGGTAAGTAGATTGATGAGTCGATAAATAAGTTAACATGAAATGTTTTTTTTTTGTATTGTAGATTACACTCAAAGTTAAATAGCAATTGGTCGACAAAGGGTGCATCAATAATTTGCATTCAACACCCTGCTAGGCTACAGTAAACACGGGACATTTTATAGTTCAATAGATTTTTTGTTTTCCTAGAAAATAGCTGTTTAATTTTTAATTGTTTCTTGCAATATTGAAACATCAACTTGTGAGTACATATTTAAAATATTTATTTTCACATGAACTACCCATTTAGAATGAGTAACAATACAATTAAAACAGTTCGTTTGATTTTAAATGTACATTTCAATGGGTGTTGGTTCAATTAAAGTCGGAGTTTGAAAACTTACAACAAAAAGTATTTATTTGGAATTGTATTATTTATTACATATTTTTACATTTTTAGATACATGACTAGGTAGATGTTTTAAATGTTTACAAAGCACAATATTTTCTATTTGATGCCTGTGATTTTCTTATATTGTTAATATTATAGTAAAATAAATATTTTCATGTCATGTACTACTTCCATCATGTACTAATTCTAGTGCATATTTCATCTTCAGTTTAGCCTCATGAATTGGAAATCTAAGCTTAGGTTTAAATATAAGGTTTTCCATAAATTGGATATGGTTTGAGTTTTTTTTTGAGTTTTGATGTCAATAAGATGAATTCAAGTGAATGAACAAAAGTTTCAATTTAATATATTTCGGACACCACAGGTCAGTATTCGGACAGCTTTGAACTTGTATTCGCACATTACTTAACTAATTACTTACTCAAATAGCGGTTACTCCATATTACTGGCATTTAGAAATTAAATCATCTTTAAGACTGTTTCGTTGCTCGTCGATATAAAATTGAACACTTAAATCTATAATTTTAGTGTTCGGACAGGTGGTATATATTGTTTTAAAGGGTGTAAATAGCTATCATACGAACATAATTTTCTTGTAGAGTTAATTAGAGATATATTATCAAGTAGCCAATATGTGCAATTGCATATTTGACAGGTTTTTTAGAATTCTGACGATCTTATCCAAATAATGAAAGACTGCTCAAAAACGGTTCTAGTGTTCGGACATTAAAAATTTCCAATAATTTTTCCGTAAAACATGTTTTCAGAGGCAATACACTTCATGAACAGTGCTCTTTATGCATACAAATCAAAGCATACCAGAAATTTAGCACCATAAACTTGCGTTTAGAAATTTCGTCTATGACCAGGAAACAATTACGAGAAACAAGTCTTTCGCAATAAACATGAAAATTTCAAACGATGAGCGCGTTGTAGAGTAGCGGTTGTTTATTTGTTTAACATTATGACTCTCCCGATTCGAAAAGCATATAAGAGAGAATATGTATCACAATGCTAAACTTCTTGGTTGCTAGAAATTTTTAGATTCGCACCAAGCCGTTTTTGTAACGAAAGTAAGCTACTATATAACTCCTCTTCACATTGCTGGTATTCCTACTTACCAATATATTACTCTTCTTCACATTCCTGGCTCCTCTGCTTGTTCCTACAAATCCTACAAATTTTGATGATGATTATGAAAAATTTATTCGTTGCAATCTACCTTAGTTTATGTTCTTTTCCCGCTCAGTGTAATTGACATGACATATGAGTTTCCTCATATCTCCTGTAGGTGGTTCTCGTGAATCTCTTTAATACCAGAGAAAAACACCACTGTGCGGACTGGTTGAGAAAAGTAGCTTAGGTCCGCCATCTTGTACGCTAATTGCTTTTACGATAGGCTTTTTATATGAATTCCATGATTGGACCAATCAATGCCTCCTAGAAGTACGGGCCGTCAGGCTACGTAATCGTTTTAGCTATGACGTCAATTTGGGCAGGCATTTTGACATTTCCATCTGGCAGTGCCGATATACACCGAGATTTTACGTGCGGAATTTAGCTATAATATGAATATAACGTTAGTTTTTTGTGCGTGGACGCGTTATAATAATAATATTTAGCCATAGCTTGCATTTTGTATCAATTAATTGTACCGACAGTAAATCGACACGAAACGTCACATAACCTAACACCAGCTGATAAACATTTCGTAGCGAATTTTCCCAATTATACCGCACGCACCGCATTCATTTTTATTTTAGCAGTTCACTAGCACTGTTCCGCACTTTTCACTATATTTTCATTTCACTCACTTTCACACAACCTGTACAATTAACATTTTCCCGCGGACGTCCCATAAGACTGCGTGTGTTTTTCGCGACATTTTGACAGTCTAGTGGGACTTCATTATTCTGCATTACGGCCCGTGCTTCTAGGAGGCATTGGACCTATGCCTCCTAGAAGTACGGGTCGTATTATAGGCAATACGACAAAATGTCGCAAAAAACACACGTAGTCTTATGGGACGTCCGCGTACGGGTTGTGTTAAAGTGAGTGTGTAATTGTACGGGTTGTGTTAAAGTGAGTGATATGAAAACAAAGTGGTATATGCGGAACAGTGCTAGTGAACAGCTAAAACACAAATTAATGCGGTGCGTGCGGCATAATTGGAAAAATTCGCTACGAAATGTTTATCGGTTGATGATAGGTTATGTGATGTTTCGTGTCGATTTACTGTCGATACAATTGATACAAAATGCAAGTTATGACTAAATATTATTATTATAACGCGTCCACGCACAATAAACTAACGTTTTATTTATATTATAGCCGAAAATCCGCACGTAAAATCTCCATGTATTACGGCACTGCCAGATGGAAATTTCAAAATGCACGCCTAAATTGGCGTCATAGCTAAAGTGATTACGTAACCTGACGGCCCGTACTTCTAGAAGGCATTGACTGATTCTCAGCCGCTAAATTTTACAGCCAGAGGGTGAATAGGGGGAAGCTGGCGCCAAAAATTGAAGAAAAAGAAACAAAAACATCAATAAAATACACTAGAAGACAAAACGCTAAAGAAACACAAACAAAAACACCCTGAAAATCCACAAAAATACCAGCCAGAAATCTATCGGTAAAATCGTCTAACGGTATGAAGAACTCGTAGTTGGGTTAAGCCGAAAATACGGGCTAGTATCTGCAACATTTAACTTCTGCTAGTTAAGGTTTGGTGGCTAATGTATCCGATCCAACAAAACTTGGAGTTAATCTAGCTGTGAGTGAAAGCTGAGTTATTTACTGAGTGGAATCAAGAGCAAAGTGGGCCATCTCACATTCCACAGCATGGTCCAGCCATAAAAATTGATTGTGGATGTCTCGGGCATCTTCAACCTCCTGACGCAAAACGTCCTTTTTTTTTAGCAATTTTGTGTAATTAAGTAGTGCAACTCGCTCCGATAGCGAGAGTAGTCGAAATTAGACTGTTGCAAATTTATTAGTGCTGGATTTTGAAAAACTAAATGAGAATTCTAAATAATACACTTCGACCAAATCTACTTTACGAATGATCATAATAAGATTTACTTAAATATTTTTGATTTTTGATTACATTCTCCACAAAGCCGTTTATATTTCTGTTTATATTACTACACTATGTAAAATTTATGTTTTAAGTATTGACTATTTGCATTGAAATGAAAAATTGATAATCTACAAACTCCCTCCAACAAGATAACACCATCGCGATTGAAAACCAAATGTTACATAAAATCATCGTAGTCATAATCATACTGGTAGTCACCAATGTTCGTAGACTGGAAGTCAAGATGATTATTTAATTACAATTTCTAATTGAAAGGTCTTATACTTACTTTAACACTACCTTCTTCCATGCGTAGTTTAATCTTTGTTTTACCTTTCGGACCGCCCTTTTTTGTCTTCTCCTTTTCTATTTTTTGCTTTTCTAAATGTAGGTTTTCGACAGTTGATTTGATCTTGCGCAGGTCACTAGCTGCCACTGAAACGGAACTATTACTAAATGATTAGCAGAAGGTACCATACCACCTACAATTTGCACAGACTCCACGTACCAGCTCTTCGATGAAATTTGAATATTCTTCGGCATTTTTATAATTTGCTACTTTTGTGCTGATCGCTTGAGCGAGTTCTACGAACTCCTCTTTGCTACTTGGATTCATTGCATCGATACTAATATCAGTAACACCAAAAGTATCTAAAGCGGTTTTCAAGTCTTCTTCTTCCTGAATTCTTTGCAGTCTAAGTTTTTCCGCTAACTTTTCTTCTGTTGTCATATTTTCTCTCCTCATTTCAGCTTCGAATTCTTCTCTCTGAATTCTTAGCCGCTAATATTTTTCATTCATTAAAAATTCGCCGCTTTTAATATGAATCTCAAGCTTACCTCTTTTTCATTAATTTTTTCCTGCATCGTCTTTTTGGGTTTCGCTTTCGCTGGTTTCGTGTCTAATTTTTCCTCATCTTTTTTTTCTTCTTCATCTTCCCAACTATCCTATAAATCAAAGTATTTAAATACTCTTAAAATATGACGTTGTGAATGCCATCTTATGTTAGCAGGATTTTAAAAAAGGTAATTATAAGAACTAACGCCGTCTTTGCCTAAGACGTAAACGGAGCAAACAAGCAATGCAGCCACACGATACATTTAAAAATTATGTAGACTAAAGCTTTCAAAAAGGTCTTAAAGGCGTTTCTACTGCCTAGCTTTCCTTTCTTTATCAAGACTTTATTGAGTGCAGTAAGGAAATAAGTTGTGCGATAAGTGTCGAGTGTTTGTGAACCGATCATTTATCATGTGAGAAATTGATGTAAATTCAATAAGCCATGCTTTTATTCAAATTTTTATAAATTAAATTACAGCCGCAAGAACTTGTACCGAAGTGAATTGTAAGATTAAATTTCCAGCGGCTATACAGTTACACAAATTAATGTAAACTGTCGAAACAAATACAAATTGAATTCAGAAACTATGATTCTGCGTTTCAAATTACCGCTGAGAGTTCTTACATTTCTACAGTAATAATTCTAAATATTTGTCTAAAAATAAAATGAATTCTAAATAATAAAATAAAAGCCATCGAAATCGAAGTTTTTTTAAATAAAAGTAAAGCAAAAACTCTGGAAAATGCGCAAATGTAGTTAAAATCATAGAAACATTGCAATGCTCAAATATATTTTTCTCCGATTTTATTACGATTTGCGTCGGAAAGTGAAATAAATGCGTAACTCCAAGTTCCATGGAACGGGATTGTAGGTATCACGTATAAGTTGTGTTTGATAGATTTTAAAAAGGTACAGAATTTTCTTTGCAGTTTGAATATCAAATGCTCCTCAGTAATATAGATGGCTACAATTTTAATTAATAATATACATATATCAAGCCGAAATTTATTTGAAAATTATCCATTTGGATGATCGCTGGTTGAGACTAGTGATGGGGGTTTCTGTTGTTTTCAAAAAACGAAAACGAAGTTTTTTTAAAAAACAACTGTTTTTTTTAAACTGTTTGAAAAAAACAGTTTGAATTAACGAAAAGATACAAATTTTATGCTGTACAATTAGATTTGGGTCGTACTAAGATTTTCACATACAAGATATAACTAGTTCGAGTACAAAAAAATACCTGTTCCAAAAATACTAGCAAGTATTTTTTGAAGTATGTACATATATACTTACAATACATACGATTTGCAGTGATGTAATGAAACAGTATGATATGCCCTCCCCCACCCTTCAGACACAAAGTTCCCAAGCGAGAATGGTCATTGTGCAAGATGACCTTCAAAGGATACCGAGTCATTAGCCTGTGCAGCTTGTCCGTAACTTTCCAATGGTCGGTAATTTATTTGGCAAGTCTTTCTCCAATCTAGGGCCATTCAAAAGAAAACGATCAAATTCAACCTATTTAATTTGATTTTCATTTTATTATATGCACAAATCACCTCTTGTATTCGTTCATATGACCAAATTGAAAAAATTTACTAAGATAGGACCAACTAATCCTATTACCATCTATATGACTTTTCATCGATTGAAAACATTTCCTGGTTAATCTAAAACAGTCGGATTTCCACTTCGCCTCACTGAAGCATGAAGTTTGTCGAAAATTTTATTAAGAAATGAAAAAAAAAAAATGTTTCGCCTATTAAACATGCACCCAATAGGGGGCCAACCTCTTCGGTAAGGCTGGATATGAGTCCAGGGGCACCTTACCTCCCGCGGTCTCGTAAATTTTACAACCCCGGTAGAGCTAGAGATACTCTTGTGGCGATCTGCAGTCACGAGATGGGCCTCAGCACATCCGGAGAAGCCAACTGGAGAACCAATAAGGATCTCAACCTTTTGCTCCTTGGCACTTTTAATGCTACTTTCAGTTTTTCCGGCGGATTTCATTTTGCCGTATCTTCGAAACTAGGCCACTTTCTCGCAGACTTGTATGGAAATAACACCCGAAACAACGCAGAAAGGTCCCCAAATTCATGCTAGACATAAAAATTTTTTTTGTAAAATATGGACGTTTTTGCCCAATTTCCCCTATAAAAATTTTCTTAGTCCTTAAAATATCACTATTTTACTCTACGACCACTTTTAATCATCGAAAGCGCCCTTAAGGTAGTTTTTGCCAAACTATGGCCAAAAAAACCCCTTACTCCCCTACAAAACCGAAATTTTTGTATCACAGCAATAGGTCTTCGCCCGTTATGTCCCAAACCACTCTAACCTAAAAGTGGCCGATTTTGTCCGGTTTCAGCTACTTTTGCCCTAAAAACTTTTTGAATATTTGAACAAAATACTTGCAAATTCGAAAATACCCGATACGAAAATACTTGCAAGTACGAAAATACTGTTTTCCGCAGCTAAACAGTTTTCCACTCCCCAACAGTTCGTTTTAACAAACAAAAAACGGTTAGTTTAAAAAAAAAAAAACAAAAAACCATTCGTTTAAAAAAACGATTCGTTTTAGATAAACGAAAAACGATTCGTTTTAAAAAAAACGGTTCGTTTTAGAAAAACGAAAAACGATTCGTTCTAGAAAAACAATTCGTTTGAGAAAAACGAAAAACGATTCGTTATAAAAAAAAACGGTTCGTTTTAGAAAAAAAAATTCGTTTTAGAAAAACTGTTCGTTCGTTTTTTGCAGCCAAACGTTTTTTTCAAACTGTTTGGCGTTTTTTAGCCCATCACTAGTTGAAACACACAGTAACCGGATAGGGTGGACAATAAGAACGTACGATTATGACTGGAAAAGACCGTAGTGATATTTGATTTCGAATAGACAAAGTGCGAGGATTAGAGGAAATGATCCGAACACTATCGAACTTGTCCAAAACTGGAAATTTGACCTCAGCATAATGGTTGAATGCTGTGGAACCAGCTCAACCCGTGGCACCACTTCGTCGATAAAAACGCAATCACTACTAGAATATTTTACATATTTGCTCCGAATTTCTGCGTGACAAATATAGATGTTAATCTGAATATTCAATAATTTTAAAGATTAAGATAACTACGGTTACACTAGTTTTCAGGCTCCTTAAATTTGCTTCAAATTTGTCAGGCCCATTCGACGCATTCATATTGCTGGCGAATAGAGCTTAACACTCTGACAACATAATTCCAATCAACACCTATCTGATACAAGTTTTGGAACCGCCAAAATACTATGGTCATATGAAGCCCGTAAATTGAGAAAATTGATGTTATGGCAACTTTCAAACTTTCACTTTGTACTCTATTTTGACAAGGCTAATACATGCTAATATTTACCGCTTTTTAATCTTATTTGTTACACTGATCTCCTTTAAATCGTTAAATAACAAAAGTTATATTAGCAAATACCGGCATAAACACAGGATTCAAATAATAGGTTCTAATAATGTGAATTTTTTCTCCTTTACTAAATCCTATTTGATGAAGATTGGGTTGGCTTATCACGATTCGTTTCAGCCATCGGTTTTCGACACCACCCGTAAGGTGGGTTTGACCATGGCCTTCATATAAAACGCCTATCACAAAAGCAATTAACGTACAAGATGGCGGACCTTAGCTACTTTTCCCAATTAGTCCACACAGTGATGTTTTTTTTATGATTATAAAGAAATTCACGAGATCCACCTACAGGAGATATGAGGAAACTCAGAAAATCGATTTTTTTTTTGTTTAGTGACTAGTGTATAGTGACTCAGGAGTGTCCATACAAAATTTCAGGTCGATCCGAGCAAAATTAACGAAGTTATCGGCTTAACAATATAAATAACTCAAATTCATATTTTCGCGCAAATCGCGTGCTATAGCGTTCCTTTCCCGCTTTATTAGCCGCGCGCAGCTCTCATATACGTAATAGTAGTCTTCCCACCCTATCCACACCTGTATGTGCTATATTTGTGTAAAAACACTTATATATGTGACTTGTAGTAGTATACATTCATTTCATCGAGCAGTTACGGTACACGTGTTTCGTAATTTTTCACGCACTTTTGTTGCACAGTTAAAATTTTAAAACGCGTTTTTTGCGGAATTTTATTTTTCAAGTCGGTGAGACATGTAACTCGAAAATTACTCGACCGATCTTTCTGAAATTTTGCACATTATTTCTGTAGGCAATTTAAGGTAACGCTGTCGAGATATTTTTTTTTCTTGCTTTTTTTTTATTTATGGAATTTTTTACAACTGAAAACAGAAATTTCGAAAAAAAATTTTCGTTTTTTTTCGTTTTTTTTACTTCAAAATTATACCAAAAAATAAATAATCTAGATATTTGGAAAAACTCGACAGCGTTACCTCAAAAAACTCATAAACTAACGAAATATTTTTGGTTTTTTTGTTTACGATGATCCAGTCATTAGTTATGTGTCTCACCGCAAATCAACTCTTTGTCCTGAACGAAAATGTCAAATTCATGTCACGAGCTTAATTTTCGATATTTTTCAATAAAAATTTTTTTGGATTCTCTTCAAAGGTTGTTCCTTACTGTAGGTATTATCCCAATCAAGTTACTATTAACAGTTTTCTAAAAAAAAATCTTGAAAATGGGTATAAAATTTGCTGCTCTGACCATTTGGATTGTTCCAAAGAAAATGGATGCTTCAAATAAACCTAAATTTCGGCTCGTTATTGATTACAGAAAATTAAATGAAGTCACAATTTACGACAAATTTCCTATTCCCAACATTGACGACATATTGGAAAGATTAGGAAGATCAATGTACTTCACGACTTTAGATTTGGCAAAGGGCTTTTATCAAATTGAGATTGATAAAGCAGATATCCCCAAAACTGCCTTTTCCACCAGTTTTGGTCACTACGAATTCACCCGAATGCCGTTTGGATTAAAAAATGCTCCAGCGACATTTCAAAGGCTAATGAACTTTGTATTAAAGGAATACATAGGGAAAATTTGCTTCGTGTACATGGATGATGTCATCATATTTAGTACATCTTTGCAAGAGCATATTGATTCCCTTGAGAAAGTTCTTAGAAAATTAAATGATGCCAATTTAGAGATACAATTAGACAAATCTGAATTCTTAAAACATGAAACCGAATTTTTAGGCCACGTTGTTACACCGGATGGAGTCAAATCCAATCCTAAAAAAGTGGAAACAATATTAAAGATAAATATTCCTAAAACTCAAAAAGAAATCAAACAATTTCTTGGAATGATCGGTTATTATCGAAAATTTATAAAAGATTTTTCTAAAATTGCAAAACCCTTAGCAGCAAAACTAAGGAAAGGTACCAAAATTGACATCAATGATAAAGATTATAAAGATAGCTTTGAGCAACTAAGGTTATTGGTAATGAGTGATCCGATATTAAAATACCCAGACTTTAATAAAAAATTCGTTGTTACTACAGATGCCTCAAATTATGCTATTGGAGCAGTCGGACATCCCATCTGCTTTGCTAGTCGAACGTTGAATAATCACGAAATAAACTATTCTACGATTGAAAAGGAGATGTTAGCAATAATCTGGGCTCTAAAGTATTTTCGACCATACATCTACGGACGAAAATTTTTAATTCGAACTGACCACAAGCCTCTTACTTGGCTTGCGGGTTTGAAAGAACCAAATCCTAAACTCCAACGTTGGAAAATCCAAATGGAAGAGTACAATTATGAAATAGAGTACATAAAAGGCAAAGAAAATATCGTAGCAGACTACATTTCAAGACCTGTAATCAACTTGAACATAAACAGTAACGAAAACAATTACGATAATTGCGATAACGATTCATTACACGCAACATGTCACAGTGCCGAAGAAGATAATTTAAATTACATTCAAATAAGTGAAAGACCATTGAATGTTTTTAAAACACAAATAATAGTTAAAAAAGGAAATGAAAGTACTACAAAAATAGAAAAACATTTCAATAGAACTAGGAAGATATTTATTTCTAAAGAACCAGATAATAAGCTATACAGTTATATCTTGAAGAACCACTTACCCGCTAAAGGTCTTGTTGGTTTATATATCCCAAATGAAGAGCTATTCAGAAAATTTCAAGAAACATATCTTAAGTGGACAACACCCCATAATCTGGTGAAATTGGTCAAAAGCCCGTATTTACTATTTGACTGTGATGAGCTGAGTAATATTCATGAAGAAATCCTTCGCGAACATTTGAGGAATAATCATCGTGGAATAGAGGAAGTTTACCGAAATGTCAAAACTAAATATTACTACCCCAAACTTAAAGAGGAAATAACAAAGTTATTTAACAATTGTGAAATTTGCAACATAGCTAAATACGATAGGCATCCACCTAATCCACCTTTTAAAAAAACTAAAACCAAATGAAATCGTTCATATGGACATTTGGTTCAAAGATAGAAACTCGATGTACGTATCATTTATAGATAAGTTTTCAAAATTTGCACAAATTATCGCAATCAAATTTCGAACATGGATGGAGTTGCGGAAGGCCTTAAACACTTATTTTTCTTCAAATGACAAACCACAGTTGATAGTCACAGACAATGAATCAGCCTTCCGAAATAACCTAGAATATTTTCTACAAAATGAGGGTATACAAGTTCATTTCTGCACCCCCGGTCTTAAAACAGGAAACAGTGATGTAGAAAGATTCCACGCAACCTTAAATGAACACATAAGAATAATGATAGAAAAAAATAAGCGTGATAAAACAAAACCGATTTGTGTCCAAGAAGCCAATAAATTCTATAATCAATCTATTCATTCCACAACAAAGGAGAAACCAATTGATTTTAAAAACGGTGCTATTTCTTTAGAAAAATACTCTGAAATAAAACAAAGAATATTAGATGCACAGGACAAACGACTACAATATCATAATAAAAATAAAAAAGATTGCAATTACAATCCAAAATATGTAAAAAATATTCACGCAAAAACTAAATTGGATCCAAAGTTCAAGAAAAATACTTATAAACGTCCAATCAATAAAAAATTACTAAAACGGGCGAACAAATACCAAAGTAATAGCATGTCATTTCAAGAATAGTGCTCATCCTCGCATTTTGTCTATTACCACCAGACAAAACTTAGAAATTACTAAAATACCACTAACAAATGTATTCAATTTAAGTAGATTATATAAGATCGACATGATCGTGAATTTTACTAAAATCATACATTTAATAGATTTGAAACAATTTCAAAAATTGTACAATATATCGATAATAACCAATACCATAATCACCTTGCACAACAAACCATTCTAGACAAAATCAAAGATAAATTATATCAACTAGAACCACATAACATAAAAAGGTCTAAGAGAGGATTAATAAACGCATATGGAAAATTTCTGCGTTGAATAGGAAGAACGATGAACGATGACGATAGACAACACATCGAACAACATGTTCAAGTAGTTGATAAAAACATAAACATATTAACTGACAGCTAAAAAAAAAAACCAACAAATGACATTAGTTAGACCGAATAAATGAATTGACACAATATACAAGCCTCTTGGAGAGTAAATTTTTAGAATTCCGATACCAACAAGAAATTAAAGGAAAAATTGCAACATATGTATATAATTTAAAAACAATTTCGGATATTGAGGAAACTATAATTTTGTCTTGATTAGAAGTACTAAGCGAAGATATATTGACTAGTAAAGAAATCCATTAATATGAAATGAAAGCTATAGAACAGAAATTGTACCTATAAAACTAAGAATTACCTTTAACTGTTAACTGAATATGCAACTGTAACAAATCCTTTTGGAGCACCATACTAAACATACTGATAATTGTAATCATTGTTATCATTTTACAAACAATTTTTATGTAAAATTTTGTAAAACAAAAGGCGAAGTTATTATAAATATTAATCGCGAGGACGCGATCCCACTTGAGGAGGGACGAGTTATATCAGCCGATATGAAAGTCATATTGGCATTGCTATATTGATGAAAACTCTCGTCTTTTGTTAGTTTCCACATTTATAACTCGTAGTCATCATGTGTTTACATTTAGTTTCCACATGTATAACTCGTAGTCATAATGTGTTTACATTTAGTTTCCATACTTACAACTCATAATCATAAAATGTTTACACTTATATAATAAGTAGTTCGAAACCAACTGTAAGATGGGAAGGGAGAAAATACTGAAATAAAAAAAATCGTATTATAACTGAATAAAAAAGAAATAAAATAATTTCGAACATATTATTCTATTGTAAATTTATAAAAGTTACTTCTCAGATTTGCGAGACAGTTACGTTTTGTATCGAAAGCTATAATAAACTTATTTTAAATTGAAACCAAGTATTTTTTAATCATACGGGAAGGTACGTAACATAACTGGCGCAGTCGACGGTCCGGTTTTCAGTGTTTTTCGCAAAATTCGACGGTTAATCGAGTATTTACGCGAAATAAGAAGTTAAGTTTTCGAAGGATTATCGAAAAATTAAGTGAAACCCGTGTTTACCTACAACTAGTGATGGGTAAAACCAGCACACTTTACTGTGCTAGCACACTTCGCACACCACACTTAAGTGTGCTAGCACTGTGCTCCCAGCACTGACACAGTGCCGCACATTGTCACAGTGCCGACACAGTAGCACAGTGACGACACACTAGCACAGTGACGACACACTAGCACAGTGCCGGCACACTGACACAGTGCCGACACATTAGCACAGTGGCGACACACTGACACTGCCGGCACACTGACACTGCCGGCACACTGACCCTGCCGACACACTGACACAGGGCCGACACACTGACACAGTGCCGACACACTGACACTGCCGGCACACTTGTACTGGCAGGCACACTCCACGGGAACGAATGCTGTACGAGTGGCGGTGATTTTGCCCATTAATATGATGTGCTTCGGTAACAAGGCGTTGTTTGCATTGCAGAATGTGTACACATTTTGCGGTTTCGAAAGCATTAGCTATTGAATGCATTAGCTGATGAATGAGATAATTAGGGAACGAAAAAAGGCAGATAAGATTTGTTATTCGTATATTTTCTGGGTGAAAGTTTTGATTGCATTAGCTGATGAATGAGATAATTAGGGAACGAAAAAAGGCAGATAAGATTTGTTATTCGTATATTTTTTGGGTGTAAGTTTTGATTTTGAGTACACTACCGATGATTTGTGTTTTTCTAAATGCTGCGGACGTCTTCAAACGGGATGAAAGTTTAAACACAGATACAAATACGTTTACTTGCGGTACATATGAAAGAAATGCTTTCACGTTGAAAATATTTGTGGAAAATAGGTTTTGAGCAGATAGAAGGGTTTTGTCGTAACATGCAACGATAAAATGATAGCGATAAAATGATCTGCTGCAGATAGAAGGTTTATGGTAAGTAGTGCTATGTTTTTAAATATTCAAATATTAAAGGAGTTTTTAGGGCAAAAGTAGCTGAAATCGGCCAATTTTGGGTTAGAGTGATTTCGGACATAACGGGCCAAGACCTATTGCTGTGATACAAACATTTCGGTTTGTAGGGGAGTAAGGGGTTTTTTGGTCATAGTTTGGTAAAAACTGCCTTTACGGCGCTTTCGATGATTAAACGTGGTCGGGGAGTACAATAGTGATATTTTAAGGACGAAAAAAATTTTTGTTAGGGGAAATTGGGCAAAACCGTCCAATTTTCCCAAAATTTTTTTTTTGTCCAGCATGAATTCGGGGACCTTTTTGAGTAGTTTCGGGCGAAATTTCCGTACAAGCCTGGGAAAAAGTGGCCTAGTTTCGAAGATACGGCAACATGAAATCCGCCGGAAAACTGTCTGGAAAAACTGAAAGTAGCACTAAAAGTGCTAAGTAGGAAAAGGTTCAGATCCTCTTTGGTTCGATAGTTGGCTTCTCCGGCTGTGCTGGACAAAAAATTTTTTTTGGGAAAATTGGACGGTTTTGCCCAATTTCCCCTAACAAAAATTTTTTTCGTCCTTAAAATATCACTATTGTACTCCCCGACCACGTTTAATCATCGAAAGCGCCGTAAAGGCAGTTTTTAACAAACTATGACCAAAAAACCCCTTACTCCCCTACAAAACCGAAATGTTTGTATCACAGCAATAGGTCTTGGCCCGTTATGTCCGAAATCACTCTAACCCAAAATTGGCCGATTTCAGCTACTTTTACCCTAAAAACTCCTTTAATATTTGAATATTTAAAAACAGCTCTACTTACCATAAACCTTCTATCTGCAGCAGATCATTTTATCGCTATCATTTTATCGTTGCATGTTACGACAAAACCCTTCTATCTGCTCAAAACCTATTTTCCACAAATATTTTCAACGTGAAAGCATTTCTTTCATATGTACCGCAAGTAAACGTATTTGTATCTGTGTTTAAACTTTCATCCCGTTTGAAGACGTCCGCAGCATTTAGAAAAACACAAATCATCGGTAGTGTACTCAAAATCAAAACTTTCACCCAGAAAATATACGAATAACAAATCTTATCTGCCTTTTTTCGTTCCCTAATTATCTCATTCATCAGCTAATGCATTCAATAGCTAATGCTTTCGAAACCGCAAAATGTGTACACATTCTGCAATGCAAACAACGCCTTGTTACCGAAGCACATCATATTAATGGGCAAAATCACCGCCACTCGTACAGCATTCGTTCCCGTGGAGTGTGCCTGCCAGTACAAGTGTGCCGGCAGTGTCAGTGTGTCGGCACTGTGTCAGTGTGTCGGCCCTGTGTCAGTGTGTCGGCCCTGTGTCAGTGTGTCGGCAGTGTCAGTGTGCCGGCAGTGTCAGTGTGTCGCCACTGTGCTAATGTGTCGGCACTGTGTTAGTGTGCCGGCACTGTGCTAGTGTGTCGTCACTGTGCTACTGTGTCGGCACTGTGTCAGTATGTCGGCACTGTGTCAGTGTGTCGGCACTGTGTCAGTGTGTGAGTGTGCTGCCGACACACTTATAAAGTGCCGCACTCGCACAGCACACCGAAGTGTGCTAGCACACTGTGCTAAGCACGCACAGGTGCTGCCCATCACTACCTACAACCCATACCAGAATCCCGGAAAGTGGTAAAACAGAGTAAGAGCAAGAAAAGGAGAAAACAATAGTGGCAGAAAGCATAAGTTGGAGATGAAGCTATTAACATTTGACCTCCAAGCTGTACTATATCACATGTAAGTTGGATATTGTTTCCTTTCTTCCTTATAATTCCTTAACTATTTCCCTTGTTTTTGCCATTTTTGCTTGTTATTGCCATTTCTTTCGCTTTCATATGCTTTAATATAAATAGTTATAAGATTCAAGATAATGTGCAAAAGGAATTGATAGTGTTGTGATAAAATCTGTTCTTTTATTGATAAAAAGTGGTGGTGTGTATCCTTGAACATTGTAGTTTATTGCAAATCCGGAGTGTGCGACATTTTGAAAAGTTAACGTACTTGTTGTAATAAAAGTTAATTTTATCTTTGAATATGACTACAAAAGGTAGCACCAGCAACGCGATAATAACCCCGACCGATATCGTGAACGCTCTGCGTGTGCCGAACGCAATCAAAGATTTACCTAAATTCGATGGTAATCCCAAACTGTTATTCGAATTTCTGAACAACGTTGAGGAAATTATTTCCCTAATTTCGTGTACAGAAGGTACACCATACGGTAATCTCCTACTTCGTGCTATAAGCAACAAAATCGATGGACCGGCAAACGAAGTCCTCAACATGTACGGGACTCCTCTTGACGTCTCAAATCCGGCAAAACTTAATTCTGCATTATGCAGATAAGCGAAACGAAACCTCGCTTATAAGAGACCTTCATGGTTTAAGACAGGGAAACAAATCCATCGAACGGTTTCATAGTGAGATAATTGAAATATCGGAAACAATGTTAAATTACGTACAAATTCACGAAAAAGATTCGAATGTTGTAAAGGCGAAACGCGATCTATATAATGAAATGTGTTTGAATGCATTTTTATCTGGTTTGAGAGAGTCTCTTGGCGCAATAATTAGAGCAATGAGGCCGGATAACTTAGCGACGGCATTTGCTTATTGCATCAAGGAGCAGAACATATCTTACACAAGGTACGACAACTCTATATCAAAATTGCCAAACTATAAACTCAATAATACCCCATTAGCTAGAACAAATAACCTTAATAGTTACGCATCTCACAACCAAGGCATACATTCGACACACGGAGAGCCCATTAGTACATTCGGTAATAATAGGCAAAATTCTTCGCATTCCAATGCAGTTCCCAACGTGACGAAACCTCCTCCTTATAATAGCGTTACCCAAACACCTTCGAGTGTGCAAGTGAATCGACCACCGTACAAAAGCTTAAATGCTGCCCACACTGGAGCACCCAATTGGCAACTACCCAAACCGGAACCAAGGATTTGGGATCTTCCAGGACAAGACAAAGTCAAAACTCACGACAGAGTCAGTACCAACAAAATAACTACTTTCGACCAACGGGACATCCAAATTTCACTTCCAAAGAGCTGTTCAACGTGTATTCCTCTGAAAACAAAGTGAAAAATACGACCCCGAACTTCCAAAATTTAGATAACTACTACATATACGACCACGAAGAGACCCAAGAAGAATGCTTTGACCAGCAATCGGAACAGAACGAAATCATTGACTTAAATTTTCCACAAACAGCCTCGACGACCCCATCGGTTACGACATCAATAAGCACGGATATACTCTTCCTTACATCAATATATCATCTCCTTTCGGACGCTCACTAAAATTTTTGATTGACACAGGAGCTTCCGTTCCTTTTCTCAACCCAGACTAGACTTGGAAGACATAGATCCAGTCACAATTACAACGATCCTCAGTCACCATAATTTGAATAAACGAATTACCTTACCTAATTTCGTGGAATTCAACCAACCAGGAGAACAAAATTTCCTTATTTTCAAGTTTCATAAATACTTTGATGGCCTATTAGGACTGGATACCCTTTCAAACCTCGCAGCAAAAGTTGACCTGGAAAATAAAACCCTGGTGACAAAAAATTCAGTCATACCCCTCCACTTCAAGCCCAACTTTGTATCAGCTAGATATGTAGTTCCACCAAATTCGAAATTCCTTGCAAAACTGCCAGTGGATGTTGAAAATGGAGGAATATATTTGCCTAGAATATAAATATCCCAAAATCTGACGACATCCGAAGGTATTTACCTTGCTCGAAACTGGTTCAGTATCATTGAAGTAGATCACGACGAAATTTTGTATGTAGACCAAACCATCAAAGCTCAACAATTCGATAAACAAAGCCTCTGTGAGATTAATAACTTCAATATCTCTACGAATTTCCCAAACCCTGTAAACTCTTGCGACATTACTAGTCTCATTAGAACCGCACACCTAAATGACGAAGAGAAAAGCGAAATTCTCCGATTGTGTAAAGAATATGAAGACATCTTTTTTAAGACAGGAGATAACCTCACATTTACAAATAACTAGGTAGATGCTTGTATTTTTCAACTATCGATTTGGCAAGCGGGTTCCACCAAATCGAAGTGGATGAAGAAATGCCCCAGCTACATTTCAAAGAGTTATGGATAATGTATTGAAGGATATACAAGGGAAAATATGCCTCGTGTATCTAGACGACATTATCATCTTCTCAACTTCACTACAGGAACATATGGAAAACTTAAGGAAGGTCTTTGAGAAATTAAGGTCAACAAATTTTAAAGTTCAATTAGATAAGTCCGAATTTCTTAGGAATGAAGTCAGTTTTCTTGGGCATATTGTTACCAGTAATGGTGTGAAGCCGAACCCAGAGAAAATTAGAGCTATCACAGAATACCCTATCCCTAAAACCAGGACAGAAATAAGGCGTTCTTAGGACTCCTTGGTTACTATCGAAAATTTATCAAGGATTTTGCTCGGTTAACGAAACCACTGACAGAGTGTTTAAAGAAAGGTAGGAATATCGACTTGAACGAGGAATACATTAGGACATTCGAGCTTTGCAAACAGCTACTCGTAAACGAGCCTATACTCCAATATCCTGACTTCTCGAAGCCATTCGTCCTAACCACTGACGCTAGTAACTTTGCTGTTGGTGCAGTATTATCTCAAGATCCAATTGGTTCTGACAAGCCAATCTGCTACGCTAGTAGGACCCTCACAAATACTGAAATTAATTAATCCACAACCGAAAAGGAACTACTCGCAGTAGTCTGGGCAACAAAATATTTCCGCCCATATCCCTTCGGACACCAATTTCAAATAGTTACCGATCACCAGCCCCTCACGTGGCTAATGAGTTTGAAAGATACAAATTCTAAACTTATTCGTAGGAAACTTAGATTGGAAGAATTTGACTCTAAAGTTATCCATAAAAAAGGCAAACTAAATTCTAATGCTGATGCACTTAGTCGAATCAAAATTCCCTGTCCCACAGAAATAGAAACCAATGTTCACAGTGCAAGCAATCAAGACGTGAGTTCTACATGTGCAACAATCCACTCAGCAACTGAAAAACTCAGACGACCACATATATATCTCTGAACGACCTCTGAATGAGTTTAACCTTCAACTCGTCCTTGAAGTTTACAATGGATCTCCCTCTACTTCTGTCGAAGTTCCTTTTAAGAATAAACAACGTCGCACCATAAAAATGAACAGTTTCAATGAGGAAAACGTAACAGAATTATTCAAAAGGTACTTAGCCCCAAACAAAACAACAGCTATCTTTACAGACGACGAGACTTTAAAATTGCTCAAACCGTTTATTCAAAATTCTTTTCAAGAAGCAAAATTTTCGAACTTATTCGTTGTACACACATACTTACCGATATAAAGGAAAGCGATGAGCAAAACAAAATAATTAATGACTATCATATTAAAAACAACCACAGAGGAATAAACGAAACGACTAATCACCTTAAGAGAACTTACTATTTTCCATTCATGAAAAACAAAATTATCAAAACAATAAGCAATTATCAGACCTTAAAATACGATAGAAATCCTCCTCGTTACGAATTCGAAAAACCCCCATCACCCTGCAAACCGCTAGATATTGTACATGTTGACATTTACTCAATAGATCACAAAAATATACTGACTATAATCGACAAGTTCTCTAAATTCCTTGCAACGTATACGTTAGTTGCTCAGAACAGTTTAACGATAATCAAATCTTTAAAACATTTCATCAGTCTCCACGGCGCTCCAAAAACATTAATTACGGACCAGGGTGTACAGTTCACTTCAAACATTTTCAAAGATTTTTGCTCCCAATACGATATTCAACTTCACACAACCTCGTTCTCACAAAGTACTAGTAACTCACCTGTAGAAAGAGCACACTCGACACTAACAGAAATTTATCGCATTATATACAACAAAATGAAAGACAAAGACCATGACGAAATTCTAAACGAGACAGTGATAACATATAATAACGCAATACACTCTGTAACTAACCATACTCCTTACGACATTTCACCGGGCGCACTCATGAGTTCCTCAAGGAAGTAAAATTTGATAATGAACATGAGTTCTTAATGAAACTTAACCCATTCCAAGAACAAATTTATCCGACCATCAAATACAAATTGCAACAAGTAGTGGAGAAAAACATCAATAGTTTAAACAAAAATAGGGAACCTCCAATACCGTTTGAGGAAAATGAAAAAGTATTCCGCAAAGAAAACAGGAGAAACAAGCTAACCCCACGATTTAGGAAACAAAAAGTTGAAAGAAATAATAGATTGACCATAATTACCTTTAAAGATAAGAAAATACACAAATCAAAACTGAAGAAAAAAAGGAAATTTCAGGTTCACCAGGACACAGGGACAGAGACTGGAATTGCACGACCTACGCAACAACCAGGGACTTCTACCACTACAACTAGGGACAGCTAGACTCATCGAAGGACACAAGGACTTTATACATATTATACGCCTGGAAATGTACAGCACTAGCCTCGATAAAATACAAACCTCACTCCTGGGACTAAGCAATATACATGAACTTAACGATACATTACATACTACAAAAATTAAACTACATGAACTACAAACTAAACTAGGGACACTACTACCAAAATTCCGAAATAAACGAGGACTGATAAACGGGCTGGGTACAGCCATAAAATTTCTCACAGGTAACTTGGATTCAAATGACGCCGTTCGCTTAAACAAGAAAATTGATAAATTACTTTCAAACCAAGATACTTTGCAAAATGTCGCTAACGATCAATCTTTCCTTAACCATCAAATGATTCAAAGGTTCAGGAATATCACTGACCATATCAGCAAAAAATCCTGTCAATTTACTTAAGACTAAATCAAGACCTGATGAACAACGGAATAAGGAAAAACAATGATCTTCTTCAACATATTCAATTCCTAAACCAAATTAATTATCAAATAAACATTCTCCATAGCCACTTGTCAGATATATCGGAAGCAATTATCCTGGCAAAACTAGATATAATATCGAAACAAATTCTGAACCCTGAGGAGCTCTCGAAAATTCATACTTCTCTAAAAACAGATATGATTAATTTACAATCTGAAGAAAATATTTACGAGCTCTTAGCACTACAAGCTTATCGAAATGGCACTAACATAGTATTTAATGTCCAGATTCCAATTTTCCGAAATGAAAATTATATCTTTTTCCACCTAATTCCGATTCCCACACAAAATAACCTTAAAATAGCATCAAAACCTTACATAATCCTAAAGCCGAGCAATATCCAACACTTTCAAGACAGATGCTCGGAAATCGAAAAAGTATTCTACTGCTAAAAGTCACCCTCCGTGGAAAGCAAAAAAACTTCTAATTGCATCAGCAACTTGGTCCAGAACAAACTCGCCGAATGCGAATTCCTCGAAGCGGACGGAGAAATCGAAATTTTCCAACCGGAGGACAACTATATCCTCCTTGTTAACAGCCCAGAAGTACCCATAAACTCTACTTGCCGGATACTGCCTCGGGAACCACACTCATTCACTTCGAAAACTGTGACATACAAATAAATGGGATCGCTTATGAGGGGGAACCGAGAAAATTTTGGGACGACGTTATCATCCACACAACAGCATTTGGAAAAATTAATTATACAACACAGAAGGATAACTTTACGTTGGACCCGTTGCAAAAACCTAATTTTGATACTATCACAGCCATCGGAAACCTTGAGAATATCACAAATACAAAACACATGATCTCCCATTTCCTGCAAATCTTACAAGGCGCTGCATTTCTGACTATTGCGGCATACGTCATTTACAAGTTTCGAGAATCCAGATTCGAAGTCAATGCATCCGCAAAAACGTCATTTTGAACGTCAAACGGAATGACTGGTGCGGAAATCTCTGCGTGGAAATTTAGTTAAAAACAAGGTTCTAAAGTGCAAATCAACATATCAAAAGTGTTCAACTTTGTGATTACTTCTCTCGGCATCGTTTGATACCATTCCTCAATATCGAATCATTTAATCTACAGTTCAAAATCTTGATCGAAAAAATAAATCTTCGTTTTCGGGAATCCCCCAAAGGGAAGGCCGTCGTAAGCCGCGTAACGCCGTGTCTATCGTGTCGTCAGCATAACAGCTCCGAAAGGTCGACTTGGCTGTTTTGTTGTACATCGCTTATCTTGTTCACGATCTGACCTCCTAACACACTTTGTTTCCTTCTTTGAAGCTGTGAAAGTGCATCATCGAACAAAGAAACTCAAGAAGTACGGTTATTTTTTTTTTTTCAGTAAACTAAGTGCGCGTCAACCTGACATTGTTATACTTTTCTGCTGTTCTAACCTTCAACACCCACAATAGCGCAGTGGGTACGTACTCGGCTCTCTGATACAAAAGCTGTCGGTTCGTCCCCCATCAGCGCCGCTTCAGTTTTTGTTAAGTGTTGTTCGGATTTGAAAAATTCTAAAATAAATTTCAATTACATAAATAAAATTCTCAATTCAAATTCCAAAATAATACACAATTAAAATTCTAAAGTTGAAATCAAAATAATTGTATCACGTGGAACAATTGCACGCAGCGCCACCTAGCCGCCAGCTTGGGACACTTGTGCTTGGCTAACACATTCCACATCCGAGACATGATCCACTCTAATTACTGTCTTAGATATGTCTACAAAAAATCAGAGACAGTACAGTAGCTTAGAACAAATTGATATCCACTCAATCCAAGACAGCTACCTACAGAGCATCCAACAAAAAACAAACGGAGCTATCTCGTCTCGTAAGCAGCTGGATGACATGGTTGGGAACACATCTAATGAAAATGGAGCATCTAATGCTAACGTAGATGCGAGGCCTCCAAATGCGGACAAGAAAAAAGGTTTGGACCGATACTTCAACATTGTCAAAAGACGACGAAGTCCCCACTCGTCTAAAATTGGAAACGAGAAGAAAATTTCTAAGCCCGATGATCAGCAAGCTTCTACCAGTAGGAACTACTACCAACTACTTGCAACCGAAAACGACTCCGAAATTGCTTCGCTGCCAAAGCAAATTAAGCCTCCACCAATATACCTGAGAGAAAAAACAAGCAATAGCTTAGTCAACATGTTGGTATCAATTGCTGGTAAAAACAACTTTCATGTCACACCGCTAAAACGTGGTCACGTTTCTGAGACCAAAATACAAGTTTCTTCTGAAGAAAACTTCAGGAAGGTTACAAAAGAGTTTGATTCACAGCGTCGTCAATATTATACTTACCAACTAAAAAGTTGCAAAGGGTTGTCGGTGGTAATTAAAGGCATAGAACCTGATATTGATGTTGATGAGTTAAAGCAGGAGCTCGAAAGCCTCGGTTTTGCAGTTAAATCTATCACAAATATATTTAATAAATTCAAACAGCCCCAGCCACTGTTCAAAGTGGAACTAGAGCCCGAAGCCAGCAAGCCCAAAAGAGGTGAAACTCACAAAATTTATAGCCTGCGATATATTATGCACCGCAGAATCACCGTCGAAGAGCCGATCAAACGTAAAGGCCCCGTGCAATGTGCAAATTGTCAAGAATATGGCCACACCAAAACCTATTGCTCACTCTCTAGCGTGTGTGTTATATGTGGCGAGTTTCACGCTACCAAGTCCTGTGACAAGAGTAAACTAGATCCTGCAATTAAAAAATGTAGCAATTGTGGTAACAACCATACTGCAAACTACAGAGGTTGCCCAGTATTCCAATCTCTGAAAGTAAAGTTGTTTCCGCCTCAGAACCACGCTCAACAGGCTCTAAATATCGCAGCTAATAGACCAGTCCTCATGCCGGAGACTTTTGCACCTTCATCACTTGTAACTCCTGGTATCAAATATTCCGACGCAATCAAACAAAACGCACATTGCTCTGCTGAAACCACTGCCCAAAGCAGCTCCAACAACGAACTCTCTTCGATTTTGTCAACGCTCTCAGACAACATGAATCGATTCATGACGACGATGAGTAACATGATGCAAGAATTACTTAAAAATCAAAACATGTTGCTCCAATTTCTCATTAACAGCAAATGAACTCATTCAAGATCGCCCATTGGAACGCGAATGGCATTGTCCAGCATAAAGCGGAAATAACTTGCTTTATATCAACCCACGACATTGATGTGTTCCTCTTATCGGAAACGCACCTCACAGAAAAAAATAATAAATTCGACATCCCAGGCTACATCTTCTACCATACCAAACACCCAGATGGTAAGGCTAGAGGCGGGTCTGCAATACTTATTAAAAAAACATCTGTTCCATCATCCTTTGGAAGAACTCAGCGAAAATTACATGCAAGCGACATCCATTTGCCTACGTGAGCAGTCGAGCGAGATTGTAATTTCGTCCATCTACTGTCCACCGAGGCACAACATTTCAAAGGCAGTATTCGAAAGCTTCTTCTCATCGCTGGGAACCAAATTCATCGTGGCTGGCGACCAACGCGAAACACACGTTTTGGGGATCTCGTCTCATAACACCTAGGGGCAAAGCACTCTTCGATACATTACAAAACTATGGTCTGAGTCATATCTCAACCGGCCAGCCAACATATTGGCCGTCTGATATCAACAAAATTCCGGACCTCATTGACTTCGCAATCTCGAAGGGAATACCTCCAAACTCCGCAAAATCAGAAGTAGTTTTTGATTTGTCCTCAGATCATTCTCCTGTCATCATTACTCTGGATATGTCACCCCACTTCGCTTGCTGTAAGCGTAGATATTCACAAAAAACCAACTGGAGTGCATTCAGACGACACCTCACCAGCTCAACATCTCTTAGTGCATCTCTCAAATCACCGGATGATGTCAATTCCGCTGTTATCCTTTTCAACGAGCATGTCTTGGAGGCATTTGACACCGCGACACCTAAAATGGAACTAAATCCCTCAACTCGGAAAACAACATACTCCTCATCAATAAAAATCTTAGTACAGAAAAAAAGACTCGCACGAAGGAATTGGCAGCTGCACCGGTCTCCCCAAACTAAAACACTACTCAACAAAGCTTCTAGTGAGCTCAGACTGGCACTTGCGAAAGACAACGAGTTAAAGTTCCATTCATTCTTAGAGAGCCTCAGTCCCACTAATAATGCCGACTATTCATTGTGGAAAGCAGTAAAAAAAATCAACAAACCTACCATCAGGGAAGCCTCACTAAGAACTGTCAACGGGCAATGGGCCAAAAGTGACGCAGAGAAAGCCACCGCCTTCGCAGTTCACCTAGAACAGGTTTTCACACCTTTCACCACGGCAACATGTGACTTTCCAACTAATGTCAACGCTCAGGACTCAGAACCAATCAAGACTTCGGCTAAGGAAGTGCAAGATATCATTATTCAGGAAACATGCTCAAAAAAATCTCCGGGAATTGATCTCATCACCAATGCTATGCTCAAACAGATGCCGCCGATCGTATTCTCTTGGCTTTCTAATCTATTCAATGCTATCTTTCGAATCGGATATTTTCCTGAAGTTTGGAAAACAGGTGAGATCATAATGATCCCTAAGCCTGGTAAGGACTCTTCCCAAGTGAAGTCATACAGACCTATTAGTCTTTTGTCATGCGTCTCCAAAGTTTTCGAGAAAGTTCTGTTGAAAAAGCTACTACCGATACTAGAAGATGCAAAAATAATTCCAGAACAGCAATTTGGGTTTCGAAGACATCACAGCACCATTCAACAGGTCCATCGAATCGCGTCAGACATTAAAATAGCATTCGAAGACAAGAAGTACTGCTCAGCAATCTTTTTAGATGTAACTCAAGCCTTCGATAAAGTCTGGCACGAAGGGTTGATCTTCAAAATTGAATCAATGCTTCCAAAAAGCTTCCACAAAATACTCTCCTCCAACCTGACCAACCGCACATTCCAGGTGAGATACAAAAGCTATTCTACCGCTAAACATCGTGTGCATGCTGGTGTACCACAAGGAAGTGTTTTGGGACCGGTACTTTACACTATATTCACATCTGATCTCCCAATATGCGACAAAACAACGACAGCTACCTTTGCGGATGACGTTGCCATACTATGCACTGATTCAGACCCAGTTACGGCATCCCGTACATTGGCTAGCGAAATGGAGAATCAGAATGAACGAAACCAAATGCATACACGTTACTTTCACATTGTTAAAACTGACTTGCCCTCAAGTATATGTAAACAATGTACCTATACCTCAAAGTAACGAAGTAAAGTATCTCGGAATGCACCTTGATAGGAGGCTCACCTGGAAACGGCACATTGAAGCTAAAAATCAACAACTGAAGCTCAAATTCATAAACCTCAAATGGATGCTCAATAGCAGGTCAAAACTTTCTCTCGACTCTAAAGTGCTCGTCTATAAGTCTGTCTTAAAGCCAATCTGGACATATGGCTTACAAATATGGGGTGCAGCCCGCCCTTCAAACATCAACATCATCCAGAGGGCCCAATCAAAAATACTTCGATCTATCACCGGAGCCCCGTGGTACTTCCGGAACGCCAATCTCCATAAAGACCTGCGAATCGAGACGATTTCAGAAGAAATTAAGAACCGTAGTGGAAAATATATTGCAGCCCTCGCTCATTATCCCAACAAGCTGGCAAAAAAAATACTAACTCATCGTAAATTTCAGCGATTGAAAAGAACTGACCCGTTGGACCTTCCATCTTTAACGTAGAAAATACAGCCTGCGTAGCCAATTTCTTTGCTTTTCAAACTCTTTCAAACATTGAACACTGTAACTCTATAACACATATCATAGCTTTGCTCTTTGCTGTGTGACTTTATGTCAATAAAGTAACTTGGGTCCAAAATGTTCACGTCTTCAACTGTGAGGAGTGCACATCACTTGTTTTAGCATGTAAGATTTTAAAACTAACTGAAGCTTCTTATACGAAGGAAACAGTTTAATAAAGGTATTATTAAAAAAAAAAATGCATCCGCTCCGGCAACAGCAACCCCAGAACTACAGTTCCTGTTACCTACGCTTCAGTCCGAGGGGGGAAGAGTTACATCTACGACGTCCACGTGACCCAATCATAGCTTATTCTAATTACCTATAGTTCATTCTAATTACCTTGCATATTTTCGGCCTCATGAAAACGATCTAGTTTCATTCACCTAAATTTATTAAATTCAAGTATCGACCGCAGCATTTCCGGTCGAATATCAATTTGCATTTTTCTTTCGTTTGCACATGCAACTGAGTAAGCACTATTGTAAATTTATAAAAGTTGCTTCTCAGATTTGCCATACAGTTACGTTTTGTATCGAAAGCCATAATAAACTAATTTTAAATTGAAACCAAGTATTTTTTTATCATACTGGAAGGTATGTAACATAACTCACGCGACAATATTTTGCAACATTAGTAAAGTAAGCAAATATTCTCCTGTGCATGTGACTCAATGTAAAAAATGCAATTTGTAAATTTTTCTTTCTAGTAACTTTAAGATAGTATAAATTAAGTACAAATGTTAAAATAAAGTCAGTCTACGACCAACTTCGGGACTTTTTCTGTGTCAACCTATCTATCTGGCAAAACTTGCTCAATAGCAAATGGATTTTCGTCGTAAGTGATCCACAAATGCTTACAATCGCTTGTAAAAAGGATATAAAAGATATCGAAATCTCGAGAACCGGTATACTGTCCTTAGGGAAAGATTGCAAGGCATATTCTTCACAAACGCAGTTAGTCACAAACGATGAAATTATTGTTCAGTACGAAAATATAATACCAAAGCTGAATATCGTAGCAGATGACAGTTGTGAAAAGAGCAAACTAAACAAAAAAAACCTACAATTCTATCTTGATGAGGTTCACCTGTCTAACATAAAGCTTGATGACCTAAATATTGCTTCCCATAAATTAGACGATTTAAATCAACAAATTAATAACTTACATACCCAGCCTCATTTCTATCGATATGGAAATATATATAAATACGTAATCATAATCATTTCATCAATCATAATAGTCTACATACTGTATAAACTGTACAGCTGTATTAAACCACTGCCTCTGAATTTCTTGAGAATCGACCGCCAATGCTGTTGTAGAACAATAACTGTAAATCAATACAATCAACCTGCCGCACCTAGAGCTCGTAGTATAGACTTAGAGCTAAGTACAATACCTATCACATCAGCTGAAGAAACGACTATTGATCCCAGAACTCCATTACGCCAAAAGAAAACATTAAAACCGCGATATAGATCTTCATTAGGCAGACTAAGCTAATTAAAATTTCAATATAATTTTCGTCTTTTCTAAGGGGGATGTTGTTATGTGACACTCATGTGATGAGTCACATATACTTAGTGATGGGTCGCTCATGAGCGAGTCGCTCAAAAAGAGCGACTCTTTTGAAGGAGCTGTGTGAGTCAACTCTTCAACTCTGAGCGACTCAGCTCTTCGACTCTTTTGAAAGAGCTATGTGAGCCATCATTTAGAATAGCTCCGCACACTTCATACCTTCACTTTAGTGGCAATAGCGATATTGCGGAGCCACTCAAACAACCACCCGACCAAATAAAGCTTATGCATATACACACGGCAATACTTCATTAGACTACCGTGTGTACTTGAAGCGAAATCTATGCTATTCTAACGTCGGAACACGAACATATGTATACGACTATCGTATTGCACAGTGAAAAGAGTCGCTCCGTTGAATGAAGAATGAATGAAACTGTGCGAGTGAGGAATAAAAGAGTCGACTCTTTTGAATGAACACTGTGCGAGTGAGGAATAAAAGAGTCGACTCTTTTGAATGAACACTGTGCGAGTGAGGAATAAAAGAGTCGACTCTTTTGAATGAACACTGTGCGAGTGAGGAATAAAAGAGTCGACTCCGTTGAATGAACACTGTGCGAGTGAGGAATAAAAGAGTCGACTCCGTTGAATGAAGAACTGTGCGAATGATGGATACTGATCGTGTGCGGTTATTGATGGCGACATTTTGTGAACACACAGTATGCGTTTACGTGCGTATATTTTGCTCTGGTTCACGAGTAGTTTAGTAGCCAAATGTTGGCTACTAGGCGGTGCATTTCATAGGTCGATTTTAGAGATGAAGCGTATACACTAGAACAGGTATATGGAACAGGTTCGTATCGAATATTTTCGTTCTTCAAAAAGTTTTTAGGGCAAAAGTAGTTGAAATCGGACAAAATCGGCCAATTTGGGGTTAAGGTGGTTTGGGACATAACAGGCCAAGACCTATTGCTACGATACAAAAATTTCGGTTTTGTAGGGGAGTAAGGGGTTTTTTGGCCATAGTTTGGCAAATACTGCCTTTAGGACGCTTTCGATGATTGGAAGTGGTCGGGGAGTACAAGAGTGATATTTCAAGGGCAAAAAAATTTTTTGATAGGGGAAATTGGGCAAAAACGTTCATTTCTCCAAAATATTTTTTTTTTACTAGCATGAATTTGGGAACCTTTTTGAATTGTTTCGGACGAAATTTCCATACAAGTCTGGGAAAAAGCGGCCTGGTTTTGAAAATACGGCAATATGAAATCTGCCGAAAAACCGTCCGGAAAAACTGAAAGTACCACTAAAAGTGCTAAGTAGGAAAAGGTTGAGATCCTTTTAGGGCAAAAGTAGCTGAAATCGGGCAAAATCGGCCAATTTGGGGTTAAGGTGGTTTGGGACATAACGGGCCAAGACCTATTGCTGCGATATAAAAATTTCGGTTTTGTAGGGGAGTAAGGGGTTTTTTGGCCACAGTTTGGCAAAAGCTGCTTTTAGGACGTTTTCGATGATTGGAAGTGGTCGGGGAGTACAATAGTGATATTTCAAGGGCAAAAAAAATTTTTGATAGGGGAAATTGGGCAAAAACGTTCATTTTTCCAAAATATTTTTTTTTTTTGACTAGCATGAATTTGGGGACCTTTTTGAGTTGTTTCGGGCGAAATTTCCATACAAGTTTGGGAAAAAGCGGACTAGTTTCGAAGATACGGCAAAATGAAATCTGACGGAAAACCGTCCGAAAAAATTTTGGTAGCAAAATAACGATAAAATTACACCAAAAACAGAGGCAAATGGAATACGTAGAGCTTAAATTAAAGTTTGATCCTATTACCAGGTGGAACTCTACGTAATCTATGCTTGTGCGCATTCAAGAAGTAAAGGAGCCACTATTAGCCACCTTAGGTGTCCTGAACTAAAATCTACCAACTCCTTCTTCTGATGAATGGAATATTATGAAAACAGCCCCTGATATATTGAGCATCTTCAATGAGGCTACTCTAGAAATAAGCAGTGAGAAAACAGTATCGATTTCAAAAATATATATTATTAATATCAACGATTATAAGCTACATTTCAAAACTCTGTCTGAACGAGTATAAAACTGCTGATGTACGCAGTTTTTTAAATGTGATCCAAAGAGAACTTTCAAACAGATTTAAATTATATAAAGAAAATATGTTTTGCCTAGAGAGCGTTCTTTTAGATCCACGATTTAAAAGACTAGCATTTCAAAATGAATCCACATACAAACTTGCTTGTATACATCTAGTTTCGGTACCCACAGCACAAGGAACGCAAAATTCGCTATGGCGAAAATTTGATGACAAAGTCAACAGTGTAAGAGCCCAGCAAAGCTATGTAGCTGCAGGCATTAACGAAATGGATAAGTATTTACAACATGTAAATATACCCAGAACTGCTGACCCTCTCAATTGGTGGAAGGAAAAGAATGATTTACATCCCAGAATCTGGAGATAGTGAATCAACGATTGAGTAGAGTGGCCACTTATATGGAAATATTTTCAGATATGATTTTATGGTTTATTTTTAAATTTATATTATATGCTATATTATATTTTGAAAGTAATGTTATATTATATTAGATTTAAGCTTATTATTATTAATAAAACAACAAAAAATAGCAATTTACTTTATACTTTTGCAACCATAAAAAAGTTGCTTGAAGTGGCTCTTTTGAGTGGCTCTTAAAGAGCGACTCTTTAAAGTGAGTGAGTTTTACGGAGCTGGCTCACTTCAAAGAGCCATTTTGCCCATCACTACATATACTAGACACTCATATGATGAGTCACTATACTATACTACAATGCATGTGCTCGATATTGTCATGAAGCAATCATTCTGTAAACATAAAGCACTTAATCAATTAAACCACTTAAGTCACGCGAATCATAGTTAACCTAGTGAAATATATCTTCTTGCATCAAGATAATCATTCCATCAACACCTAAATCGCCAAGCAATTAGCATTCGAACGATTAAAACAAAGCCCAAGATTGATTCCGATAATAATCATCTTCCATTAAGACCACCTGTGTAAACAAACTCGCGACAAAGTCGATCCCAAGAATGATCATCTTCGATTATGAAGATCAACCACCTGAATAAACAAATCTGTGACAAATTTGCAAATTTCTTAGGATGATCTCAACGATGATCATCAAAGATGATCGGTTCAATTAGGAAAAATATAAACATCAATAATTGATATTCGGGATGAAACTATGCATGGAATAGAAAAGTAGAATAATATAAATCAAAACTTTTCAATTAAAATGCACAGGTGATGAATGACAATAGACTATTGAGTAAACTGACTTAGGGTATAAAAGGAGCAACCCCATTGAAACTCATTCATTCAGATTTTAGTCCGGGTCCAACTCGCGAATTTCGTTTAGCGGAGTGGGAATTGAGAATAAGAGATAAAGTAAAAGTACATAAATAAAATTTATATTTGAAATATTCAGAAAGTGTATAAAATATTGTGATAACCTGTGAAATAAACCCTATAACTTGTTTTCATTGTAAATAATTGGGTCAAGCCCATTACAGTCAAAGAAGAGTGGTGTCAGAAGTGGGATAGTTAATATAACTATCGATGGATACGAACATAATAAGAAAGTTACAGTGAATTAAAACAAGTTGGTGAAAGTTTCACTTAGATATAGACAAATTTAAAATCCTGGGAAAAATCATCATTTTCGTTTCTTTGTGAAGTCAAGAAGAAAACTTGTTCTTCTGGAAAAAATCAGAAGTGTGGAAGGAAACTATTCTTTACTAAGTCAACTTTATCAATGCGAAGCCGAGAAGTACTGTTGGACGAAAGAAAAACTATTGCTTTGAAAGGATCGGAAACCAAGAGGAATCTAGTTCATCTCTATCCTGCAGCACGAAAAATTTTACTATGTAAGTTAATTTTTGTGTCTGAATTTTTAAGTAAAGCAAAAGTAAATTAAAACTGTAAGGTAAATTAAAGATTCATATTATTTTGAAAAGGAAATTTTAAATTATATTGTTCAAAAATGTCAAACCCAAATATATTAGAGCCAATCTCAACTCACCCCGCTAACGACTATATGCAATCGGTCTCTGAAATTCTTAACGAAAAAGTCAGTTTATCAATTCTGCTAAAGTTCATCAAACCTTTTAACGGGGATAGGGATAAATTAAACTCATATCTAACCGGTTGTAATCGCGCGTTTAAATTGGCATATCCTGAGCAAGAGCTAGTTCTATTGGATTATGCCATCACGCAATTAGAAGGCAAAGCAGAAATTGCTGTTTCAAATCACATATTCCAAACTTGGTCCGAATTGTCAGATTTTCTTAAACTCTTATACGGAGATAAAAAAAACACTATAATCACCTTTTGATTGAGTTGCAGTAGTGCAAACATTGACCTAAAGAAACCGTTTCTCAGTTCATCGTTCGATTGGAAACCGCGGCAAAGAATTTAATCGTTTGTGTACGCCAATCGATCGATGATGAAACAGAAATAAAGGGACGCATAGCTGCAATGGACGATTCAATATTGCATACTTTCAACCTGAATATTGATCCCTCAATCAGTAACATACTTAGAGCTAGAAACGTTCGAAACCTATCCGAAGCGATGCAAGTTTCAATCGAAGAGGAAAAAATTTCAAACTTATTGAAACCAAAACAAACCCATTACAATATTAATAATTCAACCAATATTACAAAATTTTGTAAAATCTGTTAACTTAAAAATCATAGCACATCAGAATGTTTCCGGGTAAATAAGCCCCAAAATCAATATAAAATTAATGTTGCGTCAGAAAAAATTTGCAATTATTGTAAAAACAAAGGGCATACTATTCAAGAGTGTAGAAAACGGGCTTATAAAAACAGAATGCAGGCTTCTATGACAAATCAGAGTTCATCAGTTCATCACAAATATTCTCAAAACTCTAAATTAGAGTCATTTCCAAAAAACGGGATAAATACCCCGAACGCAAATTTTCGGGAAATATCGGATATTTTGAGCAAAAACCCATAAATAACATAGCATATTTCGAAAGTTTGAGTGGCTTATATTTAAAAGTAAAATGTCCCAATTCTAAAATCATATACTTCTGCTTTTTAATCGATACTGGAGCTTCAATTTCAATAGTCAAAGGAACCACGTTAGTCGAAAAAACTCTTGTTAATATTGATGAGCCGCTCAAATTACAATGAATATCTTCATCCATTAAAGCTGTGGGAACAACTTCTCTAAATTTCCGTCTTCAAAATTTAAGCGCTACACATAAATTTTATGTTGTTATTAAATCCACACACATCCCATATGACGGCCTACTCGGAAATGATTTCCTTTTAGATCATTGTTGTGTCTTAGACTTTGGCAGGAAAATATTGCGAACAAGTTCGGTTAGTGTCCAACTGCATCTTACAACTAATAATGATGAACTAGAAAGCGATGAATCTCACGAGGGTAATAACTCAACAATGCAAGGATCTTCAGGCGATCCAAATAATAAAGAACATTGTATCTCCAATATCATTAACGCAAATCAAGAATCTTTAGCAAATTCCGGGTCTTACGAAACGGATGGTATTGAGTTCCTGCACTCTAAAACATTCTCAAGTAAAGCAAGGTCTCCCCCAGACCAAAGTGATGGAGAACAATGTATCCTCAAGACCATCAACGCAAACCGAGAATCTTTAGTAGATTCCGAGTCTTGCGAAATGGATGGTATCGAGTTCCTTAGCCCTCAAACATCATCAAACAAAGCATTTAAAGCGAGGTCTATCAATTTGGTCAAAGTAAATATTGCAAATCCCGAAACCAAAGAAGGTATCGTAAAGAAAAAAGAACTAAGCCCAGGTATTTATTTGGGTGAAAGTCTAAGTAAAATTGATGACCACAACCAAGCCGTAGTCTCAATTATAAACATCACGGAAAATGATGCAAATTTAAACGAAATCATCGCATATCTAGAACCTATAACAGAATTGCAAGAGTCAATTCCAACAACAAATTTCGTTCAAAACTCAAACGATCATCACATAGATCGTCTATCTCGACTCAAGGAGGTTTTGAGGTTAGATCATCTGAATGAAGGAGAAACAAAATCGATATTGAATTTAGTATTCGAATATTCTGATAATTTTACCTTGATGGAGATAAATTATCTAGTACGCAATTATATCAGCACGAAATAAATCTCACTGACAGTAGAGCCATTGTAGCGAAAACTTACCGATGCCCCGAAATTCATAAAGATGAAGTTAATATACAAATAAACAAAATGCTTGAACAAAATATAATCCAGCCATCAAATTCTCCATGGTCCGCACCGCTTTGGGTCGTACCTAAGAAACAAGACGCTTCTGGAAAAATAAAATGGAGAGTCGTAATTGATTATCGAATGTTGAACAGTGTTTCAGAATCTGACGTATTTCCCATTCCAAATATAACAGACATTTTAGATCAATTGGAACATTCAAAGTATTTTACAAACTTAGATCTTGCTAGTGGATTTCACCAAATTAATATGAAATCAGAAGACCGACCTAAAACAGCCTTTAGCACACCGACTGGGCATTACGAATATGTAAGAATGCCTTTTGGGCTCAAGAATGCTCCCGCCACATTTCAGCGATTAATGAATCCCGTTTTATCTGGTCTACAAGGACTTCAATGCTTTGTCTATTTAGATGACATAGTTATATACGCTAGTTCTATTCGAGATCATGAAATCAAGCTAAAAAATGTATTCGATCGAATAAGATCCAGCGGTTTGAAGCTAGAACCACTCAAGTGTGAATTCAGCGACGAGAAGTTGTAGACTTAGGTCACGTTATATCCGAAAAGGGAGTTCTCCCTAATCCAGAAAAAATTAAAGTTGTTCTAAATTTCCCTGTTCCCAAAACTCCAAAAGGAATAAAATCATTTCTCGGATTATGTGGTTATTATCGCAGATTTATCGAGAATTTCTCCAAAATCACAAAACCACTCACGAAACTTCTCCGAAAAGATGCAAAATTCAATTGGACTGAAGAACAAACCGAAGCCTTTGAAATATTAAAATCAAAACTAGTGTCTGCACCTATTCTACAATATCCAGACTTCTCTAAGGAGTTTATCGTAACTACCAATGCATCTAGTTATGCTATTGGTGCTGTCTTAAGCCAGATGAGTGATGAAAAAGTAGACTTACCCATATCATATGCAAGTCGTACTCTAAAAAGGGAAGAATCAAATTACAGTACAACCGAGAGAGAATTATTAGCAATCGTCTGGGCAGTCCAAAATTTTCTTCCCTACCTATACGGTACAAAATTTAAAATAATCACCGATCACCGACCATTAATTTGGTTACGTAATTGTAAAGACCCTGGAAGTAAATTCATCAGATGGAGATTAAAACTAGAAGAATTCGACTACGATATTATCGATAAAGATGGCCGAATAAATTCCAATGCAGACGCCTTATCAAGAATAGAGTCAAAGAGTGAAGCTGATGAAGTAGTTGCAAAAATTATGCTTGCCAGTGTAGAAGATACTTATCACGACTATATAAAATTCTTTTACAATTCAATGACCCCGAAAATATATGACTATAATGATGTCTACGGTTCCATAGATTCAACCAAGTCCCATGCTGCTTATACAACGGCAATAGATAAAGAAGACCAAAATCACTATTCAACACTATTCCTTGATCGAAGTCTTAACAAAGAAGTTATTTTAAATAAAACCTATTCCCTATACGATGTAGAAAAATCGACAACGAAATTCAAACAAAACATATATCATTGTTTCGTGAAACATTCATTCTTCGAAAAACCATCCTACCAAGATTTCTTTTAAAACCTTAAGAAAGCACTCAAACAATACAAAGTTAATGAAATCAATATCCCAAATCCTGCTGATTCTTTCAATCAATTTAACTACAATAAATTACGAGACATTATTCAATTCATTTTCCGCAACGAGAAAATAAAAATAAATGTATTTCATAATAAAATAATATTCCCAAACGAGGCTCAAATTCCTGAAATTTTAAAACAATTTCATGATTCCCCATCATCAGGTCACACTGGATTCCATAAAACTTACAACAAAAGTCAAGCAATATTACAAGTGGAAACACATGAAAAGAAATATAAAATCATACATCAAGAACTGTGCTTCATGTCAATTGAATAAGACTTCTCGAAGGTTAAGTAAAACCCCAATGGAAATAACATCCACAGCCAATGTTCCATTTGAAAAAATTAGTAGGGACATCGTAGGTCCGCTCCCTATTACTGAACGAGGAAATCGATTCATTTTGACTTTACAAGATGACCTAACAAAATTTTCCGATGCATACCCCATACCAAATCACGAAGCGAAAACAATCGCAAATGAACTATTAAAATTTATAGTACGTTTCGGAATTCCAAACAAATCCTCACCGATCAAGGCTCGGATTTTACCTCAATCCTCATTAAAGATGTGGCTAAATTATTTCACATTCAATTATTAAATACCACTGTTTATCATCCTCAATCCAACGGTGCACTTGAAAGATCACATTCAACTCTTAAGGACTACTTAAAACACTACATAAGTAACCTACAAAACGATTGGGATGAATATGTTCCCTTAGCCATGTTTTCCTACAATACAGCTGTTCACTCAACTACCAAATTCACTCCATACAAATTGGTATACGAAACAAAACCTACATTACCCAGTTCAATAACACAAGTACCGGAATTAAGATATACATATGACTCTTACATAGAGCAGCTAAAATACAAATTAAACAAATCATTTGAGATAGCAAGGCAAAATATAATAAAATCAAAGGAAACTAGCAAAACTTACTGCGATAAGAAAATCCATGATCCAAATTATACAAAAGGTGACTTTGTTCTAATGAAAAGCAATATTAATAAATCAGGAATGACAAAGAAACTTACACCGAATTGGAAAGGTCTATATGAAATAGTCGATATAAATGACAATAAGAAAAATATAGTTATCCGAATCAAAAAGAATAAAAATTTAAAAGTCCATACCAATCAACTAAAACCAACCTCTCTTACAGGTTGAAATACTGTATCATCGTATGCTTAAGCATATTTATTGAGGTATCTCCAAAAGAGGCGAACCAAAAATACGAAGTGCAACGGATAACTAATGGAAGTGTATTCTCCTACGAGCATATTGGAGACACCAAGTTCTACTCAGATTATCTAAAAATTGTCACACACATAGACATTGATTCATATAGCGAGAGAGTGAATTTAATCAAACGAATATCAAAATTATCTTTCAAATTATGTGAGAGTATATCCAAAGATCATGTTAAATTATACTGCAATCTTTTGATTGAAGTATAATTTCATGAATTTACGCATCGTAAATAGGTCTGTTCCCGTACTACGATTAATTGCAATTAATTGCAATGAAGCGTACTAAAACGGAGTACAAAAAACGGCTTCATTGCAATTAATCGCAATTAATTGTAGTACGGGAACAGATCTAATATTAAAATGCCTAATATAATGAGAAAGGAAGAATCTATAAAAGATATGTTAGGGAGTACAATATCAAAACGAGGAATTTTAAATATTGTAGGCTCAGTTTCTAAGTTTTTATTCGGGACCATGGACTCCAATGATGCAGAATATTACGATAACGTTATTCATAAAGTAGAAAAAGACGATGCCGATATACAACTGTTAATACAAGACCAAATTTATGTAATCAAAACTACAATAATCAACTTCAACGACACAATTTCTCAAATAAAAATATCCGAAAAACAACTAAATGCGAACATCGCCCGTTTCAATTCATTTTTAGACGTACAAAGTCATATTAACAAACAAAATTACCTGAATGAGGAAATTATCGAACACATAAACCTTCTAACTTACCTGTTAAATGAAATTGATATTAAATTCGAAGAAATAATTGACATAATACTATCTGCAAGAAAAAATACCATACATCCCAGTCTCATAAGTCCAAGAAGACTACTAAAAGAGCTCGAAACTTCCAAACATTTGAAAAGTTGTTTAGAATATCCTACAGAGTTAAAAATTCAGAATATAAACCAAATTCTTGATATTTCTCAGATACAATATTCATTTATCCACCAACGAATGATATTCGTCATTCAATCTATACCAATCTATACCACCTCATACCATTGCCGATTCCACACTTCAATCTATACCACCTCATACCATTGCCGATTCCACACGAAAATCAACAAACCAATGCATATATAGAACCAAATTTCAAATATTTAGCTGTATCAACCAATAAAATGCAATATGCTCAACTTCAAAATTTGGATAATTGCAAACAATTACAATATAATCGCTACATTTGCGAAAATTACATCATTTACGCGACGTTAAACAAGCCCATTTGCGAAATCTCTTTGCTCACTAACGTCAATCGGAAATTACCCAAAGACTGTTAAACAAAATGTTTGACTGGAAAGGTGGAAATCTGGCAAAACTTGCTCAATAACAAATGGATTTTCGTCGTAAGTGATCCACAAATGCTTACAATCGCTTGTAAAAAGGATATAAAAGATATCGAAATCTCGAGAACCGGTATACTGTCCTTAGGGAAAGATTGCAAGGCATATTCTTCACAAACGCAGTTAGTCACAAACGATGAAATTATTGTTCAGTACGAAAATATAATACCAAAGCTGAATATCGTAGCAGATGACAGTTGTGAAAAGAGCAAACTAAACAAAAAAAAACCTACAATTCTATCTTGATGAGGTTCACCTGTCTAACATAAAGCTTGATGACCTAAATATTGCTTCCCATAAATTAGACGATTTAAATCAACAAATTAATAACTTACATACCCAGCCTCATTTCTATCGATATGGAAATATATATAAATACGTAATCATAATCATTTCATCAATCATAATAGTCTACATACTGTATAAACTGTACAGCTGTATTAAACCACTGCCTCTGAATTTCTTGAGAATCGACCGCCAATGCTGTTGTAGAACAATAACTGTAAATCAATACAATCAACCTGCCGCACCTAGAGCTCGTAGTATAGACTTAGAGCTAAGTACAATACCTATCACATCAGCTGAAGAAACGACTATTGATCCCAGAACTCCATTACGCCAAAAGAAAACATTAAAACCGCGATATAGATCTTCATTAGGCAGACTAAGCTAATTAAAATTTCAATATAATTTTCGTCTTTTCTAAGGGGGATGTTGTTATGTGACACTCATGTGATGAGTCACATATACTAGACACTCATATGATGAGTCACTATACTATACTACAATGCATGTGCTCGATATTGTCATGAAGCAATCATTCTGTCAACATAAAGCACTTAATCAATTAAACCACTTAAGTCACGCGAATCATAGTTAACCTAGTGAAATATATCTTCTTGCATCAAGATAATCATTCCATCAACACCTAAATCGCCAAGCAATTAGCATTCGAACGATTAAAACAAAGCCCAAGATTGATTCCGATAATAATCATCTTCCATTAAGACCACCTGTGTAAACAAACTCGCGACAAAGTCGATCCCAAGAATGATCATCTTCGATTATGAAGATCAACCACCTGAATAAACAAATCTGTGACAAATTTGCAAATTTCTTAGGATGATCTCAACGATGATCATCAAAGATGATCGGTTCAATTAGGAAAAATATAAACATCAATAATTGATATTCGGGATGAAACTATGCATGGAATAGAAAAGTAGAATAATATAAATCAAAACTTTTCAATTAAAATGCACAGGTGATGAATGACAATAGACTATTGAGTAAACTGACTTAGGGTATAAAAGGAGCAACCCCATTGAAACTCATTCATTCAGATTTTAGTCCGGGTCCAACTCGCGAATTTCGTTTAGCGGAGTGGGAATTGAGAATAAGAGATAAAGTAAAAGTACATAAATAAAATTTATATTTGAAATATTCAGAAAGTGTATAAAATATTGTGATAACCTGTGAAATAAACCCTATAACTTGTTTTCATTGTAAATAATTGGGTCAAGCCCATTACAGTCAAAGAAGAGTGGTGTCAGAAGTGGGATAGTTAATATAACTATCGATGGATACGAACATAATAAGAAAGTTACAGTGAATTAAAACAAGTTGGTGAAAGTTTCACTTAGATATAGACAAATTTAAAATCCTGGGAAAAATCATCATTTTCGTTTCTTTGTGAAGTCAAGAAGAAAACTTGTTCTTCTGGAAAAAATCAGAAGTGTGGAAGGAAACTATTCTTTACTAAGTCAACTTTATCAATGCGAAGCCGAGAAGTACTGTTGGACGAAAGAAAAACTATTGCTTTGAAAGGATCGGAAACCAAGAGGAATCTAGTTCATATCCAGCTCTATCCTGCAGCACGAAAAATTTTACTATGTAAGTTAATTTTTGTGTCTGAATTTTTAAGTAAAGCAAAAGTAAATTAAAACTGTAAGGTAAATTAAAGATTCATATTATTTTGAAAAGGAAATTTTAAATTATATTGTTCAAAAATGTCAAACCCAAATATATTAGAGCCAAGCTCAACTCACCCCGCTAACGACTATATGCAATCGGTCTCTGAAATTCTTAACGAAAAAGTCAGTTTATCAATTCTGCTAAAGTTCATCAAACCTTTTAACGGGGATAGGGATAAATTAAACTCATATCTAACCGGTTGTAATCGCGCGTTTAAATTGGCATATCCTGAGCAAGAGCTAGTTCTATTGGATTATGCCATCACGCAATTAGAAGGCAAAGCAGAAATTGCTGTTTCAAATCACATATTCCAAACTTGGTCCGAATTGTCAGATTTTCTTAAACTCTTATACGGAGATAAAAAAAACACTATAATCACCTTTTGATTGAGTTGCAGTAGTGCAAACATTGACCTAAAGAAACCGTTTCTCAGTTCATCGTTCGATTGGAAACCGCGGCAAAGAATTTAATCGTTTGTGTACGCCAATCGATCGATGATGAAACAGAAATAAAGGGACGCATAGCTGCAATGGACGATTCAATATTGCATACTATCAACCTGAATATTGATCCCTCAATCAGTAACATACTTAGAGCTAGAAACGTTCGAAACCTATCCGAAGCGATGCAAGTTTCAATCGAAGAGGAAAAAATTTCAAACTTATTGAAACCAAAACAAACCCATTACAATATTAATAATTCAACCAATATTACAAAATTTTGTAAAATCTGTTAACTTAAAAATCATAGCACATCAGAATGTTTCCGGGTAAATAAGCCCCAAAATCAATATAAAATTAATGTTGCGTCAGAAAAAATTTGCAATTATTGTAAAAACAAAGGGCATACTATTCAAGAGTGTAGAAAACGGGCTTATAAAAACAGAATGCAGGCTTCTATGACAAATCAGAGTTCATCAGTTCATCACAAATATTCTCAAAACTCTAAATTAGAGTCATTTCCAAAAAACGGGATAAATACCCCGAACGCAAATTTTCGGGAAATATCGGATATTTTGAGCAAAAACCCATAAATAACATAGCATATTTCGAAAGTTTGAGTGGCTTATATTTAAAAGTAAAATGTCCCAATTCTAAAATCATATACTTCTGCTTTTTAATCGATACTGGAGCTTCAATTTCAATAGTCAAAGGAACCACGTTAGTCGAAAAAACTCTTGTTAATATTGATGAGCCGCTCAAATTACAATGAATATCTTCATCCATTAAAGCTGTGGGAACAACTTCTCTAAATTTCCGTCTTCAAAATTTAAGCGCTACACATAAATTTTATGTTGTTATTAAATCCACACACATCCCATATGACGGCCTACTCGGAAATGATTTCCTTTTAGATCATTGTTGTGTCTTAGACTTTGGCAGGAAAATATTGCGAACAAGTTCGGTTAGTGTCCAACTGCATCTTACAACTAATAATGATGAACTAGAAAGCGATGAATCTCACGAGGGTAATAACTCAACAATGCAAGGATCTTCAGGCGATCCAAATAATAAAGAACATTGTATCTCCAATATCATTAACGCAAATCAAGAATCTTTAGCAAATTCCGGGTCTTACGAAACGGATGGTATTGAGTTCCTGCACTCTAAAACATTCTCAAGTAAAGCAAGGTCTCCCCCAGACCAAAGTGATGGAGAACAATGTATCCTCAAGACCATCAACGCAAACCGAGAATCTTTAGTAGATTCCGAGTCTTGCGAAATGGATGGTATCGAGTTCCTTAGCCCTCAAACATCATCAAACAAAGCATTTAAAGCGAGGTCTATCAATTTGGTCAAAGTAAATATTGCAAATCCCGAAACCAAAGAAGGTATCGTAAAGAAAAAAGAACTAAGCCCAGGTATTTATTTGGGTGAAAGTCTAAGTAAAATTGATGACCACAACCAAGCCGTAGTCTCAATTATAAACATCACGGAAAATGATGCAAATTTAAACGAAATCATCGCATATCTAGAACCTATAACAGAATTGCAAGAGTCAATTCCAACAACAAATTTCGTTCAAAACTCAAACGATCATCACATAGATCGTCTATCTCGACTCAAGGAGGTTTTGAGGTTAGATCATCTGAATGAAGGAGAAACAAAATCGATATTGAATTTAGTATTCGAATATTCTGATAATTTTACCTTGATGGAGATAAATTATCTAGTACGCAATTATATCAGCACGAAATAAATCTCACTGACAGTAGAGCCATTGTAGCGAAAACTTACCGATGCCCCGAAATTCATAAAGATGAAGTTAATATACAAATAAACAAAATGCTTGAACAAAATATAATCCAGCCATCAAATTCTCCATGGTCCGCACCGCTTTGGGTCGTACCTAAGAAACAAGACGCTTCTGGAAAAATAAAATGGAGAGTCGTAATTGATTATCGAATGTTGAACAGTGTTTCAGAATCTGACGTATTTCCCATTCCAAATATAACAGACATTTTAGATCAATTGGAACATTCAAAGTATTTTACAACCTTAGATCTTGCTAGTGGATTTCACCAAATTAATATGAAATCAGAAGACCGACCTAAAACAGCCTTTAGCACACCGACTGGGCATTACGAATATGTAAGAATGCCTTTTGGGCTCAAGAATGCTCCCGCCACATTTCAGCGATTAATGAATCCCGTTTTATCTGGTCTACAAGGACTTCAATGCTTTGTCTATTTAGATGACATAGTTATATACGCTAGTTCTATTCGAGATCATGAAATCAAGCTAAAAAATGTATTCGATCGAATAAGATCCAGCGGTTTGAAGCTAGAACCACTCAAGTGTGAATTCAGCGACGAGAAGTTGTAGACTTAGGTCACGTTATATCCGAAAAGGGAGTTCTCCCTAATCCAGAAAAAATTAAAGTTGTTCTAAATTTCCCTGTTCCCAAAACTCCAAAAGGAATAAAATCATTTCTCGGATTATGTGGTTATTATCGCAGATTTATCGAGAATTTCTCCAAAATCACAAAACCACTCACGAAACTTCTCCGAAAAGATGCAAAATTCAATTGGACTGAAGAACAAACCGAAGCCTTTGAAATATTAAAATCAAAACTAGTGTCTGCACCTATTCTACAATATCCAGACTTCTCTAAGGAGTTTATCGTAACTACCAATGCATCTAGTTATGCTATTGGTGCTGTCTTAAGCCAGATGAGTGATGAAAAAGTAGACTTACCCATATCATATGCAAGTCGTACTCTAAAAAGGGAAGAATCAAATTACAGTACAACCGAGAGAGAATTATTAGCAATCGTCTGGGCAGTCCAAAATTTTCTTCCCTACCTATACGGTACAAAATTTAAAATAATCACCGATCACCGACCATTAATTTGGTTACGTAATTGTAAAGACCCTGGAAGTAAATTCATCAGATGGAGATTAAAACTAGAAGAATTCGACTACGATATTATCGATAAAGATGGCCGAATAAATTCCAATGCAGACGCCTTATCAAGAATAGAGTCAAAGAGTGAAGCTGATGAAGTAGTTGCAAAAATTATGCTTGCCAGTGTAGAAGATACTTATCACGACTATATAAAATTCTTTTACAATTCAATGACCCCGAAAATATATGACTATAATGATGTCTACGGTTCCATAGATTCAACCAAGTCCCATGCTGCTTATACAACGGCAATAGATAAAGAAGACCAAAATCACTATTCAACACTATTCCTTGATCGAAGTCTTAACAAAGAAGTTATTTTAAATAAAACCTATTCCCTATACGATGTAGAAAAATCGACAACGAAATTCAAACAAAACATATATCATTGTTTCGTGAAACATTCATTCTTCGAAAAACCATCCTACCAAGATTTCTTTTAAAACCTTAAGAAAGCACTCAAACAATACAAAGTTAATGAAATCAATATCCCAAATCCTGCTGATTCTTTCAATCAATTTAACTACAATAAATTACGAGACATTATTCAATTCATTTTCCGCAACGAGAAAATAAAAATAAATGTATTTCATAATAAAATAATATTCCCAAACGAGGCTCAAATTCCTGAAATTTCAAAACAATTTCATGATTCCCCATCATCAGGTCACACTGGATTCCATAAAACTTACAACAAAAGTCAAGCAATATTACAAGTGGAAACACATGAAAAGAAATATAAAATCATACATCAAGAACTGTGCTTCATGTCAATTGAATAAGACTTCTCGAAGGTTAAGTAAAACCCCAATGGAAATAACATCCACAGCCAATGTTCCATTTGAAAAAATTAGTAGGGACATCGTAGGTCCGCTCCCTATTACTGAACGAGGAAATCGATTCATTTTGACTTTACAAGATGACCTAACAAAATTTTCCGATGCATACCCCATACCAAATCACGAAGCGAAAACAATCGCAAATGAACTATTAAAATTTATAGTACGTTTCGGAATTCCAAACAAATCCTCACCGATCAAGGCTCGGATTTTACCTCAATCCTCATTAAAGATGTGGCTAAATTATTTCACATTCAATTATTAAATACCACTGTTTATCATCCTCAATCCAACGGTGCACTTGAAAGATCACATTCAACTCTTAAGGACTACTTAAAACACTACATAAGTAACCTACAAAACGATTGGGATGAATATGTTCCCTTAGCCATGTTTTCCTACAATACAGCTGTTCACTCAACTACCAAATTCACTCCATACAAATTGGTATACGAAACAAAACCTACATTACCCAGTTCAATAACACAAGTACCGGAATTAAGATATACATATGACTCTTACATAGAGCAGCTAAAATACAAATTAAACAAATCATTTGAGATAGCAAGGCAAAATATAATAAAATCAAAGGAAACTAGCAAAACTTACTGCGATAAGAAAATCCATGATCCAAATTATACAAAAGGTGACTTTGTTCTAATGAAAAGCAATATTAATAAACCAGGAATGACAAAGAAACTTACACCGAATTGGAAAGGTCTATATGAAATAGTCGATATAAATGACAATAAGAAAAATATAGTTATCCGAATCAAAAAGAATAAAAATTTAAAAGTCCATACCAATCAACTAAAACCAACCTCTCTTACAGGTTGAAATACTGTATCATCGTATGCTTAAGCATATTTATTGAGGTATCTCCAAAAGAGGCGAACCAAAAATACGAAGTGCAACGGATAACTAATGGAAGTGTATTCTCCTACGAGCATATTGGAGACACCAAGTTCTACTCAGATTATCTAAAAATTGTCACACACATAGACATTGATTCATATAGCGAGAGAGTGAATTTAATCAAACGAATATCAAAATTATCTTTCAAATTATGTGAGAGTATATCCAAAGATCATGTTAAATTATACTGCAATCTTTTGATTGAAGTATAATTTCATGAATTTACGCATCGTAAATAGGTCTGTTCCCGTACTACGATTAATTGCAATTAATTGCAATGAAGCGTACTAAAACGGAGTACAAAAAACGGCTTCATTGCAATTAATCGCAATTAATTGTAGTACGGGAACAGATCTAATATTAAAATGCCTAATATAATGAGAAAGGAAGAATCTATAAAAGATATGTTAGGGAGTACAATATCAAAACGAGGAATTTTAAATATTGTAGGCTCAGTTTCTAAGTTTTTATTCGGGACCATGGACTCCAATGATGCAGAATATTACGATAACGTTATTCATAAAGTAGAAAAAGACGATGCCGATATACAACTGTTAATACAAGACCAAATTTATGTAATCAAAACTACAATAATCAACTTCAACGACACAATTTCTCAAATAAAAATATCCGAAAAACAACTAAATGCGAACATCGCCCGTTTCAATTCATTTTTAGACGTACAAAGTCATATTAACAAACAAAATTACCTGAATGAGGAAATTATCGAACACATAAACCTTCTAACTTACCTGTTAAATGAAATTGATATTAAATTCGAAGAAATAATTGACATAATACTATCTGCAAGAAAAAATACCATACATCCCAGTCTCATAAGTCCAAGAAGACTACTAAAAGAGCTCGAAACTTCCAAACATTTGAAAAGTTGTTTAGAATATCCTACAGAGTTAAAAATTCAGAATATAAACCAAATTCTTGATATTTCTCAGATACAATATTCATTTATCCACCAACGAATGATATTCGTCATTCAATCTATACCAATCTATACCACCTCATACCATTGCCGATTCCACACTTCAATCTATACCACCTCATACCATTGCCGATTCCACACGAAAATCAACAAACCAATGCATATATAGAACCAAATTTCAAATATTTAGCTGTATCAACCAATAAAATGCAATATGCTCAACTTCAAAATTTGGATAATTGCAAACAATTACAATATAATCGCTACATTTGCGAAAATTACATCATTTACGCGACGTTAAACAAGCCCATTTGCGAAATCTCTTTGCTCACTAACGTCAATCGGAAATTACCCAAAGACTGTTAAACAAAATGTTTGACTGGAAAGGTGGAAATCTGGCAAAACTTGCTCAATAACAAATGGATTTTCGTCGTAAGTGATCCACAAATGCTTACAATCGCTTGTAAAAAGGATATAAAAGATATCGAAATCTCGAGAACCGGTATACTGTCCTTAGGGAAAGATTGCAAGGCATATTCTTCACAAACGCAGTTAGTCACAAACGATGAAATTATTGTTCAGTACGAAAATATAATACCAAAGCTGAATATCGTAGCAGATGACAGTTGTGAAAAGAGCAAACTAAACAAAAAAAAAACCTACAATTCTATCTTGATGAGGTTCACCTGTCTAACATAAAGCTTGATGACCTAAATATTGCTTCCCATAAATTAGACGATTTAAATCAACAAATTAATAACTTACATACCCAGCCTCATTTCTATCGATATGGAAATATATATAAATACGTAATCATAATCATTTCATCAATCATAATAGTCTACATACTGTATAAACTGTACAGCTGTATTAAACCACTGCCTCTGAATTTCTTGAGAATCGACCGCCAATGCTGTTGTAGAACAATAACTGTAAATCAATACAATCAACCTGCCGCACCTAGAGCTCGTAGTATAGACTTAGAGCTAAGTACAATACCTATCACATCAGCTGAAGAAACGACTATTGATCCCAGAACTCCATTACGCCAAAAGAAAACATTAAAACCGCGATATAGATCTTCATTAGGCAGACTAAGCTAATTAAAATTTCAATATAATTTTCGTCTTTTCTAAGGGGGATGTTGTTATGTGACACTCATGTGATGAGTCACATATACTAGACACTCATATGATGAGTCACTATACTATACTACAATGCATGTGCTCGATATTGTCATGAAGCAATCATTCTGTAAACATAAAGCACTTAATCAATTAAACCACTTAAGTCACGCGAATCATAGTTAACCTAGTGAAATATATCTTCTTGCATCAAGATAATCATTCCATCAACACCTAAATCGCCAAGCAATTAGCATTCGAACGATTAAAACAAAGCCCAAGATTGATTCCGATAATAATCATCTTCCATTAAGACCACCTGTGTAAACAAACTCGCGACAAAGTCGATCCCAAGAATGATCATCTTCGATTATGAAGATCAACCACCTGAATAAACAAATCTGTGACAAATTTGCAAATTTCTTAGGATGATCTCAACGATGATCATCAAAGATGATCGGTTCAATTAGGAAAAATATAAACATCAATAATTGATATTCGGGATGAAACTATGCATGGAATAGAAAAGTAGAATAATATAAATCAAAACTTTTCAATTAAAATGCACAGGTGATGAATGACAATAGACTATTGAGTAAACTGACTTAGGGTATAAAAGGAGCAACCCCATTGAAACTCATTCATTCAGATTTTAGTCCGGGTCCAACTCGCGAATTTCGTTTAGCGGAGTGGGAATTGAGAATAAGAGATAAAGTAAAAGTACATAAATAAAATTTATATTTGAAATATTCAGAAAGTGTATAAAATATTGTGATAACCTGTGAAATAAACCCTATAACTTGTTTTCATTGTAAATAATTGGGTCAAGCCCATTACAGACAAAGAAGAGTGGTGTCAGAAGTGGGATAGTTAATATAAATATCGATGGATACGAACATAATAAGAAAGTTACAGTGAATTAAAACAAGTTGGTGAAAGTTTCACTTAGATATAGACAAATTTAAAATCCTGGGAAAAATCATCATTTTCGTTTCTTTGTGAAGTCAAGAAGAAAACTTGTTCTTCTGGAAAAAATCAGAAGTGTGGAAGGAAACTATTCTTTACTAAGTCAACTTTATCAATGCGAAGCCGAGAAGTACTGTTGGACGAAAGAAAAACTATTGCTTTGAAAGGATCGGAAACCAAGAGGAATCTAGTTCATATCCAGCTCTATCCTGCAGCACGAAAAATTTTACTATGTAAGTTAATTTTTGTGTCTGAATTTTTAAGTAAAGCAAAAGTAAATTAAAACTGTAAGGTAAATTAAAGATTCATATTATTTTGAAAAGGAAATTTTAAATTATATTGTTCAAAAATGTCAAACCCAAATATATTAGAGCCAATCTCAACTCACCCCGCTAACGACTATATGCAATCGGTCTCTGAAATTCTTAACGAAAAAGTCAGTTTATCAATTCTGCTAAAGTTCATCAAACCTTTTAACGGGGATAGGGATAAATTAAACTCATATCTAACCGGTTGTAATCGCGCGTTTAAATTGGCATATCCTGAGCAAGAGCTAGTTCTATTGGATTATGCCATCACGCAATTAGAAGGCAAAGCAGAAATTGCTGTTTCAAATCACATATTCCAAACTTGGTCCGAATTGTCAGATTTTCTTAAACTCTTATACGGAGATAAAAAAAACACTATAATCACCTTTTGATTGAGTTGCAGTAGTGCAAACATTGACCTAAAGAAACCGTTTCTCAGTTCATCGTTCGATTGGAAACCGCGGCAAAGAATTTAATCGTTTGTGTATGCCAATCGATCGATGATGAAACAGAAATAAAGGGACGCATAGCTGCAATGGACGATTCAATATTGCATACTTTCAACCTGAATATTGATCCCTCAATCAGTAACATACTTAGGGCTAGAAACGTTCGAAACCTATCCGAAGCGATGCAAGTTTCAATCGAAGAGGAAAAAATTTCAAACTTATTGAAACCAAAACAAACCCATTACAATATTAATAATTCAACCAATATTACAAAATTTTGTAAAATCTGTTAACTTAAAAATCATAGCACATCAGAATGTTTCCGGGTAAATAAGCCCCAAAATCAATATAAAATTAATGTTGCGTCAGAAAAAATTTGCAATTATTGTAAAAACAAAGGGCATACTATTCAAGAGTGTAGAAAACGGGCTTATAAAAACAGAATGCAGGCTTCTATGACAAATCAGAGTTCATCAGTTCATCACAAATATTCTCAAAACTCTAAATTAGAGTCATTTCCAAAAAACGGGATAAATACCCCGAACGCAAATTTTCGGGAAATATCGGATATTTTGAGCAAAAACCCATAAATAACATAGCATATTTCGAAAGTTTGAGTGGCTTATATTTAAAAGTAAAATGTCCCAATTCTAAAATCATATACTTCTGCTTTTTAATCGATACTGGAGCTTCAATTTCAATAGTCAAAGGAACCACGTTAGTCGAAAAAACTCTTGTTAATATTGATGAGCCGCTCAAATTACAATGAATATCTTCATCCATTAAAGCTGTGGGAACAACTTCTCTAAATTTCCGTCTTCAAAATTTAAGCGCTACACATAAATTTTATGTTGTTATTAAATCCACACACATCCCATATGACGGCCTACTCGGAAATGATTTCCTTTTAGATCATTGTTGTGTCTTAGACTTTGGCAGGAAAATATTGCGAACAAGTTCGGTTAGTGTCCAACTGCATCTTACAACTAATAATGATGAACTAGAAAGCGATGAATCTCACGAGGGTAATAACTCAACAATGCAAGGATCTTCAGGCGATCCAAATAATAAAGAACATTGTATCTCCAATATCATTAACGCAAATCAAGAATCTTTAGCAAATTCCGGGTCTTACGAAACGGATGGTATTGAGTTCCTGCACTCTAAAACATTCTCAAGTAAAGCAAGGTCTCCCCCAGACCAAAGTGATGGAGAACAATGTATCCTCAAGACCATCAACGCAAACCGAGAATCTTTAGTAGATTCCGAGTCTTGCGAAATGGATGGTATCGAGTTCCTTAGCCCTCAAACATCATCAAACAAAGCATTTAAAGCGAGGTCTATCAATTTGGTCAAAGTAAATATTGCAAATCCCGAAACCAAAGAAGGTATCGTAAAGAAAAAAGAACTAAGCCCAGGTATTTATTTGGGTGAAAGTCTAAGTAAAATTGATGACCACAACCAAGCCTTAGTCTCAATTATAAACATCACGGAAAATGATGCAAATTTAAACGAAATCATCGCATATCTAGAACCTATAACAGAATTGCAAGAGTCAATTCCAACAACAAATTTCGTTCAAAACTCAAACGATCATCACATAGATCGTCTATCTCGACTCAAGGAGGTTTTGAGGTTAGATCATCTGAATGAAGGAGAAACAAAATCGATATTGAATTTAGTATTCGAATATTCTGAAAATTTTACCTTGATGGAGATAAATTATCTAGTACGCAATTATATCAGCACGAAATAAATCTCACTGACAGTAGAGCCATTGTAGCGAAAACTAACCGATACCCCGAAATTCATAAAGATGAAGTTAATATACAAATAAACAAAATGCTTGAACAAAATATAATCCAGCCATCAAATTCTCCATGGTCTGCACCGCTTTGGGTCGTACCTAAGAAACAAGACGCTTCTGGAAAAATAAAATGGAGAGTCGTAATTGATTATCGAATGTTGAACAGTGTTTCAGAATCTGACGTATTTCCCATTCCAAATATAACAGACATTTTAGATCAATTGGAACATTCAAAGTATTTTACAACCTTAGATCTTGCTAGTGAATTTCACCAAATTAATATGAAATCAGAAGACCGACCTAAAACAGCCTTTAGCACACCGACTGGGCATTACGAATATGTAAGAATGCCTTTTGGGCTCAAGAATGCTCCCGCCACATTTCAGCGATTAATGAATCCCGTTTTATCTGGTCTACAAGGACTTCAATGCTTTGTCTATTTAGATGACATAGTTATATACGCTAGTTCTATTCGAGATCATGAAATCAAGCTAAAAAATGTATTCGATCGAATAAGATCCAGCGGTTTGAAGCTAGAACCACTCAAGTGTGAATTCAGCGACGAGAAGTTGTAGACTTAGGTCACGTTATATCCGAAAAGGGAGTTCTCCCTAATCCAGAAAAAATTAAAGTTGTTCTAAATTTCCCTGTTCCCAAAACTCCCAAAGGAATAAAATCATTTCTCGGATTATGTGGTTATTATCGCAGATTTATCGAGAATTTCTCCAAAATCACAAAACCACTCACGAAACTTCTCCGAAAAGATGCAAAATTCAATTGGACTGAAGAACAAACCGAAGCCTTTGAAATATTAAAATCAAAACTAGTGTCTGCACCTATTCTACAATATCCAGACTTCTCTAAGGAGTTTATCGTAACTACCAATGCATCTAGTTATGCTATTGGTGCTGTCTTAAGCCAGATGAGTGATGAAAAAGTAGACTTACCCATATCATATGCAAGTCGTACTCTAAAAAGGGAAGAATCAAATTACAGTACAACCGAGAGAGAATTATTAGCAATCGTCTGGGCAGTCCAAAATTTTCTTCCCTACCTATACGGTACAAAATTTAAAATAATCACCGATCACCGACCATTAATTTGGTTACGTAATTGTAAAGACCCTGGAAGTAAATTCATCAGATGGAGATTAAAACTAGAAGAATTCGACTACGATATTATCGATAAAGATGGCCGAATAAATTCCAATGCAGACGCCTTATCAAGAATAGAGTCAAAGAGTGAAGCTGATGAAGTAGTTGCAAAAATTATGCTTGCCAGTGTAGAAGATACTTATCACGACTATATAAAATTCTTTTACAATTCAATGACCCCGAAAATATATGACTATAATGATGTCTACGGTTCCATAGATTCAACCAAGTCCCATGCTGCTTATACAACGGCAATAGATAAAGAAGACCAAAATCACTATTCAACACTATTCCTTGATCGAAGTCTTAACAAAGAAGTTATTTTAAATAAAACCTATTCCCTATACGATGTAGAAAAATCGACAACGAAATTCAAACAAAACATATATCATTGTTTCGTGAAACATTCATTCTTCGAAAAACCATCCTACCAAGATTTCTTTTAAAACCTTAAGAAAGCACTCAAACAATACAAAGTTAATGAAATCAATATCCCAAATCCTGCTGATTCTTTCAATCAATTTAACTACAATAAATTACGAGACATTATTCAATTCATTTTCCGCAACGAGAAAATAAAAATAAATGTATTTCATAATAAAATAATATTCCCAAACGAGGCTCAAATTCCTGAAATTTTAAAACAATTTCATGATTCCCCATCATCAGGTCACACTGGATTCCATAAAACTTACAACAAAAGTCAAGCAATATTACAAGTGGAAACACATGAAAAGAAATATAAAATCATACATCAAGAACTGTGCTTCATGTCAATTGAGTAAGACTTCTCGAAGGTTAAGTAAAACCCCAATGGAAATAACATCCACAGCCAATGTTCCATTTGAAAAAATTAGTAGGGACATCGTAGGTCCGCTCCCTATTACTGAACGAGGAAATCGATTCATTTTGACTTTACAAGATGACCTAACAAAATTTTCCGATGCATACCCCATACCAAATCACGAAGCGAAAACAATCGCAAATGAACTATTAAAATTTATAGTACGTTTCGGAATTCCAAACAAATCCTCACCGATCAAGGCTCGGATTTTACCTCAATCCTCATTAAAGATGTGGCTAAATTATTTCACATTCAATTATTAAATACCACTGTTTATCATCCTCAATCCAACGGTGCACTTGAAAGATCACATTCAACTCTTAAGGACTACTTAAAACACTACATAAGTAACCTACAAAACGATTGGGATGAATATGTTCCCTTAGCCATGTTTTCCTACAATACAGCTGTTCACTCAACTACCAAATTCACTCCATACAAATTGGTATACGAAACAAAACCTACATTACCCAGTTCAATAACACAAGTACCGGAATTAAGATATAGATATGACTCTTACATAGAGCAGCTAAAATACAAATTAAACAAATCATTTGAGATAGCAAGGCAAAATATAATAAAATCAAAGGAAACTAGCAAAACTTACTGCGATAAGAAAATCCATGATCCAAATTATACAAAAGGTGACTTTGTTCTAATGAAAAGCAATATTAATAAACCAGGAATGACAAAGAAACTTACACCGAATTGGAAAGGTCTATATGAAATAGTCGATATAAATGACAATAAGAAAAATATAGTTATCCGAATCAAAAAGAATAAAAATTTAAAAGTCCATACCAATCAACTAAAACCAACCTCTCTTACAAGTTGAAATACTGTATCATCGTATGCTTAAGCATATTTATTGAGGTATCTCCAAAAGAGGCGAACCAAAAATACGAAGTGCAACGGATAACTAATGGAAGTGTATTCTCCTACGAGCATATTGGAGACACCAAGTTCTACTCAGATTATCTAAAAATTGTCACACACATAGACATTGATTCATATAGCGAGAGAGTGAATTTAATCAAACGAATATCAAAATTATCTTTCAAATTATGTGAGAGTATATCCAAAGATCATGTTAAATTATACTGCAATCTTTTGATTGAAGTATAATTTCATGAATTTACGCATCGTAAATAGGTCTGTTCCCGTACTACGATTAATTGCAATTAATTGCAATGAAGCGTACTAAAACGGAGTACAAAAAACGGCTTCATTGCAATTAATCGCAATTAATTGTAGTACGGGAACAGATCTAATATTAAAATGCCTAATATAATGAGAAAGGAAGAATCTATAAAAGATATGTTAGGGAGTACAATATCAAAACGAGGAATTTTAAATATTGTAGGCTCAGTTTCTAAGTTTTTATTCGGGACCATGGACTCCAATGATGCAGAATATTACGATAACGTTATTCATAAAGTAGAAAAAGACGATGCCGATATACAACTGTTAATACAAGACCAAATTTATGTAATCAAAACTACAATAATCAACTTCAACGACACAATTTCTCAAATAAAAATATCCGAAAAACAACTAAATGCGAACATCGCCCGTTTCAATTCATTTTTAGACGTACAAAGTCATATTAACAAACAAAATTACCTGAATGAGGAAATTATCGAACACATAAACCTTCTAACTTACCTGTTAAATGAAATTGATATTAAATTCGAAGAAATAATTGACATAATACTATCTGCAAGAAAAAATACCATACATCCCAGTCTCATAAGTCCAAGAAGACTACTAAAAGAGCTCGAAACTTCCAAACATTTGAAAAGTTGTTTAGAATATCCTACAGAGTTAAAAATTCAGAATATAAACCAAATTCTTGATATTTCTCAGATACAATATTCATTTATCCACCAACGAATGATATTCGTCATTCAATCTATACCAATCTATACCACCTCATACCATTGCCGATTCCACACTTCAATCTATACCACCTCATACCATTGCCGATTCCACACGAAAATCAACAAACCAATGCATATATAGAACCAAATTTCAAATATTTAGCTGTATCAACCAATAAAATGCAATATGCTCAACTTCAAAATTTGGATAATTGCAAACAATTACAATATAATCGCTACATTTGCGAAAATTACATCATTTACGCGACGTTAAACAAGCCCATTTGCGAAATCTCTTTGCTCACTAACGTCAATCGGAAATTACCCAAAGACTGTTAAACAAAATGTTTGACTGGAAAGGTGGAAATCTGGCAAAACTTGCTCAATAACAAATGGATTTTCGTCGTAAGTGATCCACAAATGCTTACAATCGCTTGTAAAAAGGATATAAAAGATATCGAAATCTCGAGAACCGGTATACTGTCCTTAGGGAAAGATTGCAAGGCATATTCTTCACAAACGCAGTTAGTCACAAACGATGAAATTATTGTTCAGTACGAAAATATAATACCAAAGCTGAATATCGTAGCAGATGACAGTTGTGAAAAGAGCAAACTAAACAAAAAAAAACCTACAATTCTATCTTGATGAGGTTCACCTGTCTAACATAAAGCTTGATGACCTAAATATTGCTTCCCATAAATTAGACGATTTAAATCAACAAATTAATAACTTACATACCCAGCCTCATTTCTATCGATATGGAAATATATATAAATACGTAATCATAATCATTTCATCAATCATAATAGTCTACATACTGTATAAACTGTACAGCTGTATTAAACCACTGCCTCTGAATTTCTTGAGAATCGACCGCCAATGCTGTTGTAGAACAATAACTGTAAATCAATACAATCAACCTGCCGCACCTAGAGCTCGTAGTATAGACTTAGAGCTAAGTACAATACCTATCACATCAGCTGAAGAAACGACTATTGATCCCAGAACTCCATTACGCCAAAAGAAAACATTAAAACCGCGATATAGATCTTCATTAGGCAGACTAAGCTAATTAAAATTTCAATATAATTTTCGTCTTTTCTAAGGGGGATGTTGTTATGTGACACTCATGTGATGAGTCACATATACTAGACACTCATATGATGAGTCACTATACTATACTACAATGCATGTGCTCGATATTGTCATGAAGCAATCATTCTGTCAACATAAAGCACTTAATCAATTAAACCACTTAAGTCACGCGAATCATAGTTAACCTAGTGAAATATATCTTCTTGCATCAAGATAATCATTCCATCAACACCTAAATCGCCAAGCAATTAGCATTCGAACGATTAAAACAAAGCCCAAGATTGATTCCGATAATAATCATCTTCCATTAAGACCACCTGTGTAAACAAACTCGCGACAAAGTCGATCCCAAGAATGATCATCTTCGATTATGAAGATCAACCACCTGAATAAACAAATCTGTGACAAATTTGCAAATTTCTTAGGATGATCTCAACGATGATCATCAAAGATGATCGGTTCAATTAGGAAAAATATAAACATCAATAATTGATATTCGGGATGAAACTATGCATGGAATAGAAAAGTAGAATAATATAAATCAAAACTTTTCAATTAAAATGCACAGGTGATGAATGACAATAGACTATTGAGTAAACTGACTTAGGGTATAAAAGGAGCAACCCCATTGAAACTCATTCATTCAGATTTTAGTCCGGGTCCAACTCGCGAATTTCGTTTAGCGGAGTGGGAATTGAGAATAAGAGATAAAGTAAAAGTACATAAATAAAATTTATATTTGAAATATTCAGAAAGTGTATAAAATATTGTGATAACCTGTGAAATAAACCCTATAACTTGTTTTCATTGTAAATAATTGGGTCAAGCCCATTACAGTCAAAGAAGAGTGGTGTCAGAAGTGGGATAGTTAATATAACTATCGATGGATACGAACATAATAAGAAAGTTACAGTGAATTAAAACAAGTTGGTGAAAGTTTCACTTAGATATAGACAAATTTAAAATCCTGGGAAAAATCATCATTTTCGTTTCTTTGTGAAGTCAAGAAGAAAACTTGTTCTTCTGGAAAAAATCAGAAGTGTGGAAGGAAACTATTCTTTACTAAGTCAACTTTATCAATGCGAAGCCGAGAAGTACTGTTGGACGAAAGAAAAACTATTGCTTTGAAAGGATCGGAAACCAAGAGGAATCTAGTTCATATCCAGCTCTATCCTGCAGCACGAAAAATTTTACTATGTAAGTTAATTTTTGTGTCTGAATTTTTAAGTAAAGCAAAAGTAAATTAAAACTGTAAGGTAAATTAAAGATTCATATTATTTTGAAAAGGAAATTTTAAATTATATTGTTCAAAAATGTCAAACCCAAATATATTAGAGCCAAGCTCAACTCACCCCGCTAACGACTATATGCAATCGGTCTCTGAAATTCTTAACGAAAAAGTCAGTTTATCAATTCTGCTAAAGTTCATCAAACCTTTTAACGGGGATAGGGATAAATTAAACTCATATCTAACCGGTTGTAATCGCGCGTTTAAATTGGCATATCCTGAGCAAGAGCTAGTTCTATTGGATTATGCCATCACGCAATTAGAAGGCAAAGCAGAAATTGCTGTTTCAAATCACATATTCCAAACTTGGTCCGAATTGTCAGATTTTCTTAAACTCTTATACGGAGATAAAAAAACACTATAATCACCTTTTGATTGAGTTGCAGTAGTGCAAACATTGACCTAAAGAAACCGTTTCTCAGTTCATCGTTCGATTGGAAACCGCGGCAAAGAATTTAATCGTTTGTGTATGCCAATCGATCGATGATGAAACAGAAATAAAGGGACGCATAGCTGCAATGGACGATTCAATATTGCATACTTTCAACCTGAATATTGATCCCTCAATCAGTAACATACTTAGGGCTAGAAACGTTCGAAACCTATCCGAAGCGATGCAAGTTTCAATCGAAGAGGAAAAAATTTCAAACTTATTGAAACCAAAACAAACCCATTACAATATTAATAATTCAACCAATATTACAAAATTTTGTAAAATCTGTTAACTTAAAAATCATAGCACATCAGAATGTTTCCGGGTAAATAAGCCCCAAAATCAATATAAAATTAATGTTGCGTCAGAAAAAATTTGCAATTATTGTAAAAACAAAGGGCATACTATTCAAGAGTGTAGAAAACGGGCTTATAAAAACAGAATGCAGGCTTCTATGACAAATCAGAGTTCATCAGTTCATCACAAATATTCTCAAAACTCTAAATTAGAGTCATTTCCAAAAAACGGGATAAATACCCCGAACGCAAATTTTCGGGAAATATCGGATATTTTGAGCAAAAACCCATAAATAACATAGCATATTTCGAAAGTTTGAGTGGCTTATATTTAAAAGTAAAATGTCCCAATTCTAAAATCATATACTTCTGCTTTTTAATCGATACTGGAGCTTCAATTTCAATAGTCAAAGGAACCACGTTAGTCGAAAAAACTCTTGTTAATATTGATGAGCCGCTCAAATTACAATGAATATCTTCATCCATTAAAGCTGTGGGAACAACTTCTCTAAATTTCCGTCTTCAAAATTTAAGCGCTACACATAAATTTTATGTTGTTATTAAATCCACACACATCCCATATGACGGCCTACTCGGAAATGATTTCCTTTTAGATCATTGTTGTGTCTTAGACTTTGGCAGGAAAATATTGCGAACAAGTTCGGTTAGTGTCCAACTGCATCTTACAACTAATAATGATGAACTAGAAAGCGATGAATCTCACGAGGGTAATAACTCAACAATGCAAGGATCTTCAGGCGATCCAAATAATAAAGAACATTGTATCTCCAATATCATTAACGCAAATCAAGAATCTTTAGCAAATTCCGGGTCTTACGAAACGGATGGTATTGAGTTCCTGCACTCTAAAACATTCTCAAGTAAAGCAAGGTCTCCCCCAGACCAAAGTGATGTCTAGGTAAAATCTAAGTAAAATTGATGACCACAACCAAGCCTTAGTCTCAATTATAAACATCACGGAAAATGATGCAAATTTAAACGAAATCATCGCATATCTAGAACCTATAACAGAATTGCAAGAGTCAATTCCAACAACAAATTTCGTTCAAAACTCAAACGATCATCACATAGATCGTCTATCTCGACTCAAGGAGGTTTTGAGGTTAGATCATCTGAATGAAGGAGAAACAAAATCGATATTGAATTTAGTATTCGAATATTCTGATAATTTTACCTTGATGGAGATAAATTATCTAGTACGCAATTATATCAGCACGAAATAAATCTCACTGACAGTAGAGCCATTGTAGCGAAAACTAACCGATACCCCGAAATTCATAAAGATGAAGTTAATATACAAATAAACAAAATGCTTGAACAAAATATAATCCAGCCATCAAATTCTCCATGGTCTGCACCGCTTTGAGTCGTACCTAAGAAACAAGACACTTCTGGAAAAATAAAATGGAGAGTCGTAATTGATTATCGAATGTTGAACAGTGTTTCAGAATCTGACGTATTTCCCATTCCAAATATAACAGACATTTTAGATCAATTGGAACATTCAAAGTATTTTACAACCTTAGATCTTGCTAGTGGATTTCACCAAATTAATATGAAATCAGAAGACCGACCTAAAACAGCCTTTAGCACACCGACTGGGCATTACGAATATGTAAGAATGCCTTTTGGGCTCAAGAATGCTCCCGCCACATTTCAGCGATTAATGAATCCCGTTTTATCTGGTCTACAAGGACTTCAATGCTTTGTCTATTTAGATGACATAGTTATATACGCTAGTTCTATTCGAGATCATGAAATCAAGCTAAAAAATGTATTCGATCGAATAAGATCCAGCGGTTTGAAGCTAGAACCACTCAAGTGTGAATTCAGCGACGAGAAGTTGTAGACTTAGGTCACGTTATATCCGAAAAGGGAGTTCTCCCTAATCCAGAAAAAATTAAAGTTGTTCTAAATTTCCCTGTTCCCAAAACTCCCAAAGGAATAAAATCATTTCTCGGATTATGTGGTTATTATCGCAGATTTATCGAGAATTTCTCCAAAATCACAAAACCACTCACGAAACTTCTCCGAAAAGATGCAAAATTCAATTGGACTGAAGAACAAACCGAAGCCTTTGAAATATTAAAATCAAAACTAGTGTCTGCACCTATTCTACAATATCCAGACTTCTCTAAGGAGTTTATCGTAACTACCAATGAATCTAGTTATGCTGTTGGTGCTGTCTTAAGCCAGATGAGTGATGAAAAAGTAGACTTACCCATATCATATGCAAGTCGTACTCTAAAAAGGGAAGAATCAAATTACAGTACAACCGAGAGAGAATTATTAGCAATCGTCTGGGCAGTCCAAAATTTTCTTCCCTACCTATACGGTACAAAAAATAATCACCGATCACCGACCATTAATTTGGTTACGTAATTGTAAAGACTCTGGAAGTAAATTCATCAGATGGAGATTAAAACTAGAAGAATTCGACTAAGATATTATCGATAAAGATGGCCGAATAAATTCCAATGCAGACGCCTTATCAAGAATAGAGTCAAAGAGTGAAGCTGATGAAGTAGTTGCAAAAATTATGCTTGCCAGTGTAGAAGATACTTATCACGACTGTATAAAATTCTTTTACAATTCAATGACCCCGAAAATATATGACTATAATGATGTCTACGATTCCATAGATTCAACCAAGTCCCATGCTGCTTATACAACGGCAATAGATAAAGAAGACCAAAATCACTATTCAACACTATTCCTTGATCGAAGTCTTAACAAAGAAGTTATTTTAAATAAAACCTATTCCCTATACGATGTAGAAAAATCGACAACGAAATTCAAACAAAACATATATCATTGTTTCGTGAAACATTCATTCTTCGAAAAACCATCCTACCAAGATTTCTTTTAAAACCTTAAGAAAGCACTCAAACAAGACAAAGTTAATGAAATCAATATCCCAAATCCTGCTGATTCTTTCAATCAATTTAACTACAATAAATTACGAGACATTATTCAATTCATTTTCCGCAACGAGAAAATAAAAATAAATGTATTTCATAATAAAATAATATTCCCAAACGAGGCTCAAATTCCTGAAATTTTAAAACAATTTCATGATTCCCCATCATCAGGTCACACTGGATTCCATAAAACTTACAACAAAATCAAGCAATATTACAAGTGGAAACACATGAAAAGAAATATAAAATCATACATCAAGAACTGTGCTTCATGTCAATTGAATAAGACTTCTCGAAGGTTAAGTAAAACCCCAATGGAAATAACATCCACAGCCAATGTTCCATTTGAAAAAATTAGTAGGGACATCGTAGGTCCGCTCCCTATTACTGAACGAGGAAATCGATTCATTTTGACTTTACAAGCTGACCTAACAAAATTTTCCGATGCATACCCCATACCAAATCACGAAGCGAAAACAATCGCAAATGAACTATTAAAATTTATAGTACGTTTCGAAATTCCAAACAAATCCTCACCGATCAAGGCTCGGATTTTACCTCAATCCTCATTAAAGATGTGGCTAAATTATTTCACATTCAATTATTATTAAATACCACTGTTTATTATCCTCAATCCAACGGTGCACTTGAAAGATCACATTCAACTCTTAAGGACTACTTAAAACACTACATAAGTAACCTACAAAACGATTGGGATGAATATGTTCCCTTAGCCATGTTTTCCTACAATACAGCTGTTCACACAACTACTAAATTCACTCCATACAAATTGGTATACGAAACAAAACCTATATTACCCAGTTCAATAACACAAGTACCGGAATTAAGATATACATATGACTCTTACATAGAGCAGCTAAAATACAAATTAAACAAATCATTTGAGATAGCAAGGCAAAATATAATAAAATCAAAGGAAACTAGCAAAACTTACTGCGATAAGAAAATCCATGATCCAAATTATACAAAAGGTGACTTTGTTCTAATGAAAAACAATATTAATAAACCAGGAATGACAGAGAAACTTACACCGAATTGGAAAGGTCCATATGAAATAGTCGTTATAAATGACAATAAGAAAAATATAGTTATCCGAATCAAAAAGAATAAAAATTTAAAAGTCCATACCAATCAACTAAAACCAACCTCTCTTACAGGTTGAAATGGGATGTAAACTAGATCGCCTCCTCGCGGTGCATCCTGGGTAACGCTAAATGATCTAGACTCTCTTCATGATCACGACCGCTTTTGTCCTCGGACTTCTCTTTGTCTAACGACTCGTTGTTGCACTTGGGCTGGTGGTCGTAGCATTCCGGACCTAGTCGTCCTCAGGCGCGGTAGCGACGGAGTGAAATCCGCTTCGTGAACGGCTCCGGGTTAATACGACCATCTCCGTCCCGTTAAAACCCTGGCAGGCCTCTTAGTACGTTCTCTCGTCTCGTCACCATTAAGTTGGTGGTGTAGGTTCAGTTGAGTTGGACTCCTGATTAGCACCGATCCGGCTCTGACCACTTGTCCCCATAAGGGCTGGTGGCAACCCTCGCATGGCCTCCCTGCTTGCATTAGATTACCATGGGATCATTAAAGGTGACTACACAATCGGACTTGGGATAGCGGCTTTGAGTGGGGACCCTTATAAAATGAATAGAAAAAACAATAATAACAAACCAAAACTCGTCAGGCAAAAGCCTGACAACAAAATTAATCCAACCCCTTATGTGAAGGGGGGGACAAAAATGGCTGTGTCAGCGATTGCAGCTAAAGTCGCAGGGAGTAGAGATATGGCGAATGAGCCAGCTCTGCAGACTGAGACTAAGGCTGCTGTAGTTCGTGGAGACATGACGAATGAGTCAGCTCCAATGGCTACCGGCACAGCGACTAAGCTTGCAGAAGGCTGTGGAGACATGACGAATGAGCCAGCTCCACGGCCAATCAGCTCTTCCTCAACCCCTGTCTCTGGCGTTTCCGGGGCTCTGGTCACCAAGCCTGGCCTTGTGAAAGCCACGAAGCCCATTTGTGGCCAGTGTGACGGGAAGGTAGTGGCGAATGAGCCAACCCGTCCGTCAACAAGTGCTACCTCCGGTGCCACCTCCTCCTCAGGCACGCAACGCTCCTCTGCCAAATCATCTCGGGCTTACGGAACTAGAAGGGCAGCCTTCAAAGTTCTGAGGAAATTTCAAAACGTCTCCCCTGACACAATGTCCGACAAGGACAAAAAGTCCCTTGAATGGGCAAAATCCTACACTGGGGAGCACCCGCTCCCTCTAAATCCTGCAGGTACAACTCAGAAACGACAGAGGTCGGCTGAGCAGAAGTACCAGGGCAGGCAAGACTGCAAAAAGCAGAAGACAACAACCAGCCCCTCAGGGATAACTCGGCCGTTTAATGAAATGGCCAAAGAGTGCCTTGTCTGGGCTGTAATTGATGCCAGCAAGGGAGATGGAATCATCTCCTCCGAAAACTGGCTCAAGATAAGGCAGGCTCTCTTCGTAGTCTGCTGTAAGCTGCAGAAGGCTAGCTCGGGTCCTCCACCTACGGTGAATGACGCGGGCTGGTACAAGGGAATCAGGCTGGTCGCGTGTGGAGACCAACGATCGGCCGATTTCTACAAGCAGGCTATCTCCGAGCTGGGGGAACTCTGGCCAGGCGCCAAGATTAAAGTGGTGACCAAGGATGAGATCCCCAGTCGGCCAAGATGCAGGACATGGATTCCTGCTTTCCATTCGGATCCAGTGGAGGTCCTGGACATCATTCGGCTTTTCAACCCTGATCTTCCTACGGAGGATTGGAGGGTTGTGAAGATTGGTGAGCCGGTGGACAATCGGCGGGAAGCCCTTTTCGTCATCAACGATAAGGCGCTGCCGGCATTGGATGCTCGAAAGGGCATCATCAGGTACGGGGTCGAAAAACTGGCCCTACGTATCTATCGAAGCGACAGGCCAAAGAGCTCTGCTTCGGGAGATCCGATACCTGCCGAGCCTGACCCAAAGATGGTGACCCAAACGACAGTGGAGCCACCTGAAAAAGGGTCTGATATCTCTCTGAGGGAGAAATCTGATGAGGAATCGGATTTGGAATCCCTCCTTGCCGATGGGGTTAGTGTCGGAACTGCCTCCGATTTGGGTGGCTGCCTGGACCTCATGACTCTGGGCGCAGAGCAAGAGGCTGGGACGGCTTCTATGTCCGAGGGGGAGGACCTTGACCTAACCCTAATTAATTGATTCACTAATGGTGAAGGTACTCCAAGTGAATCTTCACCATTCCATAGCAGCATCAGCTGCCCTGCTACTCCGCCTGTCTAAGACAGAGGAGGAGCTAATTCTCATCCAAGAACCATGGGTTGTTAACAACCGGGTTTGCGGGTTACGCACCAATGAATACAGACTGATAACACCTGACGGCTCTTGTAAGCCACGTGCCTGTATTCTTGTCAGGAAAACCATAAATGTCCTTGTATTACATCACTTCTGTGACAAGGATAACATGGCTGTTGCAGTAGAGTGCGACCAAAGACCATGCTGGTTTGCTTCTTGCTATATGGCACATGATCATGGCACTAGCCCTCCCTGCGACATTGTCAGGGGGATCGTGGCTGAAGCCAGGAAAACAAGTGTGCCGCTGATACTGGGAGCTGACGCTAACGCTCATAACGAAGTATGGGGTAGCTCCAATACAAATGGTCGAGGCGAGGAACTTCTTGATTTCATCCTTGCCCACGACCTCTTCATCGCCAACACTGGCAGCGAACCGACCTTCCTTACCTCAAACCGAAGGGAGGTGCTTGACGTTACCTTGATTAGTGGGCGGCACTCGCAACTTCTCCGTGACTGGAGGGTTCTACAAGAGTGTTCTTACTCTGATCACAGGTACATATCGTACAACGTGGCTGGCCGCAGCTCTGCCGAGCAGGTAGCCTTTATTAACAGAAAGAGGACGGACTGGAAGCTTTTTAATTCTCTAATTCGATCCTCACTGGAAAGTGTTCCTAAGAGCATTGACTGCTATCATGAACTGGATAAGGCAGTTGACACCCTTACTAGTTCTCTCAATTTCGCGTCTAGGGAAGCCTGTAAGCCACCCACGGGCAGGGGAAATCCCAAGCCCCTCTGGTGGAATAAGGAGATCAGTACCTTGCGAAGAGAATGTAGGAGGGAGTTCAATTGCTCAAAAAGATCTAATGACTGGTCGATGTATAAAACGAAGCTTAAGGCTTTTAAGTATGCCGTACGTAAGGCAAAGAGGTCCTCATGGAGATCTTTCTGTGGTAACGTGGAGAGTCTCAGCGAGGCAAATCGCCTTCGTAAGGTCTTAAGCGCGACACCAAAAGCTATGGGGTGCATCATGAATCCTGAGGGCATTTGGACTAGTTCGAGCGCAGATACTCTCAAAGTACTGATAGACGCACACTTTCCGGGCAATCATTGCCCTCTAGAAGTGGCGTGTCAGACGGAGCAAAATTACAGTTCAATCCCGCCGTTCAGAATATCAAATTCTCAACTGAGGTGGGCCATTAACTCATTTGAACCGTTTAAGTCCCCGGGCCCTGATGGCGTTCTTGCGGCTGACATTCAGCAGTCCATGGAAGTATCGCTACCTTGGCTCAGGGAGATTTATAACGCTTGTCTACGCTTCTCGTATGTTCCCACCAGCTGGCGGGAATCCAGAGTGGTGTTTATTCCCAAAGCAGGAAAAGTTACGCATGTTAAGCCGAAGGACTATCGTCCAATAAGTCTTAACTCCGTCCTGCTAAAGATTTTGGAAAGGATAATTGATTACCATATTAAAAGATCAGTCGATCCTATGCTGATCTCGCAGTCGCAGCATGCTTATACCAAAGGTAAGTCTGTTGAGACCGCTCTTCACGTCCTTATTGAGCAAGTAGAGAAATCTCTAGCTCTAAAGGAATACACGCTTGCTGTCTTCCTGGACATAGAGGGGGCCTTCAACAACGTTAATTCTAACGCAATTGTTGAGGCTCTCTCGGTGCTGCATGTGGATGAACGGTTGGTTGCTTTTATTGTGCAGCTTCTCAAAAGTAGAGTTGTAATCTCTACGCTGGGTAATGCCAGCGTAAGACGAGGAGTCAGCACGGGCACACCTCAGGGTGGAGTTCTCTCTCCCCTGCTGTGGAACATCACGGTGAATACTCTTCTAAGGAAGCTGGACCGCGCCGGCTGCAAAGTGATTGCTTACGCAGACGACATAGCTGTTTCAGTGTCGGGAAAGTATTTATCTACGCTATCGGAGAGGTTAAATCACTCTCTTGACATTATTTCGCGTTGGAGTCGTGAGTGCGGCTTGAATGTGAATCCTAATAAAACGGAGCTAGTGCTGTTTACAAGGAGGTACAAAGTTCCTGATTTTGAGTTACCCAAATTGAATGGGGTCTCCATTAACTTGAGCCAGAAGGTCAAATACTTAGGGCTGATCCTTGACTCGAAGTTACTATGGACGTACAATGTGGCGGAAAGAGCTCGGAAGGCTTTCAACGCACTTTACTGTTGCAAAAGGGCCATAGGGGCGAGTTGGGGATTGCAGCCTCGTACTGTTGCTTGGCTTTACACTGCTGTGGTGGAACCAATTCTGTTGTTTGGGGTGGCGTTCTGGTGGCAGGCTGCTCTTAAGGCTACCTGCAAAGGACAGCTTGAAAAAGTGCGAAGAATGGCTGCACTACAGGTAACTGGAGCGCTCCGCTCCACTCCTACTAAGGCACTGTTTGTGCTACTACATTGGCTTCCAACCAACCTACTGATCTCACAGCAAGCTAATCTTGCTGCTGTGAGACTAAACTGTATCTCAGCATGGAATAGGACAGAGTTCGGTCATGCGAGGATCTTGGTCGAGGGAGTACCCGCACCAGCGGTTGTTGACTACAACGCCCCTCAATGCATACTGGATTTGGAGTTTACAACTCGCATTCCATGCAGGGAGGAATGGTGTGATGGTATCACCCTTGATAATGGGCTTATCCATGTGTACACTGACGGCTCAAAGCTAAACAATAGAGTTGGGAGTGGTGTATACTCAGATGAGCTGAATCTCAAGCTGTCCCTCCGTCTACCAGACCACTGTAGTGTCTTTCAGGCGGAGGTGGTAGCTATTTATCAGGCAGTCGACTGGCTTCTGTGTAATCGAATATTCGGGGTCAATATTGGTATTTTCACAGATAGCCAAGCGGCTATTAATTCCCTTGCTGGTCCTTGTACAATGTCCAAGATTGTTGCTGAATGCCGTGCATCTCTTAGGGAGATGTCGAGACATTCGGTTGTTCAATTGATTTGGGTACCTGGACATAGGGGTTTTCAGGGCAACTGTGAGGCCGATGAGCTAGCAAGGCTTGGAACTTTGCTACCTGACGTCTCTTGCTCCTTTTCAATAGGTATACCGATGACATCGGTCAAACTGGCCATGAGGCAAAAATATCTTGAGGACGCTAAGAAGTCCTGGGCAGATGAATCTTCCTGTGTGATAACAAGGCAGTCCTGGGTATCCATGGATGCGCATCGCACCAGGCAGCTTTTAGGCTTAACTCGAAGCGCCCTTCGTTGCACTGTGGGCGTTCTAACGGGCCACTGCCTCATAGGACGACATGCACAACGTTTGGGCGTAGAGTTTAATGACTTCTGTCGGAGCTGTGGCTCTGAGGATGAGGAGGAAACCGTCCTTCACCTCATGTGCCAGTGTCCGGCTTTGGCAAGGAGAAGACTGGCGGCACTTGGTGCACCCTTTCTCTCAAACCTGACGGAACTGTCCCTGGTAGAGCTAAAGGGGATAGTCCGGTTTCTCAAAGGAAGCAAATGGTTTCCTGACTTTAGTGAGTAGAAGAGAGTCACTAAAATTATTGTGGTATCACAACGGGCCTCTTCTGTGCCTATGTGTGCTGGTCGTCAGGCCTCTGAAGATCGGCAGCCACGTTAACCTAACCTAACCTACAGGTTGAAATACTGTATCATCGTATGCTTAAGCATATTTATTGAGGTATCTCCAAAAGAGGCGAACCAAAAATACGAGGTGCAACGGATAACTAATGGAAGTGTATTGTTCTACGAGCATAATGGAGACACCAAGTTCTACTCAGATTATCTAAAAATTGTCACACACATAGACATTGATTCATATAGCGAGAGAGTGAATTTAATCAAACGAATATCAAAATTATCGTTCAAATTATGTGAGAGTATATCCAAAGATCATGTTAAATTATACTGCAATCTTTTGATTGAAGTATAATTTCATGAATTTACGCATCGTAAATAGGTCTGTTCCCGTACTACGATTAATTGCAATTAATTGCAATGAAGCGTACTAAAACGGAGTACAAAAAACGGCTTCATTGCAATTAATCGCAATTAATTGTAGTACGGGAACAGATCTAATATTAAAATGCCTAATATAATGAGAAAGGAAGAATCTATAAAAGATATGTTAGGGAGTACAATATCAAAACGAGGAATTTTAAATATTGTAGGCTCAGTTTCTAAGTTTTTATTCGGGACCATGGACTCCAATGATGCAGAATATTACGATAACGTTATTCATAAAGTAGAAAAAGACGATGCCGATATACAACTGTTAATACAAGACCAAATTTATGTAATCAAAACTACAATAATCAACTTCAACGACACAATTTCTCAAATAAAAATATCCGAAAAACAACTAAATGCGAACATCGCCCGTTTCAATTCATTTTTAGACGTACAAAGTCATATTAACAAACAAAATTACCTGAATGAGGAAATTATCGAACACATAAACCTTCTAACTTACCTGTTAAATGAAATTGATATTAAATTCGAAGAAATAATTGACATAATACTATCTGCAAGAAAAAATACCATACATCCCAGTCTCATAAGTCCAAGAAGACTACTAAAAGAGCTCGAAACTTCCAAACATTTGAAAAGTTGTTTAGAATATCCTACAGAGTTAAAAATTCAGAATATAAACCAAATTCTTGATATTTCTCAGATACAATATTCATTTATCCACCAACGAATGATATTCGTCATTCAATCTATACCAATCTATACCACCTCATACCATTGCCGATTCCACACTTCAATCTATACCACCTCATACCATTGCCGATTCCACACGAAAATCAACAAACCAATGCATATATAGAACCAAATTTCAAATATTTAGCTGTATCAACCAATAAAATGCAATATGCTCAACTTCAAAATTTGGATAATTGCAAACAATTACAATATAATCGCTACATTTGCGAAAATTACATCATTTACGCGACGTTAAACAAGCCCATTTGCGAAATCTCTTTGCTCACTAACGTCAATCGGAAATTACCCAAAGACTGTTAAACAAAATGTTTGACTGGAAAGGTGGAAATCTGGCAAAACTTGCTCAATAACAAATGGATTTTCGTCGTAAGTGATCCACAAATGCTTACAATCGCTTGTAAAAAGGATATAAAAGATATCGAAATCTCGAGAACCGGTATACTGTCCTTAGGGAAAGATTGCAAGGCATATTCTTCACAAACGCAGTTAGTCACAAACGATGAAATTATTGTTCAGTACGAAAATATAATACCAAAGCTGAATATCGTAGCAGATGACAGTTGTGAAAAGAGCAAACTAAACAAAAAAAACCTACAATTCTATCTTGATGAGGTTCACCTGTCTAACATAAAGCTTGATGACCTAAATATTGCTTCCCATAAATTAGACGATTTAAATCAACAAATTAATAACTTACATACCCAGCCTCATTTCTATCGATATGGAAATATATATAAATACGTAATCATAATCATTTCATCAATCATAATAGTCTACATACTGTATAAACTGTACAGCTGTATTAAACCACTGCCTCTGAATTTCTTGAGAATCGACCGCCAATGCTGTTGTAGAACAATAACTGTAAATCAATACAATCAACCTGTCGCACCTAGAGCTCGTAGTATAGACTTAGAGCTAAGTACAATACCTATCACATCAGCTGAAGAAACGACTATTGATCCCAGAACTCCATTACGCCAAAAGAAAACATTAAAACCGCGATATAGATCTTCATTAGGCAGACTAAGCTAATTAACATTTCAATATAATTTTCGTCTTTTCTAAGGGGGATGTTGTTATGTGACACTCATGTGATGAGTCACATATGGATGCCTCACTTGCCAAATCGATTAACTCCATTTTCTGATTTTATTAAATGTTACTATCAAAGCACTTAAGAAGCTCCTAACTGTATATATTCAAAACAAATTTCTCTAATAATAGGTATTAACACCACTAAATACTTATTATTAGAGAAATTTGTTTTGAATATATACAGTTAGGAGCTTCTTTAGTGCTTTGATAGTAAAAATTTAATGAAATTCAGAAAATGGAGTTAATCGATTTGCTAAGTGAGGCATCCATATACTAGACACTCATATGATGAGTCACTATACTATACTACAATGCATGTGCTCGATATTGTCATGAAGCAATCATTCTGTCAACATAAAGCACTTAATCAATTAAACCACTTAAGGCAACGTAGCACCTACAAATTTTTGAAAAATCGATTTTTGTTTTTTGATTGAATATGTTAGAATGAAGGTTTTAAAACATGATTTTAATAATATAAAATTGAAATTCAAAAACAAAAAAAATTTATGAGTATATATAGCGAAGCGCCCCAAGATCATTGATTCTATGATTTTCGTTCACTTCGCTGTATCGCCACATCGAATTAAGCCAAAGTGTAGACAAAGATAAATGAGTCATCTCCTTTAAAAGAAGCAAAAAATAAGCTATCCTTGGCAAAAAAAAATAAAAAAATAGCTGTGAAAGATGTTTCTAAAAAAAGTGTAGAATCTCCAAAAAAAGGTCCGAAAAAAGTTCACCTGACACTAAAATTAATGAAAAATTTAGCCACGTATTATGGCCTAACTATACGACGAAATCCTGATTCAGTTGAAAATATGCGCAAGGAAATTTGGGCAGCATATTACCACAAAATTTCAACTGATGAGAGCCCTCAACACTGTTATTGTCCTGTTGGAGAAACGGCTTGGTGTAATTGGCGCAAGGCGGAGGCAGCGGGTGATAATGCATTAAACAATTTCAAGCATCCTCCACCTTTAGATGATGAGGTACAAGAAATTTTAAAGCCTATTTATGATCACTTATCATCAGAAGATTTATTAAAGCGCTGCTTGGGCAATTTGGCGCAGAATAATAATGAAAGCTATAATTCTTGTGTTTGGAATTTGGCCCCCAAACATACTTTTTGTGGGAAAAACGTACTAAATATGGCTGCAAATATTTCTGTATGTACATTTAATGAAGGATTTATGGCTTTCTTGAAAATAATGCAAGTCATGGGAATTACAATTGGCCAATGTGCGCTGGAACATGCAGAGCATAGAGATGCTGCAAGAATTAACCAGGCGGAAAAACAGTCAACTGAGGCATCTAAAGAGGCCAGAACTGCTCGAAGGGAGCAAAAATCTTTAGAAGAGGAGGAATATGAGCAAGAAGAAGGTGTATTGTATGGTCCAAGCATCGCAGATTCATTTTCGATAAGATTTATTGCAAAAAATATTGAATTTTAACTTTAAACGCGATTTTCTCGAAACAACGTTTTTCAAGTTGGCGTGCATGATTAAGAAAAACAATATTATCCAATCGTTTTGAAATTTTAACACGTTAATCTGCACATGTTAATGCTCAGAATGAGCTACGGATGAAAAAATCGGCATTAAACTTTTTTAGTTATAGCCGATTTTTGGGGAAAAATAAGCTTGAATTTCGAAAAAACGCCGCCATTTTGTTATTTTCCAACCAAATTTTTTTTTAGTTCATTCCAAGGCCGCTTTGATGCTGGTCAAAACCCCGTTTTTGTTTTTTTTTTCAGACTTTCCTGAGGGCAGTTATCATGCACGCCAGGTTTTTTTGGTGTATTTTCCAAAAAATTGTAACAGGCGACAGGGGGCCACAAAACATTTTTAACAATTTTTTTTATGTAGTCTAAGACATATAAAGTATGTGTAAAAAGTTTCATTAAGATATGTTTTTTTATTCAATTAAAAACAAGCCTTTGAAAATAACATTTTTTTTTCAATTTGAAGGTGCTATGTCGCCTTAAGTCACGCGAACCATAGTTAACCTAGTGAAATATATCTTCTTGCATCAAGATAATCATTCCATCAGCACCTAAATCGCCAAGCAATTAGCATTCGAACGATTAAAACAAAGCCCAAGATTGATTCCGATAATAATCATCTTCCATTAAGACCACCTGTGTAAACAAACTCGCGACAAAGTCGATCCCAAGAATGATCATCTTCGATTATGAAGATCAACCACCTGAATAAACAAATCTGTGACAAATTTGCAAATTTCTTAGGATGATCTCAACGATGATCATCAAAGATGATCGGTTCAATTAGGAAAAATATAAACATCAATAATTGATATTCGGGATGAAACTATGCATGGAATAGAAAAGTAGAATAATATAAATCAAAACTTTTCAATTAAAATGCACAGGTGATGAATGACAATAGACTATTGAGTAAACTGACTTAGGGTATAAAAGGAGCAACCCCATTGAAACTCATTCATTCAGATTTTAGTCCGGGTCCAACTCGCGAATTTCGTTTAGCGGAGTGGGAATTGAGAATAAGAGATAAAGTAAAAGTACATAAATAAAATTTATATTTGAAATATTCAGAAAGTGTATAAAATATTGTGATAACCTGTGAAATAAACCCTATAACTTGTTTTCATTGTAAATAATTGGGTCAAGCCCATTACAGACAAAGAAGAGTGGTGTCAGAAGTGGGATAGTTAATATAAATATCGATGGATACGAACATAATAAGAAAGTTACAGTGAATTAAAACAAGTTGGTGAAAGTTTCACTTAGATATAGACAAATTTAAAATCCTGGGAAAAATCATCATTTTCGTTTCTTTGTGAAGTCAAGAAGAAAACTTGTTCTTCTGGAAAAAATCAGAAGTGTGGAAGGAAACTATTCTTTACTAAGTCAACTTTATCAATGCGAAGCCGAGAAGTACTGTTGGACGAAAGAAAAACTATTGCTTTGAAAGGATCGGAAACCAAGAGGAATCTAGTTCATCTCTATCCTGCAGCACGAAAAATTTTACTATGTAAGTTAATTTTTGTGTCTGAATTTTTAAGTAAAGCAAAAGTAAATTAAAACTGTAAGGTAAATTAAAGATTCATATTATTTTGAAAAGGAAATTTTAAATTATATTGTTCAAAAATGTCAAACCCAAATATATTAGAGCCAATCTCAACTCACCCCGCTAACGACTATATGCAATCGGTCTCTGAAATTCTTAACGAAAAAGTCAGTTTATCAATTCTGCTAAAGTTCATCAAACCTTTTAACGGGGATAGGGATAAATTAAACTCATATCTAACCGGTTGTAATCGCGCGTTTAAATTGGCATATCCTGAGCAAGAGCTAGTTCTATTGGATTATGCCATCACGCAATTAGAAGGCAAAGCAGAAATTGCTGTTTCAAATCACATATTCCAAACTTGGTCCGAATTGTCAGATTTTCTTAAACTCTTATACGGAGATAAAAAAAACACTATAATCACCTTTTGATTGAGTTGCAGTAGTGCAAACATTGACCTAAAGAAACCGTTTCTCAGTTCATCGTTCGATTGGAAACCGCGGCAAAGAATTTAATCGTTTGTGTACGCCAATCGATCGATGATGAAACAGAAATAAAGGGACGCATAGCTGCAATGGACGATTCAATATTGCATACTTTCAACCTGAATATTGATCCCTCAATCAGTAACATACTTAGAGCTAGAAACGTTCGAAACCTATCCGAAGCGATGCAAGTTTCAATCGAAGAGGAAAAAATTTCAAACTTATTGAAACCAAAACAAACCCATTACAATATTAATAATTCAACCAATATTACAAAATTTTGTAAAATCTGTTAACTTAAAAATCATAGCACATCAGAATGTTTCCGGGTAAATAAGCCCCAAAATCAATATAAAATTAATGTTGCGTCAGAAAAAATTTGCAATTATTGTAAAAACAAAGGGCATACTATTCAAGAGTGTAGAAAACGGGCTTATAAAAACAGAATGCAGGCTTCTATGACAAATCAGAGTTCATCAGTTCATCACAAATATTCTCAAAACTCTAAATTAGAGTCATTTCCAAAAAACGGGATAAATACCCCGAACGCAAATTTTCGGGAAATATCGGATATTTTGAGCAAAAACCCATAAATAACATAGCATATTTCGAAAGTTTGAGTGGCTTATATTTAAAAGTAAAATGTCCCAATTCTAAAATCATATACTTCTGCTTTTTAATCGATACTGGAGCTTCAATTTCAATAGTCAAAGGAACCACGTTAGTCGAAAAAACTCTTGTTAATATTGATGAGCCGCTCAAATTACAATGAATATCTTCATCCATTAAAGCTGTGGGAACAACTTCTCTAAATTTCCGTCTTCAAAATTTAAGCGCTACACATAAATTTTATGTTGTTATTAAATCCACACACATCCCATATGACGGCCTACTCGGAAATGATTTCCTTTTAGATCATTGTTGTGTCTTAGACTTTGGCAGGAAAATATTGCGAACAAGTTCGGTTAGTGTCCAACTGCATCTTACAACTAATAATGATGAACTAGAAAGCGATGAATCTCACGAGGGTAATAACTCAACAATGCAAGGATCTTCAGGCGATCCAAATAATAAAGAACATTGTATCTCCAATATCATTAACGCAAATCAAGAATCTTTAGCAAATTCCGGGTCTTACGAAACGGATGGTATTGAGTTCCTGCACTCTAAAACATTCTCAAGTAAAGCAAGGTCTCCCCCAGACCAAAGTGATGGAGAACAATGTATCCTCAAGACCATCAACGCAAACCGAGAATCTTTAGTAGATTCCGAGTCTTGCGAAATGGATGGTATCGAGTTCCTTAGCCCTCAAACATCATCAAACAAAGCATTTAAAGCGAGGTCTATCAATTTGGTCAAAGTAAATATTGCAAATCCCGAAACCAAAGAAGGTATCGTAAAGAAAAAAGAACTAAGCCCAGGTATTTATTTGGGTGAAAGTCTAAGTAAAATTGATGACCACAACCAAGCCTTAGTCTCAATTATAAACATCACGGAAAATGATGCAAATTTAAACGAAATCATCGCATATCTAGAACCTATAACAGAATTGCAAGAGTCAATTCCAACAACAAATTTCGTTCAAAACTCAAACGATCATCACATAGATCGTCTATCTCGACTCAAGGAGGTTTTGAGGTTAGATCATCTGAATGAAGGAGAAACAAAATCGATATTGAATTTAGTATTCGAATATTCTGATAATTTTACCTTGATGGAGATAAATTATCTAGTACGCAATTATATCAGCACGAAATAAATCTCACTGACAGTAGAGCCATTGTAGCGAAAACTAACCGATACCCCGAAATTCATAAAGATGAAGTTAATATACAAATAAACAAAATGCTTGAACAAAATATAATCCAGCCATCAAATTCTCCATGGTCTGCACCGCTTTGGGTCGTACCTAAGAAACAAGACACTTCTGGAAAAATAAAATGGAGAGTCGTAATTGATTATCGAATGTTGAACAGTGTTTCAGAATCTGACGTATTTCCCATTCCAAATATAACAGACATTTTAGATCAATTGGAACATTCAAAGTATTTTACAACCTTAGATCTTGCTAGTGGATTTCACCAAATTAATATGAAATCAGAAGACCGACCTAAAACAGCCTTTAGCACACCGACTGGGCATTACGAATATGTAAGAATGCCTTTTGGGCTCAAGAATGCTCCCGCCACATTTCAGCGATTAATGAATCCCGTTTTATCTGGTCTACAAGGACTTCAATGCTTTGTCTATTTAGATGACATAGTTATATACGCTAGTTCTATTCGAGATCATGAAATCAAGCTAAAAAATGTATTCGATCGAATAAGATCCAGCGGTTTGAAGCTAGAACCACTCAAGTGTGAATTCAGCGACGAGAAGTTGTAGACTTAGGTCACGTTATATCCGAAAAGGGAGTTCTCCCTAATCCAGAAAAAATTAAAGTTGTTCTAAATTTCCCTGTTCCCAAAACTCCCAAAGGAATAAAATCATTTCTCGGATTATGTGGTTATTATCGCAGATTTATCGAGAATTTCTCCAAAATCACAAAACCACTCACGAAACTTCTCCGAAAAGATGCAAAATTCAATTGGACTGAAGAACAAACCGAAGCCTTTGAAATATTAAAATCAAAACTAGTGTCTGCACCTATTCTACAATATCCAGACTTCTCTAAGGAGTTTATCGTAACTACCAATGCATCTAGTTATGCTGTTGGTGCTGTCTTAAGCCAGATGAGTGATGAAAAAGTAGACTTACCCATATCATATGCAAGTCGTACTCTAAAAAGGGAAGAATCAAATTACAGTACAACCGAGAGAGAATTATTAGCAACCGTCTGGGCAGTCCAACATTTTCTTCCCTACCTATACGGTACAAAAAATAATCACCGATCACCGACCATTAATTTGGTTACGTAATTGTAAAGACTCTGGAAGTAAATTCATCAGATGGAGATTAAAACTAGAAGAATTCGACTACGATATTATCGATAAAGATGGCCGAATAAATTCCAATGCAGACGCCTTATCAAGAATAGAGTCAAAGAGTGAAGCTGATGAAGTAGTTGCAAAAATTATGCTTGCCAGTGTAGAAGATACTTATCACGACTGTATAAAATTCTTTTACAATTCAATGACCCCGAAAATATATGACTATAATGATGTCTACGATTCCATAGATTCAACCAAGTCCCATGCTGCTTATACAACGGCAATAGATAAAGAAGACCAAAATCACTATTCAACACTATTCCTTGATCGAAGTCTTAACAAAGAAGTTATTTTAAATAAAACCTATTCCCTATACGATGTAGAAAAATCGACAACGAAATTCAAACAAAACATATATCATTGTTTCGTGAAACATTCATTCTTCGAAAAACCATCCTACCAAGATTTCTTTTAAAACCTTAAGAAAGCACTCAAACAAGACAAAGTTAATGAAATCAATATCCCAAATCCTGCTGATTCTTTCAATCAATTTAACTACAATAAATTACGAGACATTATTCAATTCATTTTCCGCAACGAGAAAATAAAAATAAATGTATTTCATAATAAAATAATATTCCCAAACGAGGCTCAAATTCCTGAAATTTTAAAACAATTTCATGATTCCCCATCATCAGGTCACACTGGATTCCATAAAACTTACAACAAAATCAAGCAATATTACAAGTGGAAACACATGAAAAGAAATATAAAATCATACATCAAGAACTGTGCTTCATGTCAATTGAATAAGACTTCTCGAAGGTTAAGTAAAACCCCAATGGAAATAACATCCACAGCCAATGTTCCATTTGAAAAAATTAGTAGGGACATCGTAGGTCCGCTCCCTATTACTGAACGAGGAAATCGATTCATTTTGACTTTACAAGCTGACCTAACAAAATTTTCCGATGCATACCCCATACCAAATCACGAAGCGAAAACAATCGCAAATGAACTATTAAAATTTATAGTACGTTTCGGAATTCCAAACAAATCCTCACCGATCAAGGCTCGGATTTTACCTCAATCCTCATTAAAGATGTGGCTAAATTATTTCACATTCAATTATTAAATACCACTGTTTATCATCCTCAATCCAACGGTGCACTTGAAAGATCACATTCAACTCTTAAGGACTACTTAAAACACTACATAAGTAACCTACAAAACGATTGGGATGAATATGTTCCCTTAGCCATGTTTTCCTACAATACAGCTGTTCACACAACTACTAAATTCACTCCATACAAATTGGTATACGAAACAAAACCTATATTACCCAGTTCAATAACACAAGTACCGGAATTAAGATATACATATGACTCTTACATAGAGCAGCTAAAATACAAATTAAACAAATCATTTGAGATAGCAAGGCAAAATATAATAAAATCAAAGGAAACTAGCAAAACTTACTGAGATAAGAAAATCCATGATCCAAATTATACAAAAGGTGACTTTGTTCTAATGAAAAACAATATTAATAAACCAGGAATGACAGAGAAACTTACACCGAATTGGAAAGGTCCATATGAAATAGTCGATATAAATGACAATAAGAAAAATATAGTTATCCGAATCAAAAAGAATAAAAATTTAAAAGTCCATACCAATCAACTAAAACCAACCTCTCTTACAGGTTGAAATACTGTATCATCGTATGCTTAAGCATATTTATTGAGGTATCTCCAAAAGAGGCGAACCAAAAATACGAGGTGCAACGGATAACTAATGGAAGTGTATTGTTCTACGAGCATAATGGAGACACCAAGTTCTACTCAGATTATCTAAAAATTGTCACACACATAGACATTGATTCATATAGCGAGAGAGTGAATTTAATCAAACGAATATCAAAATTATCGTTCAAATTATGTGAGAGTATATCCAAAGATCATGTTAAATTATACTGCAATCTTTTGATTGAAGTATAATTTCATGACTTTACGCATCGTAAATAGGTCTGTTCCCGTACTACGATTAATTGCAATTAATTGCAATGAAGCGTACTAAAACGGAGTACAAAAAACGGCTTCATTGCAATTAATCGCAATTAATTGTAGTACGGGAACAGATCTAATATTAAAATGCCTAATATAATGAGAAAGGAAGAATCTATAAAAGATATGTTAGGGAGTACAATATCAAAACGAGGAATTTTAAATATTGTAGGCTCAGTTTCTAAGTTTTTATTCGGGACCATGGACTCCAATGATGCAGAATATTACGATAACGTTATTCATAAAGTAGAAAAAGACGATGCCGATATACAACTGTTAATACAAGACCAAATTTATGTAATCAAAACTACAATAATCAACTTCAACGACACAATTTCTCAAATAAAAATATCCGAAAAACAACTAAATGCGAACATCGCCCGTTTCAATTCATTTTTAGACGTACAAAGTCATATTAACAAACAAAATTACCTGAATGAGGAAATTATCGAACACATAAACCTTCTAACTTACCTGTTAAATGAAATTGATATTAAATTCGAAGAAATAATTGACATAATACTATCTGCAAGAAAAAATACCATACATCCCAGTCTCATAAGTCCAAGAAGACTACTAAAAGAGCTCGAAACTTCCAAACATTTGAAAAGTTGTTTAGAATATCCTACAGAGTTAAAAATTCAGAATATAAACCAAATTCTTGATATTTCTCAGATACAATATTCATTTATCCACCAACGAATGATATTCGTCATTCAATCTATACCAATCTATACCACCTCATACCATTGCCGATTCCACACTTCAATCTATACCACCTCATACCATTGCCGATTCCACACGAAAATCAACAAACCTATGCATATATAGAACCAAATTTCAAATATTTAGCTGTATCAACCAATAAAATGCAATATGCTCAACTTCAAAATTTGGATAATTGCAAACAATTACAATATAATCGCTACATTTGCGAAAATTACATCATTTACGCGACGTTAAACAAGCCCATTTGCGAAATCTCTTTGCTCACTAACGTCAATCGGAAATTACCCAAAGACTGTTAAACAAAATGTTTGACTGGAAAGGTGGAAATCTGGCAAAACTTGCTCAATAACAAATGGATTTTCGTCGTAAGTGATCCACAAATGCTTACAATCGCTTGTAAAAAGGATATAAAAGATATCGAAATCTCGAGAACCGGTATACTGTCCTTAGGGAAAGATTGCAAGGCATATTCTTCACAAACGCAGTTAGTCACAAACGATGAAATTATTGTTCAGTACGAAAATATAATACCAAAGCTGAATATCGTAGCAGATGACAGTTGTGAAAAGAGCAAACTAAACAAAAAAAACCTACAATTCTATCTTGATGAGGTTCACCTGTCTAACATAAAGCTTGATGACCTAAATATTGCTTCCCATAAATTAGACGATTTAAATCAACAAATTAATAACTTACATACCCAGCCTCATTTCTATCGATATGGAAATATATATAAATACGTAATCATAATCATTTCATCAATCATAATAGTCTACATACTGTATAAACTGTACAGCTGTATTAAACCACTGCCTCTGAATTTCTTGAGAATCGACCGCCAATGCTGTTGTAGAACAATAACTGTAAATCAATACAATCAACCTGTGGCACCTAGAGCTCGTAGTATAGACTTAGAGCTAAGTACAATACCTATCACATCAGCTGAAGAAACGACTATTGATCCCAGAACTCCATTACGCCAAAAGAAAACATTAAAACCGCGATATAGATCTTCATTAGGCAGACTAAGCTAATTAACATTTCAATATAATTTTCGTCTTTTCTAAGGGGGATGTTGTTATGTGACACTCATGTGATGAGTCACATATGGATGCCTCACTTGCCAAATCGATTAACTCCATTTTCTGATTTTATTAAATGTTACTATCAAAGCACTTAAGAAGCTCCTAACTGTATATATTCAAAACAAATTTCTCTAATAATAGGTATTAACACCACTAAATACTTATTAGTAGAGAAATTTGTTTTGAATATATACAGTTAGGAGCTTCTTTAGTGCTTTGATAGTAAAAATTTAATGAAATTCAGAAAATGGAGTTAATCGATTTGCTAAGTGAGGCATCCATATACTAGACACTCATATGATGAGTCACTATACTATACTACAATGCATGTGCTCGATATTGTCATGAAGCAATCATTCTGTCAACATAAAGCACTTAATCAATTAAACCACTTAAGGCAACGTAGCACCTACAAATTTTTGAAAAATCGATTTTTGTTTTTTGATTGAATATGTTAGAATGAAGGTTTTAAAACATGATTTTAATAATATAAAATTGAAATTCAAAAACAAAAAAATTTTATGAGTATATATAGCGAAGCGCCCCAAGATCATTGATTCTATGATTTTCGTTCACTTCGCTGTATCGCCACATCGAATTAAGCCAAAGTGTAGACAAAGATAAATGAGTCATCTCCTTTAAAAGAAGCAAAAAATAAGCTATCCTTGGCAAAAAAAAATAAAAAAATAGCTGTGAAAGATGTTTCTAAAAAAAGTGTAGAATCTCCAAAAAAAGGTCCGAAAAAAGTTCACCTGACACTAAAATTAATGAAAAATTTAGCCACGTATTATGGCCTAACTATACGACGAAATCCTGATTCAGTTGAAAATATGCGCAAGGAAATTTGGGCAGCATATTACCACAAAATTTCAACTGATGAGAGCCCTCAACACTGTTATTGTCCTGTTGGAGAAACGGCTTGGTGTAATTGGCGCAAGGCGGAGGCAGCGGGTGATAATGCATTAAACAATTTCAAGCATCCTCCACCTTTAGATGATGAGGTACAAGAAATTTTAAAGCCTATTTATGATCACTTATCATCAGAAGATTTATTAAAGCGCTGCTTGGGCAATTTGGCGCAGAATAATAATGAAAGCTATAATTCTTGTGTTTGGAATTTGGCCCCCAAACATACTTTTTGTGGGAAAAACGTACTAAATATGGCTGCAAATATTTCTGTATGTACATTTAATGAAGGATTTATGGCTTTCTTGAAAATAATGCAAGTCATGGGAATTACAATTGGCCAATGTGCGCTGGAACATGCAGAGCATAGAGATGCTGCAAGAATTAACCAGGCGGAAAAACAGTCAACTGAGGCATCTAAAGAGGCCAGAACTGCTCGAAGGGAGCAAAAATCTTTAGAAGAGGAGGAATATGAGCAAGAAGAAGGTGTATTGTATGGTCCAAGCATCGCAGATTCATTTTCGATAAGATTTATTGCAAAAAATATTGAATTTTAACTTTAAACGCGATTTTCTCGAAACAACGTTTTTCAAGTTGGCGTGCATGATTAAGAAAAACAATATTATCCAATCGTTTTGAAATTTTAACACGTTAATCTGCACATGTTAATGCTCAGAATGAGCTACGGATGAAAAAATCGGCATTAAACTTTTTTAGTTATAGCCGATTTTTGGGGAAAAATAAGCTTGAATTTCGAAAAAACGCCGCCATTTTGTTATTTTCCAACCAAATTTTTTTTTAGTTCATTCCAAGGCCGCTTTGATGCTGGTCAAAACCCCGTTTTTGTTTTTTTTTTCAGACTTTCCTGAGGGCAGTTATCATGCACGCCAGGTTTTTTTGGTGTATTTTCCAAAAAATTGTAACAGGCGACAGGGGGCCACAAAACATTTTTAACAATTTTTTTTATGTAGTCTAAGACATATAAAGTATGTGTAAAAAGTTTCATTAAGATATGTTTTTTTATTCAATTAAAAACAAGCCTTTGAAAATAACATTTTTTTTTCAATTTGAAGGTGCTATGTCGCCTTAAGTCACGCGAACCATAGTTAACCTAGTGAAATATATCTTCTTGCATCAAGATAATCATTCCATCAACACCTAAATCGCCAAGCAATTAGCATTCGAACGATTAAAACAAAGCCCAAGATTGATTCCGATAATAATCATCTTCCATTAAGACCACCTGTGTAAACAAACTCGCGACAAAGTCGATCCCAAGAATGATCATCTTCGATTATGAAGATCAACCACCTGAATAAACAAATCTGTGACAAATTTGCAAATTTCTTAGGATGATCTCAACGATGATCATCAAAGATGATCGTTTCCATTAGGGTACGGGCAAGACGGAGCGTCGAGTCGAACATAGCGTCGAGTCGAACATAACGTCGAGTCCAGGGGCCCTATTATGATTCAAATTCCAAAATCGGAATTCGTAAAATTTTCCGACTCGCCAATGGTCGGAATTTCGTATTATGATCTATTCCGAAATCGGAATTTAATTCCCATTTTAAACTGCAGACAGCTTCACTCGAATGGGCTGAATGGACTCCAGATTTCCAATATATTTCCAATCAAGTGTGAACATAGCTATTTAAATTTAAAAAAATGGCACGGAGTTTCAATGTTTCTTGCTAACATTGACTCTATGGCAATTTATTTTGCTTTGCCTAAGTATGGTCTGTCAAAAATAACAAAAAATAAGGATCAAAATTTAATAAATCGAAATAAGTCCAGTAGTTAAGGAGAATCTTATAAGAATGTAATATCACGAATTTTAAAATTGGTGGCAAAATTACGATTTATAGTACACGGTGTTTATCAGCTACCGGAATTTCAGATTTTACGTACGCATATCAATCGAACCGAAAAAACAACGAAATTAAAAATCCGCCAGAATTCGCCAAAAAATCCGACCACAAATGAGCTGTCGGATTAGACGACTCGCCTTCGGAATTTACAATCCGAAGTTGGCGGATTCCCGTGCAAACAGCAAATCATAATACGAAAATACGATATCGTATGAATTCCGATTTCGGATTTTGATTCATAATAGGCCCCCAGCATGGAACAGCTCATTGAATTGTGTTCACGTAGACGCGACGAGACGCAAAATTATAAACAAAATTTTACAGTGACAGTCGAAATAATGAGTTCTTCAGTGTCGAATGAAGAGTTTTTCTCACCACAGTATACCAAATTGAAATCAATAGACTGCTGATATATATAAATCAATAGATTTTCCTAATCACTGGTAAAAATCTAATTGACTGTGTGCGAATCCGCACCATTCATTCATAAAAAATGTACCCAAAATTTCGAACTACCCACGAAAAACCCATTAACGCAATTCGTCTACTTACTGTATGCCATCAAAACACATTTCGCAACAACAAGATACATTACCGCTGCGAGCAGTCGAGCAACGAAATCGGTTCGAATCGATGTCGTCGCTACTATCAAATTTTCACTCTTTGGTCGCTGCTCCGACATGGCCACTTCCATTTGAAAGCATAGGACCGATTTCGGCGCGTTGCTTGACTCGACGCTCGCGACGCTCCGTGTTGTCCGCACCCTTAGGAAAAATATAAACATCAATAATTGATAATCGGGATTAAACTATGCATGGAATAGAAAAGTAGAATAATATAAATCAAAACTTTTCAATTAAAATGCACAGGTGATGAATGACAATAGACTATTGAGTAAACTGACTTAGGGTATAAAAGGAGCAACCCCATTGAAACTCATTCATTCAGATTTTAGTCCGGGTCCAACTCGCGAATTTCGTTTAGCGGAGTGGGAATTGAGAATAAGAGATAAAGTAAAAGTACATAAATAAAATTTATATTTGAAATATTCAGAAAGTGTATAAAATATTGTGATAACCTGTGAAATAAACCCTATAACTTGTTTTCATTGTAAATAATTGGGTCAAGCCCATAACAATGGTATGCTGGGAGTCAACTCGACCAACCGTCCACACTTCGAGGAAGTCCTAAGGCCAATACATCACCAACGCTTTGATGTTACCGCCGGCAGAGGGAACGGCAACCAAGGCCAAGGTTGGCTCTTGGTACACACTAAGCGAATCCGAGCCAATGAATAGCTTGGCCGGTGGTCTTGGCATAAGCAACGCGGCACAAACACGTAGTTTAGACACGATGATTCACGTTTTGTCAATTCCAAAGGAAGAGCGTCCTTCAGAGAAGAGCAAATCACTCCGCAGTTCTCCGGCTACAACCTTCCACCAAAAGAGCCAAAACGCCCAAAGTAATAATAGCTCTGTTCGCGTACCTGAATCTATTAAAATATATTAAAATAGATTCGCAGAAAGTCGTTTTGGTACTTTTGCTGCAAGCCAAATTTTGCAGCAAATAGAAGCCAGTTGCCAAATTCTGTTACTGCTGCAGTTTGCTGAAGTACGCGAACAGACCTAATGTGAAGAAGCAGGCATGAGTCAGCGCCAGTGATGATTCAAATTGATTTCTAGTTAAACTGACCGGCACAAACATACAAGTGAACATTTCATCGCTTAAAGGCTGGTACTGAGTTCGAGTTCACGTGAAATTTTGACATGTTTCCATTATCTGGTCATTCTTTCGAGCGAAAATTTTGACAATTGAGAAAAGCAGAGACAATGCTCATTTCTGACGGATAAAATGTCATGAATTTCACTTTTCGATTGATTTTCTTATTGGAAAGACATTTTCACTGCTCCATTTTCAAATTGAAACACCAAATGTCACTTTTCCGCTCGAAAGAATGAACTGCACAAACTAAATTGGCGTGAAATGATTCGCGTCATGTTTCAGTGCCATCTACGTTTTCAACGCGAAAGCAACTTCAAAGCAACTTTTCATGCTAAGAACACAGTACCAAACTTGCTTATTTTCAAGCGAAATTTTCGCCGAAACACATTTCGCGTGAAATTTTGTATGAAAATTTCACGTGAAATCGAACTCAGTACTATGCTTAAAGCATAGTACTGAGTTCGATTCATACATTTGTACTATGCTTAAAGGCTGGTACTGAGTTCGAGTTCACGTGAAATTTTGACATGTCTCCATTATCTGGTCATTCTTTCGAGCGAAAATTTTGGCAATGGAGAAAAGCAGAGACAATGCTCATTTCTGACGGATAAAATGTCAAGAATTTCAATTTTCGATCGATTTTCTTATTGGAAAGACATTGGCACTGCTCCATTTTCAAATTGAAACACCAAATGTCACTTTTTCGCTGGAAAGAATGAACTGCACAAACTGAATTGGCGTGAAATGATTGGAGACGTGTTTCAGTGCCATCTATATTTTCAACACGAAAGCAACTTCAAAGCAACTTTTCATGCTAAGAACACAGTACCACTCTTGCTTATTTTCAAGCTAAATTTTCGCCGAAACAGATTTCACGTGAAATTTTGTATGAAAATTTCACGTGAAATCGAACTCAGTACTATGCTTAACTTATGAATCACGAAAGATTATTTTACCTTAACATCTTCATCTTCATCCTCACCATCCCATTTGTTGGCATTGGGAGCTTTGGGCGGCACGACCACGTTTTCCTTCTCAGCTAGTTGGTCTGCAAGGTAAAATGCAGTGGTAAAAGTGCACTAGTGAGAAAACTGCTACGTTGACTTCTTTTAACCTTCCCTAATAATGGAAATGTATACTCACCCCAGTCGTCTTCCATGATGCATTCGAGAGTTAGTTCCTGGCTCAGCAATAGGAATTGATAGCGCTAGTTGGCAAAGGTTCTAAGTTTAAACGAGGGCGACCAATAAGACAATTTCTCCAAAACGTTCAAACCTTTCAAACCATGTGCGACAAAGATACGTCCAGTGAGGTAGTAGAAATGGAGTGGACATGCCCATAATGCTTGAAATACATATTGGCCCAAGCTAAATCATCTCGGGTTGGGCCACCACAGACCAATTCGAGGACAGATGCTACTGTCCACACCATGGTGGGAGCTGGTGAGCTTCAGTTGTCTATTGTCAGCCTGTCAAATCCGTTTGGTTGGTGTATGTTAGTGCCCAAATCCCACTCAGATCGGAATGCAGGCCAATATCGACCAATCGAAGCCATCTCACACCAAGAGGGTGTACAGATAATGGCCATAGTCTCTGTTGGTTTGGCTTGGGCCAATATGTATTTCCTACATAAGATTTACAGATTTACATTGAAGCATGGCCTTCATATAAAAGGCCTATCGCGACTTGCAATCTGACAGGTATTAAGCTACTTTTTGAAATTGTGTAGTCCTCTCGGGATTAAGATTTGTTGGCAATTGCTCGTTGACAATTGCATTGACATTTCTTTGACATTTCTTTGACATTTCTTTGACAAATAATAAAGTGAATGGTGCTGTTCGGTGGGCTCGGTTCTATGCGTTTGGCTTAATTGCGAAGTAAAGTACGTGTTTATCTAATAGTTAATAATGTCTTTTGATACAATTCCTAAAGACCTACGAGGGTTGCGGGCATGTTTGGTCTGTTCGATAGTCAAGGTAAATGCTCTACTCTGCATTCAAAGTTATGTACGTTTGTAAATTTAGTTTGCCGTGGTAGACTTTTGAACAGTTCGAATATGACGGCTGCGATAATTACGGAGTTTCTCTGAATGAAAAACAATGAAGATCAAGTGTACGACTGCACCAGCAATAAGTTCGATGGGTTAGTTGCGGTCACGAACCCAGAAGATAGTTGGGTCACCAAATGGCAACGGATAAGTGAGCGACGGCGCATCTCATTTCCAACGGTGATACTAATGAGAATTTTACTTCTAGATCGATTTTGCCGGGGTATTTATGCGATTTCAGTGTCTGGACGGCTACCAAACGCTACGATTCGGGATATGAAAAGTCGAGGAATACCATATAGATCGAGAGACACAAGTCAACGTTAGGGTAATACTGCTAAAAGTAAGTTTTTAAATAAGTCATTTAAAGCAGAAATGAAGATCAATTTGATTCAATCGAACGACATTTCGTCTGAGCATATGGAAACATTTATCTAATCACTCTACAGGAAGAATAAAGTTTATAAATTCTTATAAATATTATATTATAAATACTTTCGGGTTCAGCTGATTTTTAATTCAAAAGTTTCTTGGGGGCCTATCATTTGCAAGTAAATTTAAACGTTTATAAATATATAGCTGATTTTTCATTTGAAAGCTTCGTGGGGACCTATCATTTGCAAGTAAATTTAAACGTTTAAAACTCGAATAACATATTAGAAAACTATGCTTATTTTATCTAGTTGTCTTTTTATGTAACAATTATAAAACAAGAAAATTTTGAAACTTAGAATATCAGACATAATGTACATGCACCGTTTGACAAAACGGAGCATTCGTAGAATCAGTGTGTACTACATTTTTCCAAGATATAGCACAGGTATACTTGTGAAGAACTCCTGACAACAAACATCAATATTCACGAAACGCCTTCGAACTGTGGAACTTCAACTGGATTTGGAGAAAATTGAAATTGGTTTTTTTCATGAAGCCCCGCTCGCGAATGACCGTTTATCTATGCTCCTAGTATGAAAAGGTGATCCCGAACACCGACAGAAACATTAAGCTACGCCAAAAAACTCAAAATGAATATGTAACATACAATAGCGGATTTGAAATAAACTCGGTCAAGTTGACCCGTATAATTTAAGAAATATAAAAATTTCTAATAATTGTTAACATTTACTACTTATTAGTAATTGGTCGACATGCGTCGTCTTATCACTAATAAGTAGTACTAAAAAAATTAGAAGAAAAGTGATAATTGAATTTAATTGCGTATATAATTGAAAACGGATAGAAACAAAAATAATCTTTTTTTTTTATTTTCAAAGTGCGGGAAGAGAAGCTTTAGGTTCAAATATTATTTTAATATATATTTGATTACCGCGGATGTAGCTTGGTAGTTTTCGTTGTTTCAGTTAAAAATTGTATAAACAGGAGGCTGTTTATCATTTTAAAATTTTAATACATGAAAATCTTGTAAAGTATTACTTTAGTAAGGCACCTGCATGAAAATGACACTATACACCATTTCCAGCGCAACGGGCGACCGTCGTCAGGAAATTGTGGTTTTTTTTCTTTTTCCTTCCTTTTCATTGTATTATTGAAAGTTTTATTTGATTTTATTTGTGTTTAGTTACATTATTTATTAATATTATTACCACTATTTTATTTATATAAGATATATGACTATATATATATATATGACTCCTCTTCACATTCCTGGCTCATCTGCTTGTTCCTACAAAATAAATTGGATGAAGATTATGAACAATTTATTCGTTGCAATCTACCTTTGTTTATGTTCTTTTCCCGCTCAGTGTAATTGACATGACATATGAGTTTCCTCAAATCTCCTGTAGGTGGTTCTCGTGCATATCTTTAACACCAGAGAAAAACATCACTGTGCGGACTGGTTGAGAAAAGTAGCTTAGGTCCGCCATCTTGTACGTTAATTGCTTTTGCGATAGGCCTTTTATATGAAGGCCATGATTGAAGGGGATGGTCTCACTGGGGATGGTAAGAATTTTTTGTCCACTCACCTAGAGTCCACATTGTCCATGAGCTCTGCCATATGCGATGGCAACGAATGTCAGTTTATGGCATGTCATCCGGTTCCTGGGCAACGGCATGTCATGCCATATCATTTTGAAAATGTCGCTCAGCAGTGAACATGTGCGCGCTATCCGGTGTTTGAAAGCAATGCAAAGGTTAGAGGAAGCGAAATATATGAGGAAAGGCGTAAATTGAGGAAGAGGCGAACATATATTTCCATAAGCAATCTTTTTTTTGTATTCGTTTAGGGTTTGTAACACTATTTCCCTCGATATCGCCATTTTGAAAATGAACAACTGTCAGAATATGGCCATGCTCATGGCCATGCAAATGTCTTGCCATATGGCTTGACATATATGGCATACCATCAAATATGGCATGCCATGTACCGTCTACATTTTCCATTTCCATGGTAAGTCGAATGTTATGCCATCTCCCATGGCCAATGTGGACGCGGCGTCAACAAGTTTGGTCATATCAGTGAGGTAGTGAAATGGAGTGGACATGCCCATAAGATTTACATTGAAGGGGATGGTAGTAATTTTTTAGCTATTCATTGGGCCTTTTCACACTTGTATTCTCTTACCCAGTAAACTGGTTTGAGGAGTGCATCAAGAATACAAGTGTGAAAAGGCCCACTGTCAAATCGGGTCAAATCCAAGTAATTCCCCTCCAATTTGACAATTAGGTCGAAATGGCGGAAAGGCAACTTTAACATGCTTTGTGCGCGAGAGGATTGAAGGAGCCAGTGGTGGAAAGTTATACCGTCCGTGTCCAGGGCTGGTCAAATCCAAGTAGTTCCCCTCCAATTAGACAATTTTGACTGTGGGTTTCTGTGCGGCACCAGCTTTTTTTAATGTGCGACATTCTCTAACACCAACATACGATACAAAGAACGTGGGTAATTTAAAATTTGTAATAAATTTGGGGGCAGGCAATAGGCTCGGAAGTTTGAATGTCATTTTTATGATGAATACATTTGAAACATAATGTTGGTGGAAACAAGCAATGCAGTAAATATAATTTGTTTCATTGGGTAATGTAGGTTAGTTAAATAAAAATAATCTTATTTTACATGAAAAAAAATCTTCGGAATGGTCTTTAGCAGTTCATGATGAAAGTCCAAAAAAGAAAAAGTAGGAATTTATAATGTATTTCATATTGAAATGCACTTTGCTTACTGGCAGGTGTACGACACCAAAGGATGGGAACAATGAAACCATACTCTGAAAAAAATTTATTGCTGTATATAATTTAAATTTTACCTCATTCTATCGTTAAAATTAATTCAAACACTTATTAATTTAATTAAAATGCTTGCTTTATTTTAGCATTGTGTATCAACTTGAGTATATTATTACTTGGATGAATCCACCTAATGAAAAATATTGTATTTAAGGGAGGTGATAAATATCCATCTGTAAATTTAATTCTGTGTTTAAATCTAATAAGGGAACGATTTGCAATAGTATTTTCGTTTCACACCCCTCTTTTCCTTCAAACCCGGGCTTGTGATTGGCTTCGGAGGAAATAAAAGCTCTAACTTGAAAGCCCATCGTATTGCTCGAGGTCATAGAGACGTTAGATTGTTTTCACATAATACATAATTCATAATTATATTCTCGTTATATGTTATAATTTGCAGGCACAAACATGTATTCACCTTAGTTTTGGAAAAAAATCATTCAAAAATATTTTTGACTCCCAACGAATCAAATTAATTGATACGCCTTTGACGCTCTTCACTCATAAAAATCTAAAAAAAACTCATGTTGTCAAACTAGGTTGTCAACGATCGCGCGCGTAGTTCGGTATCAGCAAAACATTGCTAATTGCGGCGGTAGTTTTTCATTTATGAATGTAGTGTTCAGTTAGTCCTATTGTTAGTTTTATAATTAGTGCCGTGAATTTGTTTTTGAACTAAAAATCGCCAATCCCATGGTATGAGAGCCGATTGTAATTGAACTCTCTACCATACAGTTCATTTCCCAGTTTTAGATGGATGTTTTCGATGACGCTTAGCTTCTTGCCCAATAAAGTAAGGAATCATATTTAAACTTAACCATGAGCCGCTTTTCTGGCATTAGAATTTTGTTAATGGGCCGCAATTTGCATAGATGCATTCGGCAATCATTTCGACTCCTACTTTATTTACATTGGTTTGACAACCTGAGTTTTGTCCAAGGAGAGAGCGGATAGCATTCTGCAAGAACAACTGGGGCGGTACACCAAAGATATAGAAGAAATGGATGGGCGGTATACACGTTCATGAGCGTACGTGTTTGGCACCAGCTCTTCTTGCCGAATGCTATCCCCTCTCCCCTCTGACAAAACTCATGTCGCCAAATCAATGTAAACAAAGACCGATTCCAAATGATTGCCGAATGGATCTAATCGAATTGCGGCCCATTCACAACATTCTTATGCCTTAAAAGTGGTTCATGATAAAGTTTGAACATGATTACTTGCTTTAGTGGGCAAGAAGTAAAACGGCAACGAAAAAATCAAACCATAACTTGGAAATTGACTGTACGGTAGAGAGTTGTGCAACTACAATCGGCTCTCGTACCATCAGATTTGCGATTTTCGGTTGAAAAACGAATTCACAACACTAAAAATTAAACTACGAACAGGACTAATGTAACACTAAGTCCATAGATTAAAAATTACCGCCGCAATTGGTATTCATTTCCGGATACCGTACTACGCGCGCGATCACTGACAACCTAATTTGACAACATGAGTTTTCTTAAGTTTTCATGAGTTGGGAGCGTCAAAGGCGTATCAATTAGTTTGGTTGTTGGGAGTCACAAATATTATTGAATGATTTTTTCTAAATTAAGATGAATACATGTTTGTGGGTGAAATTGAAAACAGATTACGAGAATATATATGTGAAATATAATTTGAACGCAGAGTGTGGAAGGAAGGGGGTCCATTAATATATATATTATTATATGAAAACTATCATAGTGCCTCTACTTGTATATCTTTGCGTCTCTATGACCCCGAGCAATACGATGGGTTTTCAACTTAAAGCTTTAATTCGGCCGAAGCCAGTCCCAAGCCCGGTTTTAAAGGAAGTGGTTTTTAAGAAAACACTTGCAAAATGATTTCTTATGATACTTAAACCGGAAATTTACGAAACTTCGATAATATTTTGTGTTGCTCAAATATTACGAATTTAATAAGAATAAAATACACAAGATTGCTAAAAGTACGAATTTTAAAATAGCATATCAACAATTAGTTTCACTCCAATTCGCAGGGCGAACAAGTGCCTGTCTACGTTTAACGTGTTTAATCTATACCTCGACCCTGCTTGTTTCATTTTTCGGCAATTCTTATGTTGTCTAAATTATACAAGCTAACTGTGCAAGTGACTGAGTATTCTATTTCGATAAGTTTAGCGCTATTCGTAATAATTTTTACGCATATTATGATACTTAAACCGGAAACTTACGAAATTTCGATAATATTTTGTGTTGCTCAAATATTACGAATTTTATAAGAATAAAATACACAAGATTGCTAAAAAAATACGAATTTTAAAATAGCATATCAACAATTAGTTTCACTCCAATTCGCATGGCAAACATGTGCCTGTCTACATTTAACGTGTTTAATCTATACCTCGACCCTGCTTGTTTCATTTTTCGGCAATTCTCATGTTGTCTAAATTATACAAGCTAACTGTGCAAGTGACTGAGTATTCTATTTCGATAAGTTAAGCGCTATTCGTAATAATTTTTACGAAAAGACAGTATAACCATTCAAGTGAATTTTACTTTAAACGTGGTATGTAAATTAATTGTAATCAATATGTATGAAATACAAATTGTATATTCTAATTTTGTCCGTTTTATTTAGTCCTTTCTAACCCACGTGAGCTTAGAGATGGCATTATACATATAAGAACGCTAGTCATTGTGACTATAAGACAAATATTTACAAACTAGAGATAAAGTGTGCAGTGAAGTGTTGTCCACATAACAGATTTTTGCACCTGGCTTCTTTTTGTGGCAAAATTTGGCTTGCAGCAAGAGTACAAAAACGAATTGCCGTGAATGTTTTTAAATATATTATAATATGTTCAGATATGCGAATAGAACTGTTATATATCAAATTAATTCATCATAAAAATGATGATTCAAGCTTGCGCGCCAATTGCCTGCCCCCATATATATTACAAATTTTAAATCACCTACGACCTTTGCTATATATGTTTGTGTTAGAGAATGTCGCATACTAATATAAGGTCTGTTCCCGTACTACGATTAATTGCAATTAATTGCAATGAAGCGTACTAAAACAGAGTTTTTTAGTCCGTTTTAGTACGATTCATTGCAATTAATTGCAATTAATCGTAGTACGGGAACAGACCCATAAACTGGTGCCGCAAGGAAAGCTACAGTTCCAATCCACTTCTTCTATAGCTTTGCCGTACACATACACTCATGTACGTGTATGTCGCCCACTGAGAGCATAAAGACATTCGGAGGGGCGATGCCCATTTAAAATACATTAAAGAGAAACCGACCACTTTTCATGTATCTTCAATGTCAATTCCCCTCTTTGTATCCTTTCTGTCAATATGACAATTAAACTAATGTAAACAATTTGAGTCGGTACGGAAATAAAATCGTGTTTATTTTAAATACAGATTAATTTTGTGTAGATTCGACTAGTGCGGTTCACAAAAACGTTAGTGTAGAAGTGAAAATCGCGAGTTTTATTTGAAAAAAGTGTTTGAAAACTGTGCAATTGCATTAATGTTTGCAATGAAGTGAGCTGTGCCAAATTGTGGATATAGTTTGCAACGCCGGCCACTTGGAGTTTCTTATCACAAGTAAGGAATAAACAAACTATGTGTTTTGCAAAATTTTGTGAATTTCACAAACTTTTTATAAGCGAAAGTGCCTATTTGAGCCCTTTTAAATATTGTCGACATATTGGCGCAAATTTTCTGGTAGCCATTTTAATTGCTGTCAAAAAAAACACAAAGCAGTAGAGCGCATAAACAGTTTCGGGGCAGAGCGCAAATAAAATGATATAAAAGTTTATTCGTATTGCATGCTGTGTAAAATATTGTTTTCCAGATTTTCAGAAAATGCACTCAGAAAAATGTCACTTTTTTTAGAATCACTTTAAATCAAAAGTTGATATCACTTTGAAATCAAAAGCGAACCTTGTATGAATTCCACTTTATTATAAAAATTTTCTTTTCAAATCAAAATTTTTCATCATTGAATTAAAAAGAAAACGTATATGGTGCCAAATCATATTTGAACATTTTTGATTCAAAAATTTTCAAATATGATTTGGCGCCATATACGTTTTCATTGAAGTATAGATTATGCCCAAATGTTGAAACATTCGCCCACGCATTAACTAACGACATCTCAACTAAGATAAAACTTGCATCACATACGATATCGGTTAATCAAAAAAAGTCAATTATCAAACCATGGATAACTCAGTCGATTGTTAAGTCTATTAAGAAACGGGACAAAATGGGACAGAAATCAAAACATCAACCATTTAACACTGTACTAAGAGAGACATACAAAAACTACAGAAACATTCTAACGAAAACTATACGATTAGCCAAAGAGATGTATTACAGAAACAAAATACAAAATGCTGGGTCCGACCTAAAAAAGTTCTGGAGTATTATTAATGAGCTAACATTCAGATCAGAAAATAAAAAAAATTGTGAGGGCCTAAATGTAAAGGGAGTGTACTTAGATGGAAAATCAAATTCCAAATGTCTTGCAGATGAATTCAACAATTACTTTGTAAATATCGGAAAAAACATAGCCGCCGAACTGGAGACAGACCACGATGCATTGTACTTGGAATCGTACAATAATACATCTGAATTACATTTTTACAATACAACAGAATATGAAATAGGGGAAATAATAAATAATTTAAAAGGAAAAACTGCCCCAGGTAGGGACGGAATAGCTATGGATACTGTTAAAGTAGTGAAAAACTTCATCACAAAACCCCTAAAACTTCTTTTTAATACATGTTTGAAGCAGGGTAAATTCCCCAACATATTTAAGCAAACCATAACGATTCCACTATTCAAATCAGGAGATAAAACGCTTATTAGCAACTATAGGCCAATAGCACTGATAAACTCATTTGCGAAAATATTCGAACGTTGTATAAAAAATCGAATCTCGAACTTCCTAGAAGACAACAAACTGATTCCCGATTCTCAGTATGGTTTTCGAAAAGGAAAAGGAGTAGATGACGCATTGGGCAGCCTTACGCAATACGTATTGGAAAATTTTAAAAACAAACGAAAAACGTTAGGCATTTTTCTGGATTTTTCTAAAGCCTTTGACACAATCTCCCACAGCAAGCTTAGGAAAATATTACAACAAATAGGAATAACGAATAAACCTTTAAAGTTATTGACTGACTATTTGTGCAATAGACCACATATAGTTAGGCTAAATGGAACAGACAGCAACCCAAATTTGAATACAAATTATGGTCTCCCACAAGGTACAGTTCTATCCCCCTTGCTGTATCTTATATATGTGATATCCTTCTTCAAATTAGCAAACAATAAAACTAAAATACTAGGTTTTGCTGACGACACGGTCATCTTAGTATCAGAGCCTGATTGGGAAACATGTAACAGTACAGCTACAGCAACGATGGAAAAAATTATCAAATGGACAAATGACCACTCACTCAAACTCAACATTAACAAAACTAATATTTTACCATTTGCCACTAAACAAAATGAACTCCCACCAAATGACTATGGAATAAATATCGTTACAACAGAAAACGAAATTCAAAGTTCAATAAACCTCAAAATAACTTCAACGACAAGATACTTGGGAATAACTATAGATAGCCATCTAAGATGGAAAGATCATATAGCTAACTTAAATAATAAACTAAAACAACTCGTCTACATCTTTTACAAATTGAACCGAATAGTAAAATTTGAAGACATAAAAATGACATATAATACCTTATTCCAGTCAGTACTCTCTTACGGCATTATTGCATGGGGTGGAACATTTGACACTCATTTAAAACACTTGCAGATAACACAAAAAAGTGTACTAAAAACAATGGCAGGCGTTCCCCTGACGTATCCTTCAAATCAAATATATACACTTACAAGCACACTCAATCTAAAAAGTCTATACACTGTAAAATTATTGACGTACGTAATCAAAAAGAATATACTCATACCTTTGAATCACACTGCAAATACGAGACAGAGAGATGTTTGTGTGACAACAATGCTTGCAAATACGACACTAGAACAAAAACAATTCATGTATATTGCCCCAAGATTATATAATGGACTCCCAAACCATTTGAAGGAGTTGTCAGGAAATGTCCAGGCATTCAAGAGGCAACTAAAACTACATTTACTAAGAACACAGACACCTGGCCAACTTGACCCCGACCGAGAATAACCCCATTGGACTACACCTTTATCCATAGTAAATTACAAAAATAGCAATTCTGATCTTGTTCCTCTTATACAAAAATCGAACTTATTTAACTTTTCAACACCCACTAAGAAATCCGAATTTATTCTGTGTGACACTGTATGTGAACTTGTATATGACCTTTTGATCAACCAAACCCCGATCACCTATATTGATTAGACTATAAGATTATAAATAACTTAGTATCTAAAATAATATCTACATATAAAATACTAGGCATAAGAAAAACTATTGTAAGATTACTCCTCCTTCCATGCCACAAGCCTAGCTTATTTTGGAAGGAGTAAAATAACACAAATAAATGAAAATGAAATAAAATCAATAGCATACTTGAAAATTGTTTGGTTTGTTTGTGTGTGCGATTTGACATTGACTCCTGGGTACTTGACAGCACCCCATAAAGCTTGAGAGGTGAAGGCGAGGGGGAGAAGAATGCTCGAGACACACACCTACAGGCGTTTACACGGATACCGCCACTCTAAAGTCTTATACCTCTATTCTTTGTGCGCGAGAGGATCGAAGGGGCCAGTGAGGTAGTAGAATTGGAGTGAACATGCCCATAAGATTTACATTGATGGGGATCAATGCCTTCTAGATGTACGGGCCGTAATGCAGAATGATGACGGCAGAGCATCGGGGCAAATGTCGCGAAAAACACACGTAGTCTTATGGGACGTCCGCGGGAATATGTTAATTGTACGGGTTGTGTTAAAGTGAGTGAAATGAAAACTAAAGTGGTATATGCGGAACAGTGCTAGTGAACAGCTAAAACAGAAATTAATGCGGTGCGTGCGGTATAATGTGGAAAATTCGCTACGAAATATTTATCGGTTGGTGTTAGGTTATGTGATGGTTCGTGTCGATTTACTGTCGCGATACAATTAATTGGTACAAAGTGTACGTTATGACTAAATATTATTATTATAACGCGTCCACGCACAAAAAACTAACGTTTTATTCATATTTTAGCCAAAAAACCGCAAGTGAAATCTCCCTGTGCATCGGCACTGCCTCGTGGAAATGTCAAATTTCCTAAACTCATTACGTCACGGCGAGAACGATTACGTAGCCTGACGGCCCGTACTTCTAGAAGGCATTGAGGGGATGGTACACAGAAAAAAATTGATAAGATCGTTCATATAAGGTCTGTTCCCGTACTTTCAGTCACTGAATTTTCCTGAATCATGTGGTGGGGGATATTCATGAAAGTACGGGAACGCTCTCATTGCATTTCCTGAAAATTGAAAACCAACAGTGTCAGTTTTCGAAAAACAATAGTTATTGTAAAGTCATCCTAAGCGGTCATATATTATCCCCACAAAAATATTCGACCTTCATAGCAAAATTACGCAAAAAATATGCTGTTTGCCGTGCACATTTGAAACTATTTACTCGCACACACCGTTTGACACTTTTCAGTATTTTTCAGTAGCTCAGACCCTGCTGAACTTTACTGAAAGAGGGGAAATTTTCAGTAAAACGGAGTACGGGAACGGCTTTATTGCAATTAATCGCGATTAAGCGCGATTAATCTCAATTAATCGTAGTACGGGAACAGACTTATATAATCTTAATTAGATAACACGAGTTTTCATTGATTTGTCGAAAAAATATGCAATTGATAAAATGTATGGGGTTGAAACAAATAAACTGCATTTTATGTTTCATCTAAAACTGATATCAAATTTCATTTGACGAATCTATGACATGTTAGTCAATTTTGCTACACACGTTTAAATTTTCTAGCCATTTGTAGTTACTTTGAACACTTAAGGGGGGGGGGGGGTATGGTCAGAGCAGCACATTTTATACCCATTTTCAAGATTTTTTTTTAGAAAACTGTTAATAGTTACTTGATTGGGATAATACCTACAGTAAAGAACAACCTTTGAAGAGTATCCAAAAAAAAATTTATTGAAAAATATCGAAAATTAAGCTCGTGACATGAATTTGACATTTTCGTTCAGGACAAAGAGCTGATTTGCGGTGAGACACATACCTAATGACTGGATCATCGTAAACAAAAAAACCAAAAATAGTTCGTTAGTTTATGAGTTTCTTGAGGTAACGCTGTCGAGTTTTTTCAAATATCTAGATTATTTAATTTTTGGTATAAGTTTGAAGTCAAAAAAACGAAAAAAATGGAAATTTTATTTTCGAAATTTCTGTTTTCAGTTGTAAAAAATTCCATATATAAAAAAAAAAGCAAGAAATAAAAAATATCTCGACAGCGTTACCTAGTAAATTGCCTACAGAAATAGTGTGCAAAATTTCAGAAAGATCGGTCGACTAGTTTTCGAGTTACATGTCTCACCGACTTGAAATATAAAATTCCTCAAAAAACGCGTTTTAAAATTTTAACTGTGTAACAAAAGTGCGTGAAAAATTACGAAACACGTGTACCGTAACTGGTCGATGAAATGAATGTATACTACTACAAGTCACTTATATAAGTGGTTTTACTCAAATATAGCACATACAGGTGTGGATAGAGTGGGAAGACTCAACTATTACGTATTTGAGAGCTGCGCGCGGGTAATAAAGCAGGAAAGGAACGCGATTTGCGCGAAAATATGAATTTGAGTTATTTGTATTGTTAAGCCGATAACTTCGTTAATTTTGCTCGGATCGACCTGAATGGACACTCCTGAGTCACTATACACTAGTCACTAAACAAAAAAAATATATCGATTTTCTGACCATACCCCCCCCTTAAAGTACATATGTCTATTATATGGACGTTTCAGCGAATTAAGAACATGATTGAACTATTCACAGTAGATGATTTATCTACTCAGTGGTCAGTTTCTCTAATACAAGCGTTGTTTTTTACATTCGTAATTAAGGCTGGTACTGAGTTCGAGTTCACGTGAAATTTTGACATGTCTCCATTATCTGGTCATTCTTTCGAGCGAAAATTTTGGCAATGGAGAAAAGTAGAGACAATGCTCATTTCTGACGGATAAAATGTCAAGAATTTCACTTTTCGATCGATTTTCTTATTGGAAAGACATTGGCACTGCTCCATTTTCAAATTGAAACACCAAATGTCACTTTTTCGCTCGAAAGAATGAACTGCACAATTAAATTGGCGTGAAATGATTGGAGACATGTTTCAGTGTCATCTACGTTTTCAACGCGAAAGCAACTTCAAAGCAACTTTTCATACTTAGAACTTAGTAAAACAATTGCTTATTTTCAAGCTAAATTTTCGCCGAAACAGATTTCACGTGAAATTTTGTATGAAAATTTCACGTGAAATCGAACTCAGTACTATGCTTTACAAAAGAATGAATTGCGACTTTCATGACTTCGTTTGCCGTGGTTCGGAATTTCACAATCATTCCTAGCTGTGTGGTGTTATTAGGTCTGTTTGCGGACTTTCAGTCACTGAATTTTACTGAATTTGCCTGAATCATGTGGTGGGGGAAATTCATGAAAAGTACGAAAACGCTCTCATTGGATTTCCTGAAAATTGACAAACAAAAGTGTCAGTTGTTGGTTTTTGGGAGAACAATAGTGATTATAAAGCCATCCTAAGCGGTAATAAATTATCGCCACAAAAATATTCGTCCTTCATAATAACAATACGCCAAAAACCGTTTGACAGTTTTCAGTATTCTTCAGTAGCTCAGACCGTACTGAATTTTACTGAAAGAGGGGTAATTTTAAGTATTAAGTATTCAGTAAAACGGAGTAAAAAAACGGCTTCATTGCAATTAATTGCAATTAATCGTAGTACGCAAACAGACCTATTTTGTGATAGCGTATACTTGACTTAGTTGTGAAAGCGTATTTTGTGTATTATGTATTACCGTATATTTTGTGATAGCGTATAGTTGACAAGTGCCGACAGTGAAACGTGCGCGGATAATAATGGTAAACACTTTTAATATGTCTATCGGTGGGCAGCTGGTTAAAATGCCTATTTATGTTAATAAAGAAGTTGATCCGGGTGTAGTTTCAATTCTCACGAATTGGAGATTAAGTGACTTTATTTAAATATTAATTAGGTGTTTCCAATGAAAGATACTTTTATACAGCTAAAGAAATTGGTGTTAAGGTGCTAGAGCAAACCACTGCTGCAGACTTGGACCAGCTTATTGATATTCAGCACTTTGGCTTAAAAATAAAGCTCAGAACGAGTTTAATCAAACGGAGAACTGAAAATGTATTGGCAGATTATATGTCCAATTAAGTGGCAAGTCTCAAATGTATTTTAATTTAGGAGTACAGCACACCTCTTGCGGAAACCAAAGGTCTGCTCGCGTACTTTCAGTCACTGAATTTTACTGAATTTTCCTGAATCATGTGGTGGGGGAAATTCAGGAAAAGTAAGAAAACGCTCTCATTGCATTTCCTGAAAATTGACAAACAAAGGGGTCAGTTGTCGGTTTTTGGGAGAACAAAAGTTATTATAAAGTCATCCTAAGTGGCGATAGACTATCGCCACAAAAATATTCGTCTTTCAAAATAACATTACGCCAAAAACCGTTTGACAGTTTTCAGTATTTTTCAGTAGCTCAGATCCTACTGAATTTTACTGAAAGAGGGGAAATTTTCAGTATTCAGTAAAACGGAGTACAAAAACGGCTTCA
>OX376372.1:124871326-124900698 GCA_947369275.1 Nemotelus nigrinus | reverse complement strand
CTTGCGAAATGGTAGAATCTAAGTCATTAAAATGCATGCAACTTTTGTAGCCAGTAATATGGCTTATCAAAATATTTAAATGAAAGTGGCACATTATAATAAGGTTTTCTAAGGAAAATGACCTGGAACAAAGAATTTTCGGGGTTAAAATTAAAAAATTTTGTGTTTCGAAGAAAATATCTCAAAACTCGGTACAACTGCAATCAAGTGCAATACATTTAATGAAAGAAAATTTAATTGTCTAATAAACGCGGTATAAAACTTTGAGTTGTGATAATTAGTTTTCAAGATATAACGATTCACGTGAGTCAGGGTACCGGTCCGAACAAGTTTTTTTGAACACCCTGTTACTCCGTAGGTTTTGAAATCCGGATCATCCTGTAGAACGATTTTTTACTCAAAATATGTCAAAGAACGCCTCCCTAAAATAGTGTTCATTTAGTACCAAACACCCTGTATATATATATATATATATATATATATATATATATATATATATATATATATATATATATATATATATATATATATATATACATATATATATATATATATATATATATATATATATATATATATATATATATATATATATATATATATATATATATATATATATATATATATATATATATATATATATATATATATATATATATATATATATATATATATATGTATATATCATCAAAATGATTAAGGGAGATAATCTCGATAATCGATTGAGCTGAAACTTTCGGAGAACGTAGATATATTCAGTAGGTAGGTCCACAACATGCTAAAATTCAGATATCCTAAACCTTTTGGCGGCGGCGAGCGTTTTAGTGAATTTCGAGGTACTCCTACATTTTCCAGCAGTGTGAATTTTTGTTCAAAAAAAGTATTGATAGTGAAAACTTATTATGTTTAAAGCTTGCTTATGACAATAAATTGGAAATTTTGAGCCGTGTGTGGGTGCAGCGTGCCTAAAATAAGGCAAGGATTTTTTTTTCAAATTTTGATTTGTCATTAACTCTGACAAAAACATTGAATCATCGTGAAATTTGTAGAGCGTATTGATGTTGACTAAAGTTTAATTCACATGGATTTCCAAGGTAGTGCGGGTAATCCTGTAGCTGCGGCAGGCTCTTGAAAAAAAATCCTTCAAATCATTGAACCTCCTGAAAAATTTTTGATTTTGACAAAAAATACAAATCATTGATAAATCTAAACCTTTGTCCATCATGTCAATTTGAAAGTTTTAAAATTCCGATTTGCACAAGAACGGCAACCCATCACTAAATTACCTCTATTTTCAGCACTCAAAAGTTCTGTTCATGAGAACTGACGACTGGATTATCCGACCATAATGATATTCACAGGATATATTGGTATCAACTAGGACCAAATCTGATAGAAGTAATTTTTAAACGTGGGCAACCCTGTGGCAGTGGTGCCATCTTGAAAAATCACTGAGAAAAAAAACAGCTTTTTGGCCTATAACTTCCGATTCAGCCATCAGATTTAAACAAGATTCACACAATATTTGGATCTCATTAAAGGTAACATTTGGTGAAAATTTGGCTGAAAAATTAGAATACGGTTGCCAGCTATGGTAATTTTTGTCTACTACATATTGCGAATTTGCTCAGCAAAATGAAGCTTTTTTCTTTATAACTTCCGGTGCAGTCATGATATCAAAACGAACTTCATTGCAGTAAATAGATTTTGATGTGAGCCAATTGTCATAGGAATTTGGTACAAAAATCATGAAAGGGCTGCCAGCGTTGACCATTTTTGTAATTTTTTGGAATTTCTTTTTTGCGCGATTATGTCATTAGATTTGCAAATGGGAACGATCCTGCAATGAAAATTAACAACAAATATTAACGCTTTAAACATTTGAAAAATTTTGAGGGTTGGAACCCTAAAAATTTGTTCACCCGTATAACTTCTAGCACAGTGATTCAATCGAAACGAAAATTTATTGGTTGGGTTAAGTTTAACGTAAAGCAGATTTGGTATATATTTTGGTTTGCTGCTGACACAGGGTAACCAGCTTTTGCCATTTTTGTCAATATTGCATCAACAGATGCTTCAAATTACAAACTCATATGCAAAACATTTGCAATAAAACTAAGAAACCAATTTTTAAATTTTTCGAGTTTTGAACATTTCTTGGATGGCAGCCTCAAACAACGTTACCGCTAAAGCTTTCGACGAAATCCTCCGATGAGAACGAAATTCAAAGGATAAGTTGATTTAAGTATGAGCTTGTGAAGGTAAATTTATTGCTGCTTCGTTGGGAAAATGTTGCCAGCACTGAACATTTTCATCATTTGTGTTATAGTTGAGTTCTGTTGCTTTGAACAAGGAATGGTTGATATGATTCTACAAAGCAGTGTATTACGTCTTTCCACACTTTTTTGTCACTCACAGACAATTTCTTCGAAAATTAGTTTTCTAGCGGTTCAGGTGCGCTAGAGTTTTGTTTTTTTAGAATTTCAATTTTATGTTATTTAAATCATGCTTTTTAACCTTCATTCAAACATATTCAATCAAAACAAAAAAATCGATTTTTTGAAAATTTGGAGGTGCTATGTTGCCCTAAAGAGAAAGATAGCATAGCAGTGCGCTTCAGTGATAAAGGTGACGAGGAATCCGTTTCCGTCAACCATAAGCTGAGAGCTCACGATAAATGCATTGATAATTCATACACAAAACTCGTTCTATCATGAAAAAGTTGATAAACTATTCATAGAACAGTAGCATTAATGCACTAGCACTTTCTTATAAAGATGAAATATTTAGGTACGTACCGAGCAATGAATTTAAGAGATTATTTTATACGCTGTAACGTAAAGAAAGTCATAGCTTGAAGATATTGGCAAAAGGAATTGATAATTGAGTACCACATTTCGCCACATGGAGAACATGCAGGAGTATGCAGGACACTTTAAAAGTTGTAACAGAGATATTGTTGAAAGGATATGAAGAAAATTGTTAAGAAACACACTTACCAGTGCGATATATGTTAATTTAATAGTTTAATAAAATCCACTAAAGAAAACATGATGAAAACTGAAACACCGTCTACTAGTTCTGAGCTTGTAAGCGCAGACATTGTTGGACCATTGAGAATTTCTAATTACTACTGATACATCCTCACTATACAGTTTGAGTTGACAAAGTTGATAACTGCTATACCCATTGAAAGAAAAGATGCTACAGCTTTGGCAAAAGCATTTGTAAATCAATTCATTCTTAAATTCGGACATTTAAAGTATTAAGAACAGATTAAGGCACTGAATTCACAAATAATTTGATTAAAATAATATGCAATCTCCTAGATATCAAACAAATATTTTGGACACGAAACATGAAACATTAGGCGTAGTAGAAAGAAATCATCGTGTGTTGAACGAATACTTATTATCTATTGTTGACAATGATAATTGGGACGAATGGATACCTTTCTACACTTTTTCTAATAATACAACCCCACACACTGATACAACTTATACACCTGACGAACTAGTTTGTGGCAAACTCTCATATTTACCAAATGACATTTTAAAAGATTCAGAAAAAATATACAATTTGGATAACTATAAGAATGAGTTAAAATTAAGATTAAGAACGTCTCTAACAAAAGGCAAACAGTTAATCGAAAAAGCTAAAACAGCACGATATAGCAACCAGAATTACTCGAATCCTCTCAACATAGAACAAGGTGATTTAGTATTGATAAAAACTGAAAATAGAAGAAAACATGACAAACCGATAAAAGATGAGAATAAATGGATACACAACATTAGGTTTGAATTATACAAAAAAATAAAAATGTTTTGTATAAAATGTATGTATACATATGTAAAAATTATGTATAAAATGAGATATTGAAATTTTTTTTAGACAATATTATGTAATCATATTCGTTAAGAGCCTATCAAAAAAAGACACCAGACAAATTAGTCTCGCATATAAATAGAAATGCTTATTCCCTTGAAACGGAAGGAGTGTAGGGGGTCAATTACTTAACTGTACATACGCGTAAGACAAGACCAAAATTAATTGACTTTCAATACAATTAACGTAGTTAAGCATAGACTACATCCCTATTACACTATGGCATTGATGTGTGGAAGACGTTTTGTCTCGGTTTGAACATGCTCTATGTGGTTTTTGTATGTGATGTATGGCTAAGTTTGATGTATGTTGCCTTGGCTCAAAGCATGGATGATATATGTGATGAAAACATATGAGTAATTAGTCACGTGTTCTGGTAGTAAGGCCCGTTTCACACGAGACACTCGGTGTCCGGCCACTGTGTCTCTAGCCACTGCCGGGGCATAGAAATAAATGAGAGCATACACACAGAGTCACAGTGTCCGGGCAACAATTCTATACAAAAACAAAGGCTGAGGATTCAGTGGCCGGACACCGAGTGTCTCGTGTGAAACGGCTCTAGTGAGCTTAAAAACTAACTGTGGAAAAAACAAAGTAAGCAGCCCATGTGAATTAGGTCATGAGCTTATGCATGGTAACTGATTGAATATTGGTCATGGATTATCGATAGATATGAATAGAGTTAGACAAAGTTTAGCATAAAAAGAGTGTGTAAATTATATTGAATGGAAGTTGTATAGTGGTCTTGGATAAATAAACATTGTTTAAGAATACTACAGTTAGTTTGTTTTTGAAACTTAACTATTGCCTTTCTTTGGCAAATTGAAGTCTAGCCTAACATCGGCTTATTAATAAACATATCGGCTGCACGAATCCTGTTCAGCGCCAAAGATGCCGCAATCCACAAGTTGCCTTAGGTATAATTAAAGATGCTAATAATCTACAAAAATACCTAACAATTAATATACAAACTTTAGTAAACGTATATTTCTCGAGGATTATCGGAAGACAATAATTCTTCTTAATGAGCGTCAAACACCTTTACATGGCAATCCTGGCAATTTCGAACCAACAAAGACTACACCATCGGAACCCAACAGCGACTCTGAAATTGAGGACGGAGAAATAAAAAACGTCATCGAATTTAACCGAATTTTCGAGAGATGCAAGGTTAGGTTAAGTTCAACTGGCTGGCACATGGCCACTTATAGACTCATTGGTCCGTAGTGATACCAGTTAAATGGACCCGGAGAAGAAAAGTTCAGTATAAACGGCCTTCGAAGGCCCCCGACTTTTTTGCGAACTGTAGTATGTCCTTCAGCCTCTGTTCTGCTATATGTGAGAGATCCACCAGCCAGGGCTCACCAAAGTAGCACTGCCTGGTTCTTTCTAGTGCCGAGCAGTGGCACAGAAGGTGTTGGATTGTTTCAGCGACTCCCAGCTCTTGACACTACCTACAGGGTTCGCTGGTTAGGAGCCCCATTTTCATGGCATGAGCTGCTACAAAACAGTGGCCGGTAATGATGCCGACCAGCCGTTTGCAGTCAGTTCGCGTCAATTCAAGTAGGTACTTAATAGCTACGATATTGTTTGACCTTCACATGATTTTGGCTAGATTGCAGGTCTGAGGTGCACGCTATCTGCACGTCGCAATTTGCTTCATATTGGAGTCAATTGAGCATTTGATTGTTTGGATTGGGGTAGGAATATCAACCGCTCCTGACAGAGGAAGGGTTGCCCCGTGCTTGGCTAACACGTCCACCCTCTCGTTTGCTTCAATGCTCTTGTGACCAGGAACCCAGGAAATTCTGACTCTTCTGTTGTTTCCCAGTCTATTTAGGCCCTGAATGCAGTCAAGTACACACTTCGATTTGAATGTGTAAGACATAAGAGCTTTAACTGCCGCTTGACTGTCTGTAAAGATGTTGATTTCCTCACTTGTGGTATCTCCGGCGTATGCTTGGTCTGCGGCTTTACGTATCACAAAAACTTCCGCCTGAAAAATACTATAGTGAAAAGGAAGCCTGAAAGCTGGTACTGTAGTTGCTTCTGCAGAAAATGTTGCAGCACCCACTCCGGCAGACGTTTTAGAGCCGTCACTGTAGATGCGAAGAGTTGTTGCGCCCATTTGCCGATTCCACTCTTGCCCATGCCCCACAATCACCTGATATCCCCTCCCGAAGCACAGAGTGGGGACCAAGTAGTCGGTGATACCTACGTACCCCCGCTCAATTCTGCTGTGGCCAAAGGATCGTGGCTCGAAGTGTTCCGATTCCCTAAGCCTGACAGTAGCTTTTGCGGCGGTGCCCCTAACGAAGAGGTCAAGCGGAGGAAGATGAAGCAGGACATTCAGAGCAGACGAAGGAGTCGAGGTTAAGGCATTGTGGTGCAAACAGCCGCCAGCCGCTGAACTCTGTTCACCATCCTGGCAAAGGTAGTCTGATTCGCTGCTACCCACCAGAATAAGCATCCGTAAGCAAGGATAGGCCTGGCTATCACCATTTAGATCCAGTGCGTTAAGGCAGGGCTCAGACCCCACGTATTTACCCAGCACTCTCCTGCTGGGGTAAATCACATTGCTAGCCCCCTTTACTTTATCCTCCAAACTTGCCTTTCAGATGAGCTTGCTGTCCAGAATAAGACCCAAGTACTTAGTTTATGACTTGAGGCTTAACCTGGCGCCGCTCAACCTAATTGGAGGTTATTCAGGAATTTCGTACTTTCTTGCAAAAAGTACAGGATCAGTTTTATTAGTGTTGATGCTGAGGCCTAAGGTATTCCCCCTTTCCTCAACCAGCTCCAGAGCATACTCGATGAGCTGGCCAAGGGAGTGCGGAAACCTGCCCGAGATTAATATAGCAATGTCATCGGCGTAGGTCACAACTGTAAGTCCTTTGCGTTCCAACTTGTCCAAAACTGTATTTATAACCAGGTTCCACAAGAGAGGGGATAGAACTCCTTGCGACGTGCCTCTATGGACCTTCCTGGTGATCCGTGACCCCGCCCACTCAGCTGCTATGAGCCTTTGTTTAAGCATATTGCTTATCCAGCTACAAATAGAGGGGTGGGGGTTGGTTGCGTGGAGGCTTTCCATAATTGCTGAAGTGTGCAAATTATTGAAGGCGCCTTCAATATCAAGGTGTGTTCTTTGTAGCGGAGTGCCTTTTCTATTTTGAGAACTACCCTATGGAGAGCTGTTTCAACGGATTTCTCTTTTATGTACGTGTATTGGACACCCAATAGAGCCTGAGATCTAAGTCTTTGTTTGATGTAGAGATCCAGTAATCTTTCAAAGACTTTAAGGATGAAGAAAGTCAGGCTAATTGGCCTGTAGTCCTTCGGGTAAGCATGGTTGATTTTACCTGCCTTGGGTATAAATACAACCTTAGCGATCCTCCAGGCTGTAGGCACATGGCTTAGTGCTAGGCAACCTTTGTAAATTTGCATGAGCCAAGAAACGTTGAGCATACCTGACTTTTTGCGCATGGCCAGTAGAACCCCATCCGGACCTGGGGACTTGAAGGGCTTAAAGGTGTCAATTGCCAGGCAAGCCTCAGCTTGGTGACAATCTCGCCAATGCCTTCGAAGTCATGCAGATCGGACGTCTGCTTACAAATAAAGGGGGTGGGTTTATCCAAACATCCCGGAAGGTGAGTATCTACGAGGACCCTCAGCGTTTCCGAGCCGCTATTTATCCACTCCCCGTCCGGCTTACAAATCAGGCTAGGCGGGACAGGGCGTTTTGCCAGCAGATTTCTTAGTCTCGCCGTTTTCGATGTGGCTTCGATTCAACCGCACGGTTCTATCCAGGAGCTCCATTTAGCTTTCCTTGTTTCTGATTTATAGAGCTTAAGGACGTCCTTTTATTCGTCCCAGCATTCACTGCAGTCAGCTTTTTTGGCTTACTTGAACCTTCCGCAAACTTGTCCTCTGTGACAACACACCTCAGATGGACTTGGTGACATGCCCGTGCGAAAACTTCCACGAGTTTGCCAGTGAGTGTGTTAACCGCAGCCTCCAAGTCAGCCACACTGCCAATCCTCGGAGGAAGGCCTAGTTCATAAGTCACTTCCCGTTCGAAGTTTGCCCAGTTGGTATTCCTGGGATTGCGAAACGGTCGTTACTTGTGAGCTTCATTGAATTTTAAGTAGTAACTGATGAAGCAGTGGTCTGAGAATGATGGGCCATGAAGAACCCTCCAGTTTTCTATTAACTGCTCGTTTGTATCATTGTGCAGCGTTATATCTAGCATGTTTTCACTGCGAGGTCCCCTATAGGTTAGAATATTTCCTTGGATTTCTACAACTAGATTAAAGTTGATTACAAAACTGAGTAGAGACTCACCTTTGTCGTTAATATCCTTGCTGCCCCATACTGTGTGGTGCGTGTATACATCCGCTCCCACGAGGAGCAGTTCGTTTCTTTTCAGTGTCTCCGCGTTGAGTTTAACGACCTCCTCCGGCGGAGCAGCTTTGTCGTGAGCCATGTAGGCGGATACAAGAAGTACATGCCCCTCTTCGTCCCTCTCGCATGCCAACACTGTCATGTCGTCCGTGCTGAAATTAGACAGAAAATAAGCAAGGATATTCTTCCTCACTTTAATAGCTGTTCTTGTTCTTACTACTGTGCAGGGGAAGAGAAGATTTAAAAGCTGTGACCCTAGTCCCGCAACTCGGCCGAGGCCAACTTACTGCGGTTCAAGTTGATTTGCAGTAGTTTGAGTCTTGGCCTCGGCATCTTCCTTAGCCTGCGCCTCGTCGAATTTGGGATCGGCCGTTGTGCCCTGCAGTGCCAAGGTCCCTCTCAATCTCGCCGACCTCCAGGGTATTGATGTAACCATCCTTCGGTTGGCATTTTTTCAGGCACAGGTAGACACTGCCTACGCCCCAAGCCATTTTTCCAAAACGTGGATAGAGCAAGTCGTCGGGCTCCTTGTTAATTTGGAGGATGTAGACCTGCCCATCGTCTTGTTCTACTGGCTTTTTGACATCCAAGATCTTCAAATCTGGAGTTGGAATATCCGTATTCTGCCGTTGGAGAAGTTTTAGGGCCACCTCTGGTTCCACTACCCGCGGTATTGTCACCTTCGCTCTAGGTAGAGTTGCGATGCTCCCTCTGTCCACGCTTTCCAGTCGAACTCCTTCCCATAGACCTGGTAGCTCCGGGACTACAGCTGTGCACCAGCGCAACGTGAGCTCGTCGTTGCACTTAATGATCTTGACACTTCTTAACCAGCCTGCCCCGTCAAACGAAGGCATAGCCAGCTCAGGGTGCTTCTCCATACGGTCAATCATCGCATCGAGCAAGCCTGACTCTACGGTCTTCCGCTTCTTGAGTGACAATTGATCCAAGGGATTGCTGCGGTCGATAAGAGTCACAATGAGGTACTATTTTGCCACATCGCTGGCCTTCATGGCCTTCTTCGGCTTCCAGCTGGAGTATTGTTGGACCCCTTCCTGACTGGTCATATTCTTTGGCCTCTTGGACGCCTGTTTTTTCGTCCTCGGTTGACCTCTGCCTTTTATCTGCCAGCCTCTTAGACAAGCTCTGCTCCACTTTGCACAGAGTCCTTGAGCACCAGCTTTTCGTTCCCAGCGAAGTGCTCCCGGCCTTTTGCTAGCGTCGTTCGAGCCCAACTTAGCCGATCCTTCTCATCCGCGGAGAGGGTTTGTTTGTTGCTGAGCCTGTCTACGATGCGCAGTGCCGATTTGTACTCCGCCAGTGTTTTCTTGCCCTCTTTGCTCGGCTTGGGCCTATTCCTCTTGTGGGGACCAGAATCTCTTCCTCGCTCAGGCGATTTAGGCAGCTCTTCCTCCGCTTTGGTCGAAACCATGCTCTCCGAGTCTGAGTCTACGAGTACTGTGGCACCCGAGCGCATTAGCTTCGTGCGAGTTGAATGGCAGCTAGCGGAGGTGCTAGCTCCAAATTTGTTGTTGTTTGAGGTGGGGATCGTTGTAGCTTAGAGCTTCTCCTAAAAGGGTCCGCCACCGATTCCACCACCTCTGCGAGTTGTGTGGGGCCACTTGTAATTTGATCTGCTACTGTGGCCAAGTGGTCAACTTCCATATTATTGCAGTCGATGGAGAACGACGATCCGGGGACTGCTCGCTCACCCCTGACGGCCGCCGGTACTGGATATCTGACTCCCTGCACCGTAACTTTTTCTCCTTTATCGTTGTCCATATTTGGTTTTCTGTTCGGGGTCTCCTTCCCCTACGGTCACTTTAGAAAGGCAGCAACCCATATGGCTGATGAGCCCCTGCTTTGAGCCCGTTCACAGCGTCAAGGTCGGACCGTTGAGGGAATTGTAACCAGAAATAAGCAGCAAAATAAATATGTGTCAACAACAACAACGCCATCGACATCACAACCCGAGTACAAGCCAACGCCACTACCTGGACCTCAACCGAGAAAGATAGAGGACTTCATCAAAAGGAAAAAGATCAAGGAACCGATTATCCCGAAGCTACAACGTAGGAAGCACGGTGGAAAGAAGATCAACGCGCGAAATGACAAAGCGATACTAACTCGAATGATCTGCAGGACAGCAACGTGAATCGCAAAAGCGAAAACTAAATACGTATAGTTATTAACACAACGTACAAAAAAATTTATAAAATTTTTTTTTAAATGTTTTGTTTATTTTGCTGAAACAGAAATATACTCAATATGGGAAATAATTGTAGCACTGAGGCTAATATTTTTGTCGAATAAAGGCAGACAATAAACACTTCTGCCGTCTTCATAATTATACTTGCATTGTTTTTTGTGTACAATGCTAAACAGAGGAAATATGCAAAGAAGATTATAGATAGGAATATTATGTAAGGACGGAATCAGAATATTGTACAAGGAAAAATGTATATATATTGGTATCATGTAAAAAACAAAAAAAACAGTCAAGGGCATCAGAACCGCTAACAAACTAATTTTCGAAGAAGTTATCTTTGAGGGATTTAAAAATGTGTGAAGACGTAATACACTTCTTTGTAGTATCATATCAACCATTTCTCACTCAAAGGACCAAATATCATTTTCTGACAGCATTTTCTATACCACAAATGATGAAAATGTTCAGTGCTGGCAACATTTGTCCAACATAGCAGCAATAAATCAACCATAATATGCTCGTGCTAAATCAATCTATCCTTTGAATTTACTTTTCATCGAAGGATTCAGTGATTAAACTATGTCTGGAGCTGCCATCCGAAAAATTTCCATAACTCGGAAAATTTAAATATCGGTTGCTAATTTTATTGTAAATGGTAGTGTCTATCTGCGCCTGAAGAAACGCCACCCGAAGGATGGAAACGTCAATACCCTGGAGGTCACCGAAATCGAAAGGGACCTTGGCACGGTTGACTTGCAGGACACAACGGCTGATCCCCAAAAGGACGAGGCGCAGGCTAAGGAGGATGCAGCGGCCAGCACTAAAACTGCTGCAAATCAACTTACACCGCAGTAAGTTGGCCTCGGCCAAGTTACTGCTGACACTCGAAGGAGGTAAGTTTGACGTCGTGCTGGTCCAGGAACCTTGGATCTCTGCAGAATGCTGGGTTCCTGGACTGGGATCAAAGCTTTTCAATCTTTTCTTCCCCTGCACAGTAGCAAGAACAAGAACGGCTGTGTTGGTGAGGAAGAATTTGCATGCTTATCTTCTATTTAATTTCAGCACGGACGATATGACGGTGAAAGCATGCGAGGGGGACGAAGAGGGGCATGCACTCCTTGTATCCGCCTACATGGCTCACGACAGAGCTGCTCCACCGGAAGAGACTGAAAAATTTGCCGGCTAAACGCCTTGTCACGCGTAGCCTGCTATGTAAGCCGGATGGGGAGTGGACAAGCAATAGCTCGGAATTGCTGAGGGTCCTCGTAGACACTCACTTGCCTTTCTAGACAATGAGGGTGCTTTCAATAATGTGCACACAACAGCCATTATGGAGAGCCTCCACGCAACCAACACAACCACGATGCTCGCAGCTGGATAAGCAACATGCTTAAACAAAGGCACATAACGGCTGAGTGGGCAGGGTCACAAATCACCAGGCAGGTCCATAGAGGCACACCGCAGGGAAGAGTTCTATCCCCTCTTTTGTAGAACTTCTTCCACTTGACCTCTTCGTTAGGGGCGTTGCCGCTAAAGCTGCTGTCAGGCTAAGGAGATTGGGACACTTCAAGTCACGATCCTTCGGTCACAGCAGTATTGAGCGGGGGTACGCAGGTATCACCGACAACTTATTAAATTTAAATATCGGTTGCGTATTTTATTGTAAATGCTTTGCTTATGAATAGAAAATGGAAGCATCTGTTGGTGAAATATTTACGAAGTTGTCTGGTGCTGGCAATCATGTGCTAGCACCATAGCTGCTTCTCGTTGTATTAAACTTACCCGTTACCCGTTACCCGTATTAAACTTACCGTTGTATTAAGCCCACCCTATGAATTTCGTTTCGATTGAATGGCTGCGCTGTAAGTTAAAGGAGTGAATATAATTTTAGGGCAACCACCGTCCAAACTTTTTAAAGTTTCGAAACATAAATATTTGTTGTGCATTGTCATTGCAGGATCATTCCCATTTGGAAATTGTATGACAATATTGCTCGATAAAGATATGTCAATAAATTACGAAATTCATCATAGCTGGCAACCCTTCCACAAATTTTCAACTAAATTCCTACAGAATTAGAAATGCAACAAGATCCACTTATCACATGAATTTACTATTATTTTCGTTATTGCAGCGGAAGTTATGGGGAAAAAATTTTATTTTCCTGAGCAAATTTACAATATTTAGGAGACACAAATTGCCGTAGCTGGCGTCCCTATATTAATTTTTCAAGCAAATTTCTATGAAATCTATCTAAGAATAAGGTTCACATACTGTGGGAATCTCGTTAAAATTTGATGCCTGAATCGGAAGCTATCGGCCAAAAACCAGTTTTTTCCCCAGCGAGTTTTTCTAATGGCACTATCAAATGTGATCCTAGCTAAGTCCAACATGTTCTGTAAATTTCATGTCGATCGCATTATCCGGTCGTCATCTCTCATGAACAGAAGTTTTGAGTGCTGAAAATAGAGGTCATTTGATCATGGGTTGCCGTTCTTGCTGATAATTTGAAGAATTTTTTTTCAGGAGCTTGCTGTAGGTACAAACATGCCCGCACAGTCTTGAAAGTCCATGTGTGTTAAATTCTAGTTTAAATCAATAAGTTTTGAAAATTGCACGATGATCCATTGTTTTTCTTAGAAGCTATGACCAATCGAAATTTGAAAAAAAATCCTTGCCTTCTTTTAGGCACTCAGCGCCTACACAAGGCTCAAAATTTCCTTTTTTTACCATCAACAACACCTCGATGGTCCGTCACCTTGTCGTGGTGAGTGGGTTCAGGGCAGTGGCTCACCAAGCCAGATGCGTTGCTGCCTTGCTAAGCAGACCTAGGGGAAGGAGACCCCGAATATAAAACCAAATATGGACGAGTTTATAGGAGAAAAAGTTACGGTGCAGGGCGTCAGATGCCCAGTACCAGTGGCCGTCAGGGGTGAGTGAGCAGGCCCCGGATCGTCGTAATCCATCGACTGCAATGCTATGGAGGTTGACCACTTGGCCACAGTAGCAGCTCTAATTACAAGTGGCCCCACACAACTCATAGAGATGGTGAAATCGGTAGCGGACCCTTTTAGTAGGAGCTCTAAGCTACAATGATCCCCACCTCAAACAACAATCAATCTAGGAGCTAGCACCTCCGCTGGCCGCCGCGCTGGCAACCACGATGTTCGCAGCTGAATAAGCAATATGCTTAAACAAAGGCACATAACGGCTGAGTGGGCGGGGTCACAAATCACCAGGCAGGTCCATAGAAGCACACCGCAGGGAAGAGTTCTATCCCCTCTTTTGTAGAACTTGGTTATAAATACAATTTTGGACAAGTTGGAACGCAAAGGACTTACGGTTGTGGCCTACGCCGATGACATTGCTATATTAGCCTCGGGCAGGTTTCCGCACTCCTCCGGCCAGCTCATCGAGTATGCTCTGAGACTGGTTGAGGAATGGGCAAGCACCGTGGGCTTGGGCATCAACTCCAATAAAACAGATCTCGTGCTTTTCACTGGGAAGTACAAAATCCCTGATTTAGCCCCAATCAGGTTGAGCGGCGCCAGGTTAAGTCTCAAGTCACAAACTAAGTACTTGGGTCTTATTCTGGACAGAAAGCTGGAAGGCGAATTTAGAGGAGAGAGTTAACCGGACTAGCAATGCGATTTACGCCAGCAAGAGAGTACTGGGTAAAACGTGGGGTCTGAGCCCTGCCTTAACGCATTGGATCTATATGGCGATAACCAGAGCTATCCTTGCTTGAGGATACTTGGTCTGGTGGCCAGCTGTAAATAAGACTACCTTTGCCAGCATGACGAAAAGAGTCCAGCGGTTGGCGGCTCTCTGTACCACAGATGCCTTAGCCTCGACTCCTTCGTCCACACTGAACGTCCTGCTTCATCTTCCTCCGCTTGACCTCTTCGTTAGGAGCGTTGCCGCTAAAGCTGCTGCCAGGCTTAGAGAATCGGGACACTTCGAGTCAAGATCCTTCGGTCACAGCAGTATTGAGCGGGGGTACGCAGGTATCACCGACTACTTAGTCCCCATTCTGTGCTTCGAGCGGGGATATCAAGCGACTGTAAGGGATGGGCAGGAGTGGAATCAGCAAAGGGGCGCAGCAGCTCTTAGCATCTACACTGACGGCTCTAAAACAGCTGCCGGAGTGGGTGCTGCATCATGTTCTGCAGATGTAACTATTAAAGCAGCCTCCAGGCTTGCTAATCACTGTAGCATTTTTCAGGCGGAGGTTTTTGCGATACGTAAAGCCGCAGACCTAGCACACGCCAGAGATACCACAAGTGGGGAAATCAACATATTTACAGACAGTCAAGCAGCAATCAAAGCTCTGATGTCCTACACATACAAATCGAAGTGTGTGCTGGACTGTATTCAGGCCCTGAACAGGCTGGGCAACCACAGTAGAGTCCGATTTTTTTAGTTTCCTGGTCCCAAGGGCATTGAAGGAACCAAGAGGGTTGATGCGCTAGCCATGAACGGAGCTAGCCTTCCCCTGCCAGGATCGGTTGACACTTTAACTATCGACTCCTATATGATGCAAGGTGCGGTGTGCAGATGGCGAGAAACTCAGACCTGCAAGCAAACCAAAATCATGTAGGGGTCATACAATCACGCAGCGACTAAGTTCCTGCTCGATTTAACGTGGACTGACTGCAAGCGGCTGGTCGGTGTCATAACTGGCTACAATCCAGCACCTTCTGTGCCACTGCCCGGCACTGTGAAAAATCAGGCAACGCTGCTCCGGTGAGCCCTGGCTGGTGGATCTATCACATGTAGCGGACCAGACGCTGAAGGACATACTTCAGTTCGCAAAAAAGTCCGGGGCCTTCGATGGCCGTTTGGACTGAGCTTTCCTTCTCCAGGTTCATTTATCTGGTATCACTACAGACCAAATAGGTCTATGTGTGGCCATGTGCCAGCCAGTTAAACCTAACCTAACCTTACCAAAATCAAATTAAAAACAAAATAAGATTTCATTTCTTTTCCTTTTTTCTAACAAAAATTTTCAATGCTTGGATATATAGGAGTACCTGAAAACTGAAAGGTTTAAAATATTTTAAGTTTAACAAGTCATGGACCTACCTCTTATGCACATCTATGTCTTCCGATCATTTCAGCTAAATATGATGTGCCACGCCAGAGACTATCTCCTTTAATAATTTTGCTGAAATATATATATATATATATATATATATATATATATATATATATATATATATATATATATATATATATATATATATATATATATATATATATATATATATATATATATATATATATATATATATATATATATATATATATATATATATATATATATATATATATATATATACATATATTTATTTATATATTGTTGCATCACGGCCTCTCAGCCGAGCCGCCGTCAATGCAGCATATTTTATTAAGGAATCGTTCAAGAATAGACCCTGCGTGCCTTGAAGTTGCCAACCAGCTCAGGCATGTCGTGGGCATTTGGGTCGGACGATTCCATCGTACTACGGCACGCTGACATAACAAACAAATAACTAACACACACTTAGAGGAAAGGACGGTGAAGATTCACCGTAAGAATCATTACTTTTAAATGATGAATTATTCAAACATAATAATATGGTGATAAAAATGAATCTGTATTTTAATATAAATGATGAACATACGTGAAGAAAGAAAATAAATACTATTAACAATACGAACTACTTCAATATTTCACCTCAACAACTGAATTATTATACTCGCTATCTTAGGCACGTTGATGCTATGGGTGGGCTTTCATTCACCCTATCCCGGCCGGGATCGGTTCACACCAATCTTTACAATGCAATTCATCAACTTATTATAATCCAGAGAACTCCACAGAACAGTATAAATTAATAAAAATAAAATTTCAAAAGTAAAATATGAAATGAAAAGAAAAACCGCAATAAAATTCAATAAATACCCACACCATTAATTATACTACTTATGTCTAAACTTTTCTCTATATTTCAAACTTTTTGGTTTCAAAAAAAAGGAAAAGAAGCAATCAATTAAACTACTAAGATCGAATTTTCACCAACACGCTACTCCAAAATCGCCATCGTCATGAAAAATATTTAAGGTACTTATCTGCACAGAGACTTGCTTTGACTGCATTCAGTTTCGTCCGCAATGAAAAGGAAACACAACCGCCAATATTAACCATAAATTGCTGGTCCACTATGAAAGATTTACGTAAACCACCAGTTCAAATTCAGATTTCGTTGCTGTTTCTCCTTCTTTTGTGGTTCTTTTAGCGGATACACCATCGAACAGCCATTAGTTTCTCCTCTTAGTGGATGTTGAATTTGACCGCCGAAGACGAAAAATCGCAAAATTTCCAGGATTATTTACAATACCAATTAAATTCCTGCTTCTTTTAGCTTTACGCTTCACAGCCAATTAATAATTATACTTTTTATCGAAATTCAAATTCAAAAAAATTTTCAAACTGGCACTTAACAAATTTCCTGTTCTGCACTCTGCCACAGTTTCTCGAAGAAGAAAGCCCCGTTTCTTTGTTCGAATTTTTCACTGAACCGCTAGAGCGGTTCCCTTCCAAATTCCCCGTCGATTCCAGTGTCCCACACTAATAGGGCATCACCAAGCCTGTTGGTACAAGCATGAGACGCCATGTTTGCTGATATGCATCGACGGGAAATTGTAAGAGCTTTCGCTGAACAGCTGAGTCTGCTTATCTCATCTGTCAGTGCTGATGTTTACCTTTTACGGTTTGTACTTTTGCCTATATTAATTTTCAAAAACTAATTAAAAATTGTTTCAGGGAGGTATATCTTCAATAGTCTGCAACAATCGTGGGGACGACCCAGACCCTGAGAACTCAAAGCCAGGCAATAATGGGTTTGTGTAGTCTTCGTTCCTTTTTTTTTTTCACGACTTGATATCTTGCAAGTGATACACTCCCAAAGATTTTCCTTCCATATTGCTCAGCTCATAGGACACCTGACCCACCTTGCGTTTGACGGTAGCCCTGACAAACTTCGGAGCAAGTTTGGCAGAGAACCCATCAGCTGCACGACTCAGGATATGGTTCCGAACCCAAACAACCTGTCCCAATTCAAGTTTCTTTTCCCGAGACCTCAAATTATATCGATTTGCTCCCTTAGCGTATGCCTCAGCAAGTTTACTCCTGACTCGGTCGTGCGCCATTCGTAACCTATCATTATTGGAGCGGAGTAACACCTCACCATCCTCAAAAGCATTCAGGCTCTTTAATAAAGCGTATTCGGAGCCATGCCGGATAGGATGATATCCAAACATCAAAAAATGAGGTGAAAACCCAGTGGCCTCATGTACAACATTCATCCCACTTTCGATGATCTTCTCCTATATAGGCTCGAATTGCTGTGAGTATCGACTGATTTACTCTCTCGGATGCATTAGCCTGTGGCGAATATAGAGGATTACGGACATGTTCGACTCCATAGTGTACCAGGAAGTCCGAGAAAGCTTTTGAGGTGAATTGGACCCCATTATCAGAGTGAACTGTCTCAGGAACACCAAATGTGAGGAAAATATGTTGGGTTAAAAACTTAATCACATTCTCCGTAGTGGCTTTGGGTAAAGCCTGAAGCCATACAAACTTTGTGTAATGGTCCAGGACGACCAGTAGTTGGGTATTTCCAGACTTGGACCTTGGATACGGGCCCATAAAATCTATAAACAAACGCTGTACGGGACGATCTGTCACTCTAGCCGCGCCCATAGGAGGTCTCATGATGGTGTTGGAGCTCTTCATTTGTTTGCATACTGCGCAACCTGAAATATAATCCGCCACATCTTGTCGCAGTCTCGGCCAATAGTAGTATCTTTGCAACAGCTCTACCGTTTTACGAACACCACAATGAGATCCCAACGGACTGTCGTGCACGCGCTCCAAAAGGACCTGTTTGTAGGCATCAGGCACCCATATCTTTACGCTTGGAATATCCAGGTCATCGTTCTTCTTTGAACCACACGATATGTATATAACCTCGTCGTAAATCATCAGGTTTTCAAATTTATCAGGATTCTCTCTAATTTTTACAATTAAACGTTTATACTCAGGGTCTTCAAAAAAACTTTTTGGAATATTACTTCCCCAATGCTGATGCTCGGGCATGCATACTACCGCACAGACTGGTTCATTCTCAGAAGCGCACGCCCTCGACAGTGCATCCGGTACCACATTCTGAGAACCTATCCGATGTTCGATGGTAAAATTGAATCCCTGTAATTTTAGGCTCCACCGCGCTAGCCTGCCAGACAGGTCTCTTTGATTCATCAACCACTTCAAGCTGGCATGATCCGTGATGACGGTGAAAGGCAGCCCCTCGATGTATGCCCGAAAACGCTTCACACTGTGCACTGCCGCCAAGCATTCCAATTCCGTTACACTGTAGTTGCGTTGCGTGGCATTCAGCTTTGTAGACATAAATGCAATGGGATGTTCCCCACCATCATCATCCTTTTGAAAAAGGACACTGCCAATGCCAGTGGCACTTGCGTCGCATTGAATGTAAAAGTGCCGAGAGAAGTCCGGATTTACCAGCACTGGCGCAGACACTAAAAGTTGCTTCGTTTGATTGAAGGCATCATCAGCTGCCTTCGTCCACGCGAATTTACGTTTGCCCTTTAGCAAATCCGTAAGCGAAGAAGTGATTGCCGCAAAATTTGGTATAAACCGTCGATACCAGCCTGCCATCCCCATGAATCGTCTCACGTCCTTAACCGATTTGGGCTGTGGGTAGGCTATGATGCTTGACACCTTCTCTGGGTCGGTTTTAAGGACACCATCACCAATTACATAACCGAGGTATTTAATCTCCTTCTGGATGAATTTGCTTTTTTCAACGTTGATCGTCAGATTTGCTGATGTTAACAAACTGGCCACTTTGGTAAGTAGCGCCAAGTGCTCATCAAACGTTGAACTGGTTACGAGCAAATCATCCAGATAGACGAACACCCGATCATGCAATTCATGTGGAATTACCTTATGCATCAGTCTGCACATGGTTTGAGGGGCATTGCACAGCCCAAACGGCATAACAGTGAAATGATACAGGGGACGACCGGGGACGCAAAAAGCGGTTTTTTCTCGCGATTTCTCCTCTAGCGGAATTTGCCAAAACGCATCTTTCAAGTCAAGGCTTGTTATAAATCGTGTGGACTGAAGACGAGCCAATAACCCTTCAATTAGTGGCAAGGGATAAGCATCTTTTACGGTGACCTCATTCAGTCTCCGGGGGTCCAAACATAGCCGCACTTTACCTGGCTTCCTGACGATTGTGACTGGCGAACTCCACGCACTTCTGCTCTCTTCAATTACCCCCAGAGACAACATGCGATCTAACTCATCATACATCAGTTTCTGCACGACAGGTGAAACTGCGTAATGACGTTGTTTAATAGGTTGGGCCTCTCCTGTGTCGATGGCGTGCGACAGAAAATTTGTTCTGCCCAAACCTATTTTATTACAGGACGGAAACTGATGTATGACGAAATCTAGCTTCTGCATATCTGCTGGGGACAATTGTTGGAAACATGAAACCGCAACTTGAGTTTCAATAGCGGAACAATGTGGGACAATTTTAAATGCATCCCAGAAGTGTATGCCAAGATAGACTTGATGGGTCAAACTGGGGCATAACAAGAAGCGTATCATTCTAGTTTTATTATTGAACTGTACCAACGTACTAATATAGCCAAGTACGGACGCCTTCTGACCTGAAGCAGTTCGAACTGCCGTCTGCATGCAGTGTACATACAAACCCAGCTCATCGACTAGTTCAAGTGCCCCTGAACCCAGAATACTAACACTGGCCCCGCTATCTAGTAGACCTGTGAGTCTTCGCCCCTTAATATAGATATCCGCAAAAGGCCGATTGTCGCCAGGTGTGGACACGATCGACTCCACACAAGCTCGTTTCAAAAATTGCCTCTGGGTAAAGTACCGCCACGACTGTGAGAACCGCCCTGCTGAACGCCTACGCCTCCTGAAGGTTTCTTCAAGTTCACAGTTAGTTGATAGTAAAGAGGGTTGCGAATCTGTTGTATTTGATGAACTTGGTCGATTCGTTTCTTTATTTACGGTCGCCGTCTCAACTCCGGGTCCACGTTGGTAGCGGCCTCGGTCATAACTGGTCGGGTTGCCGGAGAAATGCCAGGAATGCGCGACCTCTCCGCTGGAACCGCATTCCTGCCGAAGTTTCCCGACTGGCATCTAGGACACTTGGGTTTTACTACTCCCTCTCTACCACAACCGAAACAGAAAACTCGCTGTACTGGCTCTTGACAGTCAATAAATCCATGCCCCAAATCTTTGCAGTTCCAACATACTCGATAACTTGCTTGTCCATCAGCTCGTTGACTCCTAACTGGAACGGGGTTGGCACTAGTCTGCAATGCTTCAATTCTCGGTCTGGTGGGTGCCTCTGATGCTGTTAGTTCTTGGTACCAAATGGGATGTCGAGATTGTACGGTTCTAAAGTCTGAGCAACCACGGTCCTCTGAATCCTCCTGTACACGTAGCTCATTTACCACACGGGGTCGGCGATGAGTGTCGCGATCTGCATTCCACCCCAAAAGTTTCCACTCAGCCTCCACTATGCAGCAACGTTTAACTAACTCCCTCGTGGACCTAAAATCAACTCCAGCTAAATGTGCTCTTAGTGCTGGCGCCATATTGCGAAATACCACACATTGAAAATCCAGATCAGACAGTGGCACAGTTAACTGTAAAGAAATACCTTCCAGTGCATCGTAAAAATCCTGAAACACTTCCCCAGGTTTTTGAATTCGTGCATCCAACATTCGCCGAACATCTACATCTGAATGACACGAGCTAAACCGTTCTAGAAACTCCTGACGCAAGTGGCCCCATAAAAGGGGGTAATTCAACTCCCGAAATCGCCAGTACCAATCAGAGGCCGGCCCCTTTAACAATAAATGAAAGTCTGTTGCCAAAGTTTTAAGCGCAACCTTATAATCTTCAGCCAACGACAAGACTCTAGACATAAATTGTCTAGCAGGCAAACCAGAATTTGAACCATCGAATGTAAGGTTCCATTTTGATATAGGCAAATTAGCTCCTAAGCTATTATTAGTTACTGTAGGTTCCCGAAAGACTACTCTTGGAGGTTCCTGACTGCCGGAATCACCTATATGATCCACCAAGTTCGATTGATTGGTGGATCTCTTTTCTTGCTTTTGCTTCTTTTCTAAACGGTCAGTATTGACCATTTGAGTGGCTTGAGCAACCGAAGGTGATAAGCTCAGGCGTTCAAGTTGGTGTTGGAAGGGTGTATAGCTGGGATCCCAGCTATTAGTTCTTCGACGCATTATCCTAGATTATAATTTGAAATTACTGATTCCAAATTCAAATTAATAAAATAAAAAAAAATCACGAACTTCAATCAACCAAATTACTAAGTTCAGACCAAAAATCCAATGAACTTCTTTAAGAAGATTCGCTCAGAATTTGCGTGAACTAATCTTAAATAAATAGCAAGACTATTGAGACCAACAATAGAGCTCAATAGAAGAAGCAAATACTAATTGGTATGTAAATATTCCAACTGAATGATCAAGATAATAAGTAGTTATAACGTATTACTTTTTAGAGAAACATCAACTTAGTGAAAATTTACCAGCGTTATTCAGAAAGACTTATCTTTTCTCGCAACCAAAGCAAATCCTCAACCATATGTTTTCAGGTAAATACTGTATACTTCAAATTCTTTTTCAAATATTATGATTTGTTAGCACGATTATATGCAGAGATATTAGATAAATACGCAATGAATCAAACGATAAAAAATTACCTCGTTTATAGTTACTTTAAGACCATACAAAAAAGTAATGATTCTCACGGATCCTCTTCGTGGTAGGAATTAATGACTGGAAAGGAAATGGTATGAAATTTAACACGAAATGAATAAAGGGGAATAAGGAGTACTTAGGACTTTCAGATTCTTGTGGTTGATCCCAGACGACTAACCCTCCATTAGTCTCGCATCTCGTTCAAAAAAAGTTATACATTAACAACACCCCTACAGGTGGACAGAGATCGAGACCAGACTGGCCAGACATCACAGAAAGTATATGCTTGCAGGCGCATAAAAATTCAAATACAGCTCTTTCTTAGAACAATCCTATTCACAAGGAGATATCTTTACAGGACCTTGAGCATGAATACAGCAGCCACAAAAATCTGGATCAAAATTATAGAGCCAAGCTCTGTTCAATAAATAAGGACAACCACAGTAGCACGAGTTGGGCGCCAATGCTGCATTGACGACCGCTCGACAACTGAAAAGATAGGAAACATGCCATTGATAAGATAATAAAGGAAAATGATAAGAAAATTACCATTGTCAGGATTAGAATAACAACCCCAACCCAAGAAATTCAAAGAGAAAGAAAAAAAAACTCTAGCGCACCTGAACCGCTAGAAACACTAATGTTCGAAGAACAGTAGAAGAATCGTGCAGGTTTTGAGTGCATATTCCACCACATGTGCTGCTTATTACGGCCAAACTGTTTCAAATGCCACGTTTTACTTTCGTCTTAAGAATGCATTATAACTCATATGGTGCAAGGTTTCAGATATTACCACTGGCATGAATTTCAACGTTTATGAGAGCAAAATACGGGTTAATTATATTCGTTATCAGTTGCTTATTTCACACAATTTTGAAAGCAGTATCTCATATAACATCAATGAAGAAAATGCTCAGTGCCTGCAGCACTGTAACTGAAGTTGGTGTTTGGGGCTGCGATCCGAAAAATTTGCAGAACTTTGCGAATTGTAACATCGGTTATTTATTTTCATTGTAAATGTTTCCGGTATGTATACTAACTGTAAGCATTTATTGATACAAAAGTAGCACAACCGACTCGTGCTGGCAACCTTTCGCCAGTATCAAATCCAAGAATATATCAAATCTGCTTCACGTTGTTTAATTACATTCGAAGTTATAGGAGTATAAAGAAATTTAGGGTTACCTGCAGCGAGTTTTTTCAAATGATCGAAAGCTTAATATTTGCTGTTTATTGTCACTACAATATCATTACCATTTGAAAATTCTACGATAAAACCGCTTAATAAAGATATTGCAATTAAACACAAAACCAACAATAGCTGGCAACCCTATCGTGTCTTTTCAACCAAATTTGGCCTGAATAATGTTTATGACAGGTTTCATTAATTGTATGAAATTCGTATTGATTTCATGACTGCACTGGAAGTTATAGTACAAAAAGTTTTATTTTCCTGAGTGAATTTTCAAAACTAAAGACACAAAAATTACCATAGCTGGTAGCACCAATCAAATTTTTCAACCAAATTTCCACCAAACAGAGATTAGAGTTAGGTTTAGCTTCTGTGTCAATTTCATGAAAATCTGGTAACTTATTCACATTTCATAGGGCAAAAAGCAGTTTTTTTTCTTTGTAATTTTTCAAGATGGCACCACTGGCACAGAGTTGCCCACAATTCAAAATCGCTTCTATCAAATCTGGTCTTACTTAAGTCCAATGCATTCTGTAAATTTTAGCTGTATCTGATTATTGGTTCGTGAGTTTCCGTGAACAGAAGTTTTTGATGCTAAAAATATAGGTTAACTGGGAGAGGGTTACCGTTCTTGTCCGACATGAAATTTCCAAAGTTTTATTTTGAACGTGTAGATAAAACATAAGATTTATATACAGATTGGTTTTATTGTAAAAAACGGACATTTTTTTGTATATTCGATGGTTTGAATGTTTTCACTTCCAAATTTTTTTTTTCAAAATGAAGACACCAAAATTATCATAGCTGGCAGCTCCAACCGAATTTTTCGACCAAATTTCTACCAAACGTGGCTTAAAGTTAGGTCCAGCAATTGTGTAAGTTTCGTCAAAATTGAACGATTCAATCAGAATTTATAGGACTAAAAACAGTTATCTTTTTTAGTGGTTTTTCAAGATGGCACCACTGGCACAGAATTGCCCGCATTTCAAAATCACTTCTATCAGACCTGGTCCTATTTAAGGTCAATACATGCTGTGAATTTCAAATAATTTTGCCCATCGGATCGTGAGTTTCCGTGAACAGAAGTTTTTGATGCTAAAAATATAGGTAAATTGGGCAAGGGTTGCCAGGCGTGCCCGTTATACCATATCTTTTTTTTTTTTGGTTATGTAAACAAAGCACAAGATTTACATATGAAAGGCTTATTTTTGAAGAAACGGCATTTTTTCAAGAGAGACGATGATTTGGAGGTTTTCACTTTCAGTGCCTGCCCTAGCAACAGGGTTGCCAGCACGCTCATTAATAAATCTACAACTAAATAATATCAATAAGTCCTGAAAATTTGGTAATGTTTGAATAGCTCTGTCAAAAGTTATCGAAATTTAAAAATTTTCAAATTTTCCCGTCCTCTTTTTAGGCACCCAGCGCACACATAGGGTTAAAAAATTCCAAAGCATTATCCGATTCATATGTAAAACACGTTAGATATTTATTTTATTAACTTTATTTTTGCGAAAATCATTTGTGCACGAAATAATAGGTATATTAAAAATATCACTTAAATGCCCGCCGGCGCGAAAAGGTTTACAATAACTGACATGTAAAGAGACCTGGACCTATTCTGCATATACACCAATGTATTCTGAAAGTTTCAGCTCAATCGAATGGCGCGTTCCCGAGATTATCTCACTGAAATTTTTTGTACATATATATATATATATATATATATATATATATATATATATATATATATATATATATAGAAATATGAATTTTTGGCCGAATCGATTTTAATACTAATGTTCTTCGAACATTAGTAAAAAAATATGGCTGAGGCAACAAAATACTCTTGCCGAACATTTGCCACCTCAGCCGGATAGCACATTTGCCAAAAAAACATATAAAAATTAAAACAACTTTAAACCTTTGCCATAAGCCTTTTGCTTGGGCGCCATTTGTTGCATCACGGCCTCTCAGCCGAGCCGCCGTCAATGCAGCATATTTTATTAAGGAATCGTTCAAGAATAGACCCTGCGTGCCTTGAAGTTGCCAACCAGCTCAGTCATGTCGTGGGCATTTGGGTCGGACGATTCCATCGTACTACGGCACGCTGACATAACAAACAAATAACTTACACACACTTAGAGGAAAGGACGGTGAAGATTCACCGTAAGAATCATTACTTTTAAATGATGAATTATTCAAACATAATAATATGGTGATATAAATGAATCTGTATTTTAATATAAATGATGAACATGCGTGAAGAAAGAAAATAAATACTATTAACAATACGAACTACTTCAATATTTCACCTCAACCACTGAATTATTATACTCGCTATCTTAGGCACGTTGATGCTATGGGTGGGCTTTCATTCACCCTATCCCGGCCGGGATCGGTTCACACCAATATTTACAATGCAATTCATCAACTTATTATAATCCAGAGACCTCCACAGAACAGTATAAATTAATAAAAATAAAATTTCAAAAGTAAAATATGAAATGAAAAGAAAAACCGCAATAAAATTCAATAAATACCCACACCATTAATTATACTACTTATGTCTAAACTTTTCTCTATATTTCAAACTTTTTGGTTTCAAAAAAAAGGAAAAGAAGCAATCAATTAAACTACTAAGATCGAATTTTCACCAACACGCTACTCCAAAATCGCCATCGTCATGAAAAATATTTAAGGTACTTATCTGCACAGAGACTTGCTTTGACTGCATTCAGTTTCGTCCGCAATGAAAAGGAAACACAACCGCCAATATTAACCATAAATTGCTGGTCCACTATGAAAGATTTACGTAAACCACCAGTTCAAATTCAGATTTCGTTGCTGTTTCTCCTTCTTTTGTGGTTCTTTTAGCCGATACACCATCGAACAGCCATTAGTTTCTCCTCTTAGTGGATGTTGAATTTGACCGCCGAAGACGAAAAATCGCAAAATTTCCAGGATTATTTACAATACCAATTAAATTCCTGCTTCTTTTAGCTTTACGCTTCACAGCCAATTAATAATTATACTTTTTATCGAAATTCAAATTCAAAAAAATTTTCAAACTGGCACTTAACAAATTTCCTGTTCTGCACTCTGCCACAGTTTCTCGAAGAAGAAAGCCCCTTTTCTTTGTTCGAATTTTTCACTGAACCGCTAGAGCGGTTCCCTTCCAAATTCCCCGTCGATTCCAGTGTCCCACACTAATAGGGCATCACCAAGCCTGTTGGTACAAGCATGAGACGCCATGTTTGCTGATATGCATCGACGGGAAATTGTAAGAGCTTTCGCTGAACAGCCGAGTCTGCTTATCTCATCTGTCAGTGCTGATGTTTACCTTTTACGGTTTGTACTTTTGCCTATATTAATTTTCAAAAACTAATTAAAAATTGTTTCAGGGAGGTATATCTTCAATAGTCTGCAACAATATATATATATATATATATATATATATATATATATATATATATATATATATATATATATATATATATATATATATATATATATATATATTTATATATATATATATATCTATATATATATATATATATATATATATATTTATATATATATATATATATATATATATATATATATATATATATATATATACTATATATATATATATATATATATATTTATATAACGAATTTTCGGCGAAGCGAGTTGCATACCTAAATTACTAAAAAAAACTCTAGCGCACCTGAACCGCTAGAAACACTAATGTTCGAAGAACAGTAGAAGAATCGTGCAGGTTTTGAGTGCATATTCCACCACATGTGCTGCTTATTACGGCCAAACTGTTTCAAATGCCACGTTTTACTTTCGTCTTAAGAATGCATTATAACTCATATGGTGCAAGGTTTCAGATATTACCACTGGCATGAATTTCAACGTTTATGAGAGCAAAATACGGGTTAATTATATTCGTTATCAGTTGCTTATTTCACATAATTTTGAAAGCAGCATCTCATATAACATCAATGAAGAAAATGCTCAGTGCCTGCAGCACTGTAACTGAAGTTGGTGTTTGGGGCTGCGATCCGAAAAATTTGCAGAACTTTGCGAATTGTAACATCGGTTATTTATTTTCATTGTAAATGTTTCCGGTATGTATACTAACTGTAAGCATTTATTGATACAAAAGTAGCACAACCGACTCGTGCTGGCAACCTTTCGCCAGTATCAAATCCAAGAATATATCAAATCTGCTTCACGTTGTTTAATTACATTCGAAGTTATAGGAGTATAAAGAAATTTAGGGTTACCTGCAGCGAGTTTTTTCAAATGATCGAAAGCTTAATATTTGCTGGTTATTGTCACTACAATATCATTACCATTTGAAAATTCTACGATAAAACCGCTTAATAAAGATATTGCAATTAAACACAAAACCAACAATAGCTGGCAACCCTATCGTGTCTTTTCAACCAAATTTGGCCTGAATAATGTTTATGACAGGTTTCATTAATTGTATGAAATTCGTATTGATTTCATGACTGCACTGGAAGTTATAGTACAAAAAGTTTTATTTTCCTGAGTGAATTTTCAAAACCAAAGACACAAAAATTACCATAGCTGGTAGCACCAATCAAATTTTTCAACCAAATTTCCACCAAACAGAGATTAGAGTTAGGTTTAGCTTCTGTGTCAATTTCATGAAAATCTGGTAACTTATTCACATTTCATAGGGCAAAAAGCAGTTTTTTTTCTTTGTAATTTTTCAAGATGGCACCACTGGCACAGAGTTGCCCACAATTCAAAATCGCTTCTATCAAATCTGGTCTTACTTAAGTCCAATGCATTCTGTAAATTTTAGCTGTATCTGATTATTGGTTCGTGAGTTTCCGTGAACAGAAGTTTTTGATGCTTAAAATATAGGTTAACTGGGAGAGGGTTACCGTTCTTGTCCGACATGAAATTTCCAAAGTTTTATTTTGAACGTGTAGATAAAACATAAGATTTATATACAGATTGGTTTTATTGTAAAAAACGGACATTTTTTTGAATATTCGATGGTTTGAATGTTTTCACTTCCAAATTTTTTTTTTTCAAAATGAAGACACCAAAATTATCATAGCTGGCAGCTCCAACCGAATTTTTCGACCAAATTTCTACCAAACGTGGCTTAAAGTAAGGTCCAGCAATTGTGTAAGTTTCGTCAAAATCGAACGATTCAATCAGAATTTATAGGGCTAAAAACAGTTATCTTTTTTAGTGGTTTTTCAAGATGGCACCACTGGCACAGAATTGCCCGCATTTCAAAATCACTTCTATGAGACCTGGTCCTATTTAAGGTCAATACATGCTGTGAATTTCAAATAATTCTGTTCATCGGATCGTGAGTTTCCGTGAACAGAAGTTTTTGATGCTAAAAATATAGGTAAATTGGGCAAGGGTTGCCAGGCGTGCCCGTTATACCATATCTTTTTTTTTTTTGTTTATGTAAACAAAGCACAAGATTTACATATGAAAGGCTTATTTTTGAAGAAACGGCATTTTTTCAAGAGAGACGATGATTTGGAGGTTTTCACTTTCAGTGCCTGCCCTAGCTACAGGGTTGCCAGCACGCTCATTAAAAGCAACACGAATCTACAACTAAATAATATCAATACGTCCTGAAAATTTCGTAATGATTGAATAGCTCTGTCAAAAGTTATCGAAATTTAAAAGTTTTCAAATTTTCCCGTCCTCTTTTTAGGCACCCAGCGCACACATAGGGTTAAAAAATTCCAAAGCATTATCCGATTCATATGTAAAACACGTTAGAAATTTATTTTGTTAACTTTATTTTTGCGAAAATCATTTGTGCACGAAATAATAGGTATA
>OX376372.1:124836174-124871126 GCA_947369275.1 Nemotelus nigrinus | reverse complement strand
CATGAAGGCCCACTTTTCCACAGAAAAGAATCGACAAGCTTCTTAGCCTTTAATCCGCGCGTGACTAAATTGGCCGGATTATCAATTCCAGGACAATATTTCCAACATCTGATATCTGAAATGGATCTTATTTCTTTTGCTCGATGCTCAACATAGGGCGAATTTCGGCGTTTTGATCCTAATATCCAAAAAAGTGCAATTTTCGAATCGGACCACAAAACTTCCTCGTCGAATTTCATCCTCCAATTTTTCCGTAGGTATACGAGCAATCGCGCACCAATTAACGGTGCAGTTAGTTCAAGCTTTGGAATAGTTAATTCATTTGAGGTATCAGTTCTGAGAGGTGCGATTCGGTTTTTCGAACAGATAAATTGAGAAGCTATTTGTCCATCTTCCGATATAGTTCGTAAATAGGCCACGGCTCCATAAGCTTGAGGACAGGCATCCACAAAAATGTGTACTTCGTAGCGGATAGTGCTTTCAAAATCACTTAAACATCGTGGAATAGATAACTCGTTCAAGGCATCAGTATCGGATATCCAGGCATTGATAGAATTTTTCATTTCGATAGGTAATTCGTCATCCCAATTATATTGCTCACGCCAAGCATTTTGAAACATTATTTTTAACTTGAAAACCCAAGGACCTAATAGTCCTAAAGGATCGAATATTTTTGAAATAATTTTAAGTAATTTGCGCTTAGTTAGCATCATTTCCCAAGCTTTTATCTCACTCTCTATATTGTCAACATCGACTATCAGCTCGTCCGTAGAGAGACACCACCATTGTCCCAAAACCTTTTTGAGTTGCGACTCTGAACTGGATAAACCCATTTGAGAACGTACAAATTCACTATTAGCCGACCATTTACGCAGGTTCATACTAGCGCTTTTAAAGATTGCACGAGCATCTCTATAAATTTCAAAAGCTTCTAGCTCATTACCGCAACTAATTATTAGGTCATCCATACATATACAACGAATCTTTAAGTTTTTCAATTACATTTGGATAAATTTCTTTATATTCTTGCAATACTTGACGAATGGTCGCTCCAAGCAGAAAAGGGCTAGACGTAATGCCAAAAGTCACTCGAGTCATTCGATATGACACAATCGATGGAAGATCACCATTAATGGATGTTTCATCAGAAAACCATAAAAACCGGTGACTATCTCTATCAGCTGGATTCAACAGAATTTGCATAAAAGCTTTCTCGATATCCGCTGTTAAGGCTATTTTCCCGCAACGGAAATTCAATAAAATTTTCAACACATCTGGCAGAAAATTTTCCCCTACTTCCAAACTGTCATTAAGCGATAATTCATTAGGAGCACTCGCTGATGCGTCAAACACAATCCTTACTTTAGTTGTTTCTTTGTCTTCGCGGTTTACCGCTCGATGTGGCAAATAATATATTCGGTTATGTACGTTATTGTTAGGAACAGGCTCGTAAAATTCATTACGAAACATTTCTCTCATACATGCGTCGTATTCCGTTAATTTATTTTCGCGGATTAGCTTTCAAATCAAGCTTTTTAATCGAAGTAATGCAACAGCTGTGTTATCATTTAATGAGCCGCAATTACTTTTCCAAGGAAGAGACACAGAATAACGATCGTTGATTTTCTTTACTTTGATTAAGCTATTAGAATCGCTTTTATCAATCGTTGATATACCTATTTCTTCTAAGTCCCAAAATCTTTTGGCATTCTCATTACACACACACAAACTGAGTGAAGCAACTTGGTTTTGACAGCTCGGAGACTCGTTTAACGCAGGGCCCTGCAAAGTCCAACCAAATTTGGTTTCAATAGCTGTTAGCCTGTTTGATAAACGCACAAATTTGCCAGTAACAATTTCCCAGTAAACATCAGCGCCAATAAGTATGCTTATGCCATTTTCAATATCGCCGTGATTAACCGAGTCGGCCAACGATAGGTCGGCACACAGTGCGCCTTTTATTTTAGGTGCCGGCAACACATCAGCGCAAATATCCGGCACTTCCACTGCTTCAATAGTTACTGGGATAGCGTCTTCATATTGACTTTTTAACATCAGCCTAACACAGTTATAAGATTTGCTGGAATTTAGCACAGCAGTCCCGAATGGAATGACACTTAAGCCACGAGTTCCGATTACAGGCAAATTCAGTTTCTTAGAAACACTTTCTTTTATAAAAGTTAGCTGGCTACCTCCATCTTTTACCATACGAACAAATACTGCTTTTGATTTTTCAGTCCTCAATGCAAACACACATGCAGTTTGCAAATATACAGTGCTCATTCTCTGAGTAGCAGCATATAAATTTCAAATAGGTTGCAATTTCGATACATTCGCTGCTACGATGGAATTGAGCGAACAAGCATCTGCTATACTACCACTAACAGAGCTCTGATTTGTTGGTGTTTGCCCTTTCGAGACATAATTTGGATCACACATACTTGTGGCGTGGCAATTTTTACAACTCCTGCAAATAATATTTATTACTTTAGGCTGCGGTCATCTCTCGCGCTTATAAGAGCGTAAGCTTGTTCGCGTGTGTACGATTGTAAATCAAAAACACGGGAAGTCAATAGGACGGTCACGTTACACGATTGAAGCGTCAACGCGTGTACGCTTGTTCAAGCGTGTGAGCAGGTAGATCAAATTGATTTACAATGATTTACAAGCTCACTCGCGAGAACAAGTGGCCCGAGTTAAGGAACGTATTTCTTTATCTATCTATCTATTGTATTGTAAGAACATTGTATTGTACTTAACATAATGTATTGTATAAGAACAAACAACTAATTATTAGCTACCACAACATCATTAACTATCTGTAGGACAAAGATCAAAATTATACTATCTGGCATGCATGCATACAAACATGCAGTGAAAAATGTAATCTTTTGTATAAATAATGCGTAGGGCCCAGAATGAGATGCATTAGAAATATAGAGTGAAAAGTGAAAGAAGTGTTTTTCATTTGAAAATAAGTTATATTGTAAACTGGGGGCTCAAACCGGTCTTAAAGCCATTTTTATCCTGCGGTGATGAAATAAGGATAAAATAAATTCAAAAATTCCACGGGAAGTAAGACTTCCAGCACTACATGCTTGAAAAAAGTGAAAAATAACCAGCAAACACCGTAGTATAGGTCCTGAAATATTGGATAATACTTTCAACTGCAGAAATTAACAGATCCTGAAACATTCGACAGTGAATTCATCAGCCAAAGAAGTAAAACCTGGATCTATTACGAAGCCTGCGGACTTGAAAGAAACAAAAAGTTTTTGATAGTAACCGAAACGCAATAGAAAATATCGAAATGGAGCAGCAAATGGCCCAGCTCCATGCACAAATCGCAACATTAATCGGAACCATGCAACAACAACAGGAAGAATTTACTCAAAGGCTAGCATTAGTGGAACAAAACTTTCCACAAACAACAGCAATTGTCCAACACGAAGACATTCAACTTAACATTGAAGATGCAGGAGATATTGATTTGGAACTATTTAAATCCTTGCCAAAGTTTGACGGGGATAAAACCCAATATAGATCATGGAGATCGCAAGTATGGACTTTTATGGAGGCAATAAAAAACTTTAGCCACCATCCGAGGTACTATAGCGCCCTAGGAATCGTCAGAACAAAAATCACAGGACCAGCCGCTGATATTCTAACCAATCACAACACCAAACTGAATTTTTATTCAATAATCAACCGGTTAGATTACACATTTGCTGATCAACGTCCTTTATGCGTTTTGTTAGACGAAATGAAGAAAATCGTGCAAGGTAGAAAAACACTTGCAGAGTTTCATAGTGAAGTATCTAAAGCACTCAATCTAGCATTATCCAAAATTGAGATGTCTGGTGACCAAAACAACGAAGCCATGAAAGATTACGCCAACCAGGAAGCAGTTAGAACATTTATCCTTGGATTAAATTCCAAATACATCAGCGGGACATTATACAGCAACAACCCGAATAACTTGGAAGCAGCATATGCAATAGCGTGTACAATATATCACGACAACGTGAATCAACAGTTCGAGATCCAAGCAACTTCATCAAGATTCAACAGCAATCACAATCAAATCCAGAACACCCACCCGAATCCACACCGAGACGACAGACACCAACATCAATACAAGGCAAACTTAAGGATGCAGAGAAATAATTTTGATCCAAGAAATTCCAACAATCGACCTCAACAACAACAGCCTACACAAGTCCCAATGGACGTGGACAACTCCAGATGGTATGTACAAACAAATAGAAATAATAGTGCTGTAAATCGTAACTATAACAACTCAAATAAGAGAGATAGGGTACCTAGTAATCAAAACATGACTACATCGCATAGAATTAATCAGACTAGGCAGGAAGATTTAGAATCAGTAGATTTCGTTAACTACGTAGAACAGTTTGAATCAGGCAGTACTTTTTTAGGCGATTGAACGGGCTACCCTGCATTCAAACGAAGTGCGGTCTTACAGGTACGCCCGTTACACTATTAGTGGACACAGGATCTACTAATAATTATATAAATTCAACATGTAAAATTGGAAAAACAATTAAAATAAAACCTTTTAAAACTAAAACTTTGCATGGCTACTCAGTCATAGATTCTAAAAAAGTAATTACAATGTATGGGCATTACCTAACTTTTTTCGAAATCAATGAACTTAGCGAATTTGACATGATTCTTGGAGAACAAGGACTACGGCAAATGAAAGCAGAAATAAATTTATTTGATTACAGCTTAAAATATCAGCAAAGGAAAATTTCAGAAGCAGAGATTAATTATACCATTAATAATGAGGAATTCAAAGACCAAGTAGATGAACTTATGAAAAGAAATAATTATATTAGTGAAACATTGCCTTTTACAACCACAATACAAGCATCAATTAGGACTGAATCGGAAGATCCGATATGGACAAAGCAATATCCATATCCCATGTCTGATCACGACTTTGTCAGGAAAGAGATTGAAAAACTATTATATGACGGTATAATCCAGCCAAGCAAAAGCCCATATAATACACCTATATGGACCGTTCCAAAAAAGGGCACCGACGACCAAGGCAGACCCAAAAGACGGATGGTTGTTGATTTCCAGAAAATTAATGCTCATACAATTACTGATAGATATCCTATTCCGGATGTCAATATGACTATACAAAATTTAGGTAACGCAAAGGTTTTTTCCACAATTGATTTGGAATCAAGTTTCCACCAGATATTAATTAAAGAATCTGATCGAGAAAAGACAGCATTCTCTGTCAACGGTGCGAAGTATGAATTTGTTAGGATGCCATTCGGACTAAAGAATGCCCCATCCATATTTCAACGATGCGTCGACGACATTCTTAGACCCTATATTGGCAAATTTGCATATGTTTATATTGATGACGTGTTAATATATTCTTCCACACCCGAAGAACACATGGAACATCTCCGGATTATAATCAGCGCATTACACAATGCAAACATGAAAATTTCTGACGAAAAGTCAGATTTTTTCCAGGATTCAGTTGAATACCTAGGACATATTATAAAACATAACAGGATAACAGTTGACCCTAAAAAAATCAAAACTATAAAGAATTACCCACAACCTAAAACTTTAAAAGAATTGAGATCTTTTCTAGGACTTGCCAGCTATTATAGAAAATTTATGAAGAATTTTGCCAAAATTACAAAACCGTTGACCATTCATTTGAGAGGAGAATTAGGAATGGTATCAAAGAATCAAAGTACCAAGACAATCGTAAATTTGGACAAAGCAGCAGTAGAAGCTTTAGAAAAAATTAAAAACGCATTACAAGAACAGGTTGAACTTTTCCAACCAGATTTCTCTAAACCTTTTAATTTAACAACTGATGCAAGCAATTTCGCTATTGGAGCAGTTTTAGCACAAAATCGTCAACCAATTGCATTTATTTCACGAACATTAAATGAAACCGAACAAAATTATAGCACCAATGAAAAAGAGTTACTTGCAATTGTATGGTCTTTACAAAAACTTAGAAATTATTTATACGGTGTAGCAAACTTAACAATTTACACGGATCACCAATCATTAATTCTTTCTATTTCTGAGAAAAATCCCAATACAAAACTAAAACGATGGAAAAATTTAATTGAAGAATACGGTGCCAAATTAGTTTACAAACCAGGACACCAGAATGTCGTAGCGGATGCACTTTCACGTCAACAAATCAATAACACTACAGATTGTTCAGACCATTCACAACAAAGCTCACCAAATGAAATTATTAAAAAAGTTAAACAGCCACTTAACTCCTTCAAAAATCAAATAATTCTACAACAAGATAAGGAAAACAAACAAGTTCTGTCCCAAACAACATTTTCCGGCCAATCTAGACATACAATATTTTTTAAAGATACACCAGATTTGTTAACTAAACTAAAAACTTTCATTAGACCAAATGTTACTAACGCACTGAAAATAGATGATGAAATATTTTTTCATTTAAAAAATGATATTATCACCACTTTTCCAGACTGTAAGTTAGTATTAGCTCAAAATCAACTAATTGACGTTACATCTATAAACGAGCAAAAAAAATAATCACACAAATACATAACCGCGCACATAGAAACTACAAAAATAACGCACAAGAAATATTATTATCTCATTTCTGGCCAAACATTAAAGAGATGTGTAAGAAAGAAGCAGTAGACTGTGAAATTTGTCTACAACACAAGTACCCAGTGTGCCAAATTCGGCATTTCGTTGAGAATTCTTTCAGAAAATTGAAGTGAATTCAGAAAAAAGTTTCGGATTCTCAAACTTTTTCGTTACGAATTCTTTAAGAACGGTATATGGAAAACGTTACAAAAACGCCGAAAGTGCTCAAACTTTCCCCTCTTTAGCTCCTGAAAAGCTTTCGTACAATGGTTCACTTTTTTTCAAGATTCATTGCGAATTCTTTCGGAATTCCTTGTGAATTTTTTGTGAATTCTTTGCGAATTCTTTACGAATTCCTTACGAATTAATTTCGAATTCTTTACGAATTCTTTGTGAATTTTTTGAAGATTTTTGTGCAGATTTCAAATAGTTCTTTGAGAATGCTTTCAATACTTTTTGGATACATTTTAATAACATTTATTGAATAAAATACTTATAATTTTTAATTCCAATAGAAATTTTTTTTATTTGTTGTTTTATTTCACATTATAAATTTTAAATAACAATTTTTTTCGCCTGTTTGCTAAGCTTGTCTTTGCTGCTATAAAAAAAACCTCATTTAAAAAAACCTTCGATCTCGTCCTGTCTTCTTGAAGGAAATTTTCGCACAGCAGCTTCTGCATACAAAAAGGAGAAGTTACAAGAGAATAACAAATTTGAATAGCATTACGAACCTTTAAAATAGACACTGTTAACAGCTCAAACAACACAACTTCAAAAATATTTGTAGGCACTTGCACTTATGCATGAAAAACAGTTGTACGACTAAAGTACTGTTTTAATACTTACTTTACTAGATGAAACATTTGTTGCAAATTCCAATGTATTTCGTAACAAACTCTTAACAATTTCCCTATCAAAGACTCGTTCGCACTTTGTTAGGAATTTGTTCGAACTCAGTGAAATTTTCGCAACGAATTCCGATTGATTTTAAATTTGTTTCTTCCAAACTTCAGAAGAGATTCTTAAAAAATATTCAAATGTTTCTCATAAAATAATGAACAGTAATACCCCAGTCAAAAGTTGTATTCATTTCAAGAGCTTTTTATATTTCTATCTCTTTCGCTCACTTTCGGAATAGTCGTAACCAATTCCGAATTCCGAATCTGGCACGCTGGGTATGAACGCCAACCAAATAAGCAACCTATAGGAAAAACTCCAATACCCAGCCGAGTAGGAGAATACATACAAATGGACGTATTCCACATTAATAATAAACAGTATCTTAGCTCTATAGATAGATACTCTAAATATTGTTTTTTGCGCAAACTTGACACAAAGATAGACTGTCATGAATATATAGAAGAAGTACTCACACAAGTTTTTCCGAACGCCAAATATCTCATGACCGATAACGAAAGTATATTTAATGGAAGCATTGTCAAATTCATATACAACCGACTGCAGATAATACATTCAGTCACTCCAATACATCATTCAACGTCCAACGCTCAAGTCGAACGATTGCATAGTACGATTATCGAACTTTGCCAAAGTCTAGCTGCTCAAAATAAAACCGCGCTCGGTGAAGAGATATTTAACGCCGTTCGCCAATATAACAGGACTATCCACTCCGCCACAGGATACAAACCTGAAGTAGTATTCTTTAATCGAGAAAACTATCCTGACATCAAAGATACACTCAGACGAAAACAGGGTAAGCTACTTCAATATCACAATAAAAATAGACAAGTTATAGCATATAAACAAGGAGATATTATATACAGCAGAACAGATCGACGTAATAAACTCGCAACAAAATATAACAAACATAAGGTAAAGGAAGATCGCGGGGACACGATTCTTACAGTGAGAGGAAGAATCATACACAAGGATAGTATACGAAAGCAAAGCACACAATGCCATTCATAGAAATAGGATTGATAATCTTTTTGATATTTTCACTTGGACTTTCCGACAAAATTACGAATCTAAGCAACAAAAAATATGTACTAACTGAATCAGATAACGTGTATACTTATAACAGTTCAGCTTACCTTTACCACGTAGCAAACCTCTCTGTAATATTAGCACCTTACGAAAGAATAATGAGAAAACAATATAGTACAATTCAATCCCAAGAAGAAAATATACTCATAAATAGAATAGAAAGACTTAAAACCCAATTGATACCACCTGAACATCGTGCAAAACGCGCCCTTAACTTCTTAGGCTCAGCATTAAAATTTGTAACAGGAACACCAGATCACGACGACCTAATAGAAATAAAGACAGGACTCAACCAACTTATTGAAAACAACAACCAACAACGAAAAATAAATTCAGAATTTGAAAAAATTTTAGGAACATTAGACCTAGAATCTATAACCGAAAGTTTGATCATTAAGGGGAGGTTCTCATTCAAAATTTTCAAAAATTCGATTTTTTTTTCTTTACATTTTTTGAAAGGTATTAGTGTCTACTATATTGCGGTAAACCGATTTTCCGATCCGCGCATCAGAAAAGTTTCTACAGGCCATCCCGCCATGGGGCGCTCTCGGCTCGGAACGCGCGCCTAAGGTAGAAACCTATTTACGTTACTTACTATTGGTTAATTCGAATGGGCGCTTGCGTATTCTTGCTCCGGTTTATACATGTCTCTCTCTCTGACATCTTTTTTTCTTTCTCTAAAGCCGTCAGGCTGTACGAGAGCAGAGTAGCCGTCTATTATATGTAGCGTGGAATGAGGAAATGTGGTTTTTAGAGGAAAATTTGTAAAGCACACTTTTACTGTCTTTTTTTTATGCCTTTTTTGTCTTACTCACAGAACTCTAGGAAAGGTCCTCTGGAAATGCAGCGCAGGTATCAAAGTTTCAAAATTTCGAACGCCTACGGGACTTGAGGACGTTGGACAATAGAATTACCCGTAACATGACAAATTTTTGACTGTGAGACATTTTTCTCTTTTTTGTTTTCTCGATTCATTCTCATCCACTTTATTTTTAAAAATAACAGAGGCGTTTGAAATTTCGAAAACTTGATACCTGCGATGCATTTAAAGAGACCTTCTGGGACCTTTCCTATTGTGCTATGAATAAGACAAAGAAGGCATCAAAAAGTGAAAGCGAATATACGTGTGCCTTACAAATTTTCCTCTCAAACCTCATTTTCTCATTCCACGCCACATATATGTCGATGCTGTGTCTGCTTGTAGCGTATCTCAATTGTTAGTATTTTGGTGTTTTCCATTCAAACCTGTCACGTGCGCGTATTTTGTTTCTCGTAAACATGCCGAATTTGTCGAAAAAGGGCACTCGCGGCAGTAAAAGGCGCAGTAGTCGTTCCTCATCGAAGAAATTCAAAGGGAATCAGTTTACCGCCGAAACCGACACCGAAAACGTGAGCACGTCCGCGAAAAAGTTGAAAACCGCGAGTTACGATGACATTAAACTGGACCAAGGTATCAGTTATGTGATTTGCAACTTCGTCACTATCTTCAGCTTTTTAAGTGAATGCTTAGCTTGCAAGTCCTGCGGCGGAGACGTTACATTCAACCGTGTATCTGGAGCAGGATTAGCCTTCAAACTCGTGGTAAAGTGTAAGTGCAGCACGCGGTATGTGGGTTCGAGCCCCACTATCGGCAGTTCGTATGAAGTAAACCGCCGTTTCATGTTCGCGATGCGCATGCTTGGGGTCGGGCTACACAGCTTGAAGTCTTTTTGCGGATTGATGGACATACCGTGCACTTTTAGTAACAAAATCTACTACAGTTTTCTCACTATGCTTCAAACTGCTGCAAAATCAGTTTTTAAAGTAATTCAGAAGAAGGCCGTGGACGAGGAAATGAGGCTGAATGCTGAAAATGGTTTCGAAGCAACGCATTTGACCGTTTCTGGAGACGGTTCTTGGAAAAAGCGAGGGTTTTCGTCTCTTTTCGGGATCTCATCACTGATTGGGAAGTACTCCGGAAAAGTTTTGGACTTCGTCGTCAAATCTTCATTCTGTCAATCTTGCGCTAACTGGGCTTCGAAGAAAGGAACGGCAGAATACAACGAATGGCTGGAGTCTCATGGCGAAAGCTGCGCTGCGAATCATCATGGCAGTGCAGGGAAAATGGAGGTGGACGCTATGAAAGAAATGTTTGCGCGTTCCGAGGAATTGCTGGGCGTCAAATATGCCAATTACATCGGCGATGGCGACTCGAAAAACCTTCAAAGCTCTTTTGACTTGGACCCATACGAAGACGTACCTTTTGCTGAAAAAAGAATGCGTAGGGCATGTGCAAAAGAGATGGGCAGCCGACTGCGAGCGCTGAAGAAAGGAACCAAGGGACTCGGAGGAAAAGGCGCGGGTAAGCTGACAGACAAGCTGATAGCGGATTTGACGACATACTATGGACTGGCGATCAGAAGGCACTCCGACTCTGCTTCGAACATGAAGGATGCTATATGGGCTACATTTTTCCACAAGTGTTCAACTGACAAGGATCCACAACATATGAAGTGTCCAGAATGTGCGAACAGCTGGTGCAAGTGGCGTGCTGCGGAGGCGAAGGGGCGAGCTGGGCTTCATTCAAACACGACCATCCTCTTCAAAAGAACGTTCAAGATGCCATCAAACCCGTGTACGAGGCTCTTTCCGCGGATGATTTGCTACAGCGATGCACTGGAGGAAATACCCAGAATTCGAATGAAAGCTTCAACGGGTGTGTGTGGAGACTGGCTCCGAAACATTTGCATTCTGCTTCTCAAACCGTGGAAAGTGTCACTTATATAGCCGCAAACTTGTTCAATGAAGGAGGCTCGTCATTGCTGAAGACTATGAACGCGCTGGGAATTGCTGTTGGGTCTGAAGCAGCCCATTTCGCCAGGACCTCTGATAATCAACGTCTGCAAGCTGCCGAACGCAGGGTGTCCAGCTACGCGAGGACGGCTTATCTGGAGAAGAAAACTCGAGCGATTTCTCTCCAGGAGCAATTCGAGTTAGAGGAAGGACTGTTATACGGACCTGGCATCGCAGACTAATCGTAAGTTATCAAGCAACCACAGAAAACAGTGAAAGACAAAAGTTTTTGGTCAAAATTGTTAAAGTCACATTTAAGTCCGCCATATTGGAATCGCCATTTTCATTTTTTTTTATTTTGATACATATTAACTCAAATTCGTGTTCATAAATCACAAAACCCTCCTTCTTTTCGGTTTTGGATGAAATACCACTTATTTCTTTGGTAGAAGTCCGCCATATTGGATCGGCCACTTTGAATTTGGAAAAAGTAACTTCAGATTCGTAATCAGCGATATCCAAAACCCATAATTCCATGTACTTTTCGAAAAATATTAACATTCTACCACGAATAATTTATCGAAAAAGTTCTCAAAACTTTAAAAGCGTTTATCTCAAAACATGATTTTTCTAAACTGCGTACAATCTCATTTGAAAACGGTTCAACTGAAAGACTTCATGTTTTGTTTTCTCGAAAGAAGACCCTTTTCATTGGAGTAATGACCTATAAAATCTACAAATTCTTTGTATTAACTATTTTTTGTGAAGCTTCAAAGTATAAAAAAAGGGCTAAAAAATCGATTTCAAAGTTTGAGATCGCACCATTATGTCAAATTTGAAGTTTTTTACCCGTTCTTAGGTCATTCCTCCAATAAAAGTATCCTACTTTCGAGCCTTATAATTGGTTTTGGTTTTCAGATCGATCCTGAGGCAGCAGGCTGTACGCAGTTTTGTTATTCCACGCGAACCGCATCTTAGACGGAACGTCACCACGGGCGCCATTTTGTTTTTTTCGTCTTGAAAAACTTTGTAAATAATGACGAAAATATAAGCTTTTTGAATCCTAAAACTGTTTTTTCCTATGTTTTTTTATTGGCCCACAAAAAAATTCCAAATTTTGCTTACTTTTTAGTCATTTGAATGAGAACCTCCCCTTAAGGAAGTATATAAAGAACTAGAAGCAATCACAAACACAATTAACTTTGCAAAAATGGGAAACTTCTTCTCTGGAACACTAAATCTTAAAGACATAAACGAAGTAATTCACAATCAGTTATATCATATCCCAATAATAAATATATTAGAATATTCCGATATCCATGTTTGTATCTTTAACAGTGCAATTGTCACAATTTATAAATATCCAATAATAACAAATAAATGTCAAATGTATAATCTAATCCCGCTAGCATTCAAACACGGAAAATATGAACTTAAACGAAAAGTTGCCAAATGTAATAATGAATTTACGAATTTATCAAATTGTAAAAATTATATAGGAACAAATATTTGTAAACAAGAACTAAATGATGAATGGACTATTCCCTTATTATTAAAACAAAAAGCTCATTGTAATATTATTCAAGAAAACAATTTTCCGTTGCAAATACTAGATCATGGTAATATTATATTAGATAATGAACATACATGGAATGGACAAAAAATAAATGGTCCACATCTAATCCAATACAACTACAGTACAACCATAGATAATAAAACATATATAAACCATGATCAAGAAATAAAAAATGTAATATATGCTCATCAAAGCGAACAAGTGAAAATACTAAACATTTTAATCTCTGAATCTAATTATAAATTTTCTAACATACAAAAGATGTATAAATTTCTAATACCAATCGAGGAACATCCATGGAGATTTACCATATATTTTATTCTAGTAATCATAACCTTAGTTTTAATTATATATTCATGTATAAAAATATATACGTTCCGACAACTACAGGAAAACATCAAACGACGAAGAAATTTCCAACAAGCATATGAAACTGAAATGCGCCGACTTCAAGCATAGACGTTTTGAAATGAGGACATTTCATTTTAACACAGGGGAGAGTTAAGGAACGTATTTCTTTATCTATCTATCTATTGTATTGTAAGAACATTGTATTGTACTTAACATAATGTATTGTATAAGAACAAACAACTAATTATTAGCTACCACAACATCATTAACTATCTGTAGGACAAAGATCAAAATTATACTATCTGGCATGCATGCATACAAACATGCAGTGAAAAATGTAATCTTTTGTATAAATAATGCGTAGGGCCCAGAATGAGATGCATTAGAAATATAGAGTGAAAAGTGAAAGAAGTGTTTTTCATTTGAAAATAAGTTATATTGTAAACTCCCGCGCACTGACTACTAAAAGAATAGTATTGATATCAATAGACTTGGAAATTATGACAAGTGAATTGTGGAAAAGAAGATTTTTGTGGGATGTGAAAAACAAGGACTATAAAAATAGAGTAGTAATAAAAAAAGTGTTTAAAAAAATGCGAATATATTGAAAACTTAAGGTTAGTTGTATTTACAAATAATAAGTATTTAATTTGCATTAAGATCCATTTACAAGAAGAAAATTATGTTTAATTGTATTACGGTTGCTTATTGATGGAAAACTAGAATTATTTGAAACACTTTAAGATGTAGTTTGCTGTTATTGCAATAACATAGATCTATCAACACCTTCTTTATCTATAATTATATTACGCAGCAGGCCAACCGTCTATGTCACCAGTTTCGTAGTATTCACACTGGTATCTATCTCTTTGGTGAGTATGCGCCACCTTGCAGTAGTTATCCCAGACGCATATTCAATAAGTTTTCTTGTTCTTGTGTGGTCTTCATTAAATACAGCTTCACTTCCACTTATATTGGTGTTATAGGCAAAAGGCTGCAGCAAGTAGCTTCGAAGTGGATAGGTTTCATCTTCCAATAAAACAAAAGGTGTATCGACATCCAAATTCGTAATTTTGTGGCATATGACAAAGTGCTGACGAATAAAATATTTCACCATCAATTTGCCTCTCATAAGCTCCAACTTCTATTGCTATGAACTAATAGTATTGATATGCAATCGTCTGCAATATAATGGAATAGTATCCCATGCAATTAAAATATAAAATAAAATTGTATTATGTGGTGTTTTGTAGCAAAAGGCCAAACTTCTATATGATAATCCTGTGGCGAGATACCTGCAAATTTTATTTATTATTCATTATTTTTAAATAACATTGTAAAGAAGAAGTGGAAAAGCCTACGGGATAATTATAGAACTGTGCTGGCAAAAGTGAACAAAAAACCAAGTCAGGCAGTGGGGTTAGTTCTAATTACAAAAGTAAATGAAAACATTTTTACTAATGTTCGAAGAAGAACATTAGTATTAAAATCAATTTGGCCAAAAATTCATATTTCTATATATATATATATATATATATATATATATATATATATATATATATATATATATATATATATATATATATATATATATATATATATATATATATATATGTATATATATATATATATATATATATATATATATATATATATATATATATATATATATATATATATATATATATATATATATATATCATCAAAAATTTTCAGTGAAAAAATCTCAGGAACGCGCCATCCGATTGAACTGAAATTTTCAGAACACATTATTGTATATGCAGAATAGTGCCAGGTCTCAGAAAAAATTAATAATCTTTAACCCTTTGGCGCCGGCGGCCATTTTAGTGATATTTTTAATATACCTATTATTCCGTACACAAATAATTTTTGCAAAACTAAAGTTGACCAAATAAATAACGAACGTGTTTTACATGTGAATCGGATAATATTTTGGAATTTTTTAACCCCATGTGTGCACTGGGTGCCTAAAAAAAGAACGGAAAAATTTGAAAATTTTTAAATTGCGATAACTTTTGACAAAGCTGTTCAAACATTACGAAATTTTCTAGACATATTGGTATTATTTAGTTAAAGATTCTTGTAGCTTCTGCTGTGCGTGCTGACAACCCTGTAGCTATAGCAGGTACTGAAAGTGAAAACCTCCAAATCATCGTCTCTCTTGAAAAAATGCCGGTTCTTCAAAAAAAAGCCACTCATATGTCAATCTCATGCTTTGTTTACATAGACAAAAAAACAAATTTGATATGGTATAACGGGCACGCCTGGTAACCCTTGCCCAATTTACCTATATTTTTAGCATCAAAAACTTCTGTTCACAGAAACTCACGATCCAATGAGCAAAATTAATTGAAATTTGCAGCATGTATTGGTCTTAAATAGGACCAGGTCTGATAGAAGTGATTTTGAAATGCGGGTGATTCTGTGCCAGTGGTGCCATCTTGAAAAATCACTAAAAAAGATAACAGCTTTTAGCCCTATAAATTCTGATCGAAACGTTCGATTTTGATGAAATTTACACAATAGCTGGATCTTATTTTAAACCACGTTTGGTAGAAATTTGGTTGAAAAATTTGGTTGGAGCTGCCAGCTATGATAATTTTGGTGTCTTAAATTTGAAAAAATAAAAATTTGGAAATGAAAACATTCAAACCATCGAATATCCTAAAAATGTCCGTTTCTTACAATAAAACCAATCTGTTTACAAATCTTATGCTTTATCTACTCGTTCGAAGTAAAACTTTGGAAATTTCATGTCGGACAAGAACGGTAACCCTATTCCAGTCAACCTAAATTTTTAGCTTCAAAAACTTCTGTTCACGGGAACTCACGAATCAATAATCAGATACCATTGAAATTTACAGAAAGCATTGAACTCAAGTAGGGCCAGGTCTGGACTTAAATAGGACCAGGTCTGGGCAACTCTGTGCCAGTGGTGCCATCTTGGAAAGGTAGAAAGAAAAAAACTGCTTTTTGCCCTATGAAATGTGAATAAGTAACGAGATTTTCATGAAATTGACACAGTAGCTGAACCTTACTCTAAACTCTGTTTGACAGAAATTTAGTTGAAAAAATCGATTGGTGCTGCCAGCTATGGTAATTTTTGTGTCTTTGGTTTTGAAAATTCTCTCAGGAAAATAAAACATTTTGCCCTATAACTTCCAGTGCAGTCATGAAATCAATACGAATTTCATACAATTTATGGAACCTATTATAAACATTATTCAGGCCAAATTTGGATGAAAAGCCACAATAGGGTTGCCAGCTATTGTTGGTTTTGTGTTTGTTTGCAATATCTTTATTAAGCGGTTTAGTCGTAGAATTTTCAATTGGTAATGATATTGTAGTGCCAATAAACAGCAAATATTAAGCTTTCGATTATTTGAAAAAACTCGTTGCAGGTAGCCCTAAATTTCTTCATATTCCTATAACTTCGAATGTAATATAACAACGTGAAGCAGATGTGATATATTCTTGGCTTTGATACTGGCGAAAAGTTGCCAGCACGAGTCAGTTGTGCTACTTTTGTATCAATAAAATTATACCGGAAACATTTACAATGAAAATAAATAACCGATGTTTCAATTCCCAAAGTTCTGCAAATTTTTCGGATCGCAGCCCCAAACACCAACTTCAGTTACAGTGCTGCAGGCACTGAGCATTTTCTTCATGGATGTTATATGAGATACTGCTTTCAAAATTTTGTGAAATAAGCAACTGATAACAATATAATTAACCCGTGTTTTGCTCTCATAAACGTTGAAATTCATGCCAGCGGTAATATCTGAAACCTTTCCACCAAATGAGTTATAATGCATTCTTGAGCCCAAAGTAAAACGTGGCATTTGAAACAATTTGGCCGTAATAAGCAGCTCATGTGGTGGAATATGCACTCAAAACCTGCACGACTCTTCTACTGTTCTTCGAACATTAGTGTTTCTAGCGGTTCAGGTGCGCTAGAGTTTATTTAGGTTTTGAATTCCTTCGCGATCCCTTGACACCAGCTAAACAAAGCGGCAATTTAAATGATAGATACTTCGAAAATCAAGTTGAACAAATTTTCCTGCTCGACCAGTAAGTTAATGACGGGGATCACATGGAAACGCAGGCACAGGAGAATGTTATATCTACTGAAGATACTGTGAACCTTGAAAAAAGTGAAGAAATTTTGCAAAACTCTGCCACAAAAGAGGAGTCTTAAAAAAATAATTTGACATTTAACGAGTTTAACGAGCACTAAAAAGAGATAGCTTCAATTTTTGAATGAGTTCGTTGTCGGAAATCCAAAATTTGCCTGTTAGAAAAAACTAACGCTTTTGAATGAAAGTAAGCCAGCTTATGTTTGAAACAGTTTCTGCAATATCTTCATCCAATCCTGGAACAAATAAATGTACTCCTACTCCTTCAACACTTTGGGGTTATTTTACTCAAAATACTGTTTCTTCCGAAAAATTTTTGAATAAACATGTTTTTGTTTCATAACATACTTAGTTTTACTTACCTTAAAGTGGCCGACAGCCTTTCAGCAGCTGTGATTGGATTTATTTCATTTAAAATGTTGAAAAACGTAGCAGGAGTCGTTCTTTAATATTCATAAAAATGTTCGTCGTCTTCCTTTAAATATTCAAATATCTGGTGAAATTCTCCCAACTTATAACGATCACGAAAAATAGAATGGACAGAATATCTTTTCTTTTTCCTAAAAAACACTTTCGCTTTCAAATAACTACTTTCCGCACAAAAAATTGCTCCACACAAAAGAGCCACAATTGAAAGTAATGCACTAAAATATGACAAAGTGCAATGACGAAGGGTAAATCTCTAGTACTTGTTACAAATGGAACTAGCTACACATTAAGAAGCGTGGGATCTGACCACAGAAAGCGCAAACGCTTACCAGCTTCAACAAGCACAACGAGCCAACACTCCTACAAATGCGAGATGTGACCGCAGCCTTACAGCTTTTCGAATTATGACCACGCTTGCAGCAGCGGTAACAGCGCTTGTCTTGCTTAAGCATCCACCATACCGTCGACACACCCACACAGTCACGTCACAAGCCGTCGTCGTGAGGGTATAGCATGCTGCAAGACGAGCAAACGGATGAACGGAACGACCGGCAGCATTTGGCATCTGTGCATGCGAACGCAGCTACACTACTGACCGAGGACAAGGCGTCGGGTAGACGTCTTCAATGTGATAAACCGTCAATCTATTACCAATATTGACATGGAGTAGTGCGTTGAGACGCGAGTGTGCTACGGAATAATCAATGGTTCATGGCTTGGTGGCGCCGCTTTGATTTTATTTTTTTTGTGCGTATTTGTACACGCAATTTGGCCTTGCAGCGGAAGTCGGGAAAGTCTAAGGCGAATGGTAAATCGAGTCATTGGACGGAAGAAAACGGAGCGACGCAACGAGGGACTCGCGGAATGTGTTTCTTGAGTCGGAGCGAAGACGGGATCAGCTATTAATCAGCGGCAAAAGAAACGTACGAGTTTAAAGGGCTAGACAGCGCAGGCAGGAGAGACGTCGACTATCACGCTCGAGGCGACGGTTCGGTGCTGGTGAGCGCCGTTAGATTTTGGATTTTTCTTTTTCTTTACTTGGTCCATCTGGTTAACATCTGATCGTCCTGGGAAATAATTAACTACGCTGTATCTGAAAATCCTGGAAAAGTACGAGTAGCCAACAGCCGATCCAGAATATTAAGGTTGGTTTATTTATGAAGAACAGAACTCATTTCATTAGAATTAAGAAAATGTGCCAAGAGAATATTATCTAAATGTGTAAAAAGTGAGTGGTGGTGAGGAGTTTAGCAAGAAACCCGAAATTTGCAGGATTCACATGCTAAAAACGGGGAATTCAGATAACTGAGGAACTTGCGGTTTTAGTACGGTTTGGTAGAGTATGTGAAAGCAAACAAGTGAAAGTAAGAGAATTCACCGTTGTGTACCGTGTAAGTTAACGTAGAGAAATTTATCTAACAGTCTGTTGAGCTGGAACCGACTATATAGTTATAAATAAATTCTTGAATTCGAACTTCAGTTGGTCTTGTGAATGCTCGAAGAAAAAAAAAACTTCGACTTCTTTTGTTCCATCTAGTAGGTTTTTTTTGTTTGTTGAATTAAAGTAGTTGCGGGTGCAGTCCAGTTGTGAGGTCTCTGGTCGCGATTGGTGAGACGGATCGGGTGTTATCCGAACTAGAAACTGACTTGTGCCGGTATTGCGTGCGTATATCTGGTGAGTATTGCGTGCCTATATCTGGCTCGAGGTTCGAATAATTGGAGAGCGAGTGGCGCCCACCATCGACCCGTCTCCTACGAGTTAGCAAATATATCCAGGAGCCTAACCATGTATCTTGCTCACCCTAGACCGGGTGGGTGACAAATTGGCGCCCAGCGTGGGGCCCTTTGAAAATTATCGCGGCGGGAAGTATATGAAAAGAATAGTCGTTGTCGGGCGTAGTGAAAAATGTTCAATTTTCAGCAAAACAAGACGAACAACAGCGAGATATAAGTCCACATGTGAGGAGATTTCGGAGAGATCAGTTGGAAACCGAGGTCAGGCGATAGGACTATAGGACAGCGGCGATTTAAACAGGAGTTTATATATTTATGGTTTGAAGTTGTATTTACAAAAAAAAACCATTGAATTCGGAATCAAATCAAATTGAGTTTTATTTGCAACCTAGCCAAGTAGGTTAAATCTTTGTACTAGGTATACCAGTCACTAGTCGAAAGAGAGAATCAAGGATGTCAGCAAAATTTAAGGTGCTAATAGACAGGTTGAGCAAGGATGAGTTGACGTACGAACTGGAGATTCGCGGCGAACCCACCGGAACAGTAGAAGCTATGAGGAAAACGCTTCGGGTGGCGCTGAGAGCAGAAGCCTCCATAGACACCTCACTGATTTCAGTGTGGGACTATCCATACACGTAAGAGGAGGATTTGGAGGCAGTCCAAGAGAAATTAGCAGAAATACAGGGACTGATCGCGGTTTTCGACGGCAACACCCAGACGTCGGAGTTTTTAGAATTAAAAACGAAGATTGAGTTTGGAATGAGGCGGCTAAAGAACGCGCCACATGAGCAACAGGAAATGGGTGAATGGTTCTTGAGCAGGACATTGTTCAGGACGTGGCCTTCGATTTGGCGAGATTAGTGGTGGGGCCACCACAGCCCGTACAAGAGCCGGAAGTACACGTTAACCGCTTATTTGCTACGCCCCGAGCGGCAACCGTTAGCAGCAAAGGCCAAGATGTGTCCAAATGGGGACTTCATTTCAGTGGCGATTCTGGCTCGCTGAGTGCCTTCTTGGAACGGGTGGAGGAGTTATGTGAAGCAAGAGGCGTTTCTCCGCGTCAGCTATTTCAGGCGGCGGTGGAAATATTCGAAGGGAAGGCGCTGGTGTGGTTCCGGGCAAATCGGTCTCGGGTTAGCTCATGGTCGGAACTGGTCTCAGAGTTGCGTGCCGAACTTTTACCACCTGACTACGATGACCGGCTACTCGCAGATTGGGAGACGGACGCAAGGACTGGAGGAGTCGATGGGAGTTTACGTGTCCACGATGGAGGGTTTGTTCCAACGCCGGGCCATTCCGTGTACTGAGGAGGAGAAGCTGAGGATAATACGGAAAACCTCGCACCCTTTTGTCAAACCCAATTGGCTCTCACCACAGTTCGAACAAATGCGGATCTCATCCGTGTGGGCCGTTCCTTGGAGGCGACGCGAGTATCCGTAGAGGCCTATTTACCACCACCAACCAGGAAGTCCCAACGACTTTTGGAGCCAGACCTGGCCTATGCGAGTTGCTCAGTCGAAGGTGACCTGGCAAACATTCAGCTGCAGTGTTGGAACTGCAGAGCGAATGGACATACGTCTCGGAATCGTCCAGAACCTCAACGGTGCTTTGGCTATGGCCGACGGAGGGCTCGGAAGGCATCCTGTCCAAATTGTCATGGGTCCCGAGAAGGAACCCCGAATTCACCGCAAAAATCCAACACGTTTCCGCCTGGTAATCCCCCTCAACGAGGTACGGCATCGGGTGAGCGACCAAGACAACCTTTGGGAAACGGGCACTGTGTCCAGTAGGCGGCTGCCTGGACACTAGGGAGGACGAAGCAGGGGCCGCAAAAGAAGCTCAGCTCACCTTTTTGTTGGCGCAGAGGGACGGGGATAACCGACCGCACTTAGAGGTGGATATATTCGGACGGAAGTTCCTGGGACTCCTCGACTCTGGGGCTACCCACACGGTGATGGGCGGAGAGAGCTGGCAGGTTCTGGAGGAACTAGGAGTAGAGTTGGTAAGTTCCAACCAGCGAGTAATCCGAATGGCCAACAGTCAAGGCTGTGTTATTGCGGGATATATTACAGTGCCCGTGAAGCTAAAGGAGAAGGTGGAGTGGCTACGAGTGCTGGTGGTGCCGTCATTACCGCAAGCACTTGTTCTCGGTGTAGATTTCGTACGCCAGTTCAGGTTGGTCCTAACGTTGAGAGACGAGAGCTGGAGTTTTCTGAATGCACTTCAAGGAGACGCGGGGGAACAACTGAAGTCACGCAGCCAACTGACACGAATAGAAAAGGCCGTCCTTAATCGCTTATTGCAGGAAGAATTCGAACTCATGGGAGATGGGGTCGGATGCACGAATCGTGTGGAACACGTGATTAAGACTAATTCTTTGCCCATCAAGCAGAGATATTACCCGGTGTCACCGGCCGTGCAGAAACACATTGACAAAAAGTTGAACGAGATGCTGGACCAAGCCATAGTTTAACCATCCTCGAGTCCATGGGCGTCTCCGATTTTATTGGTCAAGAAAAAGGATAACACGTACCGTTTCTGTGTAGTTTACCGAAAGCTCAACCAGGTCACCGAACATGACGCGTTCCCGTTACCATATGTTTCGGCTACGCTGGACAAGCTGCGCGAGGCTAAATACCTGTCTTCTCTGGACGTGAAGTCGGCCTATTGGCAGGTGCCCATGGCAGAGCAGTCAAAAAAATTCACGGCTTTTACGGTGCCTCATCGCGGTGTTTTCCAATTCTGCCGAATACCTTTCGGTCTGTAGAATGCTCCTGCAACGTGGCAACGTTTGATTGATCAGGTACTGGGCCCTGACCTCGAGCCATATGCCTTCACTTATCTAGGCGACATTGTTGTGGTGACTCAGGATTTCGGCAAACACCTGGAAATCTTACGGGAAGTGTTTGGTCGCCTTAGATAGGCGGGATTAAGGGTCTCCCGCGACAAGTGCGAATTCTGCCGTTGCCAACTCAAATATCAGGGTTACGTCGTTGATGAAAAGGACTTGAATGTAGATCTGGACAAAGTAAAGTCATTGATAGAAATTCCTTCGCCTACGAATGTGAAGGGAGTGAGGCAGTTCATGGGAATGGCCTCGTGGTGTAGAATGTTCATCCCCGATTTTGCCACAATGGCGGCGCCATTGACGAACATTCTCAGGAAAAACCAGAAGTTTGTCTGGACCCAAGAATACAATAGTATTCACAATGCTGAAATTTTTAATTCGGAGTATACTATTTTCCGCCGGGATAGACATGGAGATCTTACTGACGCTCCTGTCGGAGGTGGTGTTCTTCTGGCGTTTCACAAAAAATTCAAAGTATCTTTAATTGAAATACCGCATACAAATAATGAATTTATTTGTGCCCAAGTCGAACTGACGTTAAAGAAAATATTTTTTAGTGTCAACTACACGCCTCCAAATTCTTCGTATGATGTTTATGCTTCGCTTATGCATATTATGCAGCTTATATGCGATCTTGCGGACAATAACGACGACGTCGTCTTAATGGGTGATTTCAACCTACCAAGAATAAACTGGTGCCCTTCAACGGACGGCACTTTCGAAGTTCCGAGCTCTACTTTTATTGGCGGACAACACGACATCAACATTGCAAACGAATTTATATCACTTGGTTTGTTTCAAGCCAATTGCATCCGGAACGCAAATGGAAAAATGCTGGACCTGATTTTTTCGACTGATGCCTCTTTTACTGTGGTGAAACCCCTCACATCATATCTCATCGACGAAACCGCGCATCATTGTGCACTCAACATTATTTTCGAGCCAAAGTCTATCAATTACTTATCATCGAGCACATCTGAACTTAAATTTAATTTTAGACGAGCTAATGTCGATCAAATACGTGACTTGCTTGCTAACTATGATTGGTCCTCCGTGTTGCAGGAACCTCATCCTGATAAAGCTACGTTCTATTTCCACATTCGGTTGTTTAGCTGTTTTTTACGGTGCGTGCCAACTACCTTCACTAAAAGCAAGGTTCGTTTTCCTTGGATGTCTCCACAGCTTTGCCATTTGAAAAATTCCAAAAACAAAGCCTGGAAAAAGTTTCGCCTGACTCGCTCAGAACCTGACTATCAACGTTTTTCCACATTACGAGATCTGCATCATAAAGAAGTTGCATTTGCATAACACAAACATACGCAACAGCTAAGATTTAATTTTCAAGCTCAACCAAAGAGATTTTGGAATTTTGTTAATTCTAAGACTTATAACGATGGGTATCCACTCACATTTAAATCTGACGACTCTTATTTTGATGATCCCTTTGATATTAGTAATTTATTTGCTTCCGTTTTCCGTAAAGCTTATCGTACGGACTTTCCAAACTCCAGACACTTTTCACCCTACTTGACGAACTCAACAGTTTCTTCTCTAGAGATGAAGGATTTACAAATTGACGAGGACACTATTATCACATTTGTTAATAAACTTGACAATAATATAACACCTAGCCAAGATGGCATACCTAATTTGGTCTTGAAATATTGTGTATCGTCACTACTACCTGTGCTGTCTTATATTTTCAATACATCCTTAAAAACAGGCATCTTTCCTCATTTGTGGAAATACTCCACCGTCACGCCTATATTCAAGAAAGGGAGTCGTAGTGACGCTTGCAACTATAGACCTATTGCAAAACTTCCCTGTGCCGCAAAACTTTTTGAAGCCATAGTCACGAATGTTGTAGCCTTTCATTGCAAATCAATTATGGCTCCGTATCAGCATGGTTTCATGAAAAGTCGTTCAACCACAACCAACCTGCTTGAATTTTCTCACCAAATAACCAACTCAATTGAAGCTGGGCTCCAAACTGACTGCGCCTACACAGACTTGACGAAAGCCTTTGATAAGCTTGATCACTCTATACTTTTAGCTAAGCTTCATTCCTTTCAATTCCCTTACTTGTTTGTAAATTGGGTTGACTCTTACTTGACGAATCGAACCCAACGTGTATCCTTTTGCGGTGCCTTGTCATCTGAAGTTAGAACCACGTCTAGTGTTTCACAAGGTAGTCATCTAGGCCCTTTACTGTTCGCCTTATTTATTAATGACATAGGTTCCATTCTACAATCATCTTCTGTTCTTCTTTATGCCGATGACGCTAAAATTTTCAAAGTTGTGAGAAACCTTAACGATTGCAATGATTTGCAGCAGGATCTAAACAGATTTGCCAACTGGTCTTCCGATAACAATCTCCTAATTAATCCTGACAAGTGTACGATTATATCTTACGCACGCAAAAATAATCCTGTAATCTATGAATACTCACTTTTCAGTACATCTTTAAATAGATCAGCGAAAGTACTCGATTTAGGAGTATTGCTGAATCAATCCTTCACATTTGAAGATCACATCGATTCAATCGTTGTGAAAGCTAGCAATGCCTTAGGTTTTGTCAGAAGACGTTCGAAGGAATTCAACGACATTTTTCTAACTAAGACCCTCTTTTGCAGCTAAGTAAGACCTATTGTCGAATATGCAAGTATTGGATGGGCACCATATCAAAAAATCTACATAGATCAAATTGAGTCAATTCAAAAGACGTTCTTACGTTTCTGCCTCCGCGGTCTTCCGTGGTATGACCCTTTACATCTACCTCCTTATCAAGACCGCTTAAATCTTTTACGAATGGATACCTTGGACTCTCGACGTCAAAATTCCAAAATCTTATTTGCCGCGAAAATTTTGGATGGCACCGTTGACTCAAACTACTTATTAAGCCAACTAAATTTTAACACTAATAACAAACGTGTCAGGCGTGTTAACTTTTTGTTGATCCCTCAACATCGGACCAATTATGGTTGCAATGAACCAGTCACTGCAATAAGTAGATGCTTTAGCGAAGCTTATTATTAGTTTGATTTTCATTTATCTACAGCATCACTTAAACAAATTCTGTATAAGAATAATTAATTTTTATTGTATGTGTATAGTCTGCATTAGACGAATTTAATAAATGAAATGAATGCGATGCATATCGCTTGTGGGATGAGAAAGGATAGGAAGTGGGGGTATGGCACGCAAAAGATTTGAAACCGTATCTCAAGTAAGGAGGCATCCGAACCTTTTTAAGAAGGTAGAATCTGGGTCCGATATTGGGTAACGTTAGGCTTGGGAAAACAACTTATCACTAAGAAAACAAAGGATACACATATCCACTTCACCTGTGCAGCCAGTACCGGGCCCCGGCTGGGTATGTACGCATACATGTAGTAGGAGGGTTGTTAGACCCCCAGAGAACTCACCTTCGGGAAGAATATTTTAATATGGTTAGGCTCTTCTTTTCTTGGTTATTTCCCTCAAACCCTCTCCTCGCTAGTGGTCAGGGCAGAAACGATCTAAGTGGAAACAGAATTGGAATTTTAATTAGAATAGATTAATGTCAGAACGTATTAGGCTGCAAACGGAGTATATTATAGGAATAGGGTTAGTAGATAATAAATGAGTATAATCGTATCTTTAGAGCTAAAACTAAATTAATACGGTGGAGGAATATAATTAGTGTACTATTAGGTGTTAGATGGTAAAAGTCGTAGGATAGAGGAAAATAATAATCATTTCTTGAAATCAGAATTCGTATCTTTAGCATTAGCCTTAAAATTAATACGGTGGAGGAACATAACTAGTGTACTATTAGGTGCTAGATGGTAAAAGTCGTCGGATAGAGGAAAATAATTATCATTTCTTGAAATCAGAATTCGTATCTTTAGAGTTAGCCTTGAATTAATGTATTGGAGAAATAGTATTATCTTATTATTTGGGGATAGGAGGTAAAACAATTACTGTGGAAGATTTGGATTACCGTATAATTAGGTGTGTTCATTAGCATAAATTGGGTTAATTATGAGTTAGATTATCAGGTCTGCTTAAGGGTCAATCGTATTATTGTGAGTAAGATTATCACGTATTGAGTACCAGCAATAAATATGGAAGAGGGATGGCTGGAGGTGGAAAAATTGGAGTAGCCTTAGCTAGAGGAGTGTTGACGAGAGTAGTGTGGATTAGGCAAAACTGAGGCTAACTGAGTTCGACTGAAAGAATACGCATTATCAAACGACAATTTTCTTTTACTTTTGCTCCATTTAATCAAACGACCATGAATCAAGTGTAAATCCAACGTCGTTGTTAAGATTTCGTGGAAATCCTCCCGAGGTAAGGGGGGAGTTGTTACGGTGTACCAAACTGGGTCACCAGATCTCAATCAAAAGATTATAACTCGTTCCAAGACTCATAATTCGACTCATAATTACGTACTCACCCCTCACTTTGTTAGGTTTCCGAATGTAACACCACTCGTAGGGCATTAGGCGTTGTAGTACCTGCCCTGTGTCTTTTACCTGGCGGATATTGTAAGACAGAATTTAAACTAGTAACGTAGGTTATACGTCAAGACATTGGAGTGGGCAGGCTGAAGCGAACGAAAACATTAATGTATAGAATGTTGGCGACCGTCGGCTATCGGAATGGGAATAAGTTGTAATAAGTTGGCATAACCGCTGACATCATGGTGCTAATAAACACAAGTCAGCAGATCAATTACAATGAGTCACGTAGAGCAGTTGATGGAGAACAGGGCTGTCACGACAAACTTGCGGGTTCGAAGCCGATCAGCGTCGCTATTATTCCGGAATTTCGTTTTTTTTTCTTCCAATTTTTTTAAAACATGACATTTCCGCAATTAGGAATTGCTAACAATGCACACTCAGGAAAATTTGCATTCCTCTTATGCCATACGGTAGTTAACGGCTCAAGTGACGTGCAGCAATTAAGCATCCACCATACCGTCGACACACCCACACAGTCACGTCACAAGCCGTCGTCGTGAGGGTATAGCATGCTGCAAGACGAGCAAACGGATGAACGGAACGACCGGCAGCATTTGGCATCTGTGCATGCGAACGCAGCTACACTACTGACCGAGGACAAGGCGTCGGGTAGACGTCTTCAATGTGATAAGCCGTCAACCTATTACCAACATCGACATGGAGTGCGTTGAGACGCGACACGCCTTGCAGCGGAAGTCGGGAAAGTCTAAGGCGAATGGTAAATCGAGTCATTGGACGGAAGAAAACGGAGCGACGCAACGAGGGACTCGCGGAATGTGTTTCTTGAGTCGGAGCGAAGACGGGATCAGCTATTAATCAGCGGCAAAAGAAACGTACGAGTTTAAAGGGCTAGACAGCGCAGGCAGGAGAGACGTCAACTATCACGCTCGAGGCGACGGTTTGGTGCTGGTGAGCGCCGTTAGATTTTGGATTTTTCTTTTTCTTTACATGGTCCATCTGGCTAACATCTAATCGTCCTGGGGAATAATTAACTACGCTGTATCTGTAAATCCTGGAAGAGCACGAGTAGCTGGCAGCCGATCCAGAATATTAAGGTTGGTTTATTTAAGAAGAAAAGAATTAATTTCATTAGAATTAAGAAAATGTGCCAGGAGAATATTATCTAAATGTGTGAAAAGTGAGTGATGGTGAGGAGTTAAGCAAGAAACCCGAAATTTGCAGGGTTCGCATGGTAAAAACGGGGAATTCAGATATCTGAGGAACTTGCGGTTTTAGTACGGTTTGGTAGAGTATGTGAAAGCAAACAAGTGAAAGTAAGAGAATTCACCGTTGTGTACCTTGTGAGTAAACGTAGAGTAATTTTTCTAACAGCCTGTGGAGCTGGAACCGACTGTATAGTTATAAATAAATTCTTGAATTCAAACTTCAGTTGGTCTTGTGAATGCTCGAAGAAAAAAAAAAATTTCGACTGGCGGAAGTACATTCTTTTGTTCCATCTAGTATGTTTTTTTTTGTTTGTCGAATTAAAGTAGTTGCGGGTGCAGTCCAGTTGTGAGGTCTCTGGTCGCGATTGGTGAGACGGATCGGGTGTTATCCGAACTAGAAACTGACTTGTGCCGGTATTGCGTGCGTATATCTGGTGCGCCGAAGCTCGCTCAGCGGCTCGAGGCTCGAATCATTGGAGAGCGAATGGCGCCCACCCTCGACCCGTCTCCGACGAGTTAGCGAATATATCCAACAGGAGCCTAACCAGGTATCTTGCTCACCCTAGACCGGGTGGGTGACAATATATATATATATATATATATATATATATATATATATATATATATATATATATATATATATATATATAGGGATGTAAACTAGATCGCCTCCTCGCGGTGCATCCTGGGTAACGCTAAATGATCTAGACTCTCTTCATGATCACGACCGCTTTCGTCCTCGGACTTCTTTTTGTCTAACGACTCGTTGTTGCACTTGGGCTGGTGGTTGTAGCATTCCGGACCTAGTCGTCCTCAGGCGCGGTAGCGACGGAGTGAAATCCGCTTCGTGAACGGCTCCGGGTTAATACGACCATCTCCATCCCGTTAAAACCCTGGCAGGCCTCTTAGTACGTTCTCTCGTCTCGTCACCATTAAGTTGGTGGTGTAGGTTCAGTTGAGTTGGACTCCTGATTAGCACCGATCCGGCTCTGACCACTTGTCCCCATAAGGGCTGGTGGCAACCCTCGCATGGCCTCCCTGCTTGCATTAGATTACCATGGGATCATTAAAGGTGACTACACAATCGGACTTGGGATAGCGGCTTTGAGTGGGGACCCTTATAAAATGAATAGAAAAAACAATAATAACAAACCAAAACTCGTCAGGCAAAAGCCTGACAACAAAATTAATCCAACCCCTTATGTGAAGGGGGGGACAAAAATGGCTGTGTCAGCGATTGCAGCTAAAGTCGCAGGGAGTAGAGATATGGCGAATGAGCCAGCTCTGCAGACTGAGACTAAGGCTGCTGTAGTTCGTGGAGACATGACGAATGAGTCAGCTCCAATGGCTACCGGCACAGCGACTAAGCTTGCAGAAGGCTGTGGAGACATGACAAATGAGCCAGCTCCACGGCCAATCAGCTCTTCCTCAACCCCTGTTTCTGGCGTTTCCGGGGCTCTGGTCACCAAGCCTGGCCTTGTGAAAGCCACGAAGCCCATTTGTGGCCAGTGTGACGGGAAGGTAGTGGCGAATGAGCCAACCCGTCCGTCAACAAGTGCTACCTCCGGTGCCACCTCCTCCTCAGGCACGCAACGCTCCTCTGCCAAATCATCTCGGGCTTACGGAACTAGAAGGGCAGCCTTCAAAGTTCTGAGGAAATTTCAAAACGTCTCCCCTGACACAATGTCCGACAAGGACAAAAAGTCCCTTGAATGGGCAAAATCCTACACTGGGGAGCACCCGCTCCCTCTAAATCCTGCAGGTACAACTCAGAAACGACAGAGGTCGGCTGAGCAGAAGTACCAGGGCAGGCAAGACTGCAAAAAGCAGAAGACAACAACCAGCCCCTCAGGGATAACTCGGCCGTTTAATGAAATGGCCAAAGAGTGCCTTGTCTGGGCTGTAATTGATGCCAGCAAGGGAGATGGAATCATCTCCTCCGAAAACTGGCTCAAGATAAGGCAGGCTCTCTTCGTAGTCTGCTGTAAGCTGCAGAAGGCTAGCTCGGGTCCTCCACCTACGGTGAATGACGCGGGCTGGTACAAGGGAATCAGGCTGGTCGCGTGTGGAGACCAACGATCGGCCGATTTCTACAAGCAGGCTATCTCCGAGCTGGGGGAACTCTGGCCAGGCGCCAAGATTAAAGTGGTGACCAAGGATGAGATCCCCAGTCAGCCAAGATGCAGGACATGGATTCCTGCTTTCCATTCGGATCCAGTGGAGGTCCTGGACATCATTCGGCTTTTCAACCCTGATCTTCCTACGGAGGATTGGAGGGTTGTGAAGATTGGTGAGCCGGTGGACAATCGGCGGGAAGCCCTTTTCGTCATCAACGATAAGGCGCTGCCGGCATTGGATGCTCGAAAGGGCATCATCAGGTACGGGGTCGAAAAACTGGCCCTACGTATCTATCGAAGCGACAGGCCAAAGAGCTCTGCTTCGGGAGATCCGATACCTGCCGAGCCTGACCCAAAGATGGTGACCCAAACGACAGTGGAGCCACCTGAAAAAGGGTCTGATATCTCTCTTAGGGAGAAATCTGATGAGGAATCGGATTTGGAATCCCTCCTTGCCGATGGGGTTAGTGTCGGAACTGCCTCCGATTTGGGTGGCTGCCTGGACCTCATGACTCTGGGCGCAGAGCAAGAGGCTGGGACGGCTTCTATGTCCGAGGGGGAGGACCTTGACCTAACCCTAATTAATTGATTCACTAATGGTGAAGGTACTCCAAGTGAATCTTCACCATTCCATAGCAGCATCAGCTGCCCTGCTACTCCGCCTGTCTAAGACAGAGGAGGAGCTAATTCTCATCCAAGAACCATGGGTTGTTAACAACCGGGTTTGCGGGTTACGCACCAATGAATACAGACTGATAACAATTGACGGCTCTTGTAAGCCACGTGCCTGTATTCTTGTCAGGAAAACCATAAATGTCCTTGTATTACATCACTTCTGTGACAAGGATAACATGGCTGTTGCAGTAGAGTGCGACCAAAGACCATGCTGGTTTGCTTCTTGCTATATGGCACATGATCATGGCACTAGCCCTCCCTGCGACATTGTCAGGGGGATCGTGGCTGAAGCCAGGAAAACAAGTGTGCCGCTGATACTGGGAGCTGACGCTAACGCTCATAACGAAGTATGGGGTAGCTCCAATACAAATGGTCGAGGCGAGGAACTTCTTGATTTCATCCTTGCCCACGACCTCTTCATCGCCAACACTGGCAGCGAACCGACCTTCCTTACCTCAAACCGAAGGGAGGTGCTTGACGTTACCTTGATTAGTGGGCGGCACTCGCAACTTCTCCGTGACTGGAGGGTTCTACAAGAGTGTTCTTACTCTGATCACAGGTACATATCGTACAACGTGGCTGGCCGCAGCTCTGCCGAGCAGGTAGCCTTTATTAACAGAAAGAGGACGGACTGGAAGCTTTTTAATTCTCTAATTCGATCCTCACTGGAAAGTGTTCCTAAGAGCATTGACTGCTATCATGAACTGGATAAGGCAGTTGACACCCTTACTAGTTCTCTCAACTTCGCGTCTAGGGAAGCTTGTAAGCCACCCACGGGCAGGGGAAATCCCAAGCCCCTCTGGTGGAATAAGGAGATCAGTACCTTGCGAAGAGAATGTAGGAGGGAGTTCAATTGCTCAAAAAGATCTAATGACTGGTCGATGTATAAAACGAAGCTTAAGGCTTTTAAGTATGCCGTACGTAAGGCAAAGAGGTCCTCATGGAGATCTTTCTGTGGTAACGTGGAGAGTCTCAGCGAGGCAAATCGCCTTCGTAAGGTCTTAAGCGCGACACCAAAAGCTATGGGGTGCATCATGAATCCTGAGGGCATTTGGACTAGTTCGAGCGCAGATACTCTCAAAGTACTGATAGACGCACACTTTCCGGGCAATCATTGCCCTCTAGAAGTGGCGTGTCAGACGGAGCAAAATTACAGTTCAATCCCGCCGTTCAGAATATCAAATTCTCAACTGAGGTGGGCCATTAACTCATTTGAACCGTTTAAGTCCCCGGGCCCTGATGGCGTTCTTGCGGCTGACATTCAGCAGTCCATGGAAGTATCGCTACCTTGGCTCAGGGAGATTTATAACGCTTGTCTACGCTTCTCGTATGTTCCCACCAGCTGGCGGGAATCCAGAGTGGTGTTTATTCCCAAAGCAGGAAAAGTTACGCATGTTAAGCCGAAGGACTATCGTCCAATAAGTCTTAACTCCGTCCTGCTAAAGATTTTGGAAAGGATAATTGATTACCATATTAAAAGATCAGTCGATCCTATGCTGATCTCGCAGTCGCAGCATGCTTATACCAAAGGTAAGTCTGTTGAGACCGCTCTTCACGTCCTTATTGAGCAAGTAGAGAAATCTCTTGCTCTAAAGGAATACACGCTTGCTGTCTTCCTGGACATAGAGGGGGCCTTCAACAACGTTAATTCTAACGCAATTGTTGAGGCTCTCTCGGTGCTGCATGTGGATGAACGGTTGGTTGCTTTTATTGTGCAGCTTCTCAAAAGTAGAGTTGTAATCTCTACGCTGGGTAATGCCAGCGTAAGACGAGGAGTCAGCACGGGCACACCTCAGGGTGGAGTTCTCTCTCCCCTGCTGTGGAACATCACGGTGAAGACTCTTCTAAGGAAGCTGGACCGCGCCGGCTGCAAAGTGATTGCTTACGCAGACGACATAGCTGTTTCAGTGTCGGGAAAGTATTTATCTACGCTATCGGAGAAGTTAAATCACTCTCTTGACATTATTTCGCGTTGGAGTCGTGAGTGCGGCTTGAATGTGAATCCTAATAAAACGGAGCTAGTGCTGTTTACAAGGAGGTACAAAGTTCCTGATTTTGAGTTACCCAAATTGAATGGGGTCTCCATTAACTTGAGCCAGAAGGTCAAATACTTAGGGCTGATCCTTGACTCGAAGTTACTATGGACGTACAATGTGGCGGAAAGAGCTCGGAAGGCTTTCAACGCACTTTACTGTTGCAAAAGGGCCATAGGGGCGAGTTGGGGATTGCAGCCTCGTACTGTTGCTTGGCTTTACACTGCTGTGGTGGAACCAATTCTGTTGTTTGGGGTGGCGTTCTGGTGGCAGGCTGCTCTTAAGGCTACCTGCAAAGGACAGCTTGAAAAAGTGCGAAGAATGGCTGCACTACAGGTAACTGGAGCGCTCCGCTCCACTCCTACTAAGGCACTGTTTGTGCTACTACATTGGCTTCCAACCAACCTACTGATCTCACAGCAAGCTAATCTTGCTGCTGTGAGACTAAACTGTATCTCAGCATGGAATAGGACAGAGTTCGGTCATGCGAGGATCTTGGTCGAGGGAGTACCCGCACCAGCGGTTGTTGACTACAACGCCCCTCAATGCATACTGGATTTGGAGTTTACAACTCGCATTCCATGCAGGGAGGAATGGTGTGATGGTATCACCCTTGATAATGGGCTTATCCATGTGTACACTGACGGCTCAAAGCTAAACAATAGAGTTGGGAGTGGTGTATACTCAGATGAGCTGAATCTCAAGCTGTCCCTCCGTCTACCAGACCACTGTAGTGTCTTTCAGGCGGAGGTGGTAGCTATTTATCAGGCAGTCGACTGGCTTCTGTGTAATCGAATATTCGGGGTCAATATTGGTATTTTCACAGATAGCCAAGCGGCTATTAATTCCCTTGCTGGTCCTTGTACAATGTCCAAGATTGTTGCTGAATGCCGTGCATCTCTTAGGGAGATGTCGAGACATTCGGTTGTTCAATTGATTTGGGTACCTGGACATAGGGGTTTTCAGGGCAACTGTGAGGCCGATGAGCTAGCAAGGCTTGGAACTTTGCTACCTGACGTCTCTTGCTCCTTTTCAATAGGTATACCGATGACATCGGTCAAACTGGCCATAAGGCAAAAATATCTTGAGGACGCTAAGAAGTCCTGGGCAGATGAATCTTCCTGTGTGATAACAAGGCAGTCCTGGGTATCCATGGATGCGCATCGCACCAGGCAGCTTTTAGGCTTAACTCGAAGCGCCCTTCGTTGCACTGTGGGCGTTCTAACGGGCCACTGCCTCATAGGACGACATGCACAACGTTTGGGCGTAGAGTTTAATGACTTCTGTCGGAGCTGTGGCTCTGAGGATGAGGAGGAAACCGTCCTTCACCTCATGTGCCAGTGTCCGGCTTTGGCAAGGAGAAGACTGGCGGCACTTGGTGCACCCTTTCTCTCAAACCTGACGGAACTGTCCCTGGTAGAGCTAAAGGGGATAGTCCGGTTTCTCAAAGGAAGCAAATGGTTTCCTGACTTTAGTGAGTAGAAGAGAGTCACTAAAATTATTGTGGTATCACAACGGGCCTCTTCTGTGCCTATGTGTGCTGGTCGTCAGGCCTCTGAAGATCGGCAGCCACGTTAACCTAACCTAACCTAACCTAACCTATATATATATATATATATATAGATATATATATATATATCTATATATATATATATATATATATATATATATATATATATATATATATATATATATATATATATAGATATATGTATATATATATATATATATATATATATATATATATATATATATATATATATATATATATATATATATATATATATATATATATATATATATATATATATATATATATGTATATATATATATATATATATATAAATATATACATATATATATATATATATATATATATATATATATATATATATATATATATATATACATTTATTTATATAGATATA
>OX376372.1:124800974-124835974 GCA_947369275.1 Nemotelus nigrinus | reverse complement strand
ATCATAATGAAATTTACTGGACATGTTGTTATTAACTAGGACCAGGTCTGATAGAAATGATTTTGAAATGCGGGCAACCCTGTGGCAGTGGTGCCATCTTGCAAAATCACTAAGAAAAATAACAGCTTTTTGGCCTATAACTTCCGATTCAGCCATCAGATTTAAAAAAATTCACACATTATTTAAACCTTATTTAAGATAACATTTGGTGAAAATGTGGCTGAAACATTAGAATAGAGCTGCCAGCTATGGTGATTTTTGTCTCCTAAATCTTGCAAATTTGCTCAGCAAAATAAAGCTTTTTTCCCTATAACTTCCGGTGCAGTCATGATATCAAAATGAAGTTTATGCAGTAATAAGATTTTGATTTGAGCCAAATGTCATAGGAATTTCGTACAAAAATCGTGAAAGGGCTGCCAGCTATGACCATTTTTGTAATTTTTTGGAATTTCTTTACTGCGCGATTATGTCATCAGATTTGCAAATGGGAACGATCCTGCAATGAGAATTAACAACAAATATTAACGCTTTAAAAATTTGAAAAAGTTTTGAGGGTGGTAACCCTTAAAAAATTGTTCACCCGTATAACTTCTAGCGCAGTGATTCAATCGAAACGAAATTTCATGGTTGGGTTTAGTTTAACGTGAAGCAGTTTTGGTATATATTTTGCTTTGCTGCTGACACAAGGTAACCAGCATTAGCCATTTTCGTAACTATTGCATCAACAGATGCTTCAAATTACATACACATTTGCAAAACATTTGCAATAAAACTAAGAAACCAATTTTAAATTTTCCGAGTTTGAACATTTTTCGGATGGCACCCTCAAACAACGTTTAACCGCTGAAGCTTTCGCTGAAATCCTCCGATGAGAACGAAATTCAAAGGATAAGTTGATTTAAGTTTGAGCTTGTGAAGGTTAACTTATTGCTGCTTCGTTGGGAAAATGTTGCCAGCACTGAACATTTTCATCATTTGTGTTATAGTCGAGTTCTGTTGCTTTGAACAAGGAATGGTTGATATGATTCTACGAAAAAGTGTATTACGTCTTTCTACATTGTCATTCAAAGACAATTTCTTCGAAAATTAGTTTTCTAGCGGTTCAGGTGCGCTAGAGTTTTTTTTTTAATGCTAAGTGTACTTGTTTGACTTTTTGCTAAGTTAAGTCTAATTTTAATGCTCACCACTTTTTTAAAATGGCGCTTAAATCACAAAGTGAATATTTTTAATATGTAATGACATTTGTGTGTGTTAACATTTTAGTATTCACAACAGTTACATTACTAAGATATTTCTTAAATTAATCAGCTGCTGGGTTCGTACCATTTTGCTGATTTGGTTGGCTTGATTTCGGGCGATGGGTTTCTAGTACGGATCATCCAAATGAGGAAACTTGCTGTGATACAAGTAGCGAGGAAAACCAGGCCTATGCTTAAGCCCAAGATTAAAGTGTGGTTCCTGAGGTGACGCCAGGTAGTTAAATGCATATCGACCAAAGTTTCTTCGCGATGTTGATCCTTTTGAAGAAAGGTTTCATCTTGTCGCAAAATTGTTTTAAGCGGAGTATACACATGTGAAGTGTGATTGATGACCTTTTGCAGCAACATATTTGGTTTAATATACGTTGATTGAATGAGAATATTTTTTGTCATATGTAGATTTGCTCGGATGATTGCTGTTGCACTTTTAATGCTTCAATGAGGATCGATCTCTAGGAGTCCTACGCCTTGAATTCGTACATCCTATCGATGGCCGTTGCACGTAAAGGTGAGAGAATTAGCCTTGGTGGCCAAGAAAAACCAAGTATTAGGTCTAGTCATTTTTTTCCACAGAATATTTTCTACTTGAAAGATGTGTTGTGGGCAAGATGTTTTGTTTATTCCATCGTATATTTCGTCTAAGGCACAATTAGAATGTTCAGTGATACTCAGCAAAGGATTGGCTTGTCAATAACTTTTAGAGTCTTTGAAAGATGATTATAGCCTTCCGTTATGATATTCAGTTTTGTTGTCAGTCAGGACATGACGAGTATCATTGAGAAATGCTCTAGTAGTCAGCAGCAGATGGCCTTGTTGCTGCATACTTTCTATCAGATTTTTTATTTTCGTCCATTTTATCGATGTCCATATATACTTCATCATTCACTCCAAAGATTCCTTGTAGGATGTTTCCTAGAATACCACGACGTGGCTTGCTTCTTATCCAAAGCTTTATGGTTTCCAGAACACTTTCTTTCATTTTTTCTAGCTGCTGTACCAATTCTCTGCACCGAGATTCATGATGCAAATTGCGGTTCTCGTCGCAGAGACGTGTCATATTTCCGAATATTCGCTCAACATTGCTTATGTCTGTTAATATTTCTTCAGACTATATTTTGATTGTAAGCTTGAGCTGCCCTTGTAGTAGTTGTACCATTCCAACATGTTCCACGTACATTCCTGCTTTTGGACGAGTTATCGTGTTGTTAGGTTTCCCTGGCGCTACGCAAATGAGTAGAGCAAATAAAGTTATCATGACCTTTGAAAGCGTTGATGTGGTTGCATAGTTGCTGGTAGATTGCACACGGGTGTTACGTTGATTTTCAAGCAACCTTGACTGCCTACTGCCAGGGTCTGTGCTCCTCAGATTTGATGAGGGATCGCTATTAGGATCATTGTTTACTGAATTTGATGGCTGATTGTTATTGAAGTCGTTATCTGTCGGAGAAGCGTTCGTCGCCGTTGGTTCCTCACGGCTGCCGACAGTATCGTTTATTGGCAACGAACAGATTTTCGAGATGCTCCGTTTTATTAAGCCGTTGATTGTTTTGATGGTGGCAACTCTGGCCAGAGTATCTTCTCCAGAATGCAGCGCTATTATTCTTCCTAAGGGCCATCTTGTTGACGCACAGTTCTCATGTTTTATCAGGATGAGATCATTCACTCTGATCTTTCGGGTTTCTGTGAATCATTTAGATCGTTGCTGGAGCTGCGTTAGGTATTCAATGCTCCATCGCTGTTTTAATGTTTGAACCAGCTGCCATTTCTTGGATAAATTATCTTCTGAGATTTAAAGCTTTATGGTTTCCAGAACACTTTCTTTCATTTTTTCTAGCTGCTGTACCAATTCTCTGCACCGAGATTCGTGATGCAAGTTGCGGTTCTCGTCGCAGAGACGTGTCATATTTCCGAATATTCGCTCAACATTGCTTATGTCTGTTAATATTTCTTCAGACTATATTTTGATTGTAAGCTTGAGCTGCCCTTGTAGTAGTTGTACCATTCCAACATGTTCCACGTACATTCCTGCTTTTGGACGAGTTATCGTGTTGTTAGGTTTCCCTGGCGCTACGCAAATGAGTAGAGCAAATAAAGTTACCATGACCTTTGAAAGCGTTGATGTGGTTGCATAGTTGCTGGTAGATTGCACACGGGTGTTACGTTGATTTTCAAGCAACCTTGACTGCCTACTGCCAGGGTCTGTGCTCCTCAGATTTGATGAGGGATCGTTATTAGGATCATTGTTTACTGAATTTGATGGCTGATTGTTATTGAAGTCGTTATCTGTCGGAGAAGCGTTCGTCGCCGTTGGTTCCTCACGTCTGCCGACAGTATCGTTTATTGGCAAAGAATAGATTTTCGAGATGCTCCGTTTTATTAAGCCGTTGATTGTTTTGATGGTGGCAACTCTGGCCAGAGTATCTTCTCCAGAATGCAGCGCTATTATTCTTCCTAAGGGCCATCTTGTTGACGCACAGTTCTCATGTTTTATCAGGATGAGATCATTCACTCTGATCTTTCGGGTTTCTGTGAATCATTTAGATCGTTGCTGGAGCTGCGTTAGGTATTCAATGCTCCATCGCTGTTTTAATGTTTGAACCAGCTGCCATTTCTTGGATAAATTATCTTCTGAGATTTTATTAGGAAGCTTGCTCCAGTTAAAAAGTGTCCTGGTGTCAGTGCAGACAAATGATTTAGGTCAGTACTTAATGGAGTCAGAGGCCTTGAATTTAGACACGCTTCAATTTGCGCCAAGAACGTATACATTTCTTCCACATTTAACAAATGTGAGCTGATGACTTTTATCATATGCCGCTTCATTGACTTTACAGCAGCTTCCCAGATTCCCCAAAGCTGGGGGCTTCTGGGATTCGATGCTGTTTGTGGCTAGTGTTGCTTGCGCTTCAATCACCATTTCCCTTGCAGTTTCCCGAAGCATCCAGCCTGCTCCCTCGAAGTTCGTTACGTTGTCATTTACTAAAGTGTGGCACATTCCTCTTCTTGCTATAAATCTTCTTATAGCGGCTATGCAAGTTTTGGATGTCAAATAACTTGCTAGTTCCAAATGTACGGCTTTCGTGGACAGATAAACAAAAATAGCAATGTTTGCTTTCGTTGTTTTTGCTCCCCTACCGCTACTCCACTTGATTGTCAAAGGGCTGGCATAGTCTAAGCCTGTTTTGGCAAAGGGCTTTCCTGGCTGAACTCTTTCTCGTGGCAGAGCACCCATCAATTGCTGGAAAGGTCTTGCGTTTACTCTAAAACACGTGATGCACTTCCTAGTTAATGTTTTAACAGCTGTCATGCCATTTACGATCCAATACTTCTGGAGGATATTGCTGTGAACCAGCTTGTGTGGGCCGTGTAATGATAGATGATGATAGTGCCTGATGATTAAATTAGCCACGTGTCCTCGCGGTATGATTATTTGATGCTTCGAATCTTCATTTACGTTACTATTTCGCAATCTTCCTCCCACTCGGAGCAGTTGGTCTGCATCGATAATAGGCGTTAGTTGTCTCAAGGGAGTTGACTTTGGCAATGGCTTGTTTGCTTCCAGTATCTTAATCTCGTCAGGATATGCTTCCTGCTGAACTGTTCGAATGCAACTTATTTTTGCTTGGCGTAATTCCATTGCTGGCAGGAATTCACCTTTTGACTTAGTATACCACCGTCTGCAGTATGCGTAAACTTTGCTATGCCTTGTTAATGAAGAAAACCTCTCAAAGATCTCTAGTTGTTGCTTCCTATTTGCAACCAATGAAACTGAGATGCTGGATCTCTTCTCTGTTTTGGCCATGGCATGATCCAGTTTTGAACTGATTTTTGGCCATTTACTGGGATGATCTCTTAGCCAACTGGGTCCATTCCAGCAAAGGCTATTTTGAATGAGATTGTGTGGGAGCAGACCTCGCAATGCTATGTCCGCTGGATTGGATTTACTGTTGACATGCTCCCATCGTCCTTTTGGTGACTCAGATTGAATTTTGCTAACTCTGTTTACGACGAATGGTTTCCATCTTGATGCTGGGCACTGAAGCCATTGGAGTACTATCGTAGAGTCTGTCCAGTAGTGCCCATGAGCTTCAATAGTAGCCTTCACAACATCACATAAAAGAGCTGCTCCACAGAGTTCAAGACGTGGTATTGATTGGATTTTCAATGGGGCCACCTTTGATCTCGATGTCAAAAGTCTGACAGATGTTGTTCCATCACTGTGTTGGCTACGAAGATAAATGACAACAGCCTCTGATGCATCACAGAATCCATATATCTGTGTTGTCTCGGTACCGATATATTGCATCAATCTTGGTATGGAAATTCTTTGCAATCCCGGCAGCTGTGATTGAAATTTTTGCCTTTTGAGGTCAAACTCAGTTGAAATTGGCTCATCCGAATATGTTTTGGTCACCCATATCTGCTGCATCATAATTTTTTCCGACGACAATGCAAGGCTGCAGCCATCCCACTGGATCATATAATTTTGCGATTACAGATAATAGCTGTCGTTTAGTCAGCTGATCGCTAGAAATTTGTTCTAAATTCACCTTGAACGAGAATGCATCTTTGGCTGGATGGCACCGCAAGCCAAAGGTTTTGATTGTTCTTGTCTCCTCAAAGTCTAGTGGTAGCTGAATCTCTCTCTCAGATTCAGGGATGGCAGCAAGAAGAGAGTCGTGATTAGCAGCCCACTTTCGCAGCTTGAAACCGCCCTTGTTCATTACTGTTATCAAGTCGTGTTGCAAGAGTTTTGCTTCTTCTATGGTTTTTCCACCTGTAAGAACGTCGTCAACATAGCAGACTTCTTGTATGGACTTGCATGCTCGAGGATAAAATATCGTCTGCTGCGAGTTGATGCAGAGTTTTTATTGCCGGATATGGAACGCACGCTGTTTCGTACGTTCTGTAGTCAGTCTGAAGTGTTTTGCAGGCTCCGAAGGGTAGTTTCGCCTCAGGATACGTTGATAATCCTGATCCTGTGGATGTAATTATATTTTTCGGTACATCTTCTTGATGTCGGCAACCATCACATATCGGTACATCCTGCATCTCATAAGTGTGTTCACTAAATTGTTCTGCACAGTTGGACCCGCAAGTGGTCGTACTGTCTTCTTTGCTAACTGCATGATGTACATCCTAACTGCATGATGCTAACTGCATGATGTACATATCGGTACATCCTCCATCTCATAAGTGTGTTCACTAAATTTTTCTGCACAGTTGAACCCACAAGTGGTCGTGCTGTCTTCTTTGCTAGCTGCATGATGCGGCAGATAATAACTATAAGCGGACAAGATCTCCTGCGTGTGGATTTCGACCATGTGTCCCAACTGTATGTATTCCTCTATTCCAACGAAGCAACAATAATTTAACCTTCACAAGCTCAAACTTAAATAAACTTATCCCTTGAATTTCGTTCTCATCGGAGGATTTCATCGAAAGCTTCAGCAGTTAAACGTTGTTTGAGGCTGCCATCCGAAAAATGTTCAAAACTCGGAAAATTTAAAAATTGGTTTCTTAGTTTTATTGCACATGTTTTGCATATGTGTATGTAATTTGAAGCATCTGTTGATGCAATAGTTACGAAAATGGCTAATGCTGGTTACCTTGCGTCAGCAGCAAAGCAAAATATATACCAAATCTGCTTCACGTTAAACTAAACCCAACCAGTAAATTTCGTTTCGATTGAATCACTGCGCTAGAAGTTATACGGGTGCAAAAATTTTTAGGGTAACCACCCTCAAAATTTTTCAAATTTTTAAAGCGTTAATATTTCTTGTTAATTCTCATTGCAGGATCGTTCCCATTTGCAAATCTAATGACATAATCGCGCAGTAGAGAAATTCCAAAAAATTACAAAAATGGTCATAGCTGGCAGCCCTTTCACGATTTTTGTACGAAATTCCTGTGACATTTGGCTCAAATCAAAATCTTATTACTGCATAAACTTCATTTTGATATCATGACTGCACCGGAAGTTATAGGGAAAAAAGCTTTATTTTGCTGAGCAAATTTGCAAGATTTAGGAGACAAAAATCACCATAGCTGGCAGCTCTATTCTAATTTTTCAGACAAATTTTCACCAAATGTTACCTGAAGTAAGATTCAAATATTGTGTGAATTTTTTTTAAATTTGATGGCTGAATCGGAAGTTATAGGCCAAAAAGCTGTTTTTTTTCTTAGTGATTTGAAAAAAAAAAAATTCACACAATATTTGAACCTTATTTAAGATAACATTTGGTGAAAATGTGGCTGAAAAATTAGAATAGAGCTGCCAGCTATGGTGATTTTTGTCTCCTAAATCTTGCAAATTTGCTCAGCAAAATAAAGCTTTTTTCCCTATAACTTCCGGTGCAGTCATGATATCAAAATGAAGTTTATGCAGTAATAAGATTTTGATTTGAGCCAAATGTCATAGGAATTTCGTACAAAAATCGTGAAAGGACTGGCAGCTATGACAATTTTTGTAATTTTTTGGAATTTCTTTACTGCGCGATTATGTCATCAGATTTGCAAATGGGAACGATCCTGCAATGAGAATTAACACGCTTTAAAAATTTGAAAAAGTTTTGAGGGTGGTAACCCTTTAAAAAATTTTCACCCGTATAACTTCTAGCGCAGTGATTCAATCGAAACGAAATTTCCTGGTTGGGTTTAGTTTAACGTGAAGCAGATTTGGTATATATTTTGCTTTGCTGCTGACACAAGGTAACCAGCATTAGCCATTTTCGTAACTATTGCATCAACAGATGCTTCAAATTACATACACATTTGCAAAACATTTGCAATAAAACTAAGAAACCAATTTTTAAATTTTCCGAGTTTTGAACATTTTTCGGATGGCAGCCTCAAACAACGTTTAACCGCTGAAGCTTTCGATGAAATCCTTCGATGAGAACGAAATTCAAAGTTGATTTAAGTTTGAGCTTGTGAAGGTTAACTTATTGCTGCTTCGTTGGGAAAATGTTGCCAGCACTGAACATTTTCATCATTTGTGTTATAGTCGAGTTCTGTTGCTTTGAACAAGGAATGGTTGATATGATTCTACAAAAAAGTGTATTACGTCTTTCCACATTGTCATTCAAAGACGATTTCTTCGAAAATTAGTTTTCTAGCGGTTCAGGCGCGCTAGAGTTTTTTTTTAATGCTAAGTGTACTTGTTTGACTTTTTGCTAAGTTAAGTCTAATTTTAATGCTCACCACTTTTGTAAAATGGCGCTTAAATCACAAAGTGAATATTTTTAATATGTAATGACATTTGTGTGTGTTAACATTTTAGTATTCACAACAGTTACATTACTAAGATATTTCCTAAATTAAATCAGCTGCTGGGTTCGTACCATTTTGCTGATTTGGTTGGCTTGGTTTCGGGCGATGGGTTTCTAGTACGGATCATCCAAATGAGGAAACTTGCTGTGATACAAGTAGCGAGGAAAACCAGGCCTATGCTTAAGCCCAAGATTAAAGTGTGGTTCCTGAGGTGACGCCAGGTAGTTAAATGCATATCGACCAAAGTTTCTTCGCGATGTTGATCCTTTTGAAGAAAGGTTTCATCTTGTCGCAAAATTGTTTTAATCGGAGTATACACATTAGAAGTGTGATTGATGACCTTTTGCAGCAACATATTTGGTTTAATATACGTTGATTGAATGAGAATATTTTTTGTCATATGTAGATTTGCTCGGATGATTGCTGTTGCACTTTTAATGCTTCAATGAGGATCGATCTCTAGGAGTCCTACGCCTTGAATTCGTACATCCTATCGATGGCCGTTGCACGTAAAGGTGAGAGAATTAGCCTTGGTGGCCAAGAAAAACCAAGTATTAGGTCTAGTCATTTTTTTCCACAGAATATTTTCTACTTGAAAGATGTGTTGTGGGCAAGATGTTTTGTTTATTTCATCGTATATTTCGTCTAAGGCACAATTAGAATGTTCAGTGATACTCAGCAAAGGATTGGCTTGTCAATAACTTTTAGAGTCTTTGAAAGATGATTATAGCCTTCCATTATGATATTCAGTTTTGTTGTCAGTCAGGACATGACGAGTATCATTGAGAAATGCTCTAGTAGTCAGCAGCAGATGGCCTTGTTGCTGCATACTTTCTATCAGATTTTTTATTTTCGTCCATTTTATCGATGTCCATATATACTTCATCATTCACTCCAAAGATTCCTTGTAGGATGTTTCCTAGAATACCACGACGTGGCTTGCTTCTTATCCAAAGCTTTATGGTTTCCAGAACACTTTCTTTCATTTTTTCTAGCTGCTGTACCAATTCTCTGCACCGAGATTCGTGATGCAAGTTGCGGTTCTCGTCGCAGAGACGTGTCATATTTCCGAATATTCGCTCAACATTGCTTATGTCTGTTAATATTTCTTCAGACTATATTTTGATTGTAAGCTTGAGCTGCCCTTGTAGTAGTTGTACCATTCCAACATGTTCCACGTACATTCCTGCTTTTGGACGAGTTATCGTGTTGTTAGGTTTCCCTGGCGCTACGCAAATGAGTAGAGCAAATAAAGTTACCATGACCTTTGAAAGCGTTGATGTGGTTGCATAGTTGCTGGTAGATTGCACACGGGTGTTACGTTGATTTTCAAGCAACCTTGACTGCCTACTGCCAGGGTCTGTGCTCCTCAGATTTGATGAGGGATCGCTATTAGGATCATTGTTTACTGAATTTGATGGCTGATTGTTATTGAAGTCGTTATCTGTCGGAGAAGCGTTCGTCGCCGTTGGTTCCTCACGTCTGCCGACAGTATCGTTTATTGGCAAAGAATAGATTTTCGAGATGCTCCGTTTTATTAAGCCGTTGATTGTTTTGATGGTGGCAACTCTGGCCAGAGTATCTTCTCCAGAATGCAGCGCTATTATTCTTCCTAAGGGCCATCTTGTTGACGCACAGTTCTCATGTTTTATCAGGATGAGATCATTCACTCTGATCTTTCGGGTTTCTGTGAATCATTTAGATCGTTGCTGGAGCTGCGTTAGGTATTCAATGCTCCATCGCTGTTTTAATGTTTGAACCAGCTGCCATTTCTTGGATAAATTATCTTCTGAGATTTTATTAGGAAGCTTGCTCCAGTTAAAAAGTGTCCTGGTGTCAGTGCAGACAAATGATTTAGGTCAGTACTTAATGGAGTCAGAGGCCTTGAATTTAGACACGCTTCAATTTGCGCCAAGAACGTATACATTTCTTCCACATTTAACAAATGTGAGCTGATGACTTTTATCATATGCCGCTTCATTGACTTTACAGCAGCTTCCCAGATTCCCCAAAGCTGGGGGCTTCTGGGATTCGATGCTGTTTGTGGCTAGTGTTGCTTGCGCTTCAATCACCATTTCCCTTGCAGTTTCCCGAAGCATCCAGCCTGCTCCCTCGAAGTTCGTTACGTTGTCATTTACTAAAGTGTGGCACATTCCTCTTCTTGCTATAAATCTTCTTATAGCGGCTATGCAAGTTTTGGATGTCAAATAACTTGCTAGTTCCAAATGTACGGCTTTCGTGGACAGATAAACAAAAATAGCAATGTTTGCTTTCGTTGTTTTTGCTCCCCTACCGCTACTCCACTTGATTGTCAAAGGGCTGGCATAGTCTAAGCCTGTTTTGGCAAAGGGCTTTCCTGGCTGAACTCTTTCTCGTGGCAGAGCACCCATCAATTGCTGGAAAGGTCTTGCGTTTACTCTAAAACACGTGATGCACTTCCTAGTTAATGTTTTAACAGCTGTCATGCCATTTACGATCCAATACTTCTGGAGGATATTGCTGTGAACCAGCTTGTGTGGGCCGTGTAATGATAGATGATGATAGTGCCTGATGATTAAATTAGCCACGTGTCCTCGCGGTATGATTATTTGATGCTTCGAATCTTCATTTACGTTACTATTTCGCAATCTTCCTCCCACTCGGAGCAGTTGGTCTGCATCGATAATAGGCGTTAGTTGTCTCAAGGGAGTTGACTTTGGCAATGGCTTGTTTGCTTCCAGTATCTTAATCTCGTCAGGATATGCTTCCTGCTGAACTGTTCGAATGCAACTTATTTTTGCTTGGCGTAATTCCATTGATGGCAGGAATTCGCCTTTTGACTTAGTATACCACCGTCTGCAGTATGCGTAAACTTTGATAAGCCTTGTTAATGAAGAAAACCTCTCAAAGATCTCTAGTTGTTGCTTCCTATTTGCAACCAATGAAACTGAGATGCTGGATCTCTTCTCTGTTTTGGCCATGGCATGATCCAGTTTTGAACTGATTTTGGGCCATTTACTGGGATGATCTCTTAGCCAACTGGGTCCATTCCAGCAAAGGCTATTTTGAATGAGATTGTGTGGGAGCAGACCTCGCAATGCTATGTCCGCTGGATTGGATTTACTGTTGACATGCTCCCATCGTCCTTTTGGTGACTCAGATTGAATTTTGCTAACTCTGTTTACGACGAATGGTTTCCATCTTGATGCTGGGCGCTGAAGCCATTGGAGTACTATCGTAGAGTCTGTCCAGTAGTGCCCATGGGCCTCAATAGTAGCCTTCATAACATCACATAAAAGAGCTGCTCCACAGAGTTCAAGACGAGGTATTGATTGGATTTTCAATGGGGCCACCTTTGATCTCGATGTCAAAAGTCTGACAGATGTTGTTCCATCGCCGTGTTGTCTACGAAGATAAATGACAACAGCCTCTGACGCATCACAGAATCCATATATCTGTGTTGTCTCGGTACCGATATATTGCATCAATCTTGGTATGGAAATTCTTTGCAATCCCGGCAGCTGTGATTGAAATTTTTGCCTTTTGAGGTCAAACTCAGTTGAAATTGGCTCATCCGAATATGTTTTGGTCACCCATATCTGCTGCATCATAATTTTTTCCGACGACAATGCAAGGCTGCAGCCATCCCACTGGATCATATAATTTTGCGATTACAGATAATAGCTGTCGTTTAGTCAGCTGATCGCTAGAAATTTGTTCTAAATTCACCTTGAACGAGAATGCATCTTTGGCTGGATGGCTCCGCAAGCCAAAGGTTTTGATTGTTCTTGTCTCCTCAAAGTCTAGTGGTAACTGAATCTCTCTCTCAGATTCAGGGATGGCAGCAAGAAGAGAGTCGTGATTAGCAGCCCACTTTCGCAGCTTGAAACCGCCCTTGTTCATTACTGTTATCAAGTCGTGTTGCAAGAGTTTTGCTTCTTCTATGGTTTTTCCACCTGTAAGAACGTCGTCAACATAGCAGACTTCTTTTATGGACTTGCATGCTCGAGGATAAAATATATTTTCGTCTGCTGCGAGTTGATGCAGAGTTTTTACTGCCGGATATGGAACGCACGCTGTTTCGTACGTTCTGTAGTCAGTCTGAAGTGTTTTGCAGGCTCTGAAGGGTAGTTTCGCCTCAGGATACGTTGATAATCCTGATCCTGTGGATGTAATTATATTTTTCGGTACATCTTCTTGATGTCGGCAACCATCACATATCGATACATCCTGCATCTCATAAGTGTGTTCACTAAATTGTTCTGCACAGTTGGACCCACAAGTGGTCGTACTGTCTTCTTTGCTAACTGCATGATGTACATCCTAACTGCATGATGCTAACTGCATGATGTACATATCGGTACATCCTCCATCTCATAAGTGTGTTCACTAAATTTTCTGCACAGTTGGACCCACAAGTGGTCGTGCTGTCTTCTTTGCTAGCTGCATGATGCGGCAGATAATAACTATAAGCGGACGAGATCTCCTGCGTGTGGATTTCGACCATGTATCCCAACTGTATGTATTCCTCCATAAAAGCTTGATACTGTTTGCCGAGATTTTCATCACGCATTAACCGTTTCTCTATTTGTGAAAAACGAATATGTACTGTGGGCTGTGAATTTTGTAAAGTTCTCTTTGCGTCAACGTTTTCCTTAAATGGGAATCTAACAATGTACCTCCCTGAGTTCTGTCGTGTGGTGGTTTTTACAAACCATTCTTCTGAAGAGTTTTCTTCTGGCGTTAAATTAGGCTTTGTGGGAACTTCAGAAATTTCCCGAAATTTTTGAATGAGCTCATCTGTCTTTTCTTCAGTTCCCACTAAAGATGTAATTGTGTGTTGATGCCCTGTAGTTGCTGTTAGTCCAAGTAAAATCCATCCAAGCCTAGTATTTATGGCACAAGGATTTCCTTTCTTGACACTTGGCATTATAATAAGATGAAACACATCAGGTCCAAGCAGTATATACACCCGACCGGGAGTTCCACAAAACGGGTCAGCTAACTGGGAAACAGATATTGATTTTGGAGGACTCACTCACATTTCAACCGACGGACATATGTTTGTAATTTTGGGTATTACTAATGCTTGCACGTTGATGGTGTCTTTTCCAATTTTCGGCTTCATATTAAATTATATGCTGCCTCTAACCTGAACCCTTGACGATGCTCCGATCCCGCAAACTTGAGTTTTTACTAAACCGCGTGTTTTCTGCTGCTCTGAGCTGCTCTGAGCCTAAGAATCAACCAATGCTCTCATCATTATGAGTTCCCCAGGTGAGTTTTCAATTTCTACACACGCCGTGGCCAATAAGATAGACTAGGTGCTGATGGTTTCACTTTGCGGCGCCGACAATGCACTAGACGAGTCCGTGAATGAAGGCTGAATATCAGGTGAATTAATTTCTGTTGCTGTCAAGGATTTGGTTACTGGAATGAAACGTTTCGCTTCGGTTGAAAAACCCTTTGTTTGTACGATACCCTCTCTATTATGGAGCAATGTGTGGTGTTTCACAAGTACGACATCTTGATCTGGACGGGCATTGACTGATAAGATGCTTTCCTCCTAAGGAATTGTAGCAGGGTTTTTTTTCTTTTACCAACTCCCTGCGTTTGTGGATATTCAAGTCCTTTAAGACATTGCATTGTGTCACATTGTGGCCTTTGTTGCAGATATTGCATCTGGCGGTTTCGCAAGCAGTGAACATTTCTACTTTTTTTGGAGCGTCTAGTGCTTCTAGTGCTCTGAAACGACTAGTGAGAAAATCCATGAAAGTTTCCAATTAGGGGATATCTCCTCTTCTGGAAAGGATAGGGGATATCTTCCATAATTTCCTGGACTGAGTATCCAACTTCTGTCTCAATGAAAATATGATCAGTAGATCCCAATGTTCTGTGTTAACACCAATCCCTTTCGTGTTGGCAATAAGCTCCGCTGTCGTATCCATCATGTGTTTAATGGTGGAGTCACGCTCCTCTTTTGCTGCAGGCAGCTAATGAAACTTGTGTAAATAATTCCACGCTATAGCCCGTTTGTTTTCAAATCGTTTACGTAATAGTTCGATTGCTACTGGATAATTTTCATTCGTAATGTCCATGTGCTGGCTGGCTCTTGCTATTTCTCCTGTCACGTGAGTCTTCAAATACTGCATATTCTCAACGTCAGAGAGAGTTTCGTTATGATACACCAGTGAACTGAACAGGGGTGTGTTCAATGTGCATGCTATAGCTGCTATTAGCTGCTAATTTAGACGCTCTGGCTGTCCAATGTCACGAAATAGCTACTTTCTGATGCTTGCTATTTGACAGTCGGTCCAAGATTCCGGAATAGCTGCTAAGGTAGCAGCTATTTGCTGCTCGTAGTCTGGAGGATAGCTAGAAAGTAGCTAAGACAAAATGGCCGTGCGTACACAGCTGACATGCAGTTTAAACGTCATTTTCAATTGGAAATTGAAATGAAAAGAAGTTTTTGCGTTTTTGTGACACAGGAGATGAGGAATAAATTTGAAAATAGTGACAGCATAAATTAAATACGGGCTTTTAAACACTTAAACTCAACTCGAATTTTAGTTGGCTTGTACTATGACGGCCATGCTTGTACACAGCGCAGCTCATCTTGAGTTTTTAGAAGGCGAGCATGAAGTGTAAAAGGCCGGGTGCTCTGATTCCTGTATTATCAAATTTTCAACGATTATGTTTTGCTCTTTTTCTCATATATGGCGTCAAAAGCCGGAAATAAGTGATACGTTTTAAATATGTTAGGAAAATTTTAATGGATTGTGGAGCTGTATGTTGAAAACTCTTAGATTTCATACAGTTTCCAAAGTGCAATGGAAGTATTGAACTGATCCACGAAAATGCAAATATTACAATAAAAATATTGAAACAAAATTATTTTTGAATTTCCTGTGTAAAGGCTGACCTTTGTAGCAGCTCTTGGCTGCCCAATATCCATAGCTGCTTCACCTAGCTACTGCGAATTTTGACACTTGCTAAAATGATGCTATGCTATGCTTTTGGAGCAGCTATAGCATGCACATTGAACACACCCCAGATCGTTAAGCATCCGCCAGTTGCATCAAACTTCGGAATTGTCCGCCTCTCCAGTCGCACCTGGTTTTTCGTTGTAGTCTTAGGCTCTTCAAGTTTGCTGACACCGGCTTTGTTCTTGTACTCGTGGACACCTGTTCTCGACTTTGTAACTAGGTCAATGTGTAACTGTTCAATTTGTTCATACTCATCGTTGTATGATTTGCGCTTTGCAACATCGATTGTTGCGAGTATAATAGCATGCTGCGATTGACATGCTGTCCATAATTCTTGCACACGTTTTAATTTGGCTTCAAAATATGCAAGGCAGGTTTCAGGTTTATATGGTTTATATGGTGCAGCACGTTTCAAAACACCGCTACTGACACTAACAATTTGCTCATTTTCTCGTTTCGGTAGGGCTATCTCCGTTATTCCAACACACCAACCACTACCAAGCTTAGAGAATGTTGGTAGTTTGTTTTCGAAGGATGATTGTGTGTTTTCAGAGCAAATATTCAGGGAACTACTGCTTAAAAGGCATACGTAGAGTTCATCATCTGTTACTGCTTCAGGCATTTTTAAATTCTGACCCAAAATAAGTTGGGTACACTTGAACTGCGCACTTTTTTCTTTAAGTCACTCACTTTGTCGAACAGAATGTTTTCTGATGGGGTGATGAGTCTTGTATTGATAAGGATCTAACCAAGAGGGTCTAAATGTAAGGTGCCTAAAAAGTTCCTGTATATCCACGTCCGCAATACTTTCAGCATCTTCTTCACCTTCTTTCTCCATTTTAAAGACGTTAGGTTCTTCATCATCAAGATTGTCTATCTCATTTGGAACGTCTTCTTCTTCATCAGGATTCATATCAGCACGTACTGTGTATTATGTTATTCCATCATCACCAGTTATTCTTTCAAGCTTTTATGTTGCTTGCGTACATGCTCGCTCGATGAAGGAAACCAAGTATTTCTTTCTAGAAATCCTTCACTTCTACGCCGCATGTCTAAATGTTCGTTTCGATAATGATACCATTTGTCTTTATCGGTGAATTTGTCACTTTTCAATACATTCTTCATTGCCTTATCGAACAAGCTCTGGTTATTAGAACTTTGAACAGTGTCTTTTAAATTTGCATACACAGGAGTGGCATTTTAATAAAATAGCTCTTTCTATACATACTTTTCAATAAGTGAATCTTTCACACCTGAGAGTACACTGACCAGCAGTATAGGTAAAACCCGCCTTGTTGAATTAATACTTTACGTTGTCGCGGAACTTACTGTTAAGCACCGAGTAGCTTGCAAAAACGGCTATATATCCTTCCATGTGGCCTGTGGTTACTATTCAACGTATTCAATGTGATTTCACAAAGTGTTCTAATCACCTCTGTATCGGCATTCTTAAGGATAGCATTCCTCAAGCCTGGTCGAGCATGTTTAAGCACGTATAACATATGTTTGTTGTCCTTTAATCGCTTCATTCGTGACACTATTCCCTTGCTTTTAACTATCCTTTGAGCAATTACACATTACAAAGTTTTAGTCAAATAAATCAGTACGGAAGCGTAATATATCATTTGTATTCGGAGTCAGGTCTATTTAGAAATAGCTGTCTGGCTCCTGAGTAATTTCTTTATATATTCTCACAAGCTCCTTGTTATTTTCAAGGCTAATCTGTTTAGCCAGATGCTGAAATTATATTATTTTATTTTATTTTATTCATTGACCAAGCAAGGTACAAATTAAATAAACAATACAGAGCAAAATGGAAAATTGAAAATTAATATGAGTATATAAAAATAAAACGAAAAATTAAATAAATTAAATAATTAACACATAAATCAATAACAGTAAATAAATAGCAGACAAATAAAACATTAACAAATAGCTTAGCACAAGGGGTTGCGGATGGCTTGGAAAAGGGAAGATTTGAAGGACAATTTTGAGACCGTTGGAGAATACAGATTACTTATGCTGTTGAATCAATTTATCTGTTCTACATCTATTTATCGGCTCATTAGCTGTGTAAGTAGTGGAATGTGGATATTCCTGAAATAAACGAAAGGACCTGGTGCTCCTTACAGGGTTATTTAGCACCATTTTACTACTCAGGAATTCACATCTGATAACGCCTCTAATGACGTCAATTGTGAAGCAGAACAAATCATCTTTCTTCTGAATGCAAGTGGCAATAAGTTTAGGTAACCCAGTTGAAACTCATAAGGCCGAAGGGCATTGAAATCGTAAGGCTCCTTTCACATTATCCGGTTCCGACCGTACGGCAAAAAACCGTACGGCGATATTTTTCTAGTGGTGTGAAGAAGAGTATAGCCTCTTTCACATTTCACGGTTACGGCAAAATGCCGTGGCCGTACCGTGTAGCAGCCGTACACTGCCACTGCAATCCACGGTGCCCGAACGGCGACCGGACACTCAGTGGTGCACGCGACCAAGTGCATGCTTTCACATTAGACGGTTTCAAACCGTACGGTCAATCAATCTCGAGCCAATTTAGTTGCAGTTTAGCAAAGTGTAAAATGTAAAGTGACAAAAGAATAATGACAGATATAGGTAGATGCAGAAGTTTTGATTACACTTGTGGAGGCCAGACCTGAGCTGTGGGATAAATTTCTGGACACCTACAAAGACAGAAATGCAACGAAAGATGCCTGGCATGAAGTCTGCATAGAATTGCACCCAGATTTTGGTGCTCTTAATGCCATAGATAAAAATGCGTTTGGTAACAGCACACGATTTAATCACAAACTGAGCTTGTGGCGAAAAAAAAACCGCACCATAAACCGTATAGTGTGAACATGTTGCTCATTCGAATTTTCACCCTACGGTTTTTTGCCGTACGGTCGGAACCGTATAATGTGAAAGAAGCCTAAGGGTTGTATAGTTCTCTCAATGCGAAAAATAAGAATTGCTTTTGTATCGACTTGAGTCTGTTACTGTGCGTTTCAAATACCAGATTCCAGCAAATGGAAGCATATTCGAGAATGCAGCGTACAAGTGAGATGTATAAAGATCTTATGACCCACAGGTTGCGAAATTCCTTGGCATGTATTTTGGTGAAGCCTAACTGTTTGTTTGCACCGGAAAGTATTTTATCATAATGAAAGATGAAGCGGAGTCTCTCATCTAAAATAACATCCAGGTCAACAACGTTTTCAACTCGAGCTAATAAATTATTGCCGTGAAGGTACGTGTTATGTGAGACGGTGTATTTTGGAAAAACTTATAGCTTGGCACTTAGCAACGTTGAGAGACAGAGTTTGTTTCTAATTGAACCAATGAGAAAGTAAATCAAGTTCAGATTGGAGAAAGAGTGCATCGAATTTAGATTTAATGATATGATAGACTTTGAAATCGTCGGCATTAAGTCGAAGAGGTATATTTTCTAGGACGTCAGATAGGTCAGAAATAAGTATATTAAAAAGAAGTGGGTTACTATGGCTACCTTGTAGTACACCAAAAGTAGCAGAACTATTTTTCGATAAGATCCCTTGAAATTTTACCAATTGTGTTCGATTTTGAGGTTAGGAAGTCAGCCAGCTTAGCACAGATCTGGCTAATGTGAATCTCTGAAGCTTTAGAATTTAAGTAGGGTGGCCAACTTTTTCAAAACTTTACTAAAGTGTGTATAATTTGCGTCAATTTGGTATCCTTTATCCATTTTACACGGCTGCTGTTACTCGTTCAGACGAAAGTCAACAAGTGGGGAAAGTTCATCGTAGACAATATTTTCAAAAAATTTCGGAATTGAAGATAAGATGGCAATGCCTCCTTAATTTCCTTCTATCACACGGATCCTTTTCCTCTTATCTTCAAGCATACCATGTATTTACAATTCAAAGATACGTCACGGCAAAATTTTCCCTGATGAGGTACATTTTGTTTTACCAATATTACCCAAAAATTCCTACGATTGGATCCTTTGGGTAAAAAATCGCAAACTTGCCTTGAAAACGCATTTAACATCAAATCGTCCAAGACAATAAGAGTTGGCTCATTTGTAATATTCACAAACCCTTCTGGAATCGTGCTTAAGTATTCGATATTTTTAAAACCTCATTTGTTGGAACAGCTTGAGTTTCACCAATACTCCAAATAACCTTCTTCAACCGCGGCTGTATCAGAGACTTAAGCTTGCCGCACACTATTCCGTCACGACACGACACGACATAGAAAAATGTCGTACGACAGTCGGTAGATCAACGTACACTATACCGAACCGACCGACACATCAATTTATGAAAAGTATTCAGAAAATGCATTATGTTTCATGCAATGGAAAATGTGAATTTATTAATAATTAAAAAAATGATAAAACTGAAATTAATTGTAATTTCTTCCCATCTATTTGTCTTCTTTTGTGTATTTTCGTAACTTTTTGAACTTATTTCATACAATTATTTCTACAGACTGGCTTAAAAGTTTATGCTCTTTGATATGAAAAATCAACCCGAATAAATTAATGGGAAAAAGCTATCTTTCCAAATTTTGAAACCCTTTTCTATTTTTCTTAAACCTACATAGCTTTAATTAATTCAGTGATGATACCAAAATAATGAGAGTTGTTGTTTTAGAGTCGGTAAAAACAGGTACCAAAATTCAAAGAGGATTAATATATCGAACTTTTATAAAACCTGAAAAACTTTGGATTTCTTCAGCGGATCGAATTGATAATAATGGTAAATAGTCAACTTTATGTGAAAGTTTCAGAAAACGAATTTCAGACTGTGTTGAAAACGAAAGAGGGAATAATTCATACTAATTATATATTATGTTGCTTCAATTGTGTTAAATGTTGTACAGGAAATACTAAGGACAGAAACTTTTGCATCACCCAGTAGTTTTTATTTAATATCAAACTGCCTAACGACAACTGATGCTTATCATGAATTGTTCAGAAAATGCATTATGATTAATACAATGGAAAGTGTGTAATGTGAAGCATTTAAAAAAATTAAAATTGGAATTTTCTCCGCAAATTCTTCCCATACATTTTCCTTCTTTTGTGATTTATTGTAATTTTTTGAACTTATTTTATACAGCTCTTTCTATTTTCTGGCCAAAAAAATTACTTCATCCATTTCCAATTCGTAATTTTTTTTTTCAATATTAAACTGCCGAACGACAACTGATGCTTATCATAAAGTCTATGAAGCTATATGAAAGGCCGCACACTTAACCGACACGACACGCTATAACGACGTACATCATTTGTCGGATTGGATTGAATTTGAACATCCCAAACGACAAACATTTTTGGCTGTCCTGTCGTGTCGTGACGTGTTGGTCAAGTGTGCGGGCGTTCATACAATTACAAACAATTTATTCTCACAGATTTTTGTCGTGTCGTGTTGTGACGTGTCGTGTCGGAATAGTGTGCGATCACAGAGATAGTATATAAATGGAGTTGACATGCCCATACGAAACACACTGGAGGGGAAGGTATCAAAATTTTTCTATTATAATGTCAATTTCCACAATTTTCCCTGCACGACTACTACAATGTCAAGCTGACAATCAAACGCGTCGCGAGTGCCGGGCAAGTCCAAAAGTAATTTGCCTTTTGTGAAGTGGTAAACTTAATTTACACAGTACAAATAGCTGAAACGCGTGTGATTTACAAAACTCAAACGAAAGTGTATAGTTCTTTTTTGTGACAACTTAGTGCGAAAGCAGGAAAGCAAAATGAAGTGCATAGTGCCAACCTGTGCGAATAGGAAGAAAAATCGACAACCTGGACTTTCATTTCACAAGTAAGTGGTCACAATAAAGCTTTTACAACAGTCTACTATCGTTATTTGCAAAAAATATTTCAATGTAATTGGTGCTTCATTAAAAAATATATGATTTTAAAAGCCATAAAAGAATTGTTTACATTTTGTTTGCCATCATGACATTTAGTGTTTTGATAAGTCAAAGTAGTGGCGTTCATTGTTAGCTTGGGGGCAGTTTATGGAATAGTAATGAGGGTTAATTTTTTTTTAGATTTCCTGAAAACGAATTGGAAAAAATTATATGGAAAACTGCTATAAATATGCCGGAAGTTGCAATTACAAAGCTTACTAGTATTTGTTCGAAACATTTCGCTGAGCAACATTTCATCAAAGCCGGCCGGGCAACAAGACTTACTGCCTTTGCGATTCCGGTAGTTAATAAAGAGCATCCAATTAATTCATTCGTACGTAATTTGAACGTTCGCATAGAGTTGAAACACAATATATTCCACTTTCAGAATAATCCTATGATGGACACGGTAAGGTTTATATATATATATTTATATGTCTACATATATATATATATATATATATATATATATATATATATATATATATATATATATATATATATATATATATATATATATATATATATATATATATATATATATATATATATTTATATGTCTACATATATATATATATATATATATATATATATATATATATATATATATATATATATATATATATATATATATATATATATATATATATATATATATTTATATATATATATATATATATATATATATATATATATATATACATATATATATACGTTAAATATTATAAATTGTGATATTCAAAATATATTATCTTATTCACAAATAGCACCATATTTTTAATTTTCACAGAATGATAGTGCAAGCTTCGAGCTTACATCAGTAACGAACAGCATCAGCGTTGATTCTTCCCCTGTAAGTCATGCACATCATTCTTATTATAAAATGCATTAATTTCATTGCAGTCATAGTTTCATAATCCACAATTGTGTTTTCAATAGGCAATCTGTAGAGCTGAAGAAATGGATTGTGGCAGTTTTTTCGTAAAAAATGTAAGCTTGCTTCATATAACTTTAAAAATTGCTTACATATTTTTATTTTTAGAAACATATTGAAAATATGGCGAGTGAGGGTGGCAGCACAAATATGAGCGCCAAGGAATTTGTGACCACAGTGAGTTGTAATTTAATTTATTTCGGCATGTAAAGGTTCTTTCGAAAGCTAAGGTTCAATTCAAAATGTTTTTTCTGAATTGGTCAGTAGATTATGATTTTGGATTTAGTGTTTTTTTGGGTTAATACTCATGCATAGGTTTAAATGTATTTTAAAAATGCCAAATTTGGTTTAATTAACTTGTTTTTACGTTCCGCGATTACGAAAAAAAATTTATTTGTTTATACTGCGAATATTTACATTTACGATGGCAGGTTTCATTTTTCATTACTATATAGCTTCACTACACTTTCGTGTAATTTAATTAATATTTTTAAGTGCATATACGGGGAATATTACAACGAATATTAGTAAATTTTTATATATTAAAAGAACAATTTTTATTAAAATGTTAATCCTGTCGTAGGCATCAAATACGCGTCTTGATGAAACGAATGCCTACATTAAGATGTTGGAAGCAAAAATAAGAAAACAGCAAATAGTAATCAAGCGCAAAAACCAAATTATCCATAATTTAAGACGGAAAGCCCATCGAAGAAATAGAAAACCCTATACAAGATCTTTTACAAGTTTTGAAAGAGAAAAACCTTATTTGCGAAAGCACATGTAAGCAACTTACTAATATTGGTGCCATAAACTTACACATCCTAGAAAGGCAACTAAAAGTCCATTCTTCCACTAACGTGAAAAATTCATACGACCCGGCGACGAAGGTGTTTGCTCTGAGCTTAAATTTTTTGTCTCCTCGAGCGTACGATTATGTAAGAGCAACATTTAGTAATTTTCTTCCACACACCAGAACATTGAGAAGATGGTTCGAGACAGTAAACTGTGAGCCTGGATTTATTAAAGAAGCTTTCTAATCAATTCGACATGTAGTTTCATCTGCCCGAAATGGGGAAAAAATATTTGTAAATGTAGTTTTCGATGCAACGCACATAAGGCAGCATGTCGACTGGGATGGGAGAAAATCACACGGTTTTGTTGATTTCGGCGATGGGGTCAACAGTGACATTTTGGCCACACAAGTACTAGTGTTTTTAGCTGTTTGTATAAACAAACCGTGGAAATACCTCTAGCTCATTTTCCTATCTCAAGCATTACTGCCGAGCAAAAATCTAACTTAACATCTCTTTGCGTCCAGCATTTGGCTGATACTGGCGTTCAAATAGTTGGAATTACTTTTGATGGAGCCACGACGAATCTTACTATGTCCAGATTACTTGGCTCGGATGTGCGTGATACCATGTCCCAAAGATTTGTGACATTCGAACAATATGAAGACCAAATTGTACTCCATCCAGATCCATGCCATATGCTCAAACTGGCAAGAAATGCATTATCAGATTTGAAAGTTGTCGTTGATGGTGAGGGCAAACAAATAAAATGGGAATATTTTCAATCTCTTTTGGAGCTACAGGAAAAGGAGGAATTACATTTAGGAAATAAATTGCGGAGAGCGCATTTTTACTTTTGCAACCAAAAAATGAAAGTACGTCTTGCAGTTCAAACCTTAAGCAAGTCTGTAGCAGACGCACTGGATTTTTGTCGTGAAGTTTTGATACTGAATGCGTTTTTTGGAAGTGAAGCAACATGCAAATTCATCCGTATTTTTAATGATTCATTTGATGTTATGAATAGCAGTAATCTTTCAAATTTTGAGCCCCTTTCTGAAGATAACGCTCACGCCATATATAAATTTTCTCAAGAGGCCATTTGTTACATAAAACCGTTGAAGCTTCTATCGGGAAAACCTTTAGTAAATTCAAGACGAAGTGTAGGTTTCTTGGGCCCAATCGCTTCGCTACGGAATCTGAAAGTGCTTTATGATCGTTTTACAGCCACAAAAATTCTTAAATTTTTTCCGCTTTACAAAATCAACCAGGACCACATTGAACTTCTCTTTGGCTCAATACGATCTGGTCTTGGAAACAATAACAATCCCACCGCTAGGCAAATCAGAAAATGCTTGAAAAAGTTGATGGTATGTTGCCAATTAAGAGAAGGGGGGATTGAAAATACAATACCACTAGAGCAGATTTCCATTTTGAATTTGAGTAAAGAAAGCACAGTGCAAAAGATAAATGAAACTTCTGCCCGTAATGCCATGACAAAATCTATCGAAGAAAATACACTACATATCGATGCTAAATTTCTTCATGAGCATAACTTTGCAACGGACCCAGGAAGAATTTCGCAATACACAAAGTATGTCGTCGAATACCTGTGCATAGCAGGATTTGTTGTATTTAAGCTTTGTGAAATTCTTCATTGTGATTGCTGCATTTCAGCCATTCAGGGTGCTCTTCATATAAAATCACTTATAAAATATAAAACTATAGGATTTTTGAAAGTTCCATCTGAAAGTGTAGTAGCAATATTCGAAAAAATATTCGAATATACCAGTACCGTGGCCACAACAATATTTTGTCTTCGAAGGCATATCAGTCGATAATTATCTCCGTGCAGAAACACTGTGTTGGCAAAAATTTATTTGAGGATCATTCTGAGCACATGTTCATCGGACAACACTATAGTCTAGTATAGTATTGAAAAATAGTATAGTATAGTATTGAAAAATACTTAAAAACTAGGTATAATTTCATGGCCAAGAAAATTAGCGAAAAAATTTCTATGCGGCAGTATTATAATAAGATGATACATTTTAAGGGAATGTAGACTAACATTTACTTTAATATAAGAAGATATTTATGGACCTATTTCAAGATTTTTCAAGATTTTCAGGATATTTCAAGATTTTCAAGTTATTTTAAGATATTTGAAGATTACATTTATTATGAATTTATTTATTTTCTGCTACGAAGTTGGACGAAAGCCGTAATTTAAGAAGATATTTATGGACCTTATTCAAGATTTTTCAAGATTTTCAAGATATTTCAAGATATTCAAGTTATATTAAGATATTTCAAGATTACATTTATTATGAATTTATTTATTTTCTGCTACGAAGTTGTACGAAAGCCGTAATTTCGCCAAAGCCGTGTCCCAAGCCCGGTTGAAAAAGAAAGAGGGAGGGTCTCTATGATTTATAGATTCTTATCTTATTCAAGAGAAAATGAATTATAGAACTTGAATTGTGGACACAATAATTGAAGATGGTATATACTTCAAAATTAAGGAAAGAACAAAAAAATAGCAAAATCTCAAAAGAAAACCAAATTGTTGATTTCCATACATATTAGATTTAATAGAAAATTTCATATTTTTAAATAAATTAATGCTTAACATTTCATATTTTTCAATGAGTTCATGTTACAAACACATTATAATAAATCATATTCAAAGTTAATCAACTCATTCACCAAAGACAGAACACTTTTTAACTTTATTAAAAGTAGAAGCTTACATCATTATCGAACAGCATATGGTTTTGTTCTTCCCAGTAAGTTATATTCATTGTTATTATTACAAATGCATTAATTTCACTAAAGCCATAATTTTGAAATCCATAGTTTAATTTTTCATGGGCATGTGCGTAAACTGAATTATGTATTCAACGTCAAACATTAAGGTACGTTGAGCAGTTCAAACATTGAGTATTTTTGCATTTTATCGTAATAATAATAATATATCACTAGAAATTTTACATACACATAGATTGCGACTTCAAGTATTGTAGTTTGCATTTTCATATGCCACATGTTTTTCTCGACCCCTACGAAAAAGCGAAAAATTGAAATTGCATACGCCTTTGGATTGTCGATTCGCCGTCGGTCGCGGGGGCTATTGGTGAAAAGTGATACAGTCAATGTCGACTCCATTATATACTATCTCAGTGTGTGCGATATGCTTTATTCCTCGGAAGTGTCTCCATAAAACTCGTTTTTCTCTACCCAGATGGACTGGCAGCCATCATTGTAAATGGATGAATAAATTGCACAATTTTTTCTCATGTCTGAAGAAGAGTATTAGTATTAAAATCTGTTTAAGCTCGACCTAAAATATAAATTTGGATTAAAACACAAAAAAAAACAAACGAATTGGATCTTACCATAGAGATATACTAAGGAGATGGCAAGTTTTTAGTTTTCATACAAAGCCGCTGAAGCCAGTAAATACACATAAATATTTACTACAAATACTTCCACCTTCCATGTACGTATACACTAATTTTCGAAAGCTTTGTGCTTTCCGCTCATGAGCTTTCTACAGGAATGTACAAACAAGAACATCTTTCGAAATTAAGTTTGAAATTGAATATATGTGAATATAATTAGAACAATTTACTTTCAAATCCTCGTTAAACTACAAACTCAGAATAAAACGTCATATCTCTGTCCTTATTCTTTTCCGAAATCGTAGAAATCGTAATGAAATTTAAATTACGGGCCAACTTTTCAAAATTTTCGGGGACCGTTTTTCATCTTTTTCATACAGCAACCCTAACTTTAGAGCTCAGCTGCTGTCGAATATTCATATGACAGTTCGTCAGCCGGTGTTTACGGAAAACGTAAACAAACCGTCGCGTTCGGTAGTTTTTGTGCAAATTTTGCAAAATTAAACGTCCGAATCAGTAAAAAGTGCCGTGAGTGTCGAAATGAAGTGTATCGTGTATGGATTTGTGAAGCGGCTGGAGGTTTCGGACCGAAATCGATCTGTTTTCAGGTGAGTAAAATTATGGATGTTCATAAATAACCAAATCACTAGTTTTCAATATGCGTTCTGTAATTAGCCATGGATATATTTGGCTGTTTACAGAGGGTATAGAACCAAGCTAAACCTTAGAATCCTTGGTTCAAATCTTTTTTCGTGTCAATATATTATTTCGTATTGTTTCCGGTGTCTTTCTCCCATAAGTGTCGAATGTCGGTTTCGGGGTACGCGAACGAAAACGATCGAAAATCAAAGTTTCAAGATAAATAACTATGAAATTGTTCCTTACATTACGTTGCAATAGCTTTGATTAATGTTTTGTGTCGTGTTATAAGCTATTGATATTTTCGTTAAAAATAAAACCGCTGAAGTGACTCGGTTACATGTACTAAGTGAATTTCGTGCGCGTATTTTGAGCTATATTTCAAAACGACAGGTAGTGAAAGTAGTGAAGTGTTTGTTGTATTGTGCAATAAACTAATGTATTTCATTCTGACCGGTTGAAAACGTTGAATCGTGGATATTTCATTGAAAACATTTGCAAAATGTTCAGAAATATCCAGTTAAATTCTCATTCCAGTGGCTTCCGAAAATGGGAGCATCTTGGAATGTGTTTTCGAACTTGGAAATTAATAGTTTGACTAATAAATAGTTATTTTCAATTTTAGTTTTCCGAAATTGTGCCGGCAGCAGAGAGCATGGATGAAAGTTTTACGAAACCATGTGGCTGAGACCATTCGACCAAAAATCGACCGGATCTGCGAAAAGCATTTTAATCCGGTCGATATTGATCGAACAGGTCTTAAACCGAAGTTGAAGCCGAATTCAACTCCCAATATTTCTGAGATGGTATGTATTTTATTATTCATGTACGAAAATTTTTCTAAAAATTAAAAATACTTTTCAGGGTTCAACTGTGACGACGGAAGCGGGGGAGCAAGCATAGCTACTGACATACTGAAGTCAGCTGAGGATGAAAAACATTGTAAGCTCTATATTTATATATATTTATGTAAAATTTATATTCCTTTTTTATTTATGTTTGATAATGCTGATGCAGTTTTTTTCCCAAAAAACTAAACAATTAGGTTTATAGTAAAATAAAGATATTCCAGTCACCACCTTTGAACTATCATGTTCAAATACACTTGATTCATATTTAATCTTCAACTCCCAAGTGTTTCAGAAATATTGAAAACTGTTATATTGATTCACACATTTTCCAAACAATTGGGAGCTGAAAAGTAAATACGAACTAAGTGTATTTGAACATGATAAGCCTTGTGTGCATTAAATATACGGGTGACTGAGATACACAGTAAAGTGAGCCACAATTTTCTAAATTGAACAAACTTCAATGTTCAAAAAAACTTATATTTTCTATACGTTCCTTCAATAATACATCAAATAGTTTATTGGAAGTTGAATTTTCTGCGAATTTATCACACAAAGCGTTCATATTGTAACAAAAATTACAGAGACATGGCAACTAGTGAACTTACAATAATTTTACAACTTATTTCATAACACAATAATTATTCACGCGGGTTGAATTGAGTTTTCACTTTTCAAGTCGATCAATTTCATTTAACTATTTTATTTTTAGCATTAACTAACATGAAGACCTTGTCGTGTCTGAGGCTTCAAACAATAATAATGGATGATTCTATCCTTTTTGCAGATTTTCGCATGTCTACCATGACTTTCACACATTCTAATGGTGCTATTGTCCATATACGTATACAGAAAAAATTTAAGCCTGCATTATGGGTAGATCAAGTGCTTCAAGAACGCTCAGCACCATCATTCTTTAGTTTTCTAATTGCTTGTTTTTAACGTTTATTGATATATTTTGAAATTTTATCCATGGCATTTGATTTAAAACAAGCAGCTTTTGATAAAACATTACCAGTGGAAAAATATAGTTTGCTTATAAATTCAAAAAAATCATATTCTAATAAATTTTGAAAATATGTGTAAATTTTTTTTAAATATTTGAACGATATAGCGGTTTTAAATATTTTTCAAACACTTGAGAGTTGAAAATTAAATATAAATCAAGTGTATTATATGTATAATAATGTAAAAAACTCTAGCGCACCTGAACCGCTAGAAACACTAATGTTCGAAGAACAGTAGAAGAATCGTGCAGGTTTTGAGTGCATATTCCACCACATGTGCTGCTTATTACGGCCAAACTGTTTCAAATGCCACGTTTTACTTTCGTCTTAAGAATGCATTATAACTCATATGGTGCAAGGTTTCAGATATTACCACTGGCATGAATTTCAACGTTTATGAGAGCAAAACACGGGTTAATTATATTCGTTATCAGTTGCTTATTTCACATAATTTTGAAAGCAGCATCTCATATAACATCAATGAAGAAAATGCTCAGTGCCTGCAGCACTGTAACTGAAGTTGGTGTTTGGGGCTGCGATCCGAAAAATTTGCAGAACTTTGCGAATTGTAACATCGGTTATTTATTTTCATTGTAAATGTTTCCGGTATGTATACTAACTGTAAGCATTTATTGATACAAACGTAGCACAACCGACTGGGGCTGGCAACCTTTCGCCAGTATCAAAGCCAAGAATATATCAAATCTGCTTCACGTTGTTTAATTACATTCGAAGTTATAGGAGTATAAAGAAATTTAGGGTTACCTGCAGCAAGTTTTTTCAAATGATCGAAAGCTTAATATTTGCTGTTTATTGTCACTACAATATCATTACCATTTGAAAATTCTACGATAAAACCGCTTAATAAAGATATTGCAATTAAACACAAAACCAACAATAGCTGGCAACCCTATCGTGTCTTTTCAACCAAATTTGGCCTGAATAATGCTTATGACAGGTTTCATTAATTGTATGAAATTCGTATTGATTTCATGACTGCACTGGAAGTTATAGTGCAAAAAGTTTTATTTTCCTGAGTGAATTTTCAAAACCAAAGACACAAAAATTACCATAGCTGGTAGCACCAATCAAATTTTTCAACCAAATTTCCACCAAACAGAGAATAGAGTTAGGTTTAGCTTCTGTGTCAATTTCATGAAAATCTGATAACTAATTCACATTTCATAGGGCAAAAAGCAGTTTTTTTTCTTTGTAATTTTTCAAGATGGCACCACTGGCACAGAGTTGCCCACAATTCAAAATCGCTTCTTTCAAATCTGGTCTTACTTAAGTCCAATGCATTCTGTAAATTTTAGCTGTATCTGATTATTGGTTCGTGAGTTTCCGTGAACAGAAGTTTTTGATGCTAAAAATATAGGTTAACTGGGAGAGGGTTACCGTTCTTGTCCGACATGAAATTTCCAAAGTTTTATTTTGAACGTGTAGATAAAACATAAGATTTATATACAGATTGGTTTTATTGTAAGAAACGGACATTTTTTTGAATATTCGATGGTTTGAATGTTTTCACTTCCAAATTTTTTTTTTCAAAATGAAGACACCAAAATTATCATAGCTGGCAGCTCCAACCGAATTTGAAAAAAAAACGTGTCTTAAAGTAAGGTCCAGCAATTGTGTAAGTTTCGTCAAAATCGAACGATTCAATCAGAATTTATAGGGCTAAAAACAGTTATCTTTTTTAGTGGTTTTTCAAGATGGCACCACTGGCACAGAATCGCCCGCATTTCAAAATCACTTCTATCAGACCTGGTCCTATTTAAGGCCAATACATGCTGTGAATTTCAAATAATTCTGCCCATCGGATCGTGAGTTTCCGTGAACAGAAGTTTTTGATGCTAAAAATATAGGTAAATTGGGCAAGGGTTGCCAGGCGTGCCCGTTATACCATATATTTTTTTTTTTTTGGTTATGTAAACAAAGCACAAGATTTACATATGAAAGGCTTATTTTTGAAGAAACGGCATTTTTTCAAGAGAGACGATGATTTGGAGGCTTTCACTTTCAGTACCTGCCCTAGCTACAGGGTTGCCAGCACGCTCATTAAAAGCCACGCAAATCTACAACTAAATAATATCAATATGTCCTGAAAATTTGGTAATGATTGAATAGCTCTGTCAAAAGTTATCGAAATTTAAAAATTTTCAAATTTTCCCGTCCTCTTTTTAGGCACCCAGCGCACACATAGGGTTAAAAAATTCCAAAGCATTATCCGATTCATATGTAAAACACGTTAGAAATTTATTTTATTAACTTTATTTTTGCGAAAATCATTTGTGCACGAAATAATAGGTATATTAAAAATATCACTTAAATGCCCGCCGGCGCGAAAAGGTTTACAATAACTGACATTTAAAGAGACCTGGACCTATTCTGCATATACACCAATGTATCCTGAAAGTTTCAGCTCAATCGAATGGCGCGTTCCCGAGATTATCTCACTGAAATTTTTTGTACATATATATATATATATATATATAGAAATATGAATTTTCGGCCGAATCGATTTTAATACTAATGTTCTTCGAACATTAGTAAAAATACAAATTCAGTATTTTTGATTGATTTCAATTTATTAAAGCAAATGCTGCTATATTTTATTTAAAATTAAATCGAATGCTAGAGTCAATTCTATCCAACAAATGTATCTGATAAATTCTTTGTTTCGATTGCAATATTTATGAGAAAATGATTTTTTTGATTTTATAAGCAAACTATATTTTCCCACTTGCACTGTTTTATCAAAAGCTGCTTGTTTTAAATAAAATATCCCGCACAAAATTTACAAATGATTTCAATAAACGTTAAAAACAAGCAATTAGAAAACTAAAGCATGATTTATATCGTCTTGTCATCACTTGATCTACCCATAATGCAGGCTTAAATTTTTTCATTCCGACTGTATATATATATATATGGGCAATAGCACCATTCGAATGAGTGAAAGTCATGGTACACATACGAAAATCTACAAAAAGGATAGAATCATCCATTATTATTGTTTGAAGCCTCAGACACGACAAGGTCTTGATGTTAGTTAATGCTAAAAATAAAATAGTTAAATGAAATTTATCTACTTGAAAAGTGAAAACTCAATTCAACCCCCGTGAATAATTATTGTGCTATGAAATAAGTTGTAAAATTATTGTAAGTTCACTAGTTGCCATGTCTCCGTGATTTGTGTTACAATATGAACGCTTTGTGTGATAGATTCGCAGAAAATTCAACTTCCAATAAACTATTTGATGTATTATTGTGGCAACGTATAGAAAAAAGAAGTTTTAGGGGAAAACTGGAAAATGATTTAGAAGTTAAAATTTAGGCAGCTTCAAACTGGGCCACTGGGTGAGTTGAAAACCTGACGCCTGCATTTTCGAAATGTATGTTGGCTCATAGTTGTTCTTGATTTGAGAAAAATGGAAATATCAATCGGATATTACTTAAGAAAATCTTAATTGCAAGAGCCACTGTATTGATCGCGCGATGGAGCTCACCATTAATGTTTTCCCATTGGGTAGAATAGATGTGTAGCGTTTCATAAGTTAATTATTTGTAAAAGAAATACTTAACTGGACTTTAGACTAAACTACTGTACACAATTGTTTTTGACTTTCTTAACGGACAGGATGAATACAGGAATCAGCCTGGGTGCAGTTTTTAGGAGGACACGCGACGCCTAGGGAGTCCCGATAGGAAACCTGTGCAAAAGGTATACTTGATTACTTACTTGAGTACTTACAATTGACAATGTGCCATTCACTTTATAGAAAACAAGTGCTCCATTAAATAAGATTTTGGAGACGTCGTCATCATCTGAAGGCCCATCAACACCACGACGTCAGAGGCTAAAGCGACGGCTATCAGTTTTGAAAACTGTTGTCAAGCGCGAAAAAAAGGTAACGAAGACCCTACAACAAAAGGTGCGTAGATTTAAAAAAAGTACGTAGTCTAGATGATTTAGTAGTAGAGCTCTCGCGCAAAATCTTATTTTAATAGATGACATGGAGAGATTAAGAAATTGTAATGTTGGCATAGAATTGCTAGAAAGGGTTAAAAGAAAAGCCCACGGTAGTTCTGTTGCTCAAAAATATTCTCTTGAACTGAAAAAAATTGCACTTACACTTAATTATCTTTCTCCAAAAGCCTATTAACATGCGCGCAAAACTTTAGAGCTTTGTTTGCCTCATCCAAGAACTTTGTCGAAATGGTATCACAATATTGACGGAAAACCAGGATTTACTGCAGAATCTTTCAAAACTCTACAGCTTTTGGTACAAACAAGAGGTAATATCGCATGTAGTCTTTGTATTGATGAAATGTATGTTCGTAGGCATACAGAATTCAATGGAAAGACACATTATGGATATGTGAGCTTTGGAGAATCTGATGAAAGTCCTGAAACTTTAGCGTCAGAAGTCCCTGTATTCATGTTAGTTGCAATTAATGGGACGTGGAAAATACCGTTAGGTTATTTTTTCATAAATTCTCTCAGAGGCGGTCAGAAAAAATATTTGCTTCAGTCCTGACTCACTGAGCTTTTTAACCTTGGCATAAATGTTCTTAATGTGACTTTTGATGGGGCTACTTCTAACATTAGTATGGCTTCCGCGTTAGGATACGATTTCTCAAAGCATCAAGATAAATATTCTTTTCCCCACGAAAATCGAAATATTACACTAACTTTAGATCCATGTCATATGATTAAGCTTGTGAGGAATTTGTTAGCTGAGACTGGTCCTATTTATGATGAGCAAAATAATATAATTGATTGGAGCTTTGTAGTGAATCTACACAAATTATAAGAGACCGAAGAATTGCATTTAGCGAATAAGTTGAAAAAGGCTGATATAAATTTCTTTAAACAAAAAATGAAAGTTCGTCTTGCTACGCAAGTCTTAATCTCTTCAGTCGCTGATGCGATAGAATATTGTAACTACAATTTAAAATTACCTGAATTCTCCAATTCTGAAGGTACTGTTAGATTTATAAATTACATGAACGATGCATTCGACATATTAAATTCGCGTAGTTTGTACGCATCAGGTTTTAAACAGGCATTGTGCAGTGAAAATTTTAATTCAGTTCAAAAATTTTTGGAAGATTTTGACAGATACATTCGTGGCTTGAAGTATGCTAATGGGGCTAATAATGTTAAAAGTAGACGGAAAACCGGGTTTATCGGATTAGTAATTGCACTAAAAAATATAATATTTTAACATAAAACTTTTGTTAAAAAAAACCATTATTAAAGTATATTGCAACGTACAAACTAAGTCAGGATCATGCTGAACTTTTGTTTTCTAATATTCGTAGTCGACTAGGATTTAATAATAACCCCACTGCCAGGCAGTTTGAAGGTGCATATAAAAGAATTTTAGTGAATGTTCAATTGCATGACAAAGGGTTCGGAAACTGTATACCATTGCAAGAAATTAATATTTTAAATGTTACATCCGTGGATTTGTTGAAAGATTCTTCAGATAATGATACTGACAATTTTGATCATATGCAAGATATTGGCACATTTTCTCAATATGTAGAGGAAGTTATTATATATACAAGCGGCTTCGTTGTAAAATCTCTCAAAAGCAAACTAACTTGCTCGCAATGTATAGTGTCACTTATCGGGAACAAGGAAGATCTGTGTTTCTCGTTGACTCATCAGAAGTCTAGAGGGGGCTTGCAATACCCTAGCAACGATGTAATTCAAGTATATAGAGCCGTTGAGAGAAATATACGTGAGTTTCGTAACGTACAAAGTAGATTAAATTTCAATTAAATTAAAGATTTTGTTACAAATAAAATTTTGGAAAAAAAATCTTACAATTTGGTAGTTTTATCAATAAATTTACTTCTTTGAAAAAAATACTCCATGTCATCTTTGAAATTGAAAACACAAAAAAAAAACAAAAACACAAAAAATAAAAGAAAATAAAAAACAAAAATAACAAAA
>OX376372.1:124765732-124800774 GCA_947369275.1 Nemotelus nigrinus | reverse complement strand
AGGTTAACGTGGCTGCCGATCTTCAGAGGCCTGACGACCAGCACACATAGGCACAGGAGAAGCCCGTTGTGATATCACAATATTTTAGTGACACTCATCTACTCACTAAAGTCATTAGACCATTTACTTCCTTTGAGAAACCGGACTATCCCCTTTAGCTTATATAGGTTAGGTTAGGTAAGGTTAACGTGGCTGCCGATCTTCAGAGGCCTGACGACCAGCACACATAGGCACAGGAGAAGCCCGTTGTGATATCACAATATTTTAGTGACACTCATCTACTCACTAAAGTCAGGAGACCATTTACTTCCTTTGAGAAACCGGACTATCCCCTTTAGCTTTACCAGGGACAGTTCCATCAGGTTTGAGAGAAAGGGTGCACTAAGTGCCACCAGTCTTCTCCTTTTCTAAAGCCGGACACTGGCACATGAGGTGAAGGACGGTTTCCTCCTTATCCTCAGAGCCACAGCTCCGACAGAAGTCATTAAACTCTACGCCCAAACGTTGTGCATGCCGTCCTATAAGGCAGTGGCCCGTTAGAACGCCCACAGTGCAACGAAGGGCACTTCGAGTTAAGCCTAAAAGCTGCCTGGTGCGATGCGCAACCATGGATAATCAGGACTGCCTTGTTATCACACAGGAAGATTCATTTGCCCAGGACTTCTTAGCGTCCTCAAGATATTTTTGGCTTATGGCCAGTTTGACCGATGTCATCGGTATACCTATTGAAAAGGAGCAAGAGACCTCAGGTAGCAAAGTTCCAAGCCTTGCTAGCTCATCGGCCTCACAATTGCCCTGAAAGCCCCTATGTCCAGGTACCTAAATCAATTGAACAACCGAATGTCTTGACATCTCCCTAAGGGATGCACGGCATTCAGCAACAATCTTGGACATTGTACAAGGACCAGCAAGGGACTTAATAGCCGCTTGGCTATCTGTGAAAATACCAATATTGACCCCGAATATTCGATTACACAGAAGCCAGTCGACTGCCTGATAAATAGCCACCACCTCCGCCTGAAAGACACTACAGTGGTCTGGTAGACGGAGGGACAGCTTGAGATTCAGCTCATCTGAGTATACACCACTCCCAACTCTATTGTTAAGCTTTGAGCCGTCAGTGTTCACATGGATAAGCCCATTATCAAGGGTGATACCATCACAACATTCCTCCCTGCATGGAATGCGAGCGTTGTAGTTACATGAACCTCAGATTTCCTCCCTGCATGGAATGCGGGCGTTGTAGTCAACAACCGCTGGTGCGGGTACTCCCTCGGCCAAGATCCTCGCATGACCGAACTCTGTCCTATTCCATGCTGAGATACAATTTAGTCTCACAGCAGCAAGATTAGCTTGCTGCGAGATCAGTAGATTGGTTGGCAGCCAATGTAGCAGCACAAACATCGCCTTAGTAGGAGTGGAGCGGAGCGCTCCAGTTACTTGTAGTGCAGCCATTCTTCGCACTTTTTCAAGTTGCCCTTTGCAGGTAGCCTTAAGAGCAGCCTCCCAGCAGAACGCCACCCGAAACAACAGAATTGCTTCCACCACAGCAGTGTAAAGCCAAGCAACAGTACGAGGCTGCAATCCCCAACTCACCCTTACGGCCCTTTTGCAACAGTAAAGTGCGTTGAAAGCTTTCCGTGCTCTTTCTGCCACATTGTACATCCATAGTAACTTCGAATCAAGGATCAGCCCTAAGTATTTGACCTTCTGGCTCAAGTTAATGGAGACTTCATTTAATTTGGGTAACTCAAAATCAGGAACTTTGTACCTCCTTGTAAACAGCACTAGCTCCGTTTTATTAGGATTCACATTCAAGCCGCACTCACGACTCCAACGCGAAATTATGTCAAGAGAGTGATTTAACCTCTCCGATAGCGTAGATAAATACTTTCCTGACACTGAAACAGCTATGTCGTCTGCATAAGCAATCACTTTGCAGACGGCACGGTCCAGCTTCCTTAGAAGAGTATTCACCGTGATGTTCCACAGCAGGGGAGAGAGAACTCCACCCTGAGGTGTGCCCGTGCTGACTCCTCGTCTTACGCTGGCATTACCCAGCGTAGAGATTACAACTCTACTTTTGAGAAGCTGCACAATAAAAGCAACCAACCGTTCATCCACATGCATTTCCGAGAGAGCCTCAACAATTGCGTTAGAATTAACGTTGTTGAAGGCCCCCTCGATGTCCAGGAAGACAGCAAGCGTATATTCCTTTAGAGCAAGAGCTTTCTCTACTTGCTCAATAAGGACGTGAAGAGCGGTCTCAACAGACTTACCTTTGGTATAAGCATGCTGCGACTGCGAGATCAGCATTGGATCGATTGATCTTTTAATATGGTAATCAATTATCCTTTCCAAAATCTTTAGCAGGACGGAGTTAAGACTTATTGGACGATAGTCCTTCGGCTTAACATGCGTGACTTTTCCTGCTTTAGGAATAAACACCACTCTGGATTCTTACCAGCTGGTGGAAACATACGAGAAGCGTAGACAAGCGTTATAAATCTCTCTGAGCCAAGGTAGCGATACTTCCATGGACTGCTGAATGTCAGCCGCAAGGACGCCATCAGGGCCCGGGGACTAAAAAGGCTCAAAGCAGTTAAAAGCCCACCTCAGTTGAGAATTTGATATTCTGAACGGCAGGATTGAACTGTAATTTTGCTCCGTCTGACACGCCACTTCTAGAGGGCAATGATTGCCCGGAAAGTGTGCGTCTATCAGTACTTTGAGAGTATCTGCGCTCGAACTAGTCCAAATGCCCTCAGGATTCATGATGCACCCCATAGCTTTTGGTGTCGCGCTTAAGACCTTACGAAGGCGATTTGCCTCGCTGAGACTCTCCACGTTACCACAGAAAGATCTCCATGATTACCTCTTTGCCTTACGTACGGCATACTTAAAAGCCTTAAGCTTCGTTTTAAACATCGACCAGTCATTAGATCTTTTTGAGCAATTGAACTCCCTCCTACATTCTCTTCGCAAGGTACTGATCTCCTTATGCTATTGAGTATATAGTGAAAGTATTTATCGTCAAGTTGTTTTGATATGCAGGTTGTTCTAGTTTTGCCGAAGTATTTTTACTAATGTTCGAAGAAGAACATTAGTATTAAAATCACTTTGGCGAAAAATTCATATTTCTATATATATATATATATATATATATATATATATATATATATATATATATATATATATATATATATATATATATATATATATATATATATATATATATATAGATATATATATACATATATATATATATATATATATATATATATATATATATATATATATATATATATATATATATATATATATATATATATATATATATACATATATATATATATATATATATATATATATATATATATATATATATATATATATATATATATATATATCTCAAAGTTATATATATATATATATCATCAAAAAATTTTAGTGAAAAAATCGCAGGAACGCGCCATCCGATTGAACTGAAATTTTTAGGACACATTGGTGTATATACAGAATAGTGCCAGGTCTCACAAAAATTATAATAATTTTTAACCCCTTGGCGCCGACGGCCATTTTAGTGATATTTTTAATGTACCTATTATTCCGTACACAAATATTTTTTGCAAAAATAAAGTTGACGAGATAAATTTCAAACGTGTTTTACATGTGAATCGGATAATTTTGTGGAATTTTTTAACCCCATGTGTGCGCTGGGTGCCTAAACAGAGAACGGGAAAACTTGAAAGTTTTTAAACTGCGATAGCTTTTGACAGAGCTATTTAATCGTTACGAAATTTTCAGGATATATTGGTATTATTTAGTTGTAGATATGTGAAGCTTTAAATGAGCGTGCTGGCACCCCTGTAGCTAAGGCAGGCACTGAAAGTGAAAACCTCCAAATCATCGTCTCTCTTGAAAAAATGCCACTTCTTCAAAAAAAAAGCCACTCATATGTAAATCTTGTGCTTTGTTTACATAAACAAAAACAAATGTGATATGGTAAACATGTATACAGATTTTTTCAACATAAGAAGCTAACAGCCTTAATATATAAAATTAAACTGCAAACATAATATTGTAACTTTCTAACATAAAATATTAAGCATGTTAAAATTATGTATTAGAGACAATGCTGTTACTATTACAATATTAAGATGTTAATATATTGATTTCGGTCATTTTTCAGCGTGTGTATGTCAACTGTTGATGAGAGTAGTTAAGATTCGGTAATTTTTTAACAAATATGCTCATTTAGGGTACTATGGAATCTTTCAAGTCTACACCGTTCAAACGAAAAGACTTGTTGTACTTCATCCACTCACTTAAAAATAAGAAATCGCCGGGTGCTGATCAAATAACCAACTCTCAATTGAAAAACTTACCAAGTAAAGCAGTAAATTACTTATTAATAATATTTAATAAGTGCTTGGTTTTCTCTCACTTCCCAAGTAAATGGAAAATAACAAAGATTGTCCCTATATTAAAACCTGGGAGAGACAATAGTGATCCCGAAAACTATAGACCTATCAGTCTATTGAGCGTCATGAGCAAATTACTGGAAAAATTAATAAAATCCAAAATTCAGAATTTTCTAGAAACTCACTCAATCATACCCAATGAACAATTTGGATTCCGGAGATACCATAATGCGGTGCATCAACTTAAAAGATTTGCCAACTATGTCCAGCAAAACTTAGTTCTTAAAAAGTCTACTTTAGCTATTTCTCTAGACATTCAGAAAGCTTTTGATTGTGTTTGGCAAGATGGACTTGTATATATAAAATGATTAAATTAAATTTTCCAATTAAGATAATCAAATCAACTCGCTCCTTCCTTCTAGATAGGACTTTTTATGTTTAACTTGGTCGCACCAAGTCTGATGCTTACCATGTTGTGGCCGGTATTCCCCAAGGATTAGTACTTGGCCCTCTATTGTATCTTATCTTTACTAGCGATATTCCGAAATGCCCCGAAATAAATTTAGGTCTTTTGCCGACGATACGCTCTTGTACTCTGTAGGTGCCAACGCGCCTGAACTGATGTCTGCTACTGAAAACTACCTGCTTGCACTGTCCTTATACTTAAAAAAATGGAAAATCAGAGTTAATGCTGAGAAAACACAATGCATGTTCTTTACTAGAAAAAAATCACCCAGAAACCTCCCACAGAGAAATATTAGACTCGAAAATCAAGAGATACAATGGTGTCCTGTTTTAAATTATCTAGGTTTGATGTTCGACAAGTCCCTAACTTATAAACACCATATTCAAAATAAAATATTTAAATCCAATAATCTTATTAAGATGTTATACTCATTGATTAATAGAAAATCTTTCCTTAGCCTCGAAAACAAATTACTTATTTACAAAACTATATTCCTGTCATTCTTAACTTATGGAGCTCCAGTCTGGTCTACGGCCGCCACCTGCCACATAAAAAAGTTGCAAATACAGCAAAACAGAGTGCTCAAGATGATTTCAAATCTCCCTAGATACTACTCCACCTTTAAGTTGCATAAAAATATGAACATGCTTATGTTTGCAGATTATTGTGACATCTTAAACAATAAATTTGAAGAAAAGTGTAGAGTTTCCGAAAACCCGTTGATATCGGCACTTTATTTTGGATTTTAACAGTTAAAAATCAAACTAACCTATAAGATAATGCTTTGAATTACTTAATTGGACAGTTAGTTATAGCTTAGTTTTTTAAGTTCCTAGTTTTTAATCTTTCTTCTTTTAGTAGGTTTTTGTAATTTTTATCCTACAGTAATTATATTAATTTTACTCATAGTTTATACTTAACTTATAGATGAAAAACAGGCTAATTTTTGAGTTGTGGAGCGTTGCTGATCACTCTATAATTAAGGGTGTACATTGCACTACTATTGTTATATATTATATTGAGTGCAGAATAAATAAATAAAATAAAATAGCTACTAAAAAAAAAATATTTTTAGCATCCAAAACTTCTGTTCATGGGAACTCACGAATCAATGATCAGATACAATTGAAATTTACAGAATGCATTGGACTTAAGTAGGACCGGGTCTGATAGAAGCGATTTTGAATTATAGGTAACTCTGTGCCAGTGGTGCCATCTTGAAAAATTACACAGAAAAAAAACTGCTTTTTGCCCTATGAAATGTGAACCTGTCACCAGATTTTCATGAAATTGACACAGTAGCTTAACCTTACTCTAAACTCTGTTTCATAGAAGCTTGGTTGCAAAATTTGATTGGTGCTGCCAGCTATGGTATTTTTTGTGTCTTTGGTTTTGAAAATTCGCTCAGGAAAATAAAACTTTTTGCCCTTTAACTTCCAGCGCAGTCATGAAATCAATACGAATTTCATACAATTAATGGAGCCTATTTTAAACATTATTCAGGCCAAATTTGGCTGAAAAGTCACGATAGAGTTGCCAGCTATTGTTGATTTTGTGTTTGTTTGCAATATCTTTATGAAGCGGTTTTATCGTAGAATTTTCAATTGGTAATGATATTGTAGTGACAATAAACATCAAATATTAAGCTTTCGATTATTTGAAAAAACTTGGTGCAGGTAACCTTAAATTTCTCTATACTCCTATAACTTCTAATGTAATATAACAACGTGAAGCAGATATGATATATTCTTGGCTTTGATACTGGCGAAAGGTTGCCAGCACGAGTCGGTTGTGTTACTTTTGTATCAATAAATGCTTACAGTTAGTATTAATACCGGAAACATTTACAATGAAAATAAATAACCGATGTTTCAATTCCCAAAGTACTGCAAATTTTTCGGATCGCAGCTCCAAACACCAACTTTAGTTACAGGGCTGCAGGCACTGAGCATTTTCTTCATTGATGTTATATGTAGGGGTGGATTTGTCACTAGGCCCGGTAGGCCCGGGCCTAGGGCGGCAAATTTCGGGGGCGGCAACTTTTCGATTTTTTTTTTGGGCGGCAGTTTTGTACGCAAAAATTCACCTCTGATGATTTTTCGCGGGCAATTAAAAGTGTGACTTATAATAAATATCAAAATGCGATCACGGTAAAGGACCAAAGAAACTCAAAAATACATAAAAAGTACCTAGAAAGTATCTGAAAATACCTAAAAAGAACCCAAATAATACCTCTTCAATTTAGGCTTATCAGAGGAAAAAATTTGCGTGCATTGATATTTCAGAGAATTATTTAAGTCAGGGTATATCAACTATATTCGAGTCTTTTTATTTTTGACGTGTTTTTTTAATTGTACCTCATTACTGAAATTAATTTATATAAAAAAATTTCTATAAAATGAAATCTAGAACATCATATTTCAAAATATTTCGGGTTCATCCTTAATCAATAACATATCGAACATAATTTTACAGTAGTCGAGTTCATAGTTGATCTTCAGTCAAGTGCGGAAGCAAACTTTGAACGGAATAGTAAACTTACTTATAAAAATATGATTGAACACGTTGGAATTATTATCGATGTAAAGATGTATACGGTTTGGGACTGTTCAAAATTTGTATTTTTGGTTTTTTTTTTGGTCCTTTTAGGCTCTTTAATGTGTGCGTATTCTTACATATAGCGCATTGTTACATATAATATAATTCACAAAGAGGGCGGGAAATATTTCTGAGGCCTAGGGCGGCGAAATGGTCAACTCCGCCCCAGGTTATATGAGATGCTGCTTTCAAAATTTTGTGAAATAAGAAGCTGATAGCAAATGTAATTAACCCGTGTTTGGCTCTCATAAACGTTGAAATTCATGCCAGTGGTAATATCTGAAACCTTCTACCATGTGAGTTATAATGCATTCTTGAGACCAAAGTAAAACGTGGCATTTGAAACAGTTTGACCATAATAAGCAGCTCATGTGGTGGAATATGCACTCAAAGCCTGCACGATGCTTCTATTGTTCTTCGAACATTAGTGTTTCTAGCGGTTCAGGTGCACTAGAGTTTTTTTCGGTATTGTATTCTTCTTTCTTGGTTTTTTATTAGTAAGGTTTTAATTTTAGGATATTCTGTAGATGGTATTATTCCTATATGGATTTCAATGGGTTTTCGGTTTGTGGAGGATAGAGCTTTAATAATATTTCATTATTTGCTGCACGCTAAAAAATTACTGTTCTACCCTTAATATTATTTTCAGCTAATATATTCCTATTAATAACATTCCTTATCATTATTATTTTGACCTAGCAATAAGATTATATTGCCAGTACATAGCATTCTTAAAATTTTATATATTGACATGCGTGTGGTGAATTTGTCTGTTACAATATTATATTGGTAGGTTTATAATAAATATTAACATGGCAATAAGTTATATTAACGTCTGACAATACTATATTGGTAGGCCAATATTAAATATTAACATGGCAATAAGTTAAATTAACGTTTTACAATACCATATTAGTAGGCCAATGTTAAATATTAACACGTCAATAAGTTATATTAACGTCTTACAATATTATATTGGTAGGCCAGTATGAAATATTAACATGGCAATAAGACAATACTATATTTTTATACCAATAGTTAATATCAACGACACGCAATGTTCCCAAGCGGTCCCCCATCTAAGTACTTACCGCGCTCAACACTGCTAAGCTTCGGTGATCGGACGAGAACCGATTGTTCCATTATGATATTGCCGTATTAAATATTAAAGGTAGAACTATAATGCAATTAAGTGAACTTAAGTGAGCGCTGAAACTGAACGAAAATTCACTCAATTGAAGTCGATCGGTTAATTTGCCCATAATAGAATTAAGTGAAGGTTCATGAAGCTGCCGTCAGAGTGGCGAATATGAATTTGAATTTGGAGGCATATGAGATGAACTGATGTGAGCGTTTACGCAATATATTTGAATAGATTTTTGCTGCAATTGAAATATAGTTGTCTTCATAGCCTGCTAGCTCTGTTGCAAGAAATCGTAGAAAATTGTAGCTGAGCTGAACCTCAGCACTTTGCTGTAGATTATTAGATCTATAAAGATGGGCTTGGTGCAGGCTCTTAATTTGTGCTTATATTCAAATAAGTGTACGAAAGAAATTTTTTTTGAGCAATATTGGTATGCGACCGGAATATATTTAATGAACAAGGTCTTTACTGCTGAAGTTTAATATTCAATAGTGGACAGCTGAAGCATGGTGTGTGGTTATTCTTTGAATGAAAAAAGCTGTGAGACGGCATTTTAAGTAGTTTATGTACTTGTATTTTTAAAAGTAAGTAATTTAAAGATACAAGTAAATAAACTACTATATAACTTAATATTTCGTATGTTGTTCAACGCGTTTTCTCTTTGAAATTATGTTTGAAACTCATTATTCCTACCTCCTGTAAAAATAGCATTTAAGTGATCGACGAAAAAATATTTTAGATACCTGTTATTATTTTTACAATGTCACGCAGAATCATATTCGAGACATCTAATTACTACTTCCTATATTGTAAACTGTTAATGAGCCGTTTAACAATAAAAGGTATGTTCTCGTACTACGATTAATTGCAATTAATTGCAATAAAGCCGTTTTTGCACTCCGTTTTACTGAAAACGGAAAATTTTCCCTTTTTCAGTAGGGTCTGAGCTACTTAAAAACACTGAAAACTGTCAAATGGTTTTTGGCCTATAATATTATGAAGGACGAATATTTTTGTGACGATAATTTATCACCGCTTAGGATGACTTTATTATCATTATTGTTCTCCTGAAAACCGACAACTGACACTTTTGTTTGTCAATTTTCAGGAAATGCAATGTGAGCGTTTTTGTACTTTTCATAAATGTCCCCCACCACATGATTCAGGAAAATTCAGTAAAATTCAGTGACTGAAAGTACGCGAACAGACCTAAAATATTCAAATATTTCACATACCTATTATTGCGTCTACAATACCGCATACGAACGATCATTACTTCTACCTCCTGCAAAAATACCAAGCGATCCACGAAAACATATTCAAATATTTTACGTGCCTTCTATTGGTTTTAGTCGTTACGCAAACCTCTTGTCAAATTTACTTAATTGATGTACGGTCCCAGTCGTACGCCACTTAAGTGGCCCGAATTGAACGAAACTTAACGAAACGGCAGATAAGTACATTATGGGTATGCCGCTTGATTTCTATGCAACCGTACTGTCACTTAAGCTACTTAAAGCTCACTTAATTGCATTATAGTTCTACCTTAACATCCTCACATACAATAATAGCATTGTATTTCGCTGTTTCACCATCAATTTCACCACCCGTGGTTAATACACTTATATTGGCTTAGTAATATATTTATGTTAAGATGCTAATACATTTTGTCGAAACATGTATACAGATTTTCTTAACATAAGAAGCTAACAGCTTTAATATGTAAAATTAAACTGCAAACCTAATATTGTAACTTCCTAACATAAAATATTAAGCTGTTAAAATTATGTATTAGAGACAATGATGTTACTATTACAATATTAAGATGTTAATATATTGATTTCGGTCATTTCTTAGCGTATGTATGTCAATAGCTGATGAAAGTAGTTTAGATTCGGTAATTTTTAAACGAATATGCTCATTTAGGGTACTATGGAATCTTTCAATTCCTGAATTATATATGAAATTAAACTGCAAACATAATATTGTAACTTCCTAACATAAAATATTAAGCATGTTAAAATTATGTATTAGAGACAATGCTGTTACTATTACAATATTAAGATGTTAATATATTGATTTCGGTCATTTTTCAGCGTGTGTATGTCAATAGCTGATGAAAGTAGTTTAGATTCGGTAATTTTTAAACGAATATGCTCATTTAGGGTACTATGGAATCTTTCAATTCCTGAATTACCGGTTTTTATTATTAAGGAAATTTTCTAGATTGTTGGTTAATGCAGTTTTATTATCAGTTATAATGAGTTTATTTTTACCACAGTTTGCAAAGTGTTTCTTTGTTTGCAAAGTTTCTATCCAGTTTCTTGATTGTAGAACTATAGCTTCTGTAAATCTTGAGAATTTATCTATTAGGGTAAGATAGAAATGATTTTTATTTAGGAACCAAATATTCATATGAATTATTTTCTGAGGGAATCGTAAGTTTTTGAAATGGTAGTTTAGTGGGGTTTCGTTCGTATTTACTTAGTTGACAAATGTTGCAGTTGTTGATAATTTTAGCTAATTCGGTTTTAAAGTTAGGATAATAATATTTTGGTTTGATTTCTTTATAAACTTCATCGATCCCTCTGTGGTTCTTTTGTTTATGTATTTTCAAAATTTCTTCCAGAATATGTCCTAGTTCGGTACAGTTGAATAGTATGTGATTACATTTAATAAATTTAATTTTTGTATGTGGGTTTTTCGATTTTATAAATTCGTTTTGAAACTCTACATATGATCTATGTTCAGGCATATATATTGCAATTAATCCTTTTCGAGGTGTGTGGCTATTGAGTATATATTGAAAGTATTTATCGTCAAGTTGTTTTGATATGCAGGTTGTTCTAGTTTTATCGAAGTATTTTTACTAATTTTCGAAGAAGAACATAAGTATTAAAATCACTTTGGCGAAAAATTCATATATATATATATATATATATATATATATATATATATATATATATATATATATATATATATATATATATATATAGATATATATATATATATAAATATATATATATATATATATATATATATATATATATATATATATATATATATATATATATATATATATATATATATATATATATATATATATATATATATATCTTTATATATAAATATATATATATATATATATATATACCATCAAAAAATTTCAGTGCAAAAATCTCAGGAACGCGCTATCCGATTGAACTTAAATTTTCAATACACAATACACATTGGTGTATATGCAGAATAGTCTCACAAAAATTATAATAATTTTTAACCCCTTGGCGCCGGCGGCCATTTTAGTGATATTTTTAATATACCTATTATTCCGTACACAAATAATTTTTGCAAAAATAAAGTTGACGAGATAAATTCCGAACGTGCCTTACATGTGAATCGGATAATGTTTTGGAATTTTTTATTCCATGTGTGCACTGGGTGCCTTAAGGGGTTACATGGGTTTCAGAGAATGAAAAAAACGCAATTTTTAAATGTTTCATATATAAAAAATAATGTATTAAATTATTATAAATTATTGTTAACAACTAAAGTAACTCTTGAAATATATGTAAAAAAAAATTTAGACAAAAATATTGATAATATGCCCTCTGGCAGCTATTTTACGAAAAGGCTCGAAAAAATGCGGTGCCAACGATAACTCAAAAACTAATGCACCAATCTTAACCAAATTTCGCACACTTCTTTTAAATAGTATTTTCTTGTACTTGAACGAAAGATATTGTGTTTCGTTCTTTGGAATTTTATACACATGGAATTATTTATTGAATTTTTGGGTCAAAAATTAAATTTTTTACTCGCGACGTTGCCAAAAGCTCATATTTCATTATTTTTACAAATCCTTCGTTCAAGTACAAGTCAAACTCATACTCTAACAGAAACAATTTGATTTTTTTGTTTCAGATGAATCCAGCTCAAGATATCGTTGGCACCGCATTTTTCGAGCCTTTTCGTAAAATAGCTGCCAGAGGGCGTATTATCAATATTTTTGTCTAAAAATTTTTTTACATATAGTTCAAGAGTTACTTTAGTTGTTAACAATAATTTATAATAATTCAATACATTATTTTTTTATTTTTGAAACATTTAAAAATGGCCTTTTTTTTATTCTCTGAAACCCATGTAACCCCTTAAAAGAGAACGGGAAAACTTGAAAATTTTTAAATTGCGATTACTTTTGACAGAGCTATTCAATCTTTACGAAATTTTCAGGACATATTAGTATTGATTAGTTGTAGATATATGTAGCTCAATGTGAGCTTGCTGGCAACCCTGTAGCTAGGGCAGGCACTGAAAGTGAGAGCCTCCAAATCATCGTCTCTTTTGAAAAAATGCCGCTGCTTCAAAAAACAGCCACTCATATGTAAATCTTGTGCTTTATTTACATAAAAAAAAAAAGTGATATGGTATAACGGGCACGCCTGGTAACCCTTGCCCAATTTACCTATATTTTTAGCATCAAAAACTTCTGTTCAGGGAAACTCACGATCCAATTAGCAAAATTGATTGAAATTCGCAGAATGTATTGATCTTAAATAGGATCAGGCCTGAAAGAAGTGATTCTGAAATACGGACGATTCTGTGCCAGTGGTGCCACCTTGAAAAATCACTGAAAAAAGCAACTACTTTTAGCCCTATAAATTCTGATTGAATCGTTCGATTTTGACGAAATTCACACAGTAGTTGGACCTTTTTTCAAACCACAATTGATAGAAATTTGATAGAAAAATTCGGTTGGAACTGCCAGCTATGATAATTTTGGTGTCTTAAATTTGAAAAATAGCACAGTGAAAAGTGAAAATACAATAACAAATATAATAACAAAGTGAAAAATAACAGTGAAAATATTCAAACCATCGAATATCCTAAAAACTGTCCGTTTCTTACAATAAAACCAATCTGTATACAAAATGTATGCTTTATCCACACGTTCAAAGTAAAACTTTGCAAATTTCATGTCGGACAAGAACGGTAACGCTTTCCCAGTTAACCTATATTTTTAGCTTAAAAAACTTCTGTTCACGGGAACTCACGAATCAATAATCAGATACAATTGAAATTTACAGAATGCGTTGGACTTAAATAGGACCGGGTCTGATAGAAGCGATTTTGAATCATAGGTAACTCTGTGCCAGTGGTGCATTCTGGAAAAATTACACAGAAAAAAAACTGCTTTTTGTTCGATGACATGTGAATCAGTTACCAGATTTTCATGCAATTGACACAGTAGCTGAACCTTACTCTAAATTCTGTTTACTAGAAGTTTGGTTGCAAAATTCGATTGATGCTGCCAGCTATGGTATTTTTGTGTCTTTGGTTTTGAAAATTCGCTCAGGAAAATAAAACTTTTTGCCCTATAACTTCCAGTGCAACCATGAAATCAATACGAATTTCATACAATTAATGAAGCCTATTTTAAACATTATTCAGGCCAAATTTGATTGAAAAGCCACGATAGGGGTGCCAGCTATTGTTGGTTTTGTGTTTGTTTGCAATATCTTTATTAAGCGGTTTTATCGTAAAATTTTCAATTGGCTATGATATTGTAGTGACAATAAACAGCAAATATTATTTGAAAAAACTTGCTGCATGTAACCCTTAATTGCTTTATACTCCTATAACTTCGAATATCATATAACAACGTGAAGCAGATGTGATATTTTCTTGGCTTTGATACCGGCGAAAGGTTGCCAGCACGAGTCGGTTGTGCTTCTTTTGTATCAATAAATGCTTACAGTTAGTATTCATACCGGAAACATTTATAATGAAAATAAATAACCGATGTTTCAATTCCGAAAGTTCTGCAAATTTTTCGGATCGCAGCCCCAAACACCAACTTCAGTTACAGTGCTGTAGGCACTGAGCATTTTCTTCATTTTTGTTATATGAGATGCTGTTTTCAAAATTTTGTGAAATAAGCAGCTGATAACGAATATAATTAACCCGTGTTTTGCTCTCATAAACGTTGAAATTCATGCCAGTGGTAATATCTGAAACCTTCTACCATATAAGTTATAATGCATTCTTGAGACCAAAGTAAAACGTAGCATTTGGAACAGTTTGGCCGTAATAAGCAGCTCATGTGGTGGAATATGCACTCAAAACCTGCACGATTCTTCTACTGTTCTTCGAACATTTGTGTTTCTAGTGGTTCAGGGGCGCTAGAGTTTTTTTCTCTTCTATTTTATTTTCTCTGACGTGTTTGATTATTAGTTGATTTATCGTCGGTAGCTAACGAGTCAGTCCGAAGCAGCAATCCACTGCCCGCGGGTTCAAATCCCGCCATGCCCATGGCTGTATTTGTTCGCCTTCTGTTGACTTAACAGTCGGTGACTGGGCATAATACCAGTGCTCCATTAATTAAGTGACACATTCAAGCTTTAGTCGCGACTAGGCATAACACTAGCGCTTTAGAAAATTAGAAATGTATGTGGCACTTAAAAGAATAGTGGAATAATTGATATCGGCTTCTCCCATATGTGTCTCCCAACCGCCATCGCTAAGTTTTCACTTGAGTGGGCAATCCCCTGAGCTTTGGCATTGCGCATCAGAACCGCTAGAAAACTAATTTTTGAAAAAGCTATCTTTGAGGGATTTAAAAATGTGTGAAGACGTTATACACTTCTTTGTAGTATCATTTCATCCATTTCTTGCTCAAAGAAACATGACAGCATTTTCTATAACACAAATGATGAAAATGTTCAGTGCTGGCAAGATTTGTTCAACACAACAGCAGGAAATATACCATAACATGCTCGTGTTTAATCAACTTATTCTTTGAATTTCATTTTCGTCCGAGGATGTCATCGAAAGTTTCAGCGATTAAATTATATCTCGGGCTGCCATCCGAAAAATTTCCAAAACTCGAAACATTTAAGTATCGGTTGTTTATTTTATTGTAAATGCTTTGCTTATGAATAGAAAATGGAAGCATCTGTTGGTGCGATATTTACGAAACTGTCCGGTGCTGGCAATCATGTGCTGGCACCATAGCTACTTCACGTTGTGTTAAACCCACCCTATGAATTTCGTTTCGATTGCATGGCTGCGCTGTAAGCTATGGGAATGAATTTAATTTTAGGGTTACCATCGTCCAAACTTTTTAAATTTTTGAAACGTAAATATTTGTTGTTAATGGTCATTGCAGAATCATTCCCATTTGGAAATTTTTTGACAACATCGCTCGATAAAGAAATGTCAATAAATTACGAAATGCATCAAAGCTGGCAACCCTTTCACGGTTTTTCAACGAAATTCCAACAGAATTAGAAACGCAACAATATATGCTTATCACATGAATTTCGTTTGCATTTTGTCACTGCATCGGAAGTTATAGGAAAAAAATCTTTATTTTCCTGAGCAAATTTACAATATTTAGGAGACCAAAATTGCCGTAGCTGGCGTCCCTTTACTTAATTTTCAACCAAATTTCTTTGAAATCCATTAAAGAGTAAGGTTCACTTACCGCGATTTTTCAGAATGGCACCACTGCCAGAGTGTTGCCCGTATTTCAAAATTCTCAAAATCTATCAGACCTGGTCCTAGATAATTCCAACATGTCCTGCAAATTTCATATTAATCGCATAATCCGATCGTCAGTTCTCGTGAACCGAAGTTTTTTGTGCTGAAAATAGAGGTTTTTTGATCACGGGTTGGCGTTCTTGTTTACCGCGGGATTTTCAAATATTTTATTTAACTTGGTGGACAAAAGTCAAAATTTATCAAATATTTGAATTCATTTTCACAAATCAAAAATTTTTCAGGAGACTCGATGATTTGAAGGATTTTTTTTTAGGAGCCAGAGTGTCCGCACAGTTTTGAAAGTCTCTATGTGTTGAATTCTAGTTTACATCAATACGCTCTAAAAATTTCACGATGATCCATTGTTTTTCGTAGAAGTTATGACAAATCGAAATTTGAAAAAAAATTCATTGCCAACTTTTAGGCACTCAGCGCCTGCACAAGGCTCAACATTTCCACTTCTTTATCATAAACAAACTTAAAACATAATAAGTTTTCATTTACTTTTTTTCCACAAAAATTTACACTGCTTGAAAATATAGGAGTACCTGAAAATTCACTTAAATGCCCGCTGTCGCCAAACGGTTTAAGATATTAGAAATCTAGCAAGTCAGGGACCTACCTGCTACATACATGCATCTATGTCCTCCAAAAATTTCAGCTCAATCGGATTGGCCACTCTAGCGACTATCTCCCTTAACCATTTTGCTGATATATATATATATATATATATATATATATATATATATATATATATATATATATATATATATATATATATATATATATATATATATATATATATATATATTATATATATATATATATATTATATATATACATATATATATATATATATATATATATATATATATATATATATATATATATATATATATATATATATATATATATATGTATATATATATATATATATATATATATATGTATATATATATATATATATATATATATATATATATATATATATATATATATATATATATATATGACGAATTTTCGGCGCAGCGATTTTAATACTAATGTTCTTCGAACATTAATATAAATGGCTTTCAGAAATTGGCACGTATTTGACGTTATCTCCAGCTGCACTTTGACATGTGGCGTTTGAATCATTTTCAGTGAAATTTTCATTATTATCATTTTCATTAACAGTTTGGTTAACATTTACATATGGTCGAGTCAATGCGTCCGCTACGAGGTTTCGTTTTCCTTTTACATATTCAATATCATAGTTAAACTCTTCTAAGTTAGATTTCCAAAGCTGTAGTTTGGAATTTTGTTCTTTTAGGTTTGCTACCCAGGATAATGGTACATTTCCTGCCGTATAGGTATGGTCTAACATATTTTGTTGCACATACTATGGCTTATAGTTCTTTTTCTATTGTGGAATAACTTAGCTCATGTTCGTTCAGGTAACGTGATGCGAAACAAATTGGATGACCTTCTTGAGTTAGGCTCCTTTCACATTATCCGGTTCCGACCATACGGCAAAAAACCGTACGGCGACATTTTTCTAGTGGTGTGAAGAAGAGTATAGCCTCTTTCACATTTCACTGTTACGGCAAAATGCCGTGGCCGTACCGTGTAGCAGCCGTAGGCTTCTTTCACATTATACGTTTCCGACCGTACGGCAAAAAACCGTACGGTGAAAATTCGAATGAGCAACATGTTCACACTATACGGTTTATGCGCGGTTTTTTTTCGTCACAAGCTCAATTTGAATACACACTGCCACTGCAATCCACGGTGCCCGAACGGCGACCGGACACTCAGTGGTGCACGCGACCAAGTGCATGCTTTCACATTAGACGGTTTCAAACCGTACGGTCAATCAATCTCTAGCCAATTTAGTTGCAGTTTAGCAAAGTGTAAAATGTAAAGTGACAAAAGAATAATGACAGATATAGATGCAGAAGTTTTGATTACACTTGTGGAGGCCAGACCTGAGCTGTGGGATAAATTTCTGGACACCTACAAAGACAGAAATGCAACAAAAGATGCCTGGCATGAAGTCTGCATAGAAATGCACCCAGATTTTGGTGCTCTTAATGCCATAGATAAAAATGCGTTTGGTAAGTAAATTTAATTTTACCTTCTTTTCTTAGATAGGTTACACTTATTTCCTTGAAAGATAGAATTAATGTAGAAATACCCTCTTACATGTTTAATTTACAGTTTTTTTTGTACAGTTTGTATTTTTGCCATTTGCCATGGCACACTTCCGGCATTAGAAACGAAATAATTACAAAGTACATTTCTAATATTGTTTGCAGTCAGTCCTCCTCTTGTGGTTGCGTCTTGTGGTAGCTCTTCCAAACCTGTGATAGACATTGTATCTACATCGCTATATCCGTCTCTTTCAAGCACATAATTATATAATACAATACAAGCATTTACAATAATGACAGCATAGTCTGGTTGCACATTAATGGGCCGATGAAATATGCGCCACTTATTAGTAAGAATGCCAAACGCACACGCGACATATCTTCTTGCTCTGCACAGCCGATAGTTAAATATCCTTTTATTAAATGTCAAATGTGTTCCTCCAAAGGGCCTCAGCATGTGTTTATGTAACCCAAAAGCCTCATCACCGACAAAAAAGTAAGGTATATTCGGACTTTCTGTTCCTGGCAGAGGTTTTTCTTCTGATAGCTTTTGCTCCATATTTTCTATAGACTGCCACAAACTGGACCTCTTAAATACTGATGAGTCGCAGTCCTTACCATAGCTTCCTACATGAACATATATAAATCTATATTTGGAATCCGCTACTGCCATCAAAAGCAAAGAATTAAATTCTTTGAAGTTAAAATACATAGACCCTGCGTTAAACGGGCAGGTTAGACGGATATGTTTCCCGTCCACTGCCCCGATGCAATGTGGGAAATTAGCTGTTGCTTCAAATCCAGAAGCTATGGAATTCCACATCTCAGGGGTTGGTGATGGAATGCAATCTTCTCTCAATACAAACCAAATTGCTTTACATACATCATGTACTATTTTACTTGCCGTTGAAACTCCGATTCGATAATTGTAATGCAAATCAGTAAAAGTACAACCGCATGCAAGATACCTAGCAAAGAAAAAATTATGTAAAAAGCTTTGAATTTCCACTAGCATTTACTATGAAAACCACTTTTGTTTCAGGTAAAGAAGTAATAAGGAGATGGACTAATCTTCGAGATTCTTTTTCGAAGTAAAAAAAAAAAAGGATCAAAGCCAGCAAAACAAGTGGATCAAAAGCTATAGAATTAAAAAAATATGTTTTTTTTTGATCAGTTAACGTTTTTAAACAAAATCTTTGATTCACGAGAAACTGTGGACAGCATGCAACAGAATAAGCAACAGGAAAATGAAGGGGATGAAAGCATGGAGCAACAATTGCAAGCTTCCAATGATGTTTCGGGTGTTCCCACTCAGTTACCTCCAAAATCAACTCCTTTATCTAAAGCTAGGAAGCATCAGAAACCCGATGAGATTGAGCTAAGAATTTTAAAAGCAGTAGAGGGAGAGAAACCATGCTTTAAAATGGGTTTCTTACAAAGTCTTATGCCTCATCTGCGAAATTTCGGTGACGGAGAATTTTTACAATTTCAAATGGAAGTTTTAAAAGTGATAGCAGATATCAATGAAAAACAGAGAGCGATGCACCCTCCTCCACTAAATTTGTCCCATCAAATCCCAAATTATCCTCAACGGCACTTTATACATCCATCAAGTACAACTCCATGTCAGCCTCAGCAATTTTTTAACACCACTGGCCAGCCACCTTTATATCATGAACAATATATGCATGTTCCAAATTCTTCAACTTACGCCCAAATGCCTTCACCTAACCAATCTCAGCGATCTGCAATTGGGAATAACCAAGCAATTCTGCTACAAGAAATATCGTCTAACAGTAGTGCACAAAGTAAACAGGCATCTCCAGGATCGCATTATTTCAGTGAATTTACCTCTCCTGAAAACGACGAGAATAGCCTTTTTGTTACTTCGATGTCATCGCCAATTGCAGAAAGTGTTGATTTTAGCACAGGCTAATGATGATGTTTCAGTTTATTATCTACATATAATTTGTTTTTTACTCTTTTTATATTTCCTGCAATCTTATTCTGCAATCTTACATTATTCAATAAAAGCATATGGATTTAATTTGTGTTTTTTCCGTTTGCAACATCTTAATATACTTGAAGGCTGCAGTACAAAAACTACATGAATACAGCATATATTTATATTTACCTTAATATAATGGCCAGCATCTCAATTGGCTGTATACAATTCCTAAATTGTGTGTTTTGGCGCTGAAGTGCATCCTTGAGTTTGCCATGCAATTCATCAAATGAAGCAGTAGACATTCGATAGTAATTGAAGAATTTATTTTCATCTTTCCGTAGATCCTCCTGTAAGGTACGAAATAATCCCACTTCTTCTCTCTTTTTGTTGATACGATGCACCCAAACACGGCGTTTGCGTTGTCGTCTTTTCTGGTGACGATTATATAGCCATAACCATAATGCAATCGTTTTTTTGCGGTTCATTTTACACTATTTAATTAAACAGCACACTATTTGACCATTAAACAGCACACCATTGAATCACAAACTGAGCTTGTGACGAAAAAAACCGCGCATAAACCGTATAGTGTGAACATGTTGCTCATCCGAATTTTCACCGTACGGTTTTTTGCCGTACGGTCGAAACCGTATAATGTGAAAGAAGCCTTAGAGCTGCTCCGGGTGCAAAATTTGAAGTATCAATAGTTACAGTGAATTTTTAATTGAAATCAGGATATATGAGTATAGGATCTGATATTATCAGTTGTTTTCGTTTCTCAAATGCGTCGACGTAGTTTTTATCTGTGGGGTTTATTTTTGCATTTTTCTTTAAACGGAGAGTTAGTGGCTATGCAACTTTAAAAAAGCCCTTGTTGAATTTTCTATAGAATCCTGTTAGACCTGAAAATGATTTTACCTGTATAGTAGTTTTCGGAATTGGAAAATTTCGAACTGCTTCTATCTTTTTTGGGTGAGGTTCGATGCCGTCAGTGGTTAATATGTGTTAGTATGTATCTATTTGGATTTTTAGATTTGCCTTTTTTAGAGTATCGAGTATATTTCTGAGTGAAACTATGTGTTCTTGTAATGAGGTACTGAATATGATAATATCGTCCAGGTATACGCAGCAGATTTTGCCAATGTATTCTTGTAAAATGTCATTCATTAATCTTTGAAAAGTTGCTGGTGCATTTTTTAAACCAAAGTGCGTTCTTGTAAACTCGTAATGTCCCTTGACTGTAGAAAAAGCGGTTTTAGGAATATCTTCTTCTTCGATTTCAATTTGATGAAATTTTTTTGCTAAACCGAAGGTGGTAGAGTACATACATTTCCCTAGCTTATCCAATATATCATCAATGTTAGGTATAGGAAACTTGTCACCAATGGTAATGCTGTTTAATTTACGATAATCCACCACTATTCGCCACTTCATTTTCCCTGAAGCGTCGGTCTTTTTCGCCACAACCCAAATAGGTGATGAATATGGAAATTTCCTTGGTCGTATAATCCTCTGTATAAGCATTTCATTGATATGCGTTTCGACTTAATCTCGATATATAAATGGATACCTGTAGGACTTTGTTTATGCGGCTGTGTTATTAGTAATTTTTATTTCATGTTTTCCTTGATGTGTGAAGGTCAAATTTTCGCCTTCTTGAAAAAATATATCTCTTTAATTTTTAAATAGAGTTTTGACGGTTTTTTTCTCTTTTTCATTCAAATGATCCGTTTTCAATAAGCAAAAGGTCCACGATCAGCTAATGCTCAGATATCAGAAACTATGGTATCTTAAAGCCAATGTTACCGGTGAGGCAGAAAATCTGATGCAAGGATTGCTAACGTCTAGTGAAAACTACTCTGCCGCATGGAAGACGTTGGAAGACTGTTACAACAATACACGACTGTTGATCGGAATACTAGTTAGCAAATGATTATCACAGCCAAGTCCCGCAGCAGAGAACCCACCACCCATAGCAGTTAAGAATTTGCATTAAGTAATAAAGGAGTGTTTACTTGGAATTACAAACCTGGGTATCGCAACCACAGGATAGGATCATATTCTGATCCATTTGCTTGCGAAGAAGTTAGACAAAGCGTCACAGACACTGTTCGAACAATCTTTAGAAAACCCGAGATAGCCTCCAACTCTCCTACAGCTACTGGGTTTTTTGGTGACTCAGTTTTAATTCCTGGAAGACCTGACTTCGAGAGGAAAATCAGACAACCAAAACAAGAACATTACCCGAGCACTAGCATCCACCATAGCTTCGTTTGCCCAGTGTCGGGGATTGCACTCTCTATTTGACTGCAAAAAGTTCTTGAAATCATCAGTTGGTGATCGATTGAAAACAGCAAAGAAAAATAATATTTGCTTAAATTTCCTAAAGGCAGGCCATTTTGCATCATCTAGAGGATGTACAAAGTGCAACAAAAGGTTGTACATCAAAGAATACCATTCAGAAGCTAAGCGGAAGGAATTTGGTGTTTTAACATTTCAAGCACAACAAAGGCAATGAACGAGAAGAAAACACCAGCATCACTAACGACAACAACCCAAACAGCCCATCGTGACTACGTGTTGTTTGCTGCAGCTCTTATCCAACTTTCAGCGCAGAACGGATAAAAAATTACCTGTTGGGCTGTACTTGATTCTGGCTCTCAGATAAATGTGGTTACGGAACGAATCGTCTGGAAACTGAATCTGCTTTTAACATCAGTGTCAATGCAAATTCAAGGCATCGGCAACGGTCGTCATAACGCATGCAAAATGACAAGCTTATATTTGAGGTCAGGAAGTTCATTCTCAAAGAAACTAGAAGCTTACGTCCTACAAATTATAATTTCGCAGCAGCCGACACAGGTCACAGATGTGTCGAGCTGAAACATCCCAAAAGATATTGTGCTAGCGGATGCAAAATTTTACACTCCTGGACAAATTGACGTACTACTCGGTGCTGAGTTCCATCATCAAATTCTCAGAACAGGACAGATAAAACTCGATGACGGGCTAACGGTGCTACAAAACACTCACCCGATCGCTAGTCGACAGTCGACGAAGTTGCCGAGTCGATGGCGTTTTGGTATTGTGATAGTCGATCGAAACTACTTCTAAGTACTGCCATATTTAAATCGAGGAAAATGCTTGAATCGATTATTATTGTGAACGAAAGTGCCATTCTGAACAATTTGTCAAGTGAATTTTTTTTTTAGAGCAATGTTTTTTTTTTAAGTTTGTAAAATGAATTCTTTTAATTTTTTTTGACACAACCAAAGTGGCTTAGAGACTCGTCAAATTTTTTGGATATGGACAATGCGAAGTTAGCACTGTGTATTAGAATTGTCATGATTTATTTGATGAAAAGTAGATTTATACAGCATTTCAGACTTTCCAAAGGTCATTCGTAATGCTGCTCGGAGTTTTAGATTACTACTTAACACTAAATTAACTTTTTCAAATATTTGGTAATGAATCTGTATATAACTTCAAATGTTGAAGCTCCAACTCATACATTTTTTTTTAATTTCAATTTTTGCGCACGAAGTTTTTTTGTTTCTCGCATCTTCTTCATAAATTTGCAGGGTTTTCGCTTTATTTGTAAGGACTTTTCCAGCAATTTTAACTTGTATTTTTGAAAGCAATATATTTTTTGTCCAAGTGCAGGGTTTATTAATGTTTTCCTGCAGTTCAGTTTGCTTTTCGAGTAATCGGAGTTTACTTTCCAGTTGGTTGGCGGTGGAAGATCTACTTTCTCGAGGTGTTTTTTTTTTCGTTGAAAAAGTTGCATCGATGGCTGCTGGGGGTAAAGCGCTTACAACTGAGGTTGCTTGATTGCTTGTGAAACAAGTTAAATTCGACGATGCAAGTTCCACACTCATACCGCGCAGCGTTCCAAATTCACAGCCACAGTCAACATTTAAATTAAGTAAATAAACTACACACTCTCGAAGAGGAGAGAAATAAACTTGTTTGTTCGGACCACCACCAGTTTTGCGTTTTTCACTATTGTTTCTTATGATCTTTTTGCGAATTTTAAATTTGAAATCAATCCACACCTGAGAAGGTCATACGAGTTTAAGTATTTTTATATCTTAATAACAAGCCTTCTGCCAGCCACTTATATCTCTTACTGGTAGACCAATGCTATTTAGTTCTTCTGCAAAACTACTCCATCCATCGTTCACTTCACCATTTTACCCTCCAGCTTTAACGAATCCTCTTGCCAGCTCTTCATTATTCGCAAGTAGAGATACCAAATTTTCAAATTGTGTGGCGTTTGTTATTTTCACCCTTTAATAATTATTTTATAAGCGACTGAATATTCCAACTTAACTTTTTGCATGTATCCAACTATCTGTCGATGTAACTTCGCGAAGCAAATTGCAATCGACAAAACTGTCGATATTATCGACATCGACTCGACACTCACAATAGCATATCTGGCGATATGCAGTCGATGTCGATATTATATATACACCTTGGGAGCTTTTCTAGATATTGAAGGCGCCTTCAATAATGTGCACACTACAGCCATTATGGAGAGCCTCTACGCAACCAACACCCACCCTTCTATTTGTAGCTAGATAAGCAACATACAAAGGCTCATAACAGCTAAGTGGGCGGGGTCACGGATCACTACGAAGGTCCATAGAGACACACCACAAGGTGGAGGTCTATCTCCACTCTTATGGAACCTGGTTGTAAATACAATTTTGGATAGGCTGGAACGCAAAGGACTCACGGTTGTGGCCTATGCCGATAACATTGCCATTTCAGTCTCGGGCAGGTTTCCGCACACAGCCGGCGAGCTCATCGAGTATGCTCTGTGGCTGGTTGAGGAATGCGCGAATACCGTGGGCCTCAGCATCAACATTAATAAAACTGATCTTGGACTTTTCACAACAAAGTACAAAATTCCATAATTACCTCTTATCAGGTTGAGCGGCGCCAGGTTAAGCCTCAAGCCACAAACTAAGTGCTTGGGTCGTATTCTGGACAGCAAGCCCACCTAGAAAGCAAATTTGGAGGAGAGAGTAAAGCGGGCTAGCAATGCAATTTACGCCAGCAGGAGAGTGCTGGGTAAAACGTAGGGTCTAAGCCCTGCCTTAACGCACTGGATCTATATGACGATAGCCAGGCCTATCCTTGCTTACGGATGCTTGTTCTGGTGGCTAGCAGTGAATAAGGCTACCTTTGCTAGCATGGCGAACAGAGTTCAGCGGCTGGCAGCTCGACTCCTTCGTCTGCTTTGAATGTCCTGCTTCATCCCCCTCCGCTTGACCTCTTCGTCAGGGGTGCTGCCGCAAAAGCTACTGTCAGGCTTAGGGAATCGGGACAATACGAGCCACGATCCTCCAACCACAGCAGAATTGAGCGGGAGTACGCAGGTAGCACCGACTACTTGGTCCCCACTCTGTGCTTCGAGTGGGGATATCAGGCGATTGTGGGGGATGGGCAGGAGTGGGTTCGGCATATGGGCACAGCAACTCTTAGCATCTACACTGACGGCTCCAAAACATCTGCCGGAATGGGTGCTGCAATATTTTCCGCAGAAGCAACTATGGAAGCAGCTTTCAGGCTTCCTAATCACTGTAGTAGTTTTCAGGCGGAGGTTTTTGCGATATGTAAACCCGCAGACCTAGCATACGCCAGAGATAACACAAGTGAGGAAATCAACATCTTTACGGACAGTTAAGTGGCGGTTGAAGCTCTGATGTCTTACACATACAAATCGCAGTGTGTACTTGACTGCATTCAGGTCCTAAATAGACTGGGCAACAACGGAAGAGTCAGAATTTTCTGGGTTCCTGATCACAAGGGCTTTGAAGGAAACGAGAGCGCGGACGCGTTAGCCAAGCACGGGGCTAGCCTTCCCCTGTCAGGACCGGTTGATATACCTACTCCAATCCAAACAATCAAATACTCAATTGACTCCAAAATGACGTGCAGATGGCTTACACCTCAAACCTGCAAGCTAACCAAAATCATGTGGGGGTCGTACAATTTCGTAGCTACTAAGTACCTACTCGAATTGACGTGAACTGACTGCAAACGGCTGGTCGGCATCATTACCGGCCACTGTCTTGTAGCAGCTCATGCCATGAAAATGGCATGCGCCAGCGACACCTGTAGAAAGTGTCAAGAGCCGAAAGTCTCGGAAACAATTCAACACCTTCTGTACCACTGCCCGGCACTGGGGAGAACCAGACAGCGCTGCTTCGGTGAGCCCTGGCTGGTGGATCTCTCACATGTAGCAGAACAGATGCTGAAGATCGCAAAAAAGTCCGGTGCTTTCGATGGCCGTTTGGACTGAACTTTCCTTCTCTGGGTCCATTTATCTGGTACTACTACGGACCAATGGGTCTGTGTGTGGCTCTGTGCTAGCCAGTTGAACCTAACCTACCTAACCTATCGACATCGTATCGACACTTACAATAGCATATCTGTCGATATGAAGTTAGACACTCACAATATGGCCAACTGTTTTTGGTTGGGTGGTATCCTGAAAAATAGGCGAAATTCCTTTAAGAAAAGCTAAACAGAATAATGAGCAAATTTTGGCAGCTCGAAGAAGTTAAGACTACAAGGCCACAATTACCAGGAGTCGAAAAACTGTGTGAAACCCATTTCAATCAAACAACGGAAAGAAATAATAACGGACGGTTCGTAGTAAAACTACCGTTCAAAGACAATCCAAATACACTGGGTAAATCTAAGGACATTGCAATACGAAGGTTTTTGGCACTAGAGTGACGATTGCAACGAGATCTTTAGCTCCAAGTGGAATGTTCAGCATTTATGAATCAATACTTAAGCCTGGGACATATGCAAGAGGAAAAAAAGGTTCCTAGAAATCGTTATTTTGTACCGCACCATTGCGTCATTAAACCAGAATCAGCCTCAACAAGACTACGTATAGTCTTTGTCGCATCAGCTAAAACGACCACCCAATTATCACTCAATGATATACTTCATTCGGGACCAAGTATACAAGACGGATCATCTTACTAAAGTTCAAGCTACCCAAATTGGTCTTCTCCGCCGATATCCAAAAGATGTACCGACAAATTTTAATTCATGAAGATCATCGAGCCTTTCATTTGATACTCTGGCGTAACAATCCAAATGATCCAATCAAAATCTTCAAGCTGTTGACTGTTACGTATGGATACATCAGCTCCCTACCTTGCCATGAGATTTATCCAACAGTTAGCACTAGAAAGAGTGTCCTGCTACCCTCTAGGAGCCGCGGTGATACACAAACATTTTTATGTCGACAATGCAATAGCGGATGCGAACACTGTTTAAGAAGCCCCCGAGATGCAAAATCAAGTCACCACGCTACTTAATGAGGCAGGTCTCAAATTAGGGAAATGAAGTTCAAATCACTCTAGTCTTCTGGAATGAATTCCAGTGGAAGATAAAGAAAAAGTGGTGGGTTTCCGAGTGCCAACGATGAAGCGATAGATATATTGGAAATATTGGAAAAGTTCAAGGTATCCCTCTGAAAAAGTTTACCAGACAAAACATTGCTTCTGAACTAGCTAGATTGTTCAATTCACTGGGACTACTGGGACCTATTGTGGTCACAACGAAGATTATTGTCCAACAGTTGGTCAAACAATATGTGGATTGGGATGCAACTGTTTGTCTTATATTCCACAAGAAATGGCTTGAATTTAGGAAAGATCTAGAGGCACTAAACGACATACACATTTTGAGACATGTATTTTCTGACAAAGTACCGATGGACATTCAGTTTCATGTATTTTCGGATGCTTCTGAAAATGCGTATGGTGGGGCTATGTACATGAGGTCGGAAGACAAACTTGGAACGGCAGTGGTCCGTTTTTTGTGTGCTAACAAGAGCAGATCTGGCCCAGAAGGTCACGACGGAATTGAGCCTTGGTGACAAGAAAATAATATTTTAGACAGATTCACAGATTGTTTTGGCGAACCACTCCCAACCACCACAAACCACTTTTGGTTCTATGGACCTATATTTCTTCATGGATCACACACAGAATGGCCTCCTAAATACTTTCCAAGCGGACATTGCGAATTGGAAAGAAAACGAAGTGCATTAGCCATAACGGAGGTTGAATGGAACTCAAGAGTAAACAACATAATCGACACAATCGATCATCATAGTTTCTTCCGTCGCATACAGAGGATAGTAGCATATATGCTAAAAACTCAAGCATCAACGTAATGGGCCACCAGCTCAATCAACAATGCAACAAGATTACGCAATTCGAATTATAATTCGGAATATGCAAAACATTCAAGACTTGGCGAAGAAATTCAGCATTTGACGAAACACAACAAAGTTGATAAGAATAGTCGCCTGGTATATTATACATCATTTTTGGATTAGGAAGGAATCTTACGAGTAGGAGGCTGCTTAGCAGCAGCTGATCTGCCCTATGACACTAAGTGCCTCCGCACACGGGTTGACAATCAATCGAAGTGACAGTGACTCGAGCTCGAAACGTCATAGGCGTCACACGCGAAGTAGACAATCGCATCCGCACACGGGTCGACATGCATTCGGATCGAGAGCGACTTGGACTCGAAACGGGTCGCTTTCTACGCGAAGTTTTGGGCTTAGCAAGACAAAAGTAGGCGACAAAAGACTCCATGTTGGAACGATTTGTCACTCAGTTTGGTTGAATGTTGAGATATTATTATTAAATACATAGATACATATATATTAAGCTATTAAAAACGCTTATAATGAGTAGTTCAAGTGACGAAGAAGATGCTATTAAGTTTTATTGGTACCTTCGGATGAAGCAAAAGTCAAGGTAAGCTGTTAATGAAAATATTATCGTAGGAAAAAATGATAATGCTCATGTTACATAAAAAAAGAGTACGGGTGCATCCGTACATAGAACGGAACTTTCGCTGTCGACTTTTTGTAGGAGCTGAAGAGCTACATTAGAGGGATTCGAAATTTTTGGCATTTTATAGAATGTCAAAGAATCACACTTTGGACTTGTGGAGGCTGTAGCTCCAGCCATTCACTATGGGGAACATGAGGGAATGTGTTAGTGCAGAAAAAGGACTACTCATAACATTAAGGTAAGATTTTTATTTAAAATTATAAAAACACTGAAATCAAAATATAAAAACATGTTAAATGGACAATAATATAATAAACAACACTTATTGGGTATTAGCTCACTCGTAGCTCTTCAAATGTCAATAAACTCTCGGTGATTTTTGTTGGCATGATTCGATCGTATTGCACGTCACTTGGGTGGCGGGTTGTTGCAGATGGTCCAATTGGCATGTGATCTGCCATCATGTGTGTATTATTATGTGGCTTGATATGTTTTTGTCAATGTGCCAATAATTTCATCAATCAGCATTAAAGATCTCCTTTTAAACGTTCTTAACTGAGAGTCAGTCATTAGCATTAGATCCAGGAGCTGGCTAATGATTAAATTTTGGATCCCTGCCTTCAGATACACTATGGTTCGGTGCACAAAATTTGGCCTTCTTTGCCGAAAAGTAATCAGCAATGGCTTTTTCAGCATCGCTTTGCTTTTCAACTTTCCTCCGCATCGATCGGCTTCGTTGTCCTGTTACCACACGTTCAGATTCCTTTGAACTTTGTGAGCAATCATAAGACGTTGTAAGCCCTAATTGTGGCGATCGTATTGATGGGAGGGAGAGCGCTAGGTTTGGTGATGAAGTGAAGGTATACAGTTCTTCTGAAAGTTTGTCCTCAGTCACTAGTGTTTCTTCTATATCACACGCTCCTGTAATATCAATTGTCAAACCTTCAGGTGCTAAAGGCATTAGCTGAGAAATTTCAGAGCATCAGCAATTTTCAGAGCATCAGCAATTGAAAATTTGCTAGCCAGTTGACAACTTGATATACCACCGCCACTTAAGCTTCCGCAGGATGAAAATGATGACTGTTTATTTCCCTATTACTTTGTGGGTGATGAAGCGTTCCCGTTGTCTCGATACATACTGAGACCTTACTCAAAACGGATTTCAGACAATACCAAAAGAGTGTTTAGCTATCAATTAAGCCCAGGAAGAAAATCAATTGAATGCACTTTTGGTATGATGACTGAAAAATTTGGGGTGCTCAGTACTGCAATGCGTTGTTGCGATGAAAATGTAGTCAGTGACATTATTAAGTCTGTCTGCATACTTCATAACTATGTGAGAAGAAGAGACGGGTGTCCATACAAATCCAAGCAGTTAGAAGAAAATGTAAATGTCACTGATCTTGAAAACTCCAACAGTTTTATGCCTCAATTTATAATGGAAATAAACAATAATTCCACCCCTAATGCTCTCAAGGATTATTTGACAAAAATTTTTTGACCCCAATGGCTTGGTGGCCCGGCAGTAGAAGTATTGCGTTTAGCATTGCAAATACTACCATAAAATAAATAAATGAATATATTTATTAGTGTTTTATTTAAACGCAGTTGTAAATAACGGGGCACGGATATCAAGGGAATTTGCTGCAGACAACAGCCCTCACTCAAATGCTGAAGATAGCTTTGTGCCCTTTGTTGTTTAACTTAAAACAAAAGAATGTTATATTCTATTATAGCAACTCTTATAATAGATATTTTAATAAAAAAAAACCGATTTTTCCTTTCAAACCTAGGTATATTAAATGTTACTTAAGTATGTTATTTATAGAGCTCACTTTTAAAGTATTGACCTAAACTAAGAAAGCTCTATAAATAACACACTTAAGTAAGATTAAGATTAGACCGATACACACTGAAAAAGAGGGCAGACTAATGTACTAATGTAATGTAATGTACTAATGTAAAACCGAATGTAATGCAACAAGTTTACCAATAAAAAAAGGCTCTAACCCGATAAGTTGAATTCTTTTGCCAACTCATTCCACGCTCTATCAATGCAATCTTTTCTGGAATACTCCTGAATTGTATAATTGTACAACTCAGGATGTTTTTCTACTTCCCCCACAAATTTAATGTTAAATACTTCCATAAATTTGAAATGAAAATGCACTGATAATAAATATATAAAACCGTTTCGCGTCACGTCAAGAAGTTATGCTCACAACAAACAAAAAACCGGTGTGTACGAGCTTATGGGGCCAGAGAGAAAGAACAAATGAATTTCATTAGTTGACCTGATTGAATGACTTCTGATGCGCAAAAAATATGACGACACAACATGAAAATTGCTTCAGTTTGATTGTGTTTTCGCCTCTAAAAATATCAAATATAGATTATCTGTATTGCTTATTATTTTTACTTAAAATATTCGATACAGCTCCCCATACCAGTTATCTCCCCATCTGATCGGAATATAGCTTCTTCCTTATATCATGAAAAAAGGAGAAGAAACCATCTGGCTCCATAGTGTCCTCCAGCTTATGAATAGGTTTATTCGCGTACTTCAGCAAACTGCAGCAATAACAGAATTTGGCAGCTGGCTTCGTTTTGCCGCAAAATTTGGCTTGCGGCAAAAGTACAAAAATGACTTTCTGCGAATCTATTTTAATATAATATAATAGATTCAGGTACGCGAACAAACCTAATCTCAGCTGAGTTTCAAGCATTATTTCCGATGCTGCTGTGTCAGTGCAGAGTTTCTTCAAACACAGACGTTTCAAAGTCAGGCAAACTTTAAACAATAGCCGCACTGCCCTTAAACTTGCACATTGTTAGTTTATATTATTATTATATACTTGTATGTTATTAGTATATGTCGCTTTGTCACGTGTAACTTATATTCACCCACTATTGATTACTAAAAGTAATAATGATCCAACCTTTATTAAATCCGATATGAAGTACTTCCATTAATATTCCGACATGCGTGTCCCAGGGTCCAACTAAATTCAGTAGCTATACGCCTCTCTTAAATCTACACCCTAATTGCAAAATTGCTATCCTCGCAGATGGCACTGCTTTATCATCTAAGAATGTCAGCCCCAATCGAATCATTAGCCATTGGGCCTTTTTAGACTTGTATTCTTGATACAGTCCTATAACCGGTTTTCTGGGCAAGATGCAGAAGAATCGAGGGGAAATCTCTACAAAAAGTGATGCAATTGGAGATAATTTTTCATCATTTTTGAAACTGATTGAAACTGATGCAAATCACTAACACAACTATAAACATAGTTCACGGGTTAGGAATTTTTCATGAAACACTCAAGTCGAAATGAGAAAACAACAACACGCACACATTCATATGCATAATCGGTATATGAATGGTTTCGTTGCTGCAGAATACAAGTGTGGAAATGTTGATTGTTGTAAAACCAGTTTCAGGAGTGCATCAAGAATACAAGTGTAAAAAGGTCCCTAGGCAGCAACAACTAGTGTTCACTAAAAGCTTCTCCAGTAAGTATAAATTCATCCTGAAAAAGTTCAAGCTTGTTTCTTTGTTAGGAAACTATATTATGAACATTTCGCTGTTTCTTAAATAAATATATAGCTGCTAAAGTGGAATTGTTTTTGCGGGATGATTAAAATTGAAAATTTTAATGAACATTTTCTTTTTGACAAACTGGTTTCGAAAGTATGCTCTGATTCTCATCAGACATCAGCTCAAGCAAACTCGAATGTTTAGTGTTTTACAGAGATGTTAAAATTTGTCACAACTAACGTAAATAAAAATTACTGATTTCCAACTGCAAGTGGTCGCATCAGTCAAGTAAGCACTGTGAGCTGGTGACTGATGAGAATCAGTGCATACTTTCGAAACCACTATGTAAAAAAAAAATTACTATAAAATGTTCAATTTTAATCATCCCGCAAAGACAATTCTACTTTGATTCTGCTTTCGGCGGCTTATTCCGCAAAACGATCGAGTTTCCCGTATCAATTATTCTCTGGTTTAATAAGCTTTGGAGACGATATACGTTGTCTATGCTGATTTACAGACAAGAAGGGAACCATGATCACAAATCAATAAACTTTATGAGTATAAAGGTGCAACAATTTTGTGGCCAACATAATTAAAATATATATAGGAAAATTTCATATAAAAGAATTCTGCTCAAAAGTCTTGGGCAGTATTCACGTTATTTATCCAATAATCAATAAAAAATCTAGACTACTAGTTACTAGCAAACTGCTGGTTTATAAGATGTTAATACAGTCTATTCTATTATATGCCTCTCTGGTATGATATCATTGTCCATAATGACAAAGAGGCAAATTTCAATTAATTCAGAACATACGCCTCAAAATCATTTTCAAAAAGTCTCTTCCATAGCTTCAACTGAACTCCTCTACAAATTATCAATTTTTAAAACAATCATCATTATTATTGGCAAAAGATAAGCCAAAATCAAATTTTTCATAGCATGTTTCAGGCAACGCTGAAATTCACATATGAGAATTCATACTAGTTTCTCCTAAATAATTCTTCCGTATCAAACAACCTAGATACTAGATACAAGACTGCATAACATAGCTGTTAAGATATCCGTAAACAGTATAGTGCACACATAGTTATGCACTTATGATAGCCATAATAACACAAGTATTATATAACATTACATTATGTAACACCAACCATAATAATGCAAACATATACAAAAATCAGAACCGCTAGAAAACTAATTTTCGAAGAAATTGTCTTTGAGTGAGAAAAAAATGTGGAAAGACGTAATACACTTTTTTGTAGAATCATATCAACCATTCCTTATCGCAAGCAACAAAACTCAACTATAACACATATGATGAAAATGTTCGGTGCTGGCAACACTTTCCCAACGAAGCAGCAATAAGTTAACCATAACAAGCTTATACTTAAATCAGCTTTTCCTTTGAATTTCGTTCTTATGGGAAGATTTCATCGAAAGTTTCAGTGGTTAAACGTTGTTTGAGGCTGCCATCCGAAAAATGTTCAAAACTCGGAAAATTCAAAAATTTGTTTTTTATTTTTATCGCAAATGCTTTGCATATGAGTTCGTAAATTGAAGCATCTGTTGGTGCAATATTTACGAAAATGGCTAATGCTGGTTACCTTGTGTCAGCAGCAGAGCAAAATACATACAAAATCTGCTTCACGTTAAGTTAAACCCAACCAATAAATTCCGTTTCGATTGAATCACTGCGCTGGAAGGTATACGGGTGAAAAGAACTTTAAGGTTATCATTCCCATTTGCAAATCTAATGACATAATCGCTCAGTAAAGAAATTCCACAAAATTACAAAAATAGTCATAGCTGGCAGCCTTTTCATGATTTTTATACGAAATTCCTACGACATTTACTTCACATTAAGGTCCATTTACTGCATGAACTTCGTTTTGATTTCATTACTGGACCGGATGAAATAGGGAAAAAAGCTTTATATTGCTGAGCAAATTTGCAAGATTTAGGAGACAAAAATCACCATAGCTGGCAGCGCTATTCTAATTTTCCAACCAAATTTTCACCAAATATTGTACAGATCCAAGTACTGTTTGAATTTTGTTAAAATCTGATGATTGAATCGGACGTTATAGGCCAAAAAGCTGTTTTTTTTCTCAATGATTTTTCAAGATGGTATCACTGCCACAGGGTTGCCCGCATTTCAAAATCACTTCTATCAGACTTGGTCCTAGCTAATACCAACATGTTCTGTAAATTTCATAATGATCGGATAATCCGGTTGTCAGTTCTCGTGAACAGAACTTTCGACTGCTGAAAATAGAGTTAATTTGGTGATGGGTTGCCGTTCTTGTGCAAATCGGAATTTTAAAAATTTCAATTTGATATGATGGATAAAAGTTAAGATTTATCAATGATTGGAATTTTTGGGCAAAAATCAAAAAATTT
>OX376372.1:124718856-124765532 GCA_947369275.1 Nemotelus nigrinus | reverse complement strand
ACGCTCCGCTCCCCGATTCGAGAATTCTACCACTCAATGTTGCACGTACCTGTGATTGCAAAAATGGTCCACAATTCAATCCCCTGCGTTTTGCAATTTTCAAAAATTTTCACGACTGCACGCTCTGCTACAGATTTTAAAAAGCAACCAAAAGCCAAGAAAATCGTTCTTCCTCGTAAGGTTCTACGCACCTGTGATTGTAAAAATGGTCCACAATTCAATTCCCTGCGTTTTGCAATTTTTCAAAAATTTTCACGACAGCACGCTCTGCTACCATATTTTAAAAAGCAACCAAAAGCCAAGAAAATTGTTCTTCCTCCAAAGGTTCTACGCACCTGTGATCAGGGGTTTTCTCAGGAATTTTTCATGGGGGTGTGTTCAGAATTTTAGGAGGCGTGTCCGTTTGGAACAGAGGACACAAATGTCCCTTTGTGTAGGAAAATTGTCCGAGTTAGGGGGGGTGTATGCACTTTCCAGGGGAGTATTAGGGGGTGTTAGGGGGGTGTAGGAAAATCTCTGCCTGTACCAATCCTAGTTCTACTACCAATTCTGATACCAATTCAAGTACCAATTCTAATCCCAATTGTAATCCCAATTTCAATACCAATTCTCCTACCAATTCTAATATCCATTCTAATCCTATCTCTTATACCAATTCTAATACCAATTTTGATCCCGATTCTAATACCAATTATGATACCTATTCTGATCCTGACTCTAATACCAATTTAATACCAATTCTAATCCCAATTCTAATACCAATTATAATGCCTATGCTAATCTTAACTTTAATACTGATGCTAGTCCCAATTCTAATACCAATTATAATACCTATTCTAATCCTAACTCTAATACCGATGCTAATCCCAATTCTAATACCAATTCTAATCCCAATTCTAATACCAATTATAATGCCTGTCTAGTCATCAAATAGATTTAACGTAAAATACTGAATTAATTGATCCCACGGTATGCACGTTCCGCATATCTCAGCTTAAAATAAAACGCATTCAATTAATATAGCAAAAACTCCAATGCATGTAATTCTAGCTATCAAATGCAACATAATCTGTTTTTCCGCATATTTTGTATTTATCATTCTCATCATTGTAATTATTGCTTACCTAGTGTCTATCAATAACAACACACTGTTCAATGTATCAAATTAAGTAAAGTAAAGTAAGCATTTTTTTACTACTTAAAGAACTAGATTGTAAGGCAATTTGTCAGTTCAGTTCGAAACGGAATTAAAAACGTTTCTCGGCTAATTAATTGTTTCTTTTGTAAGAATTAAACATTTTTGGTGACCCCGAGTTACAATCAGTGATCCAAGCCACAATTGACCTTTGGTGAGGCTGCCAGAGGCACTGCATTGCAAGTTGAACAAAGTTCCTTGAAAGGAGAACTCTTGATAATTATAACAAGAATCAAACATCAATAATATCATACTTATTATTGCAGACTTTCCAGTACGAAGCGATGGCACAAAGTGAAATAATGGAGCAATTGGCAGCCATACAGGAGAAGACAGGCTCGGCCATTGAGAAGTTGATAACGAATTTCAACAAAGACTCGGCCGAGAGGAAGACATTAACATACTTACGTGATCGCTGAGGAAGTTGGTCGAATTGTTCGATAATTTTCAAGAGACGCACCAGGAACTCGAGAAATTTAGGGAAACACATGAAGATTTTCCCTACTTTCAACAAAACTACTACGAAAAGGTAGAGAAAGGCGTTCGAGCAATAAGAGAGAAAATGCAAACTGCGATTAAGCAGCTAACAGCAAGCATTGAAAACGGGGCAAGCGGAGACACGACGCTGGCCCAAGCGAAAAAACAAGCGAGAACTTCAAGCGTTGAAAAATACGTACAAAATAGCAGAACGATAATCGAGCGAATCAATCGAATAATAAGTGAAGAACAGTCGGCTGAAAATAAATCGAATATATTTTACGAAGAAAAATTGCAGTTTTTACAAAAATGTTGGAAGAATGTAGAATCCAACAACGAACAAATAGCAAAAACAGTACAAGAAGGGTTCTACGTTGACTATGACCAGTCTGAGTACCTTGACATGGAAGAGAAAGTACTCAACTTAACGATCGAGCTTAGGGAAAAAATAACCAATGAGACGATTGAATCATACAGCTCACATTCAAAGGCTTCCATCAAGTTACCGAAGATAAATATTCCGAGGTTTGATGGAGACTATTTAAAGTGGAGGCAATTCTATGACTTATTTTCACAAACTATTGATGAGCAACCTGTTACAAAATGAGATTGTTCACAGATTTCACCAAAAGATATTTAATCCAAAACACAATTCTTATATACGACACAATGCGATTCCATTAATCCGATATTCAATACAAAACGTAAATTTACGATACTACACAATGATATTCTATTAATCCGACATCCAATTCAAAACATAAATTTACGATACAACACAATGAGATTCTAGCACACTAATGACATTAAAACTAGACCAGCACAAATCGCGGAGCCAAGTCGCGACACATCAAGTGGCTCGATGTGCAGCGTCAGCAGAAAAATATGAAATCAGATCTTGCAAATGGTTTGGTTTACACTTGAGCGAATGTCTGCAGAATTGCAAAATGTGCATTTTTGTTGCTACAACCAAGAGGTTGATTTGTCGCGATTCAGCTCCGGATCGCATATCCGTTTCTAATATATTCCCAACATACTGCCCCCCGAAAAGAGGCCGCAAGACTATTACGCGTCAGGCCAATGGATACACCAGCGAGACGGCTTAGGCATTGACTTTGTACATATTAGTAGTAAATATTAGTGTGATAAGAAAAAAAAAATAGGAAAATAGAAGAATAGGTAGCTTAAGTAACGCTCCTTTCGACGATGCAGCCGCACGCCAGCAAGCCCCGAAGTTTACAATCAAAACAATAACACATGACCGCAATCATCGTGACTCGGAAGCGTACCAGCCACGAGAGGAGCAATTTACGAAAACGACCCCTTACCCGAAAATCCCTGAGGGATTAAAGTGAACAGCATTCATCGTATTCACCTTTCCGGCCACCAACAAACGAAATGAGCAAAGCAGCAATGGCCAGGCAACCAGCGAATATCCTCGACAATACAGCTCGACATACTCCTCTGCAGTTGCTTTCCGGTCCTAAACCCTCGGACGAAAGGTATCCTCCATCGAAATGCCTTCGCTGCCGATATGTATCCTGCAATAGAATACTATCGCGCGAATCGCGAAAACGACAGATCGATTTATGTTGACAAACTCACTAAACTATAGACGAAACGTCAAAAGCAATGATCGGCGACAGGGACGCCGCCAAGCGGCTGGAAGCGTCGTTATTTCCAGCCGAATGGAAAGAATCGGAAGGCTGCGTTCGGACCGTCGAGTGCGAAAGTCTATTCGAAAGCTTGCGTTCGATGCACCCAAGTGCAACAGTGCATTGCCCCCAAATGAAGAATGCATGATAGGTTGAGGAAAAGCGGTTCCCACGAATTCCGCTAAAGCGGGAAATAGATAGTCCACCGAGGCTAGGTGGAAGCTGTGATATGAGGAGAGGGTCTCTTTTGGAAACCAGCAGGCGTAGACGTAAGTCGAAAAAAATCAAAAGCGACGAAGTTTTGGGTGGAATGATTAACGACTTCTTTTACTTTTCACGTGAACCACGGATTGTGATTGAGGCGACGGCAGATATAGCTAAGATATTGGAAACGGCAGCGTTGAATTTTGGAATTTGAATTGTGGATGAGAACGAAGAAATTTCCGGCGCATCGACAGTTGGCGAGCTGGTGGTCCGCAAAGTGGTGTGCGACTTCGGATGAGGCGACGGCAGATATTAGCTAAGATATTTGAAACGGCAGCGTGGAATTTTCGAGTTTGAATTGTGGGTGAGGACGAAGAAATTTCCGGCGCATCGACAATTGGCGAGCTGGCGGTCTGCAAAGTGGTGTGCGACTTTGGATGAGGTGACGGCAGTTAATAGTTAAGGTACGTTAAGTTATCTTGTTCAATTGAAAGGTTGTAGTTGGGCTAGCGGCCGTAAGATTAGATATTCGACGCTAGGTGAATTAGGGCTGCTAGCATCAGATTGTGTATCGTTAGGGATCGGCGCCGTAGTTGGTAGTTTGCAAAAGTGAAATTATTACTAGAAATAAAGTATGTAAATTCGTGTAAGCGTCGGTGTATCTATTCGTGGAATTCGTGGAAAAAAATTGCTAATATTTCGTGGGAAGAGAAAGTGTTGCCCGCCCGAATTCTCGTTTCGCGGAGACGGGCTTGTAGACAGCGCGGGTTTGAAACGAGTGGCGCCCGAACCCACCCCTCTCGGTGTGAGCGAGCCACCCGTGGCTGTCGCCCCTTTCCCCAGTAGAAGGAGAAGGGGTCGCATTACCGACCGGGGAGGTCGGTAACAAGACTCTTTATCAAAATATTACGAAATTAGTTGATCTTGAGTTTATAAAGTATCTATCTTTACGGTTTTTTACGAGTCAAATTAATTCTGAAGCAGTTGAAATCTCATCGTCTTTTGATAATTTAACTTTAGATAATGGGTTGCTGGAATTAGTGGCCTGTTTTCGTTTGAAATATCGACAGATTAAGAATAAACATAAACTTAAGATAACAATTGAAATTACACCTAATACAATATACTGATACATATCATGCGGATATGCTTGAGTCACCAAAAACTGTTGCTTTTGTAGATTGTGGATCGAGTTGATTAAATTGCTGAAGTTCTGCGGTGTCCACGTTGTGTTTGTCACAGGGATTTGAAGATTCAGTCTTTCGTCCAGTAGAAGATGGTTCATGTCCCACTGGGGAACTATGAGATCCCTGCTGTGAGTTTCAGTTGAAGTCGTCTGCGAGGCCGTCAATATAAAAGTTTGATGTCGTAGCACACATCCTGCCTTCAGTTGAAGCCATCCTTCACCGGATAAACTTAAATGAAAAGGTTGTATTAGTGAAGGGCACTGGATTTCCAGACGATGCACATCACCGAGGACGAAAAGCCATTTGTTAGAGCTTATGAGGTCAATCCAATTTGATCCCGAGCATGTTGTCGTCAAAGGACAGTTGCTTTTGTCCAAACTCCCTTGCAGGAACGTGTTGACTTCACATTGTTATTGATTTGAGTTAATGTTATATATTGGGCTTTTAATTGGACACAACCATTGAATATCTAGCTTCATGCACGTAGAAGAATCTTCTATTGATAGTCCGAAAAAACGATCGCGACGGTGATTAAACGCGATGAGTTTAACAGCCGGTTGGACACAAATATAAGCATTATTAGCCTTAGTAGGCAATGTTATCAGTCTATATAGATCGAATGCGTCGCTCTCGACAACGGGAAGAGTGAGTTCAAATATTATCAGGTTTTTATGCACTGCCGCGCGAAGTTTTAGGGTTTTATATAAATCCCCCCAGTTCAAATTGTTCTCGAACAAAATTTCACGACCGAATTTTAAATGATTATGAACCTCTGCCAATTGCTGCTTAAGAACGTTGATAGGAAACAACTGAGCGCTCAAGATCCCATGTTGTGCATCGATAACGTTGCTAATTAGCATATCATTTATACGATGATATTTCCACAGTTGGAAAGTAATGACCTGAATCAATCGGTGGAAATTTTCGAAGTTTTGTACCTTGTCGCCTATTTGGTTAACGACTCGACTCACGGATTCTACATTCGCCGTGATAACGGATGCGAAGTTATTAAACTTAGATTCCTGGTCCTGCAAGATTCGTGCTGTGAGGTCGATTATGGAGGTCATGTTGTTAAATAGCTTTCCCATGTGATCTTGATTTTTGTGGATCTCGTGAATATCGTCGTGGTATTTTTTAGCAAAGTCGTCATCAAGCACTCCGAACAAGGCATTGGCGACAGTTCCAACTATATTGAATGCCCCTCTTCTAATTCTTCTATGCAGCAGATCATGATGATCTTCTAACATTTTTTGTTCATCCAAGATCTCTTGTAACGATTGTGTCATTTGTGAGGCCATCGATATACAGTAGTTCTCATCACTTGGTAATTTATTACACAATGGTCTAAAGCTGTGTATAGGTTTTTAGGGCAATGTGGTATGGGGTTAAGTTATAATAATTAACAATTTTCCATTCCCCACCGATAACTTTAACATTTGCAATGTGCTCGAACAATATCCCAGTGTTTTTATTAAACTTCGTGACGTTATAAGGTAGCTCTTGGGCAACTGAGCTCGCAAGCATGCCACATAGGCTTACGATGATCAACCACCACCAAGTAAAAGGTTTGTTGGCTGTGATGGCCATTGCCGGGCTACTTAATTTGGTTTCTGGCTCCACTTTCCGGGACACATAACTGGTTGTTTTTTTACTCTCCTGTTGAAGCGGTAGCAAGCAAAGTTTAGTAGTTGGTCTTCTGACGACACCGTCCTGAGTTTTTACATCTGCTACCCTAACAAGACCATCGTCGCCGGGAAAAGTGTTGATAATAATGCCCTTGCTCCACTTAGCAGGTGGAGCACATGCATCCTTTATTATGACCAGTTGACCGATTTCAGCGTTAGGTTGAGTCTGTTTCCATTTATTACGAGAGTGCAGTGTTGATAGGTATTCACTTGACCAAACCTTCCAAAACTGATGAACTTTCTCCTGAACTAGATTCCATCTTCGAGTTAATTCGGATTTTGTAAACGGACTATTATCGGGAACCATAACTGAGGTATGCCCTAGCAAGAAATGATTGGGGGTTAAGATTTCTTCATCTTCTGGATCATCTGATATTCCACACAGCGGGCGAGAGTTTAAACACCCTTCGATTTGACATAGAGCTGTATGCATTTCTTCAATCGTGAATGTAGTGTTGCCCATTATTCGTTTAAGATGGTATTTGGTGGACTTCACTGCACTCTCCCACAGCCCACCAAAGTGTGGAGCCCTGGGTGGAATAAAGTGCCACGCAATATCTTCCCGTGCAAGCTTGCTCTCGACGTCTTTATGGGATTGCTTAATTGTTTCATTAAACCTTTCAAGTTGTCTGGAAGCTCCAATCATGTTTCGACCATTGTCACTGTATATGTCCGTGCAAACACCTCTACGAGCTGTAAATCGCCGAATTGCTGCAATCAGTCCTTCCCCCGTGAGGTCACTTACTAGTTCTAGGTGTATTGCTTTTGTGGTGAAACAAACAAAGACAGCTATGTACATCTTTTCTGACTTAGCTCCTCTCCCTTTGTGTCGTCTAATATCCAAAGGTCCAGCATAGTCGATCCCAACACACTGAAATGGTTTCGATGGATTGACCCTGTTTTTGGGAAGATTTCCCATCAGTTGAATGTGCCCTTCCTGCCTGTGGCGTAAGCAAGTAATGCACCTGTGCAAACGATACTTGACCGCTTGTCGTCCCTTTACGATCCAGTATTTTCTTCTGAGGCAAGAGAGAGTAAGTTGTGTTCCGCCGTGCAAAGTTTCAAGATGTACTTTGTCTATGAGTAAGTTGGTGACATGATGATTTGAAGGAAGGATTATATTATGCCGCTGGTCATACCCCAACTTGGCCTTCGCTAGCCGACCTCCAACCCGTAGTATGCCATCACTATCTAACATCGGTGATAGTTCTAATAGTTTACTAGATTTGCTGATTGGATTTCTTCTTGTCAGTGCAGTGATTTCGGTGCTATATCGTTCACGCTGTACCACTTTGATGAGAGTTTTTTCTGCATTTCGTCTTTCGGATGCTGTCACGTATGCTTCAGTCTGTTTGTATTTCCAGCGTCTACCCCAAGCAGTAATCGTGAGAAGTTTTCCCATGTCTGAGTATCTGGAGATCAATTCATTTCCTTCAAGATTCACCGCAAACATCGTTGCCTCCGGTCTTCTTGCTTCGAGTTGCGTATGAGTTGTTTGCCTAGCTTTAGGCCATTCCGTAGCGGGTAATTTCAACCAACCTGGACCATGCCACCAGATTGAGTCGCCCAATAGGCAGTGAGGTTTAACTCCTCTTGTAGCTAAATCCGCAGGATTCTCCTTTGTCTTTACATGGTGCCATAATTTTATGTATGTATTTTCATGGATTTCGGATACGCGATTGGCCACATAGGTTTTCCACTTATGAGGTGGCTGCTGAATCCAATCTAGAACAATCGCGGAATCTATCCACGCGTGAACCTCTGCTGGTGGTGTTGGAAGGATAGGTACAATCTTATCAATTAGTCTGGAAAGCAAAGTTGCTCCGCACAGCTCCAATCGAGGCAGGGTGATCTTTTTAATCGGCGCCACTCTAGTTTTTGCAGTGAGCAAAGAGACATGTACTCCGAACTCATCGGTTATTCTTAGATATATGCAAACTGCATACGCCTTTTCAGATGCATCACTAAACGCGTGAATTTGCATATCAGTCATTGATTGGGACAGATTTACCCAACGGGGAACTCGAATGTTGACGCAATCTCCGAGTCCCTTCCGAAAATCTTCCCACTGCAACACCATGTGAGGAGACACTTCATCGTCCCACCCCACTTGTTGCAGCCACAATTGTTGCAACATGATTTTCGCTGTAACTACCACGGGTGCCAGCCAACCCAATGGATCGAATACTTGTGCCGCTTCACTGGTTATTTGCCTTTTGGTAGGTACAAGCTTGTTCGAACTTCCAAAACTGTAAGCCTTAAATTTGAACACATCCGATGCGGAACACCATTGGACTCCTAACGTTTTTACTTCGTTTGTTTCGGATGATAGCCACGAATGTTCGTCAATTCGTATGGACTCACTTGGCAGTCCCTGTAGCACTTCAGGGGAGCTAGCAGCCCACTGTCTGATTTCAAATCCTGCTTCTTTTAACAGTGAAATAACTTCATCTCGAGAAATTTGACATTGAGCGAGGGTATCGGCACCTCCCAGTAGATCGTCGACGTAAAAGTTTTCCATCAACACCTTACTCCCTACAGGGTACCTGTTGCTTTCATCCTCAGCTAATTGGTTGATGGTCTTTGTAGCCAAATGTGGTGCTGATGCGGTTCCAAAGGTTACCGTTTTGAGCCGATATGTTTTAATGGATTCCTCGGGGCTATCACGCCATAGGATCCGTTGGAGGTCCCATTGGCTTTTCTCCAACCAAATTTGTCGATACATACACCTGATATCAGCCGTGAAGACATATTTGCAAAATCTCCACTGAATCAGCAATGTATATAAGTCCTTTTGTACCACTGGACCAACCTTAATTATGTCATTTAAAGACCACTCGGTACTCGTCTTCGCAGATGCGTCAAAGACCACTCGCACCTTTGTCGTAGAGCTCGATTCTTTGATAACGGGGTGGTGCGGTAAATAGTACGAAACGTTTTTGACTTTGGAACTAACTCCATGTGACGTTGATCCAGATACCCTTGCATGACGTCCTTATATTCCCGATATAGGGACGCGTTTTTAGTCAGCCTTCTTTCGAGAGCAAGAAGTCGTTTTGTTGCCTGCTCATGTGAGGCACCAAGTGTTGACGGGTCGTGTTTCAGTGGCAATTGTACGATGAATTTTCCATCACTGTTTCGGCGATATGTGGCTGAATAGTGCACCTCACACTCGTGTTCTTCTTTCGCTAGTTTGGGTGCGACCGAAATTTCCTCCCACTCCCAGAAACGCTTCAAAGCATCGTTTAAATTACTCTCCGACGTGGTTTGTTCCCAACTAGTTTGTGATTGGCTAACGAGGCAAGATCTCGGATAGCCTTGGACTCCTCCTGAGAGAATCCAACCTAATGCTGTCTCTTGAGCAATTGGAGCACCTGGTGGTTCCATGACGACACCTGGCAAAATGAGTTGTGACAGCTGAGCAGCTCCCAATAAAATGTCAATTCGTGTTGGTACGTGGTAGTCTGGGTCAGCCAAGCTCAAGCCGTTGAGATGTTCCCAATTGGTTTTGATTATACGCAAAGTGGGCAAATCATCTACAATGTTGTCCATGACCAACGCGTTGACGTTCAGCATTTGACTATTTCCGTAAATTGACGAAATGTTGAAGCTCACCCGTCCATGCACCATTGCAGAGCCATTGCCGATTCCTTGAACCTGTGTGCATGTCTTTCGTTGAGTCAGGTTGAGCTGTCGCACAGCTCTTCGCGTTATGAAATTTTCTTCTGAGCCTTGGTCCAAAAGTACCCTCAGCGCAACCGTTTTTCCGTTCGACTTAACTATGACCCTAGCGGTCGGAAGCAATGTAGTGTTTACTCCTTGGATAGAATTGGACTCAGCTCTGCGTGCATTGGCAACAGTTTTTGACTCAAGTGATTCGAGAGCTGGAGCAACGGTTAATTTACCTGCGTCTTGTTCTGCACGTTTGGGCTCATGCAACCATGTATGATGGGTCGCTTGACATTCTCTGCATTTCCACTTTGTTTTACAAGCGCGCATCTGATGGCCTTCCCGAAGGCACCTGAAACACAGATTGCGTTGTTTCGCAAGTTCCCGACGTTCTGGAATCGTGCTTGACTTGAATTTGGTGCATTGGAACACGAAATGGTCCAGTTTGCACACTGGACAAATATTTTGCATGGAGTCTCCTTTTCCATGCTGCTTGACGAATCTTCCGGCATTCGTCGTAGAATTAAGCGCCCTTGCCTTCACATCACTTTGTTTAACTCCTCGATGGCTTCCCGAGGATTCAAGTATTAGCAATCGCTGCTTCAAAAAATTTTGCATCGATTTCATTGATGGAACTGTTGTGGTTCCTTTTAATTCAAGTTCCCACATCGTACGTGTGTCGTGGTCCATTTTTGATTCACAGATATGGACCAACACTGCACCCCACTGATCCACTGGCTGCTCGAGAGATTGCAACGTTATTATGGCTTCCTGTGTTGTGTTCAACACACGTTCAATTGATTTTGCGGAACCATCCATTGCAGGCTGGGTCAGAACCATCCTAATGTACGTGTTCACAAGCAGTCGGTTGTTATGGAAACGTTCAACAATCACTGCCCACGCAGCTTCATAATTTTCACCACCAAAATTGATATGTTTAATCAGGTTTGCTGCATTGCCGGTTACCGCCTGTTTCAGAAAGTGGAACTTCTCAGTAGTACTTATGCTTTCATTTTTGTGTACTAACGATGAGAATAAATCGTGGAATTGGGTCCAGTGTTCAAACCGTCCATCAAACTTAGGGATGTCAACACGTGGCAGTTTGATTCCCATGGATTGAGGAACTGTCGGCGGCAGCTTTGATTCCTGACCTTCTTTTGAAGCCTGATATGCCATGATTTTATCGTTAAAGATATCTCTCAGTTGGAGGAATGTTTCTTCCGTTCGTTCATATCTGGCTTGATATTCTATGAAATCACTGCCAGTCAACTCCTTGTGGACCTTGACATGATACTTCTTCACCGTGGACCATTCCTCTTTCAAATCACTCAAACGACTGGTGAAATACGACAAGGAATGTCTGTCCTTCGAATCTTTCCGAAAATTCCGAAGCATTCTGTCAATGGCGTCCATTGCTACCTGCACCTCTGCCATTTTGTAAATGTTAGAATTCAAAAACCGAAACTCACGGAACCACGAATCTACCCACCAAAAATCACGCACACACGCACTTGAAAGTTAATTGTCTCGAATATATAATCTCTCAATGAAACTAAATGAAGCTAGATAATAAAAAATGGTGTGTATTTGCCCTTTTTTTTTTTTATTCGATCTGCTTCCTTTCCTTAGCCGCATCCGGCTCGACGGACCATGTTACAAAATGAGATTGTTCACAGATTTCACCAAAAGATATTTAATCCAAAACACAATTCTAATATACGACACAATGCGATTCCATTAATCCGATATTCAATACAAAACGTAAATTTACGATACTACACAATGATATTCTATTAATCCGACATCCAATTCAAAACATAAATTTACGATACAACACAATGAGATTCTAGCACACTAATGACATTAAAACTAGACCAGCACAAATCGCGGAGCCAAGTCGCGACACATCAAGTGGCTCGATGTGCAGCGTCAGCAGAAAAATATGAAATCAGATCTTGCAAATGGTTTGGTTTACACTTGAGCGAATGTCTGCAGAATTGCAAAATGTGCATTTTTGTTGCTACAACTAAGAGGTTGATTTGTCGCGATTCAGCTCCGGATCGCATATCCGTTTCTGATATATTCCCAACACAACCAATAAATCGTGCTCAAAAGATGTATTACTTGAAGACAAACGTCATTGGCGAAGCAGAGCGCTTGATTCAACACTTACAAGTGTGCGAGGAGAATTATGACGCTGCTTGGTCCATCCTTCGTAACAGGTACGAAAACAAGCGATTAATAGTTGCTGCGCTACTTGATAAGCTATTAAAGCAGCCATCTTCGAACATGGAAGATGCGAGCTCTATTAAAACCCTGCATGATACGACCAACGAGTGTATACTGGCTCTTGCCAATATCGGTATCAATGTGGAAGGTTGGGACGCTATTTTAACACACATAATTACGAAAAAGCTAGATCGTACAACGCATTGTGCTTTTGAGCAATCCTTGGAAGAACCAAGGAAAATACAATCAATGAATAAGCTCTAAAGGTTTTTGGAAAACCGTTTTCAGTGCCTAGAGACATTGGGAACCGGCAAAAAGTCAATAAAACCAAACGAACGAGTAATCAAAAGCAAACATACTCTAGCCACGTTCACAAAAAATGAGTGTTGCTTATGCAAACAAGATCATCCAATTTATCATTGTGAACGTTTCCTAAAAATGTCCACACCGGAGCGACGTGAAGAGGTAAAAAAAGCTCAACTCTGTATAAATTGCCTCAGAGCTGGACATTTTCAAAGAACTTGCATCTCCCGAAATTGTGGAAAATGTAGCAAGAAGCATTACACACTCTTGCATGACGATACAAAGAAAATAGCAAATAGCAGCCCGAAGCTTAAAACAGCGCTCACTGTCCAACCAGAACAGTTTATGAGAAGCAAATGCATACTTCTTGGAACGGCGAAACTAAACATCGTCAATAGGGATGGCCATTCCATCTGCTGTAGGGCAGTTATAGACAGTGGATCCCAATTAAATTTTATTACGGAGCGTTTCTTTAAAAAACTACGACTCGGAAGTCAATCGCACAACCTGAAAATCAGTGGAATATCAAATACTCAAACTCGCAGTGATAAGAGAGCTAATATTACCATTCGTTCCATAAACAGCGCTTTTAATCAGCTAATCGAGGTTCATGTCATCAAGGAGATTGCTTCGGCTCAACCGCAACATCCTCTTGACATAAGCACTTGGGCAATTCCATGCAATTTAGCATTGGGCGACGAGAAATTCTATCAACCTCAACGGATAGACCTTCTGCTTGGAGCTGAATTCTTTGGTGACATCATAACAGAAGGAAAGTTAACTTTACAAGATGGGCTACCAACTCTCCAAAATACCGTTTTTGGATGGGCTATAATTGGCAAGGTGGAAGAACTTAATCATTCACAAGCTTTTTGTGGAGTAAGCTTCCATGACATCGACAAACAGCTCCAACGTTTGTGGGAAGTCGAAGAGCCTAAAGAAGCCAAAACTTGGACTCCGATGGAAAAAATATGCGAGAATCATTTCCTACAAACCGTCGCCAGAGACAAGGATGGTCGTTTTGTAGTGAAATATGGTATCCACTCCATCAAAGCCCTGAGACTCTGGGACAATCAAAAGTCATTGCCTTTAAGCGATTATTGAGCATCGAGAAGAATCTGGCTAGGGATGAAGACATACGACATCAGTATACAGAATTCATGCAAGAGTATATACGATTAGGGCATATGGAAGAGGTCACTGAACGTGATATCCCAGCGGTGCATTACTTCTTGCCGCATCATTATGTGCTAAAACCAGGAAGCACCACCACGAAATTGCGTGTTGTTTTTGATGCTTCCGCAAAAACCGATAATAATATGGCGTTAAATGACATCATCATTAATGGGCCCAAGATTCAAGATGACTTACTAGCCATTTTGCTGCGTTTTCGAGTTCATAAGTATATCATGACTGCAGACATAGAAAAAATGTATCGTCAAATTTGGGTGGACAAAGAGCAGCAAAACTTACAATTGATTATGTGGCGAACTAATCCAAGTGCCAGGGTAAGATATTTTCGGCTGAAAACAGTAACTTATGGTGTCACGGCAGCACCATACCTTGCAACAAGATGTCTTCTCAAGCTAGCCCATGACTCAAGAAATGTGTACCCTCTTGGAGCTGAAGCCATGAGTGATTTTTACATGGACGACCTAATAACAGGAAGTAATGATCTTCATCGAGCAGTTGAAATTCAAGCTCAAATAATAAAAATCCTGGCATCAGCAGGCTTCAACTTAAGAAAGTGGTGCTCAAACCACTTGCGACTCCTAGAGCTTCCAAAGGAAAATGTAGCGACAAAGTTAAGTATCTCAGATCTGGGAGATCCTACTGTCAAAACTTTGGGACTATCCTGGCAGCCCAAACACGATGTTCTACAGTTCGGTTGCATCAACCAAAATGAAGACGCGCCAACAAAACGAAGCGCGTTAGCAAATTTGTCGAAATTGTACGATCCATTGGGGATAATCAGCCCAATAATCTCTCGTGGGCGAATATTCATACAGCAGCTATGGAATTTAGGCCTTGACTGGGACCAACCACTTCCAGACGACATCAGAACGATGTAGTCAAACTTGCAAAAGGAGCTTGAGGCATTCGAATCACCTAAAGTTGCACGTTAAGTCATTGATCACAAGGCAAAGCAATTGGCAATACACGCCTTTTCAGACGCAAGTGAAAAGGCATATGGAACTGCGATCTATATTCGATCAATCAGCGCTACAGGTGATATCAAGGTTCGACTTCTTTGGTCCAAGTCACGAGTCGCCCCTCTCAAAACACTAACGCTACCTAGGCTAGAGCTGTGTGCAGCCAAACTTATGGCACACACAGTACAACAGCTAAAAGCAATGCTCAAATTAAAAGTGGATAGTACGTATTATTGGACAGATTCACAAATTGTATTATCCTGGATTCAATCACCATCAAACACATTTAAAACGTTTGTGGCAAATCGAGTAGCTGCAATTCAGGAGAGAACCGACTTAAGTGAATGGTGTTAAGTAAATACGAAGGAAAATCCGGCTGACTAAGTAAGCAGAGGTACACGTCCGAAGCAGCTATCGACCTACAAACTCTGGTTTTCTGGACCTGACTTCCTGATGAATAAGGCAGAGCAATGGCCAATCCATTCACTAGCACATACCAGAAGAACTGAAAAAGAAAAACCCTTGAAAGGAATATCATTAACTTGCACAAAAATGACAGAAGAGCATTTCCTAAACCGAATCAATCATCGCAATTACTTTTACCAACTAATGCTTGTCACAGCTCGCATTCTTCGTTGCATCGCCCGATTCAAGGGTCAGAGACCACAACAGTTCCAGACTAGGTTTATTATACCGGAAGAACTAGCCACCGCTCGGACTATCATCCTTAAACACATACAAACTTTGGCATTCGAAAAAGAAATACGAGAATTGTCAAAAGGTGGTGAGGTACACAAAGGAAGCAAAATGGAATCATTAAATCCCTTTATTGATGAGAAGGGATTAATCCGTGTTGGTGGTCGACTTCAAGCAGCTGAGTTAGAATATGACACAAAGCACCAAATTATACTGCCGAACGACCATCCATGGGTAACCTTGATGCTATCCGAGCTGCACGTGGAAAATCACCACCTTGGACCCAAGTCTTTGAATAACGTTTCGCGCCAGTCTTATTGGATTCTTCAAGGCCTAACTTTAGCCCACCATGTCGTTCATAAATGCGTGACCTGTGTTTAAGCGAAACCAAGGCTTTCTCATCAACTTATGGGAAATTTACCACCGGAAAGAGTAAAGGCATCCAGGCCTTTTCTTAATACTGGCGTAGATTTTTGCGGTCCTGTATGGATCTATTACAAAATTCGTGGCAAGAAACCAACAAAGGCATATCTAGCAATATTTTGCTGCTTCAGTACAAAAGCGGTTCATATAGAAGTCGTATCTGATCTTACCAGTGAAGCATTTATCGGTGCACTTAAGCGTTTTATCGCAAGACGAGGTGTATGTGAAAATATATACTGCGATAATGCCACAAATTTCGTGGGAGCAAACAATCAATTGGAAGCACTTCACAAGCTGTTACTACTACAAACTACTCCAGAAACCTGTTCAATTTCATCTAAATTGAACCATAATTCTAATTCCTAAACATACTTAATTTTAAGTTCATTTAAAATTCATACATACTTATGCATACATACATTCATTCAAGCTCAAATATACATACATGTTAAATTCATTCAATTCAACTTTATTTGCAAATCATCAAAATTTCCAAACTTAATTCCAGTCTTAATGTAATCACTCATGTCAATACGAAAATGTATGTATTCATATATGTATATGCAAAATACGCTTAACATCGAAATTATATGCTGAGTAGTAGCACTAGAAACATCTTGTTAATTGAATAAATTCTACGATTTCCTGTAAGGTGTCAATTGCTGCACGAGCGCATATTACCGTAAACGTGCATGCATAGGTCAATGATTCAAGCGGCAATAACCCATCGCAAATAATAGAATTAATGAAAAAATGCTGACCCACATCATTGACCTACGCAGGCATACACGACGTGAATAATAAGCAATTGTAGCTGACAATTACATTTTTTTGTATGAACCCAGTAATTTCAATTGTAATCAGAAATTTTAGGTTTAATCCAATTAGCTATAAAAGACGATTAATGTGAGAAATAAACCCTCTTGGGTTTTAAACATCAATCAGAACGATTGCGTTTTATTTGATTTTACCCTGGTGCGTCGATATTGTATCGAAGTACCATTCCCTAGCAGGACGGATTTTGTATTCGGCCAGCTTTCAAGAGAAGTAGACGGATATTGTATTCGGCTACTTGCGGGCAGATAAAAGAATCTGCTCGCTATATAAACATTTTTGGTGACCCCGACGTGATTCATACCGAATCACGTCTTTTCATACAGATCAGAATTTTAGGAGAATTCGTTCGGTGTGCTCACTTTGTGTCTCTTGTGGATTAGTTGAAAGGAAGAATATCCTCTTAATCAACAATTTATTCGCAGTAGTTGACTGCCCGGCATTTTACTCTCTCAAAGAGTTTTAGAGCGTTAGTCTGGGCCATAACACAGACTAAGTAGTTTTTCTTCGTTTATTTTGCTATTAAGGCGTACAATGGCGATTTTCGAAGAGCTCACTAAGCAGCAAGATGAGACAGGGAAGGAATTGGAAAGAGTGTTGTCCAATTATAAAAAGGGCTCACTAAGCCGTAAAACCACTGAATACCTTGATGTACGATTGAAACGCCTGACGGACCTGTGGGATGTATTCTCTAAAACTGATCAGGAATTGAGGGGTTTTGAATGTACCCATCCAGACCACCCATACTTTATTAACAAGTATTTCAAGGCTATGGAGCAAGAATACTTGAAGACAAAGGAGGCGATGTGTCAACTACGCTACGACCCTAAAGGCACAGGCATCACAGTAGAGGAACGAATGGATTCAGAAGGCTCATCCTTATCATTCAAAACGTCATTTGAAGGGAATAACGATCTGGCTGCTTTGATCCGACAGCAACGATCAAAGATGCACGCTGTTGAGCACATAATAGATGAGATCAACAGCAATGAAGATGAACAATCAAAACAATACTACGATCTTAAAATCGCCGTTATCACGCGATATTGGGAGGAGATACGTCAGTATCATGAAAGGATAGGACAATCTGGGTCAAACCCAAACACTCTAGGCTATCGCGACGAAGACTACGAGCATATTGAAGATCGCATACAAGATGTTCTTATATTTTTAACATCCTATGCCGAAAAATTGAACGCAATTGTGACTCGTGCAGCCGCCCCGCAGGCTCAGGTGAAACTACCCCAATTAACTATACCCATGTTTGATGAAGATTATTCCAAATGGAAACCATTCCATGACCTATTTAAGCAAATGGTTCACGAGCAACAGCTAGGAGACGCTCAGAAAATGTGGTATTTGAAGATGAATCTCAAAGGGGAACCTGAACGACTCATACGACATATGCCAATATCAGAGGAGAATTATAGTACGTCATTGGGAGATATTGAATAACCGGTACAATAATAAGCGGTTAATGGTATCCACGTTCATGGATAGGCTGATGTCACAACCAACAATACTTCAAGAGTCTGCCACTGCTATAAAGAAGATGCACGACGTAACAAACGAATGTTTACTTGGGCTTAAAAGTTTCTTCTTCATTTGTTGGTTAAAAAATTAGATAAGGTTAGCCACCACCTCTACGAACAATCGCTTAGCGCACTGCGCGAATTACAGAGCATAAACTCCTTGCTGAATTTTCTTGAGCGGCGCTTTCAAGCCTTGTAGACTTGTATCACTGACAAACGGGCGATAAACCACAACAAGCTCACGTCAGACAAAACTGCGACTTTAGTATCAGTTAAAGATGGTTCTACTATACGATGCAAGAATTGCATTGGGAATCATAGGATTTCAGTTTGCGAAAAGTTCAAGCAATTGTCAGTACAAGAACGAATAGCCAAGGTCAGATCGCTTGGATTATGCATGAATTGTTTGCGCGATGGCCACCGAGCATCCCAATGCACTTCCAGATGTTGTATACGATGTCAAAGAAAACACAACACATTGCTACATTTGGAGCAGCGTAATTCAGAAAAGTCCATAGCTACTACCATGGATAAAAATCTCACCAACTTGGAACCAGAAAAAGAAAGAATGCCGTCAGCCGCACTGCCGGTGGTACATATGGCAAGTGATGAAAATTTGGTGACGCTATCGACAGAACCCTCAACGAAGGGATCAACGATACAATTAAGTACTGCCATTGTTCAGGCTCGTAACTATAAGGGAGAGTCACTAGATCTTAGAGCCGTATTAGACAGCGGATCGCAAATAAACCTTATAACAGAAGCGGCTGTAAAAAAAACTCGGTCTTCCTCAAGAGAAACTAGAATTAAATATTCGAGGAGTAGGGGGAAAATGTCACCAAGCTCATCAAAAAGCAAAACTAACGATGCTATCAAAAATAACAAACTTCACGCTAAATTTGGATGCAATAGTACTTCCTCAAATAGTTTCCGCCCAACCTACACACTATTTAGGACCCGAAACTAGACAAGCCATCCCACACAACATACGACTAGCTGACCCATCTTTCGACCATCCAGGCACTATCGACCTTTTAATAGGTGACGAAGTATTTTACGAATTGCTTTCCATTGGGCAGATTCGGGTACGAAAGGGAGGCCCAATACTACAAAACACCGTTTTTGGATGGATCGTAGCAGGCAAGGTGGAAGCGCATACACCGTCAAGCGTTACATGTGGAATTTCCGAACTGAATGAGGAGAAGTTGAACGAACAAATAGAACGTTTCTGGAAACTAGAAGAGTTCGAAAATACAGGCCCTCATATGACTGCCCAGGAGCTCAAATGTGAATCAGACTTTGCGCAGAGCACGAAAAGGAGCCCTAGCGGACGTTTTGTAGTTAAACTTCCGTTCCGAGAAGATCCAAGGAGGCCTGGAAAATCCAAGGAAATCGCTCTTCGTCGCTTTTATCAGCTCGAACGTAGACTTGACAGGGATCCCTCCTTATACTGTCAATATCGACAATTCATGAAAGAATATGCCTCACTGGGCCATATGAGCGAAATTGATCCCTCAGACATTCCATCACCGCACTATTTTTTACCTCACCATTGCGTTTTAAAGCCGGAGAGCACTACCACCAAACTAAGGGTAGTATTTGACGCCTCTGCTAAGACTACAACTGGCGTTAGTCTGAACGAGGTCCTGTGCACTGGTCCCACTATCCAAGATGAGCTGTTTACCATTATTTTGCGATTCAGATTGCCTAGATATGTTTTCACGGCCGATATCGAGAAAATATATTGGCAAATAATGGTAACTGAACAAGATCGAAGATATCAATTGATAATATGGCGAGACAATCCCGATGAGGCATTGAGATATTTTAATTTGAATACAGTCACATACGGCACGACTACTGCACCATATCTGGTGACGAAATGTCTGCAAGAGCTTGCAGCTCAGTTCGTTCATCAATTTCCGACTGGTGCTACGGCATTAAATCATGACTTCTACATGGATGATGTTATGTCTGGAGCTGACAGCCTCTCCGATGCAATAGAAAAACGTGATCAACTACAACACATCTTAAATTCCGCTGGGTTTAAGCTGCGAAAATGGTGCGCGAACCACAAGCTGTTACTGCAATCCATATCAAACGAAGATCAGGCACTTTCACTAGACTTAGCAGATGATCCAGAAGGACAGATCAAAACTTTGGGATTAATCTGGATGCCCAAGGCTGACCAGTTCAAGATCAGAAGTTTGTGCAATAGTTCAGAAAGAATAACCAAGAGAACGGCATTGTCTGACATTGCTCATTTGTTCGACCCATTAGGTTTAATGAGTCCGGTGACAGTAGTGACCAAAATGTTTTTACAGAGACGTTGGTGCCTAAAAATCGATTGGGATGCAGCACTGCCTATGGAGTTACACTCAGAATGGTTAAAATACCGCAAAGGTTTAAGTGAACTAAACCAAATCTCCTTACCTCGCCATGTTACGGGAGGCAAAATACCGAAAGGCACTCAAGTTCACATTTTTGCGGATGCTTCTGAGAAGGCGTACGGCGCCGTTGCTTACCTTCGCGCCGTTCATACGGATGGCATACGTACCGTGCACATCCTATGCGCCAAATCTAAGGTGGCACCGTTGAAAACCATTACACTTCCCAGGCTAGAACTGTGTGCTGCGAAACTAGCAGCTGAGTTAGGTCATCGGCTTAAACGGGACTTAAGAATATGGGATCAAACATGCTTTTAGTGGACCGACTCCGAAATTGTACTGAGCTGGTTAAATTCAGAAGCTTCGTCCTTCAATACCTTCGTGGCCAACCGGGTATCATCCAATCAGCAATTATCAACACCGGCCCAGTGGAGACATGTTAAATCCGAAAATAATCCAGCAGACATCGTCTCACGTGGGATCGCGCCAGAAAAACTGAAAAGTTGTGCAATTTGGTTCTACGGACCAATGTTTCTGCATGGTTCGGAAGATAATTGGCCAAAGAATTACCACAAGCTAAATAGCGAAATAGAAAAAAAACGCCCGAAGACAGTTTTAACAGCAGTACAATCAGATATTTCATTTCTTATGAGTATTGACCATAGAAACTCCATAAGAAAACTACAGTGGATTGTAGCATATATGTTGCGCTTCATAAGTAACGCTCAGAAAGTTAAAACCGTAAGATACCACTCAGTGCAGCTAACGGCCGAAGAACTGCAAGAGGCCCTGGTCGTCATAATAAAAGAAGCGCAGCAAAACGAATATCGAGACTCCATCCATCTGCTTGCAACAAAAAGACAATTAAGCAGCACCAACCCGCTCCTCAATTTGAATCCATTCTTAGATGATGTCGGATTAATGAGAGTTGGTGGCCGTTAAGAACAGTCAGACTTGCCGTATGACGCCAAACATCCCGTGATTTTACCTTATGGCCACTACACAACGAAACTAATCGTGGAAGACATCCATCACCAACATCTACAAGCAGGACCGCAAGCATTGTTATCTATTGCACGGCAAAAATTCTGGCCCATCAAGGGGAAAACAGCCGCAAGATCAGTCATACAAAAGTGTGTAAGATGTTCTAGAGCGAAACCAAGACTACTAAATCAACTTATGGGAAATCTTCCCGCGTTGAGAGTTCAACCAGCAAGGCCTTTCGTCAACTCTGGTGTGGATTTTGCTGGCCCATTGTGGACCCATTTCAAAATCCGAGGGAAGCGTCCTCAAAAAATATATCTGGCTGTCTTTTGCTGTTTCGCCACGAAAGCTATACATCTGGAGTTAGTCACCGATTTAACGACTAAAGCTTTTATTGACGCCCTGAAGAGATTTATGGGACGACATGGGGACACTGTTGCAACTTATATTGTGACAATGCAACCAACTTCGTCGGGGCGAAAAATCAATTGATGGAGTTGAAGGACAGTATTTTTGCGGAACCGGCGCAACAACAAATTGCTAATTTCCTTGGCTCGATTGGAATTGATTTTCATTTTATCCCACCGAGATCTCCACACTTTGGTGGCTTATGGGAGGCTGCAGTGAAATCAGCCAAACACCTTCTAATTAAAAACGTGGCACCAGCATCCTTAACGTATGAGGAACTGGAGACTGTATTAATTGAAATCGAAGCCATCCTCAACTTTAGGCCATTAACCCCACTGTCTGATGACGCCCAAGATATATCAGCCTTGACACCATAGGCGGGCCGTGGCCTAAAATCTGGCAGGGGCCAGGGACTGAAAGGTTCAACACATGCGATGATTTTGTTTTTGTTTGTACACGTACTGTTCATACAACTTATATAATTTACTAATACATTATATATTTGTTGATTTATTCTTTATTATTTCATCATCGGGGCACTACAGCCCGAATCGAGCCTTAGCCTCCTTAATTCTTCGCCTCCATTCGTCTCGGTTCAGTGACCGCGTCCTCCAGTTCGGTGCTCCCAAAAGTGACCTGCTGTCAGCATCTATAGAATCCTCCCAGCGCTTGCGTGGCTTACCGACTGGCCTGGCTCCGTTCGCTCGCCCCTTGAGAGATCGTTTGGGGATTCGATTGTCGCTCATTCGTTCGACGTGGCCAGCCCATTGTAATTTTTGGAGTCGTATGACGGTAGAGACTTCCGGCTCATCATATATGGAATACAGCTCGTTGTTGTATCGGATTCGCGATCCATCTTCTTCCCGTATTGGACCGAGGATCCGTCGCAATACCCTTCTTTCAAACGTATTCAAGGCTTTTTCAGATGCCTGCGTCAGCGTCCAGGTTTCGCTTCTGTAGCATAGCACAGGTTTAATAATTGTTTTATAGATGCGAAGCTTCGTATTCCTGTGTACGCATCGAGATTTCAAAGTGGGAAGCACCGAAAAGAATGTCTTATTGGCTAATTGGATCCATCGTTTCATTTCGTCAAGCTCATTCCCATCCTTCGAGAGGTTCGTCCCTAGGTACACGAAGTTGTCTACGTTTTCAAGGTTATAGTCCCCTATCGTTATGTTTTGTCTTATTATTTGCTAATGCATAATGCATTATCAAATAAACTACTTGTCTGTGAATACGCATGAGCTACTACCACATGCATATAGTGTGAATGGTAGGTAGGAACTACACATGAAGAATCAATGACCGCTAAGAAAGAAAGCTTGTATGAATTAAACGGGAATAGAATGGAAATAATTAGAAATGTAAAAATATTTGTTCATTTAGATGCTAAATATATTTCAACTTATACTTGAAGAAGAGGATAGCTTAGTTTCAATATATATTTCAAAAAAGTGGAATATATTAAGCTTAGAAGGAAGAAATTGATCTCTTGCTTCAAACATTTGTTACCTAGAAAATCTAGAAAACCCGAAAATAATTTGGCAAGATGAAAAAGCTGTAACTTACTCTTTTCGAGCCATTTGGTTTGCAGGAATATCTTTGTAGCCCTAACTGGGTGTTTGAGGCTAGATGAAACAGCAAAACCTTTGAAACTAGTGCTTTTTGCTGTTTTCCGTTTTCGCGATCCTCTGGTAAATGTGAGATTCAGACAATTCTTTTCTGCGAATAATTTAATTTTTTCCCAAACTACATACAAGTCTTCTTGCTCACTTAGTAGTGTTCCATTCACAAGATTTATCCCATCGCTATAACATATTCGTATAAAAAGTGAAAGATGAAAAGATTTACTACAAATTAAGGATTACTGATTGAATGAAAGATCCCCAATGAATAAACTGAGTCGTTGTATTTTCCCCTCATTCATTTTTTTCTCTAAAGCCTCTTTCATAGTCTCATAGCTATCGATCACATATTTGCAACTGTGAAATCTCATTGACTAACGAGTCGAGCTTAAACTTCTCATTCCACGCCTTGTGTTTAGACCAACTGCCTCTTCAAGCTGCTTTAACAATTCGTGTTGTGATGGCTTCGAAAAGTGTAGGTAAAGCGATTCGATGGCATTGAAACAAGATGTACACGTTTCGATTGTGAAAAATGTGTCCATCACAACCAGGATAATTTTATGAGCTAGACAGTGTACAAATGTGGCTGCAGAGTGTTTCATCTTAATTTAGATTTGTAAACCACCTTTTGATCCTGACATGACACTAGCACCATCATAAGACAGTCCAACAACAGGCAATTCGCTAAGTCCGTAGCTGTCTAACAGGCTCGAAATTATATCTGCTAAATACGAGGCATTTCTAGCTGTTGAACAGTCTACAAAGCTTGAGAACCTTACTTCGACTGCTAGCTCTTTAGCAAATCTGACAACCACGGAGAGTTGTTCCTTTTGTAGATCCTTGTTGCGTCTGCCAAAATGGATCTTTTATTTCAGCTGTATTGTCCTCGCGAATGATTTCAGCAATTATTTTCATCAATTCATTTTGTGTTTTGCCACTACAGTAGTTCGCAACCTTGTTTTAAAAATTATTTTCAAAAGCTGAATCATGCTTAGTGAATAATGCACAAAACTCCAAAAAAAATCACGATTATCACTGGCACCACTTTCATCATGTCCTCTGAAAGCACGTCTCTGGTGACTGAGACACGTCGCATGGTCGACAACCTTTTCCAAAAAATTTCGATTCATCTTGACAATATTCCAAGACAGTTCAAGCACCATATCATTTACTGTCTTCCAAGTACTATTAGAGTTTTCTCATTGTGCATGAATTTTACTATACGGATAATTTATCCAGATCGCAAAGTTTGGTCGAGCTGAAATTTTGTGTACTTTTGGCAACAATGGAAACTCTATGGAAAATTTCGCATTGTGATAACTTCACATTGAGTCATCAGATCATCACAAAATGTGCAAGACTCATCAATGGGCATAAAAAATAAATTTCTTCCGTTTTTAAATAATGTCTGGGCAACCTTGTAGCTACCATAAGTACGTAAGCACAAATCTTTTACACGGCTGTTAGAATAAAATGCAAATGATTGATGAATTTGATACTATATTTATACAGTCAAATCTAAATTTGTAAAATTCCCAATCGCACAAAAATCGCACCGAATTATTTATATTTTTAGCACCTGGAACTTGCGTTTACGGTATCTCGCGACCGGATAAAATTCATAGGATATACTGGTCTTAAGTAGATATAGGTCTCACAAAAGTTTAATGAATATGATAAGAACCATATTTCGGCTGTGTCACTATGAAAAAACGCTCGGTGAAATTGAAGTGCTATTCCTTGCTTCCTGCTTCCGATGCAGTTATCAAATTATAATAAAATTCACGCACATTCAACCTGAGTGTAAACCAAATAGGTCATAGATAGCATAAAAGTAGCAGGGATGCCATTTTTATTCTTGAAATGACTTCGAAAATTGTATTCGACGTTAATTATCTTATTGCCTACCGTTTTAATATAATACTTAGACTATGTTTTTCAAAAACATAATTGCATAAAACGCCAGTTTATGAAAGTGTTCTTATCTAAATACCTGTATATTGCCCAGTTGGAATGAACAGATAAGGATGATTGGCGAGGTGCTTTTCGTCTTTTCCTTAACGTTTAACTTGTCGAAATTAAATATTGCCGTCCATTTCTCGAAATAAGTCCCATAACATCGTAATTAATACCGCAAATAACACAGTCTCTTTGTTATAAGGAGTGTGTATGCTTTGGTATAGGCTTACACTGCTGCACTACTCAACTCTTGCTGTAACCACAAAAACCTAAGAGGCGAAAACTTAAGTATCTGCTGTTGGAAATATTTATTTTTCTGGGAGGGGCCAACCTAGGGTCTGGGGGGGTCCCGGCCCTCCCTGGCCCCCCCCCCTACGGCGCGCCTATGCTTGACACCCGGACATATTTTGATTGGAGAGCCTCTTACCACGTCTATACACGCACACGCAGCGCCAAATCGTTCAACCTTGTCACACCGCTGGAAGCAAATCAACGACATCAAACAGAGGTTCTGGCAAAGATGGTCATCGGAATTTCTTACCGAGCTCCAGCAGCGAAGCAAATGGAAGCAAACGTGTGAAAATGTCACCGCAGGTATGTTCGTCGTCGGGAAGGAGGAAAATTTTCCAGCGTTAAAATGGCAAATGGGCAGAATCTTGCGAATAATCAAAGGCCTGGATGGATTGGTTAGAGTTGCAGATATTCAAACGGCAACCGGAGTACTCAGAAGACCGATTCAAAAATTGGCCCCGCTACCAATAGAAACGGAGGGCTGCGAACAAACATTGTTGGTGAAGAAACACCCCCAATAAGAGCCACAAAACACAAACCCACGGAACCAATTACTTCCGTCTCCAACGAAGAATTGACGACCTCAGTCACTAACCTACCCACAGATCCACTTCGACCTAAGAATCGAAGGATTGGAAATAGTGCAATAAATTTGCTACTCTGGGCTAGTTTGGTGCTCCCTGTCATGACGAGTCCAGTCAAAATAATGCCATTTGAAACACCACCCGGTATTTATTTTGAAAGTATGGGCCCAGTTAATTTGGTCATAAATGAATGGAATCTAATAGTCCATTACAACCTGACGCCATACTGGGACGAAATGGCAACGATACGAAAAGGAGCTGAAACACTCTACAATATATGCCAGCAAATGCCAGACCATCACTCGTGTTTCATAACCTCGATGCAATTCCATCATCTATTGCTCGAGATTGAAAACGGTAACCAATTCTTACAACCAGCACCCTATAAGCCATCGCACAGAACTCGAAGACGTGCACTCAATATCATAGTCAACATCGCCAATTCCCTATTTGGAGTACTGGACTCAGACTATGCGACTAAAATGGCTGACACTATTGATCGATTAGACGAAAATGACCAACATCTATTATAGCTGTTGAAAAATCAAACGTCCATCGTCGATTCCACGGCCAACCTAATGGAAAATATTGAAAAATCAACAAAACGCACGCTGCAACACTTGAACATGGCTCTAAATTGAACTATGGCTCGACTTAACGGCATTTCCAATGAGTTAGGGAATCAGGAAGCCGCAGAAACATTCTCGTCTGCAGCAATCCAACTGACACTAGCGGCTAACAAATATCAACGAATTCAAGCTATGCTCATAAACGTGCTTGTCGATATGCATCATGGCAAAATCAACCCGCAGCTCCTATCTCGACAGCAGATGTTACAAGCGCTACGCGTGATAAAGGAGGAGCTACCGCCACATTTACATTTGCCAGTCAAACCCGACACTTTGCTGGAACTTTACAGCCTCACGACCATAGAGGGTTGTATCGTGGCAGACAAAATCATTTTCCGGCTCAAACTACCACTCTTTTTCGACGAACGTTTTGAGCTATTACATGTCGTTGCCGTACCAACCCTGGTAAACAACACTGCATTTGCGATACAAACCTCATCCAAATATCTCGTCATCAACTTGAATCGTGACAAGTACTTTCCACTCTCTACTCAGGAAGTAGCAACTTGCGCCAAGACGACCATACTAAATTATATATGCAGACAAATGCATCCATTCTACCAACGAACCGCGGATATCAGCATGTGTGAGATGAGCTTCATCAGCCAAATTTCATCACATGACATGTGCGTGGTGACAAGATTGAAGAAACCACCAAAATGGACTCAGCTGCTAGCACCAAACCACTGGCTTTACTTTGTAAATACGACAACTCCAATCAACATCATTTGCAGCAATATAGTCACATCAAGAACTTTAACCGGTGCCGGCATCATCCAATTAGTGAAGATTGCATTATGAAGGAAGAATCTGCGACGATTCAGGCTCATAAGCTGTTCCCAAGCCATTTCAACACTTCGTTTGTTTCAACTAGAAACATCACCGAAGCCATTATCCTGAATCAGACCAACTCGGATTCTCAGGAATCCTTTACAAGCCATCTTGCAAAACTAAAGGAAGACCTGAGGACCCTGCGTAAAAACGAAGATATCCGTACTGGAGTTCGAGCACTCGATATACATCATTTCACAGTTGGTTACAGCGGAATGGCTGGGTTGCTCCTTGTCCTAATATATCTTCTGTGGAAATGTAAACAACAACCAACTCTCACGGAAAGGCCACCAACACCGATTCCACGACCCAGAACAGCAACTACCGAGGCTTTCACGATTTCAATGAGTCCAGATGATTGATTGGTTGACCGACATCGATCAACGCGGGGGAGGATGTTCAATTTCATCTAAATTGAACCATAATTCTAATTCCTAAACATACTTAATTTTAAGTTCATTTAAAATTCACACATACTTATGCATACATACATTCATTCAAGCTCAAATATACATACATGTTAGATTCATTCAATTCAACTTTATTTCCAAATCATCAAAATTTCCAAACTTAATTCCAGTCTTAATGTAATTACTCATGTCAATACAAAAATGTATGTATCCATATATGTATATGCAAAATACGCTTAACATCGAAATTATATGCTGAGTAGTACCACTAGAAACATCTTGTTAATTGAATAAATCTACGATTTCCTGTAAGGTGTCAATTGCTGCACGAGCGCATATTACCGTAAACGTGCATGCATAGGTCAATGATTCAAGCGGCAATAACCCATGGCAAATAATAGAATTAATGAAAAAATGCTGACCCACATCATTGACCTACGCAGGTATGCACGACGTGAATAATAAGCAATTGTAGCTGACAATTACATTTTTTTTGTATGAACTCAGTAATTTCATTTGTAATCAGAAATTTTAGGTTTAATCCAATTAGCTATAAAAGACGATTAATGTGAGAAATAAACCCTCTCGGGTTTTAAACATCAATCAGAACGATTGCGTTTTATTTGATTTTACCCTGGTGCGTCGATATTGTATCGAAGTACCATTCCCTAGCAGGACGGATTTTGTATTCGGCCAGCTTTCAAGAGAAGTAGACGGATATTGTATTCGGCCACTTGCGGGCAGATAAAAGAATCTGCTCGCTATGTAAACAAGTCCATTACAAGGCAATGTCTTAAGAGGAGGATCCACTTCGACTTCAACCCTCCCAGAACACCTCATTTCGGTGGTTTATGGGAGGCCGCCGTCCAAAGTACAGAAAAACACCTTCGAACGGTTATGGCATCAGCAACTCTAACATATGAAGAGCTTTGTACGTTGACCAGTGAAATAGAGGCCATTCTAAATTCAAGACCTCTCACCACACTTTCTTCAGACCCAGATGATCCATCACCACTTACACCAGCTCACTTCCTGATTGGTGAGCCACTAGTTGGAATTGACGAGCCCAGATCTCAGAATACTAAAGTATCCCAACTGAAACGATGGCAACTGATCACATACTTGAAACAGGAATTCTGGCGTCGCTGGTCAAGGGAATATTTTTGCGAGCTGCAACAACGCGCAAAATGGAAACGAACATTTCCAAATATCCAGCCAGGCACTGTGGTGACTATCAAGGATGATAACCTTCCCCTTCTCAAGTGGCAACTAGCAAGGGTTCAAGAAGTAACAAAGGGGGACGACGGCCTTGTTCGAGTAGCGAGGGTAAGCACAGGATCCGGTCATACTTATCTACGTGGAATCCACCTCTTATGTCCATTGCCCATAGAAGATGATTCCGCAAGCGCTCAAGATCTAGTGACCAAACCTTTGGCTAGCCGCAATCAGAAATGTGGAAATCCGACATCTTCTCTCGCCAACTTATTGGTTACGTCTAATCAAAGCATACCGGCAAAACCATTAAAATTCAAAAACCCACATCCCCTTAAAGGGAAATTTCGCCCCATCGGTCAAACATGGTTTCAGTCAGCATCCGCTCAGCAACAGTCCGAATTCGATCACGAACCACTTACAGCAGCATCGTCTACCAACCCGAAGGACAACGCTCAACAACCTACCAAAAAGCAGCGTCATGAACGTACCAAAGGAGGCTCTACGAAATTACATGCAGCAGTCAACCTTCTCTTGCTGGCATCTACAATCACGCCATCAAAGGCCTACTCGCCTTCGTTTGACATCCAACCGTTCAAACTGGAGCCCGGAATTTACTTCGAACCACTAGGTAAGAGCAGTCAAGTTGTGCACGAATGGAATCTGATTACCTATTACGATATGACGGTTTACTGGAAGGAATTAGACATAATACAACGCATCATTGACAACCTAAAAAACCTGTGCTCCGGGGTCATCGACAAAGAAAACTGTAACCTAATAACAGCTCAACTCAATCAGCAACTAGTGACGATAAAAGCCACAAACGAATTTCTGCTAACACCACTTCATACAAGGAGAAAACGTGGCGTCATTAATCTAGTTGGTAATATTGCGAATAAATTATTTGGAGTTTGGACGACGAATATGCCGAGACAATGAGAACAACCATCGATAATGTAAAGGCCAATGAAAACTTTCTACAAACTCTGATTAAGAATCAAACGTCAATACTCGAAACGACCGTCAATCTATTCAAGGAACGCGACAGATTTGTGGATACACATCTTCAAGCGATGGACAATGAACTTCAGTTCCTGAGAGGCCAGATGAATAATATGGCCAAGGAATCACTCGACTCCAAGACATCAGCTTCGGCGACGTCATTTGCCTTGTACACTTCACTCATATTAAATCAATACCAACACGTTCAAGCAGACCTTATTGATACTCTTACAGATACTTACCATGGCAAATTAAACCCTCGCATGATATCACCTCAACAACTCATTCAAGAGGTCAAACAGCTTAAGGCACATCTACCATCTGGCATACGACTTCCCGGTGAACACTACGATGAGAAGAATATCCGACAATTGTACCGGCTTATGACGACCAGATGCAAAATTACCTCACAATACGCCATATTTTCAACTCGACTACCGTTAGTTTCCAGCATGGAGTTTGAATTGTACAAACTAACAGGAGTGCCCGCTTTACGAGATAATACCTTCATTGCTATTGAAATATGCTGGGGTCGTCAGGAAATATGTTCGTTGACGAGCCTTGGGATACTTCTCCGTTTATTTGTGTTGACGTTGGGTCCTTACTGTTGTGGAGTAAAAGTTAGTTTAACCCAACTGTGGAGAATGGAATGTACAGGGATTTCTACCTACCAAAGCGGTGAGGCCGCAGTTAATGATGGCACCATGTCTGAGCTAGTCTTAGACATTTGCCGTGCTTAGTTATGCTTTGCAAGTATAACCTCGCAAGAGCAGAGACCCAGTAGAAGAAAACAGTGTATTGCACGTTTACTCAAATGAATCTATTTTCCAAATATTCTTACCACTCCTTATATACGATTTTTACAAAACATTACAAACATAACTTAACCTATTTTATTATCTAAACTCAGCATGCCCTGAAATAAATCAATAACGCATAAATTTCCCATGACACAATATTCTATATGAATCACATGTGTTCTACTTTCTCACGCTACACTTGACCAATATTTCTAGCGCCACTCAATCAACATGTACAAGATTTATCACCATGTGCGCTTATTCACACTGTAACCAAAACATATCATGTTTGTGTCGCGTGCCATGGTGACACATAATTTATTATTGATCGCAACATGACTCTGCATTGCATTTGAATATACCATATGGCATGGATATTCACGGTCGCTACTCGGAAACCTGATATGGTCAGTTGAGCGCAAGTGTATAGCATTGTACTCGACCTACATGCGTGTGGTCTGCTATTACGTAGACAATATTAGTGAACTGCATGGTGTTCTATTTTGACTTGTTTGTTTTGCTTTGATTTATTTCATGCATGTTGATGTTATATCATTACACTTTTACCCTTTTTTTGATTAGGGTTCATTTGCAACAACAAAAATGAAGACTAATCACAAACATTAAGTTCAATAGTCCCAGAAGGGGTTTTTACAATAATATTCTCTTATCCTTAATCACAACAAAGATTATTATTCTTAATCTATATTAAAATATAACAAAATTTTTCTATTTGTAGGTTCAATATTTTTTTTTTTTTTTTCTGTAGTCACAATAATGCTTACTTAGCTTAACTTAACATAATGCGTATCATTCTGAACGTTTTTATTACAAAATTTTTTATATGTAGGTTCGTATATATATATTTTTTTTTATTTAACTACATTGTCGTTTATGTTACATGTGTGGTAAGGTTTTAATCTGTTCTTATGTACTAATTTACGGTTTCCTGCTATGTCTAAAGTGACATTACAGTGATCCATGTCCAACACTCTATATGGACCTTTATATGGCGGTTGATGTTTCTTTCTATTTTCATTTTTCAAAAGTACTAAATCTCCTATCTTAGGATTCAAAGAATGTATATTTGTTTGGTTCATTGTTCTTTTGATTTTAACTTTTTCAATCAAACTTCGTGCTCTATTGATCGACATCCTCAATCTTGCCTTTAACTCGTTGGCATAATCATCTAAATCGTAAATTACATCTTGATTATCAACTATGTCATTTAGTAAGTATGGAAGTTTACCGAAAATCAATTCAAATGGAGTGTAGTTTGTATCTACATTTGGGGTTGTATTGTACGCAAATGTGTAATATGGAACCCATTTGTCCCATTGTTGGTCATCAGCAAACGAATACATATACTTGTTTAGTACCCGATGATTCCTTTCTACTACTTCTAAAGTCTGGTGGTGATATGGTGTTGAAAATATTTGTTTTATTTTTAGCAAATCACAGATGTTGCTCATAAGCTTATTTGTAAATTCAGTACCTAAATCAGACTTGAGTACCTTGAAATGTCCATACTTTAATATAAACTCATTAACTATTCCTACAGCTATGGTTTGTGCTTCTTTATTTTCTATTGGGAACGCTACTACAAATTTAGTCAGTTCACATTGTAAGGTTAATATGTATCTATAGTTATTAGATATCCTTAGTGGACCTACGGTATCTATTTGTATTGTTTCAAAACTCGTTGTTGGTGTGTCGGTTTTCATCATTTCTTCTTTTGTGTGTCTCACCTGTTTGTTTATTTGACAAGGTGTGCAATTTCTTATGTGGGATTTAACCATACCGTTCATGTTTTTCCAGCAATATCTTTGTTTTAGTTTTAACAAAGTCTTGCGAATCCCTAAATGTCCTCCGTGCGGTGAATTGTGATATTCTTCTATTAATTTCACCTGTTCATCTTTATTCGTTATTCTAGCGGGCGGCTTGTATATCATTATTCTTAGCTTCATATGCGCATTATCTTTACCTTTTCGTTGCAACAGGTTAAATACTTTCTTAAATTCTTCCTTGTCTATAGACTTCAATATAATATCATCACTTGATAATGAGAGTTCTTGGATTTTGTTACGTCTAGCAAAATCTAATAGTTTCTCCATAATCAAAACGTGTTCTGAATGTGGATTATCACTATTATTCTCATTACGTTTGTTTCTGTGGGTACCCCTATTTATTGTTAGCTGTGCATTAACGGAAACTGGTTTCACGTTAGATATATCGCTACAATATAATTTTACAATATCTTTCGTACGTACGATATCAATACCTTTATTTTCATCATTGCGCAGGATAAATTTTAACTTCATAGCACCGGTGATATCCGACAAGCTAGTGCAATCCCAACAATAGAATTTATTTTATTTTATTTATTTTATTGATTGATCAGGTTCTACCTTTACGTGGTTGCTTTCGCTGCGGGTTTCTTGCTTTTTATCCTCTGTTTTCTTTGCCATGCCCCTTGTAATTGCTAATAGTTTACGCTTTGCTGTTTCATCTATAACTGGAGGTATTAACGCTTTTAAAGAGTCAGAATCCAACTCTATCCTTGACAAGGCATCAGCAATCGTGTTCATGCTGCCTTTCTTGTACACAATCGTGAAATCATAATCCGATAAGTCAACTCTAATTCTAGTGAGTTTTGATGAAGGATTTGCATGGGTGAATAAAGATACTAGTGGTCTATGGTCTGTGACAACTACGAACTTTCTTCCGTAGAGATAGGGTCTGAAAAAGTTTATGCCCCAATGTATGGCTAAAAGTTCTTTTTCTATGACTGGTTTGTTGATGTCGTGCTTTGCTAGCGACTTGCTTGCATACGAAATTGGTAAATCCTGTCCAATTTCACCTTGCGATAATACAGCGCCTAATGCGTAATTAGATGCATCAGTTGTTAAAATGAATGGTTCTTCGAAATTTGGATACTGCAAAATTGGTGGCTCAATTAATTTATTCTTAAGTGTTTCACACGCTTTTTGACATTCTTCGGTCCATTCAAATGTAACGTTCTTTTTCAATAGCGAGTTCAAACTTTTGGCAATTCCGGCAAAATTCGGAATAAAACGCCTGTAGTAGTTGCAGAATACAACAAATCTGCGTACTTCATCTGCACATTTCGGAACCGGATAGTTTCTGATCGTCTCAAATTTAGATGGGTCTGTTTTAACACCTTCACTGGTTATCAAATGCCCTAAATACACTACTTCCGATTTCAAAAAGTGACACTTCCCAGGGTTCAACTTCAAGTTGTACTGTCGCATTCGCTGTAACACTTTGCGAAGATTATCATTGTGGTGTTTGACACTGCATCCAAAAACTATGATGTCATCTACGTATAGGAATGCCTCATGACTTAAACCACTCAAAGCTATCGTCAACATCTGTTGGAAACTGTTGGACGAAATCTTTAATCCAAATGGTAGTCTCTTGAATTGATAGTGACCATCACTGGTCGAAAACGCTGTGACGGGTCTAGATTCTTTCTCGAGTTCGATTTGGTGGAATGGACTAGTCATGTCCAAAGTTGAGAAATACTTCGCTCTACCGAGCCTATCTAGAACGTCTTCCAATCTAGTCAAAGGAAACTTATCATTGATGATTTTGTCGTTCAATCTACGAAAATCCACTACAAGTCTCCACTTAGCTTTACCATCTGAAGTCTTCTTCGGTACAACCAAAAGTGGTGAATTGTATGGGCTCACTGACGGTTCGACAATATCATTGTCTTCTAAGTCTCTGACTTGTTGTAATATTTCTTCGTTTTGAGCTTGAGGTAGCCTATAATTCTTAATGTAGACCGGACTATCGTCTGCCATCCGCAGCTTTTGTCTGTAGAAATTGTTGGTTGTCAACTTCTCTTCCTCCAAGTGAAAAACATCCTGATACTCTTTGATTATCTCAAGCAAGCTGTCCATAGATCTTTTGTCCAAATTATCTTTATCTATAACTCCCAGCAGTTTCTCGAAACGCTTCTGATCACCTCTCTGTTGTCTTCCTGCATATACCTTGTAGTTTTTTAGTGGTTCAACCTCTACGTTGAAGTTGTTTATGACTACATCTCTATCAGTTGTGTTCAGAACCTTTACGTGTCGAACGCTTTTGGCTGGTATAATAGTGTTTCCGGTGAAAACACCCTTCTCAATTTCTGCGTTCAGCACAATGCTATCCTCATCGATGCTTACATTTATCGGAACTATTGCTTCAGTTCTCGCGGATATATTAATTCCCGAATGGTTCTGACGTTTTGTATCCATGGGTAATACAATTTCTTCATCTGACACACTAAAAGAAATGGTGAATGTTTCATAATCTATTTTACTCATGAAACTAACTAATAAATCTCTACCGATAATACCGTCTGTACTAATCGGAAAATTGTCGTCTACAATGTGAAATAGTTCTGTTATCCTTTTGTTCCCAATTAATAAATTTAATTTTGAAGTACCTAAAGACGTAGTTACTTCCTTAGTAATACCAGTTAACTTAATTTTATCCTTGCTATTCACTCTATGTTCTAACGCCTTAAGAGGGGGGGGGGGGTAGGGTTTTGAAGGCAGAAAAAAACAGGTTTTTACAGTTTTTTTTTTGGGCGTACGGTAAAAGTAAATTTATTTCTAATTATTATACATTAAATAGTAGTTATTGAACTATATTCTGTGAAATATTGGTTGAAAAATATTGAAAATTGACCGAATGGCAGCAATTCTTCGCAGGCGCCTCAGAAAAAATACATTTTGCGGTGCACGTCATACCTCAGCACTGGATCATCTGAAATGAAATAACCAAAGTTTTTCTTTTAATTTTTATGTCCCTCTAGGTATCCCTGTCGAGTTTTTCCATTTTTTTTAAATTTTTGAACTTTTTACAAGACTTGAAAGTGAAAATACCGATTTTTGGCCTAAATTCATGACTATTGTTGTTAATAATAAAAAAAATAAAATCAAAAACGAAAAAATCTCAACAGGGTTACCTCATGAATTATGTAAAGAAATACTGTAAAAAATTTGAGAACGATCGGTTGAATAGATTTTGAGTTACAGAGTGCACCGACTCAAAAAACATCGATTTGAGAAAAACGCGTTTAAAGTTTTTCGTAGCGAAAAGACCCTGATAAAACTTAGTAAGCTATTTATTTTTTATTTTACTCACATAGAATCATCAATGCCGGGACCATAGAGTATAGAACTTTCGTCAAGAATGTCCAAAGCATCTTTTTGATCAAGTCTGCGGCGAATTCTATCATTTTTAGCGGTTTCAGCTGCTCGCTCATCTGCTCTGTTCATTCGAATATCGTCGGTTAGAAGCGCCCATCCATGACAACTTGGACCAGTACTGATTCGCATATCTTCTAGGAAGGTTAAATAAGCATTACAGCCTTCATTGAAAACACAAGCAGCCACTGAAGATGCAAATTCGACGATAGTTGCTGAACCACTCTCAACTTTCGGCGCAATCTTCCAAATAAGCTGGTTCAAACTCTCATTATTATTTTGTGTGAATCCGCCAATACATCGCTCTAGGAGAGCATCTTTGCTTAAATCTTCATAAATTGGCTTGATTCCTTGTAAAACATCAGTTGGTAGAGCAGAATATGAGTGTTTGAAATTATTCAGCTTGTTTGAAGCTGCGGCATTCTGCCATTCACACCATGAGTCTTCTCCGCTAGGGCAATTTTCGTGTTGTGGTTTTGCATCGGTTGAGGCATAATGATAGTAAGTTGCCCAAATGGCTTTTTTCATTTCTTCTACAGAATTAGAATTGAAACGAATTGCACGACCATAGTACTGGGTGAGCTTATCAATCATTTTTGCAGTCAGTTTCCCTTTACCTGAGAGAGTTTTTTTTTGGATATTTTTTCCAGTTTTAGTTTCACTATCAGTCACAGTTTTTTTGACTAAACCACGCAAACGAGTTCCCATCCTTTTTTGGACGTGTCCAACACATTCTTTTTTATTGATCAGAAAATTTTCACCATAAGGTTCAGCATTGATAACACCACTATATGTTTTCGAGTCACCATCTCCAATATAGTTGCGAATCTTCACGTTATTCTCTTGCGATCTTTTGAACATTGTGACAATTGCGTCGACTTCCATGTTACCGGATGCTCCTTTGTGATTTACAGAACATTGATCTTCATTTATATGGTTCTCTTGCCATTGTTCGAACTCTGCAGAATCAAGCTTATTCTTCCAAGTAACGCACATGTGACAGTATGAACTTTTTACGAGAACATCAACGACTTTTCCGGTGTAATATCCAATCAAGGAAGCCACGCCATACAAAGAAGAAAATCCACGCTTTTTCCAAGTTCCATCGCCTGATACAGTTAATTCTGATGAAGATTCAATATTTTTTTCTCTACACATAGCTGCTTTTTCTTCCTTAATCGCAGAAACAAAAAATCTTTTTGCGGCATTCGTCACACTGGAGGACATTTTCTTCAAGTAATTGTTGTATACCGATTTTGATACGAAATTACTGGATAAATCCATCAGTCCGCAGAATTTGTCACAACCAGCTAATCCCAAGCCTAAAACTCGCATCACGAAAGCAAATCGGTAGTTCACTTCATACATATGATTATCTACTCGTTCACTAGACGGAACGTAACGAGGTTCTTTGCATTTTTCACATTTTATTTTTATCTTGAAACCAAGACCTATTTTGCCACAACACTGAAATGATACTGTACTATCACAAACTGCACACTTTACTAACGTAGAAACTGTTGAAAAAACTAACAGAAAATCAATGATTCTGAAATGTTTATTTGTATCTTCAGCAACTTTTTGGCTAAAGCTTAGTCTGATTTTTTTCGTTGACGTACTCCTTGCCTCAATATCGTCATCGTTTCTTCGTTTATGCGGAGGAACTATTTTTTTAGCTTGATACAACTTTTTTGCAGACTCCTTTCTACACTCTCTTGAAACTTTTCTCGGCATTTTGCGAACAACACAAATATCACAACGAAATAGAGTAAGAAAATACAACTGTTACACTCCGCGTCTGCTTCGAAAATGAACCAACACCAGGTACCGTTACAACGACCTTGTCTAAGACCTTTCTGTAAACTGCTTAGGGACAGTAACAAAAGAGATTGAGAAACAGCTGCCTTTCCGCTGAGCGGTTACAGCTCAGGTAGTCGTTCGAGACACGCCTACTTCCAAAGCTATATCTTTGTGAGTTTTGCTCCGATTGACTTCATATTAACAGACAACATTCTTGAGTTACTATACTTTCATAATATGCAATAAAAAAAAATCACTTTTTTTGAACCCTCAAAACCATACCCCCCCTTAAATATACCTACTTTACAAATTGATACGTCTGCACCTGTATCTATTAAGAACGATAGTTGTCTATTCGCTCCATCATTATAAATTCTTACGTAATTCGTTCAGCCATCAGTTATTCTGTAAATTTTACATTCTTTACTCATGTTATTTATTCCGGGAGGTTCCTCATTTCCTCTCCGGAACCTAGGACGTTTCCCCGGTCCGAAATTACATGTAGGCTTCTATTATTGTTATTACGGTGATGACTATGGTTGTTGGCATATCTGTTATTCCTACGGTGATTATCTCTGTTATCATTATTATCTCTATAATGATTTGATCTGTTATCTGTCTTTCTATTAAAATTTCTATGGTTATCGTATCTTTTATTCCTAAAATCTCTTCGACTGTCTCTATCCCTTTTACCATTGCTATTTCTATCATTGCCATTGTTTCTGTATCTTCGATCACGGTTACTTCTATTATTTGCGAAATTGCCGATATGCATTACGCTACTCGTAGCTTGAGATTCTAATGTCTCAATCTCTTGCGCTAATGATACTGCCTCAGCAAAAGTTTTGGGCCTAGCTGAAAATATTGTGCCTTTCAGCTGATCATTAAGTCCACTTTTAAAGATCGTGAGTGCATAAGTATCGTTCATTTGCGCGATAACTTTCTTTTCTGGTTCCGTAGCCTGATTACCTAGTCCTTGTACCTGCAATTGATTGAGCTCATCAACCAAAGATAAAATTTTATCTTTATATGTAGTAACAGATGATCTGTTCTGACACATGTTATTCAGCATAGAATGAATCTGTGGTACTGTTTTATTGTTTCTAAACCTGCTAGATAATTCATTTTTTAAAGATTCGAAAGTGCTGATTCAGGTGTTAATCAAAGATAATCTCACATTCGCGGTAAGCTTAACTTTAGTGACGAAATCTATGAGTTGGGTTTTTCCTGAAGCGGTTAATGTGGAATTTAGTAATTCTACTATTTTCAAAAAGGATTCTAATTACTTATAATTTCCCTCGAAAGTAGGAATTATTTTTATGGCAGTCTCTAGACTAAACTCAGACATCTTGGCTTTGTCTTCTAGTACTTGTAAACTAGTCTCTAATTCTTCGGTGATGTCGCACTCTTGTTGGACGTCTTCCGCAGAATATCCTTGTTTACCAAGCTGTAGCCAGATTTCTCCCTCCAATATCGCTGATACCGCTTTGAACTTTAATTTGATATCTAAATCCTCAGAGCTTTCGTCATTAAAATTGCTGATTGTTTTCCTAAATTTTTCTTTACGCGCCTGTAAATCATTCAATTTTTCTTTTAAAGTTTCAAACTTATATAAATTCTTCGAACTTTTTCTTAAATTTCTGAAAACCTGCTCGTTTTCTAAGATTAAACCTTCAAAAGTGTCCATACATAATTATTGTAAGACTGGAATTTTATAAAAAGGAACCGTACATTCATAAATAAAAGTTTTAAAATTCATGCATCAAGACATATATTGTTTTTATTATTGCTATACATCTATACTCCTATTTAACCTTTTAGCTACATACTCCTTATTCTTTTTATTATAAACATAAAATATTCCTAATACTATACAGAAAATTGCTGCTGTTGTCAAAGATTGTTGATACTCCTGTATCACCGTTACCTCCTTTGTCGAGCAATTATTTCCCATCCTCTTTAAGTTCCCGTAGTCTCTTCTGGAAATACTCCTTCTGCTGTCCAAAAGCAATTCGTACTTATCTGTGTAATTCCGCTCGTTCGCGTTTTAACTTCGTTTTTCTGCCTCCACGTGGCCGTCTTGGTTTGGGGATGGTGTTCAAGATATCTTTTTCAGCCTTCCTTTTGGTGAATTCTTCAATTCTCCTAGGTCTGGGTCCAGGTGTAATTATTGATGTGGGTTTATAGTAGGTTGGTGTAGTTGACACCGGCTCAGGGACGTATTCTTCTCGTTCTACCTGTCCTTCTTCTTCTGCGCAGCTGCCTGAATCTTCACAGTTGATTCCAAAGTTCCGTTTATTTGGATCGCCATGAAATATGCTGGGGTCGTCAGGAAATATGTTCGTTGACGAGCCTTGGGATACTTCTCCGTTTATTTGTGTTGACGTTGGGTCCTTACTGTTGTGGAGTAAAAGTTAGTTTAACCCAACTGTGGAGAATGGAATGTACAGGGATTTCTACCTACCAAAGCGGCGAGGCCGCAGTTAATGATGGCACCATGTCTGAGCTAGTCTTAGACATTTGCCGTGCTTAGTTATGCTTTGCAAGTATAACCTCGCAAGAGCAGAGACCCACTAGAAGAAAACAGTGTATTGCACGTTTACTCAAATGAATCTATTTTCCAAATATTCTTACCACTCCTTATATACGATTTTTACAAAACATTACAAACATAACTTAACCTATTTTATTATCTAAACTCAGCATGCCCTGAAATAAATCAATAACGCATAAATTTCCCATGACACAATATTCTATATGAATCACATGTGTTCTACTTTCTCACGCTACACTTGACCAATATTTCTAGCGCCACTCAATCAACATGTACAAGATTTATCGCCATGTGCGCTTATTCACACTGTAACCAAAACATATCATATTTGTGTCGCGTGCCATGGTGACACATAATTTATTATTGATCGCAATATGACTCTGCATTGCATTTGAATATACCATATGGCATGGATATTCACGGTCGCTACTCGGAAACCTGATATGGTCAGTTGAGCGCAAGTGTATAGCATTGTACTCGACCTACATGCGTGTGGTCTGCTATTATGTAGACAATATTAGTGAACTGCATGGTGTTCTATTTTGACTTGTTTGTTTTGCTTTGATTTATTTCATGCATGTTGATGTTATATCATTACACTATTCATCCATCAAGTGACTACATCCTAATCAACTTGCATCGGGATTTATTCATCAACCTAACCGAAGCGGAGTTTAAAAACTGTATTGAAAACGAACATAATCATTACCTATGTCGATCTAACCATCCGATGTATAATAAGTTCAGCAACCATAGCAGATGCGAGATCGCCTTATTCAATAACCTATCACCGTCATCTTTTTGCAATCTAGAAGAAACATCGCCTAGTCAACTCTGGCTACCATTACATCATCCCAATCACTGGATCTTCTCTCTAGACAAAAAACACAAGATCCGTATAATTTGTGAAGGAAACTTAACTGACTATGAACTTGAAGGATCTGCATTACTCCGACTCAATGGCAACTGTATTATCAAGGAGGATTATATGACCATCGCCACATACGTCGTTCATACAGATCGCCAACAATTGGTGTTCCCATTAACAGCCAGTATGTTACATTACACGCCACATATCAATAGCACTACCTTGACTCCACCAATAACAACCTCTACAGAGTCCAGATTTAAACAGGCAATTACAGTTCTTGAAACAAATATCTCAGCCCTACAAGTCTATGAAACCGATCTGCAGCCACTCGCCTCAAGTTCACACCACTTAGTTCTCAACTACAGCTGTTTAGCAGGAATCATCATAGTTCTTGGGGTTCTCATCACATTGCTACGACGGAGGAATTGCCAAATTACAAAACCCACACCAGCACCACGACGAAAACCTGCCCAAAAACCTAAATTCAATTTCGATTTTGGCCCAGCCAATGCGGCGGAGGATGTCTAGTCATCAAATAGATTTAACGTCAAATACTGAATTAATTGATCCCACGGTATGCACGTTCCGCATATCTCAGCTTAAAATAAACGCATTCAATTAATATAGCATAAACTCCAATGCATGTAATTCTAGCTATCAAATGCAACATAATCTGTTTTTCCGCATATTTTGTATTTATCATTCTCATCATTGTAATTATTGCTAACCTAGTGTCTATCAATAACAACACACTGTTCAATGTATCTAGAGGCAAATTAAGTAAAGTAAAGTCAGCATTTTTTTACTACTTAAAGAATTAGATTGTAAGGCAATTGGTCAGTTCAGTTCGACACGGAATTAAAAACGTTTCTCGGCTAATTAATTGTTTCTTTTGTAAGAATTAAACAATGCCTATGCTAATCCTAACTTTAATACCGATGCTAATCCCAATTCTAATAACAATTATAATACCAATTCTAATCCTAACTCTAATACCGATGCAAATCCCAATTCTAATACCAATTCTAATCCCAATTCTAATACCAATTATAATGCCAATGCTAATCCTAACTTTAATATCGATGCTAATCCCAATTCTAATACCAATTATAATACCTATGCTAATCCTAACTTTAATACCGATGATAATCCCAATTCTAATACCAATTATAATACCTATTCTAATCCTAACTCTAATACCGATGCTAATCCCAATTCTAATATCAAATTTAATCCCAATTCTAATACCCATTGTAATCCCAATTCCAATACCAATTCTCCTACCAATTCTAATACCCATCATAGACATCTCCGGACCTTCTATCTCCTCACATGCGACCGTCCTCTTTCTACTAGCATTCCCTTTTTCCATCACTACCCTTGACCACATGCTGAGACTAATGGAATTCCTCCAAGTTATATTTTAGCTTCACTATCGAAATCGTCCGAGGAGGGGGGCGGCAGAAAAATATTCGCCCATTAGACCAGTCGAGTAGTCCTAAGCCCCATAATGCCCTACTAGCGTCCAGGAGAGGGTAGGCAGCGCCATCCAGAAAAGAAAAGTAAGAAGAACATCCGGAAGGCCCAACCGAGACAAGAAAAGGTGTCGGAACTGGCAAACGGGTTTGTTTGGAGTGACATAATGATACACTAAGGAATATTGACGAGTGAGGTATAAGAATGCAGTACGTTTCTGCACGCCATATGATAAACTTAACTTCTAGACTTAGGATTATTACGATAGATTGTTTTCCGTAAAACTGATGTTAGCCTAAAATATATATTTATCTATGTATACAGATTCGGTTTCATGATTTTCTCTCGTACCTGGTCATCCGATGACGGCCTATTCTATGTAAGGTCTAAGATCTTTCGCGTGCCATACGCCTGCTTCCTGCCCTTCTCGGTTTAGCAAGCGATCGGTCCATCCAGACAGCCGTTTGTCAACCCAAAAGGGTCCGAAATATTCTGGGGCCAGTTTTGCGGAATAGTATTTCGCCGCATCCGAAATTGCGTAATTTCTTCGCCATACGGGGTCGCCTATCTCATGCGTTGTGTCCCGTTTCCGAAGGTTATAATGATTTGTACTTCTCCGTGCTGCTTGCTGCATTCTCTCCCAGACTTCTTGCCGTATCCTTGTGAGTTCTGCGGCTCGGACTCTAGGTTCTAATTCCTCCTGGTTCCCCTCAGGACGCTCCTTGTCCTCATGGAACATTACCATCTCCCGTCCAAAGTTGAAGAAATAAGGGGTAATTCGGGTCACTTCGTGCTTGAAGGTCCGCAATGCGCAAGAGATCTTGGCCAGACTCTTATCCCAATCCCGGTGGTTGTCGGCCACGTATGATCGCAGCATCCTCTTTATGTCTTGATTTCTTCTCTCCGCCGGGTTTGCCTGCGGATGATACAGAGCGGTATATTTGATTTCAGTCCCGTATTCCACTGCCAATCGCTGAAGGAGGCTTCCCTTGAACTGAACTCCGTTGTCACATACAGTCCACCTTGGGGCTCCAAACAGCAGGAACACTTGCTCCTCGAGTATACGACACACAGCCGCTTGCCGCAAAGGAAAGAGTAGCGTGAATTTGCTGGCATAATCCAAGACAGTGTGAATAGTTGTGTACCCTTGATTAGATCTTGGTAGAGGCCCTACCAGATCGATGCATATCATTTCCCAAGGCTGACGCGGCTCTTTGCTCCGAGAGACCATACACCCCGCTGGAGCTGTTCTTTCCACTTTGATCGCTTGGCATATTTTGCACCTTCTGACGTAGCTGGCCACGTCCGCGGACATCTTTGGCCAGTAGTATTTGGTTGCGATCCGGTCAAGGGTCCGACTTACTCCCATGTGCCCTGCTGCTGGACGATCATGGCACCGATGCAGCAATATTTTCCGCTCCTCCTTCGGAATCACCCTTTTCCAAGCTTCATTTCCCTCCAACTCCGGATAGCGTCCGGGCAGATGCTTCCACAGGGTGCCGTCCGTTACCCGCCAATCTGCGTAGCGCTCGGGTGCCTTCAGCACCTTCTGCTTCATGGTCTCGTCCCACCTGTCCCCTTCGGAAGTTATAGCTGCAACCTCACCTGCTGGCAGCATTCGAGACAGAGTGTCAGGCACCAAATGTTCCTTCCCCTTTCGGTGAAGAATCTCGAACGGATACTGTTGTAAACGTACGGCCCATCTTGCTAAGCGTCCGGTTGGGTCCTTCAAATTACTCAACCACACGAGAAAATAGTGATCGGTAATCACCGAGAATCTCGCTCCTTCCACATATGGACTGAGTTTCTCTCCTGCCTCTAAGACCGCTAGGCACTCCTTCTCGGTGGTTGAGTATTTCCGTTCTGCTTTCGATAGTGACCGACTTAAATAACAGATAACCTTCTCACCATGTTCGTGCTTTTGCGACAGTACCGCTCCTAGCCCCAGGTCTGAGGCGTCCGGACAGGTGAGGAGGATAGTTTTACTTTGGCCTGGGTGAAGGCTGCTTCACATTCCTGGGTCCACTGGAATCTCTGGTGTTTTTTAAGAGGTTCGTCAGAGAGGCCATCATCGTGGCAAAATTGGGTATGAACCTCCTGTAGCAGGAGACCATCCCCAGGAACTGTCGCACTCCCTTCACGTCGTAGGTGGTGGAATTTCCATCATGTTCTTTACCTTATCCGGATCTACTTTCAGACCCCTCTCATTCACAACATACCCCAGATACTTCAGTTGTGGACAGGAAAATTCACATTTCTCCTTTGACGCTCTTAAACCCGCTTGTCTCTATCGCTGGAAGACTTCCAGCAGAACTTCCACATGTTTACCGAAGTCTTGTGTCACCACTATGACGTCGTGCAGATAGGTGAAGACATACGGTTCCATGTCCGGACCCAAAACCTGGTCGATAAGTCTCTGCCACGTCGCGGGGGCATTTTGCAGGCCGAATGGCATACGGCGGAACTGGAACAGACCCCTATGTGGCACGGTGAACGCAGTGTATTTCTTGGACGCCTCCGCCATGGGCACTTGCCAATAGGCAGATTTAACGTCCAACGAAGATAGGTATTTTGCTTCTCTCAATTTATCCAGAGTTGCTGACACGTAAGGGATGGGATACGCATCGTGTTCCGTGACGCTGTTCAGTTTGCAATAATCCACGCAGAAGCGATAAGTCCCGTCTTTCTTCTTAACCAGAAGTATTGGCGAAGCCCAAGGTCTTGCCGACGGTTCCACTATCCCCTGCGCGAGCATGTCATTTAATTCAGCATCCACATGTTTTTGTACTGCCGGGGACACCGGATAGTAGCGTTGTTTTATGGGAGCTGCGTTGGTCCGGATAACATGCTCGACGCGGTTTGTGCAGCCAATTCCTTCCCCCATAAGCCGAAACTCCTCTTCAAGTAGCTGACTCAGCGCTTCTTCCTCCTCGCGGGTTAACCGATTCCGTGACTGCAGTTGTTCACCAGTTTTCCCCTGCAGAGCACTCACGAACTCCCATTTTTCCTCGCTCAACCGCATTACAACCCCAAATTGCCGAACAAAGTCTACCCCGAGAATCAACGTCTGCGGCAGCGACGGGACCACCAACACTCTCAACCATTCCAACTTCCCCTTTAACCTAAACGGAACGACTGCCGTACCCCGAATTTGACACCCCTCATCATACGCCAAGCGGATAACCCTCTGATTGGTCTCCAGGAGCTCCACTCCTAACTTCTCCAGCTCTATCCATCCTTCTCCACCCACTACAGTATTCGAGGCCCCAGAGTCCAGAAGGCCCAAGAACTTTCGACCTAAAATATCCACTTCGAGGTGTGGTCGATTGTCCCCCTGTCTTCTGTCCAGTAGGTAATTGAGTTGTGCGGCCCTTCCTTGTTCCGAT
>OX376372.1:124679254-124718656 GCA_947369275.1 Nemotelus nigrinus | reverse complement strand
AACTTGGTCTTGATCTCCGTATAACAGATTATGACGTCAGCGTTTTAGCTGACTTATTATAACAGTTATAGGAGATCAAGGATCAAGATAGACTGTCCGGATTCTCTGTCTTGTCACAGGTCTTGCCTTCTTTTGACATTTCGGAAAAATGGTGACTAGTGGTGTAAATATGATAACTGGTCCGCGTGAAAATATAAATTGTGTAGGCTGCGCGTGTTATATTCGAGTAAAATGAACATGAGACTCGCGAAACATTTTGAGTCAATCGCAACAGTAAAAGTTAGTGCGGTTCGCGTTGTAAATATTGAATAAATTGTGAAAACCGATGAAATTGTTGATTCGATGTCAACTGCGGCTTTGAGCTACGAGTGGTCCTGAAAGCAATTGCTGCCTGTGAGAGTTTCCCCCAAGTGAAGTTACAACACGACATAGATTTCTGGTAGGAATTACACTTTCATAGTGTATTTTCAGTGTCAAAACTTTTAATTTCTTACAGAGAATTGTATTTGTGGTTAGCTGAAGTAATGTTTGGAAATGCTCTACCCGAACATAATGGTCAATCGTAGCTGTTTCTTATTGACAAATTCAAGGTAAATCGTTTTAAACTGGGTTTTAGATTAATGCTACGGAATTTGATTGATTTGAAATTTCTTGCAGAATTTAGTCGAAGTAACTCAAACACCGGAATCTCAGAAGGATCTGCTCCACATTGTTAACTTTTACCAAATTAACTCGTCTCTTGATAGTATATTAACAGGCAACTTTGAAAAAAGTGTCGATAAATTACAGTTTCATAAGTTAAATTAAAAAAAAACAATATTAGGGGTAAGTAATGTAAACGTTAGTTTATTATCAGTGTACCATAAGCTGAATTAAATATTATTAGCTAGTTTTTGGGGAACAGGAAGACGCCTTACTAGATAATCTTAGTTTAATTTTAAAGTATGAAAAATGCTAAATATTTTTAAATTTTAAAATAAAGTGCCTTAGATATAGATGATCAATTTATAATGTAAATATGTATATGAAAGTTTATTTTGAAATATACAATTGCAAATTTGAATAAATTTGTAAAACAATATATTTGCAATATTTTTATTTCCAAAAGTACCATGTGAAAGTATTATTGTGAAAATCAATTATGGAGGGGTGCCTCAACTTCATTGATAAAACGCTCTCCACCCATAGCAATAACTCAACACAAGGTCTGTTCTCATACTTTCAGTCACTGAATTATACTGAATTTTCCTGAATCAGGTGGTGGGGAATTTTATGAAAAGTACGGGAACGCTTTCATTGTATTTCCTGAAAATTCATAACGGAAAGTGCCAGTTTTCGATTTTTGCGAGAACAATAATGATTATAAAGTCATCCTATGCGGTGATAATTTATCGCCACAAAATTATTCGACCTTCATAGCAACTTTACGCAAAAAATATGTTCCTTCCCGCGCACATTTGAAAATATTTACTCGCACCACACCGTTTCATACTTTTCAGTTGCTCAGTTCCTACTGAAATTTCATCGTACTTACTGAAAGAGGGGAAATTTGCAGTTTTCAGTAAGACGGGGTACGGGAACGGCTTAATTGCAATTAATCGCAATTAATCGTAGTACGGGAACAGACCTACAGGCGAGATCAGACTATCCTCAACTGTTATACAGGGGTGAAATGTCAAGCCGTAGATAAACTATTCGGACAGGCTAAGCTTGATGTGACGTAACATTCTGTTATAACAAGCTGAAGACCAAGGTGAAGACGACAATTCGGAAAGGCCCATAATCAAAAAAATTCAGTGACTATTTCTCGGAAACGTGCCATCCGATTCAGCTGAAACTTTCAGGCATAGATATGAAAGAATATGGATACAAAATGGCTATCCGTGTACCGTAGGTGAATGTGCCTTTTTTAATACACGCACAACACTGCTCTCTCACAAAAATTCCGCTCAGTGCACCCCTTTCTACCGCACTCTCAAACCGAAAAGCCATAATGCTATGTCTTAATGCTGGGAACCCCAGCTCGGTGTAAAAGCGTGGAACGGGCAACACAGAAAGAAACGTCAATGTCAGTTTTATTTGTGTCGGTGGTTGAAAGCATTGACTTTCCGTGAAAATTTCTCAAATAAAATTCGTAAATTTTTCAGTGTATTTAGTGGAAAGGTATTTGTACGTTTGTGCGCAGATCTGTTGTGTTGCTTTCGCGGATAGATTACCGGTAAAACATCATAAAATAGTGCGATAATGAAGTGCCGCGTTCCAGGCTGCAAAAGCAGCTATCGAAGTGCTTCGCAGGGGATATCGTATTTCGGGTAAGTAAAGTAAACCTTTGGCTTTGATTTCGGATAGATTTTGTGTGAAATCATACTTAATTTCATTAACAAAAATCATTTTAAACTCCACTCGCCGGTTTTGGTAAAGAAATGTCATACGACATGTTCAAAATGGTGATATCTTGTGGTTTTTTGCAGTGGCGTTACCGCATGAATTGTGTTGGGAGCTTCATAGTACAGTGATTATGTTACATTTGCATAAGTTTTTTATTTTTGGGTGAGGTTTTGAATTTTTTATTCTTTTGTGCGTAGATTTACAAAAGAATTACATAATTTGTGTACATTAAGTATTGATAATGTAGTGCTCGATAGATTTTAGCACTTGAAATTCATACTTTTTTTAGATTTTTTTCTGAAATATTTATTGCATCAGCAACGTTTTCAATTCATTTCGATTTAAAATTACAATTGAAGCCACACAGACGGAAAATATTTCATTCAATGAAAAAAGTAAAAATTTCAAACGCTAACATCTATTGAGTACTGAAACATTAATGCTTGATTTTTCAAACAATAATCATGTCTTTTGTTTTGGCTATCAACGTAGAGTTGTATAAAAAATTATTTTAAAATTATGAATACTTTAGAACATATCACAGTTTTAAGATAACATCTTCAACATGCTGTGGTCAATAGCGCAAATGGGTTATCTGTTCTTAATGTATTGACATTAAACTATTCAAGACTGAAATAATATATACATTATATACTTTTAGTGTTCCAAACGATGCAAGTTTGCATCAGAAATGGGAAGCAGCGTTGAAGTACACACTACGACCGATACAGGATGCTGTGTGCTGTTTGCATTTCTTGGACGAAGAAATGATAACTTACGCCAGAGGCAGACGGTTGCATCCGGAAGCTGTACCTCATCTAGAAGATATGTCAGTTTCTCCCATTGAAGAGGTATATTGGCAAATACTTATTGCATGCATAATATTTTCTCAATCAATTAAAATTTTGCAATTGTGCATACATTAATATTTTTTATTTTAAAAATTTTAATTAATTTTTTATTTTAGGAGCAAATAGTGGTATCAGCTTCTGCATCTGCTACTCATGTTAGTAGTTCAGATGACGAATGTATGCCGGTAAGGATTTCTCAGAAAGACAATGCGAATATTTACTAATTTCATTTATGGTTTTACAGATCGATAAAGAAAACATGCAGAGGCTGGCGAATATCGGGGAAATGTCTTCCAGTAAACGTCAGGTAAGCATGAAAATACATAATCATATTAAATTCCTTTAGTTGATTAAATTTAGTTAGTACAGTATTGGCCTACTAAGCATAAACGTTCTATCCTCATTTTTATAATTTTCGAGTTCAATCAATTAAAATTTTCTAAGTGTCCATACATTAATATTTTATTCTAAAAATATATTATTCTTTTTTATTTTAGAAGCAAATGGTGGTATCAGCTTCTGCATCTGGTACTCATTTTAGTAGTTCAGATGACGAATGTATGCCGGTAAGGATTTCTCAGAAAGACAATGGAAATATTTACTAATTTCATATATGGTTTTTACAGATCGATAGAGAAAACATGCAGAGGCTGGCCAATATCGAGGGAATGTCTTCCAGCAAACGTCAAGTAAGCATGAAAATACATAATCTTATTTAATTCCTTGAGTTGGTCGCATTTAGGTAGTGGAGTACTGCCCTATTAAGCATAACGTTCTATCTTAATTTTTATATGTTAAAATCAATATTGAAAAATGCACTCTTCAGATATCTGCAGTACAAATCAAAACACAAATCATTGAATACTGCAATGTAGATATAACGTTTATGCTAAAAATCTATTAATCGAAGAGGTTAAAATTACCTGTTAATCTATAAAACTAAGTGCAAGTGTACTCAAAAGCACAATTTGAACCTTCGGCTGCAAGTACCACAAAATTTTGCAGGCTCATTAATGAGTTAAGTAGACTTAACACAACTCAACATGTGCTAATGAGCTAGTGGTTAATTGATAAAAAATCTCGGCCTCTGAATGTATTATCGAAAGATTGATAAATTGCGTTCTTATAGTTAAAGCCAGCATCACCTATTACCATCATTTGCAAAATGATTGTAGAATGCCAAACAACTTCCTTAACATACGTGTAGAATCCGCTAAATCTAGCGAAAAGCAAAAATTATTCAAACCTTGATAAAAGAAGATTGCCCGAGTCTCGGTAATTTGCCAATATATCCGCTCAATGTAATTGAGCAATAAATGTTTAAAAAAATAAAAATCGGTTGTTTGTCCATGAGAGTTTTGAAATTGAAACTTTTTAGTCAAACATTTATTTAGTATCTTTAGTATCTAAGGCCGATCTCTACCCACTTCTTTTTGGCAAATATTATCAGCAGACATTTAAAGGCTGGTTTTTTGTTAAAGTATTTTATGATATCGCGCTTGGCTAGTTTTTAAATAAATTATACATTAAATAAACATCGATCAGCACCTACTCAATATTGATTTCAAAATCCCATAGTAAAATATAAAAATACGAATAACGTACTAAAACTTGATATCACACGTTCAAGGTACCAGACTGCTTTATGAATATAATACAGAAGTTTTAATTTACGACTTTTATACATGACAATGATCTTACTTCCCTTCAGCTATATCAATTGTTTGGGGAGATTTTATATGAACTAGTAAAAAAATTTCATAGCTTTAGACTTCAAAGTAAATATATTTGTTTTTTCTTGAAGCTGCATATATGTTAATTTCTAGACACATATCTATATTTTGAGGGTAATCTGGCCTCTTTCTATCAACCTTCTTGAAAGCTTTTGCCCTTTTGATATCTGTGAGGAAATTTAAGTATACATATGTAGCTCGTAAAAGAGAAATGATATTTAATTCAAAATCTTTGGGTTTGAAATGTTTTGGCTATGTTTTAATAAGTATGAAAAAGGAATTTCATATAATATTTCTTTCAGCAAATAGATTGATGTGAAAGGCGAGTTTTAAATTATTTTGCCAGCAAAGTAACAGCAAAAAAATTCATATTTCTATAAATATACAGAGGCGGTATTCGGCGGTATATAAAATGTATTCGCGGATGGTGAATAAAAGAAATTAATTCAATTTTGTTGGCAATATAATAGCGAAATAAGTTAAATGATTTGCTTAAATAATTCGTTTTTAGTATGTCTTTTGAAATTTAGAAACAATTTTCGAGATAATTTTTCGTAGGAGCTTCAGTAGAAGGAAGAACCTGTTGACTCCTAACTATACCTGGAAAAAAGTATTCGCGGTTAGCTGTATATATGCAACGAAATCATAGCATGACGAGTTCGAATGATATTATCGGGGAATCACATTCTAAAAATGTCAACATGAAGCCGGCGAATTTTAAAAATGCCAATAGAGATAGCGCAGTGAAGTATTCGCGTGGAGTTGTGATAAAACTTGTTATTTCCAAAATTGGCAGTAAAGGTTCGGAAACTACTCCAGAGGAAAGGAGAATTATTATAAACTTGAGAAAGGAAGGAAAAAGGTTTATTGACATATCAAATGCTGTAAATAGAAGTGAATCCACAGTGCGCAGTATTTTCAAACGACATGGATCAACGGATGATTTCCAAAGTAAAGATCGATGTGGCCGTCCTCCAGTATTAACTCAATGCGAATGTCGAAAAATTGTTAGTGATACTTCAAGAAATCCAACAACGGCTTCTCCTGAAATCGTTACTAACAACAGTAAAACTTATGGTAAGACAGTGAGTGCCCGGACAGTGCGCAATGTACTGAAAAGCGCTGGTTATAATGCGAGAGTACCACGAAAAACCCCTAGCGCATCAGAACCGCTAGAAAACTAATTTTCGAAGAAATTGTCTTTGAATGACCAACAAATTTTGAAAATACGTAATACACTTTTTTGTAGAATCATATCAACCATTCCTTATCTCAAGCAACAAAACTCAACTATAACACAAATGATGAAAATGTTCAGTGCTGGCAACACTTTCCCAACGAAGCAGCAATAAATCTAACATTAAATGATCGTGCTTAATAAACCTATCCTTTGAATTTCGTTCTCATCGGAGGATTTCATCGAAAGTTTCAGCGGTAAAACGTTGTTTGAGACTGCCATCCGAAAAATGTTCAAAACTCGGAAAATTTAAAAATTGGTTTCTTATTTTAATCGCAAATGCTTTGCATATGAGTATGTAATTTGAAGCATCTGCTGGTGCAATCTTAACGAAAATGGCTAATGCTGGTTACCCTGTGTCAGCAGCAAAGCAAAATATATACCAAATCTGCTTCACGTTAAGTTAAACCCAACCAGTAAATTGCGTTTCGATTGAATCACTGCGCTGAAAGTTATACGGGTGAAAAGAATTCTAGGGTTGCCACCCTCAAAACTTTTCAAATTTTTAAAGCGTTAATATTTGTTGTTAATTTTCATTGCAGGATTATTCCCATTTGCAAATCTAATGACATAATCGCTCAGTAAAGAAATTCCACAAAAATACAAAAATGGTCATAGCTGGCAGCCCTTTCATGATTTTTGTACGAAATTCCTACAACAATTACTTCACATTAAGGCCTTTTTACTGCATGAGCTTCGTTTTGATTTCCGCACTGGACCGGAAGCTATAGGGAAAAAAGCCTTATTTTGCTGAGCAAATTTTCAAGATTTATCAGACAAAAATCACCATAGCTGGCAGCCCTATTCTAATTTTCCAACCAAATTTTTATCAAATGTTACATAGAGTAAGATTCAAGTACTGTGTGAGTTTTGTTAAAATCTGAAGGCTGAATCGGAAGTTATAGGCCAAAAAGCTGTTTTTTTTCTCAGTGATTTCTCAAGATGGTACCACTGCCACAGGAATGCCCACATTTCAAAATCGCTTCTATCAGACCTGGTCCTAGCTAATACCAACATGTCCTGTGAATTTCATTATGATCGGATAATCCGGTCGTCAGTTCTCGTGAACAGAACTTTCGAGTGCTGAAAATAGAGGTAATTTGGTGATGGGTTGCCGTTCTTGTGCAAATCGGAATTTTCAAAATTTCAATTTGACATGATGGACAAAGGTCAAAATTTATCAATGATTTGAAACTTTTGCCAAAAATCAAAAATTTTTGAGGAGGGTCAATGATTTGAAGGATTTTTGTTCAGGAGCCTGCCGTAGCTACAGTGTTACCCGCACAACCTTGAAAACCCATACATACTAAATTCTAGTGAACATATATACGCTCTGCAATTTTCACGATGATCCAATGTTTTGATCACAAGTAATGACAAATCAAAATTTGAAAAAATCCTTGCCTACTTTTAGGCACTTAGCACCCACACACGGCTCAAAAATTTCAATTCTTTATCATAAGCAAGCTTAAAACATAATTAATTTTCATTTCCAATACTTTTTTTCAACGAAAACTTACACTGCTTGGAAATATAGGAGTACCTCAAAATTCACTAAAACGGTCGCCGCCGCCAAAAGGCTTAGGATATCTGAATTTGAGAAAGTCGTGGACCAACCTACTATATACATCTACGTTCTCCGAAAGTTTCAGCTCAATCGAATCGGCCACTCCAGAGATTATCTCGGAAAATCATTTTGCTGATATATATATATATATATATATATATATATATATATATATATATATATATATATATATATATATATATATATATATATATATATATATATATAAAAAGATATGTATATATATATATATATATATATATATATATATATATATATATATATATATATATATATATATATATATATATGTATATATATATATATAAATATATATATATATATAAATATGAATTTTCGGCGAAACGAGTTTAATACTAATGTTCTTCGAACATTAGTAAAAACCGTTAATCTCAAAACTAAACCAAAAGAAGCAACTTACTTTTGCAAAAGAACATTACATGAAAGATTTAACATTCTGGGATACAGTACTGTTTTCAGATGAAAGTAAAATCAACTTGTTTAATTCCCATGGCAGGTGTTTAGTATGGAAAAAAATCATGCACAGAACTACAAATAAAAACTCTAGCGCACCTGAACCGCTAGAAACACTAATGTTCGAAGAACAGTAGAAGAATCGTGCAGGTTTTGAGTGCATATTCCACCACATGTGCTGCTTATTACGGCCAAACTGTTTCAAATGCCACGTTTTACTTTCGTCTTAAGAATGCATTATAACTCATATGGTGCAAGGTTTCAGATATTACCACTGGCATGAATTTCAACGTTTATGAGAGCAAAACACGGGTTAATTATATTCGTTATCAGTTGCTTATTTCCCATAATTTTGAAAGCAGCATCTCATATAACATCAATGAAGAAAATGCTCAGTGCCTGCAGCACTGTAACTGAAGTTGGTGTTTGGGGCTGCGATCCGAAAAATTTGCAGAACTTTGCGAATTGTAACATCGGTTATTTATTTTCATTGTAAATGTTTCCGGCATGTATACTAACTGTAAGCATTTATTGATACAAAAGTAGCACAACCGACTCGTGCTGGCAACCTTTCGCCAGTACCAAAGCCAAGAATATATCAAATCTGCTTCACGTTGTTTAATTACATTCGAAGTTATAGGAGTATAAAGAAATTTAGGGTTACCTGCAGCTAGTTTTTTCAAATGATCGAAAGCTTAATATTTGCTGTTTATTGTCACTACAATATCATTACCATTTGAAAATTCTACGATAAAACCGCTTAATAAAGATATTGCAATTAAACACAAAACCAACAATAGCTGGCAACCCTATCGTGTCTTTTCAACCAAATTTGGCCTGAATAATGCTTATGACAGGTTTCATTAATTGTATGAAATTCGTATTGATTTCATGACTGCACTGGAAGTTATAGTGCAAAATGTTTTATTTTCCTGAGCGAATTTTCAAAACCAAAGACACAAAAATTACCATAGCTGGTAGCACCAATCAAATTTTTCAACCAAATTTCCACCAAACAGAGATTAGAGTTAGGTTTAGCTTCTGTGTCAATTTCATGAAAATCTGGTAACTTATTCACATTTCATAGGGCAAAAAGCAGTTTTTTTTCTTTGTAATTTTTCAAGATGGCACCACTGGCACAGAGTTGCCCACAATTCAAAATCGCTTCTATCAAATCTGGTCTTACTTAAGTCCAATGCATTCTGTAAATTTTAGCTGTATCTGATTATTGGTTCGTGAGTTTCCGTGAACAGAAGTTTTTGATGCTAAAAATATAGGTTAACTGGGAGAGGGTTACCGTTCTTGTCCGACATGAAATTTCCAAAGTTTTATTTTGAACGTGTAGATAAAACATAAGATTTATATACAGATTGGTTTTATTGTAAGAAACGGACATTTTTTTGAATATTCGATGGTTTGAATGTTTTCACTTCCAAATTTTTTGTTCAAAATGAAGACACCAAAATTATCATAGCTGGCAGCTCCAACCGAATTTTTCGACCAAATTTCTACCAAACGTGGCTTAAAGTAAGGTCCAGCAATTGTCTAAGTTTTGTCAAAATCGAACGATTCAATCCGAATTTATAGGGCTAAAAACAGTTATCTTTTTTAGTGGTTTTTCAAGATGGCACCACTGGCACAGAATCGCCCGCATTTCAAGATCACTTCTATCAGACCTGGTCCTATTTAAGGTCAATACATGCTGTGAATTTCAAATAATTCTGCCCATCGGATCGTGAGTTTCCGTGAACAGAAGTTTTTGATGCTAAAAATATAGATAAATTGGGCAAGGGTTGCCAGGCGTGCCCGTAATACCATATCTTTTTTTTTTTTTGGTTATGTAAACAAAGCACAAGGTTTACATATGAAAGGCTTATTTTTGAAGAAACGGCTTTTTTTCAAGAGAGACGATGATTTGGAGGTTTTCACTTTCAGTACCTACCCTAGCTACAGGGTTGCCAGCACGCTCATTAAAAGCCACACAAATCTACAACTAAATAATATCAATATGTTCTGAAAATGTGGTAATGATTGAATAGCTCTGTCAAAAGTTATCGAAATTTAAAAATTTTCAAATTTTCCCGTCCTCTTTTTAGGCACCCAGCGCACACATAGGGTTAAAAAATTCCAAAGCATTATCCGATTCATATGTAAAACACGTTAGAAATTTATTTTATTAACTTTATTTTTGCGAAAATCATTTGTGCACGAAATAATAGGTATATTAAAAATATCACTTAAATGCCCGCCGGCGCAAAAAGGTTTACAATAACTGAAATTTAAAGAGACCTGGACCTATTCTGCATATACACCAATGTATCCTGAAAGTTTCAGCTCAATCGAATGGCGCGTTCCCGAGATTATCTCACTGAAATTTTTTGTACATATATTTATATATATATATATAGAAATATGAATTTTTGGCCGAATCGATTTTAATACTAATGTTTTTTGAACATTAGTAAAAACCTAAGGCAGACTGTTAAACATGGTGGCGGTGGGGTTTGAGTGTGGGGGTGTATGGCATCATCGGGGATTGGGAAACTTGTATTTATCGACGGCATCATGGACAAGAACGTTTATTTAACTATCCTGAAAGATGTCTTGAAAATCAGCAGCAATAACTTGGGTCTTGGTAACAGTTATTACTTTCAACAGGATAACGATCCCAAGCACACGGCTTATTGTGTGCGTCAATGGATTGCGTATAATGTTCCGCATATGCTCAATACACCACCGCAGTCCCCGGACCTCAACCCCATCGAGCACCTCTGGGATGATCTGGGGAAAAGAAGTCGACAGTATACTTATTACGTGGACGAGACCGCGTGAATATAAAAAACTCTAGCGCACCTGAACCGCTAGAAACACTAATGTTCGAAGAACAGTAGAAGAATCGTGCAGGTTTTGAATGCATATTCCACCACATGTGCTGCTTATAACGGCCAAACTGTTTCAAATGCCACGTTTTACTTTGGTCTCAAGAATGCATTATAGCTCATATGGTGGAAGGTTTCAGATATTACCACTGGCATGAATTTCAACGTTTATGAGAGCAAAACACGGGTTAATTAAATTCGTTATCAGTTGCTTATTTCACATAATTTTGAAAGCAGCATCTCATATAACATCATTGAAGAAAATGCTCAGTGCCTGCAGCACTGTAACTGAAGTTGGTGTTTGGGGCTGCGATCCGAAAAATTTGCAGAACTTTGGGAATTGAAACATTGGTTATTTATTTTCATTGTAAATGTTTCCGGTATGAATACTAACTGTAAGCATTTATTGATAAAAAAATAGCACAACCGACTCGTGCTGGCAACCTTTTGCCAGTATCAAAGACATGAATATATCACATCTGCTTCACGTTGTTATATTACATTCGCAGTTACAGGAGCATAAAGAATTTAAGGGTTACCTGCAGCGAGTTTTTCAAATAATCTAAAGCTTAATATTTGCTATTTATTGTCTTTACAATATCATTACCATTTGAAAATTCTACGATAAAACCGCTTAATAAAGATATTGCAATTAAACACAAAACCAACAATAGCTGGCAGCCCTATCATGGCTTTTCAACCAAATTTGGCCTGAATAATGTTTAAAATAGGTTTCATTAATTGTATGAAATGAGTATTGATTCCATGACTGCACTGGAAGTTATAGGGCAAAACGTTTTATTTTCCTGAGCGAATTTTCAAAACCAAAGACACAAAAATTACCATAGCTGGCAGCACCAATCTAACTTTTCAACCAAATTTCCACCAAACATAGTTTAGAGTAAGGTTCAGCTACTGTGTCAATTTCTTGAAAATCTGGTAACGAATTCACATTTCATAGGGCAAAAAGCAAGTTTTTTTTCTTTGTAATTTTTCAAGATGGCACCACTGGCACAGAGTTGCCCACAATTCAAAATGGCTTCTATCAGATCTGGTGCTACTTAAGTCCAATGCATTCTGTAAATTTCAGCTGTATGTCATTATTGGTTCGTGAGAAATTTTTGATGCTAAAAATATAGGTTAACTGGGAGAGGGTTACCGTTCTTGTCCGACATTAAATTTTCAAAGTTTTACTTTGAACGTGTAGATAAAACATAAGATTTGTATACAGATTGGTTTTATTGTAAGATACGGACATTTTTTTGAATATTCGATGGTTTGAATGTTTTCACTTCCAATTTTTATATTTTTCAAATTTAAGACACCAAAATTATCATAGCTGGCAGCTCCAACTGAATTTTTCAATCAAATTTCTACCAAACGTGGTCTAAGGTAAGGTCCAACTACTGTGTGAATTTTGTGAAAATCAAACGATTCAATCAGAATTTATAGGGCTAAAAGCAGTTTTCTTTTTTAGTGATTTTTCAAAATGGCACCACTGGCACAGAATCACCTTCATTTCAAAATCTTTTCTATCAGACCTGGTCCTATTTAAGACCAATACATCCTGCAAATTTCAATTGATTCTGCTCATCGGATCGTGAGTTTCCGTGAACAGAAGTTTTTGATGCTAAAAATATAGGTAAATTGGGCAAGGGTTACCAGGCGTGCCCGTTATACCATATCAAATTTAATTTTTTTTCTATATAAACAAACCACAAGATTTACATATGAGTGGCTTTTTTTTTGAAGAAGCGGCATTTTTTCAAGAGAAACGATGATTTGGAAGTTTTCACTTTCACCGCCTGCCCTTGCTACAGAGTTGTCAGCACGCTCATTAAAAGCTACACAAATCTACAACTAAGTAATGCAAATACGTCCTAAAAATATCATAATGATTGAATAGCTCTGTCAAAAGTTATCGCAATTTAAAAATTTTCAAATTTTCCCGTTCTCTTTTTAGGCACCCAGCGCACACATGGGGTTAAAAAATTCCCAAACATTATCCGATTCACATGTGAAACACGTTCGAAATTTTTTTCGTCAACTTTATTTTTGCGAAAATTATTTGTGTACGAAATAATAGGTATATTAAAAATATCACTTAAATGGCCGCCCACGCCAAAAGGTTTACAGTAACTGACATTTAGTGAGATCTGGACCTATTCTGCATATACACCAATGTATCCTGAAAGTTTCAGCTCAATCGGATGGCGCGTTCCCGAGATTATCTCACTGAAATTTTTTGATGATATATATATATATATATATATATATATATATATATATATATATATTGAAATATGAATTTTTGGCCGAATCGATTTTAATACTAATGTTCTTCGAACATTAGTAAAAAAGAAAAGATTCACTTATAGTTCCGCACAGGAATCCAGAGTTGTATACCTTTCGTCTAATGCTTGGCGAACAAGTCGCCGCTTTGCAAAAGATTCCTGGTATTACGATGAAGGAAAGAAATAAAACACTTGGTTTCAATTTCTGAGGTTTGTAGTGCCCAACTGAGATGGCTCCTGTAATCAGACTGCTTTATTCACGCTCGTCTCCTACTTATATAGCTAAAATATTTACAGTTATACTTATTCTATATGAATCGGGTGTTTTTAATACTTAATGGTTACATTAATGCTGTTTCTTAATGGTTACATTAATTGTCGCTATACAGCTGTTATTAGTTGCGCTACTCGCCGCGCCGCGTCGCTAGCGTCATTCATGTTTTGACATTTTAGTTTCCGCGCTTCTAGAGTTTTTGTATCTAACGGAGAAGATGCAGATTCGTGGGATTGTTTTTTAATGTGTGGATGTGCTGACGCATACATAACTTCTCCCCTTTTTGACGTTGAATTCTCCTGAATTCGATTTTCAATTTTGACTTTAAGCTTGTTTTGGTTACGAAAATAAAATATTAATAGTACAATAACCATTACTAATACAAAAACTAAAGTTACATTTATGCTTATATTTGTATTTTTATGGACTTTAAGTTCTTCGATTGTCTGTGTATTTTGTATGTTTTGAATAATTATATCGTCCAAAGTCAATTTATCAGTGAAATTTGAAATATTTGGATTAGGATAGTAAAATCTTTCGTTCTTTTTATGTTCAATATTTGAAAAATAGTAGTTTAAAATTGAAATGGTGCAATTATTGAAATTTATCAAAAGGTTTCCTTTCATAGTTAAATTTCTTGTATCACATGTTTGGTTTAATATTAAATTTTCAGCGTTTTTAATTATAATCGTTTTTTTATCAAGTTCCATTATTTCCGTGTTTGGGTTCGTAATTAGTTTGCAGCTATTGCTATATATACAATGTTTCGTACTTTTAAGTTCGTTAAAATACTTATTCTTTTCGTATGTATAAACTAGGTTTCCAATTGTAAAGACTATTTCGTTTTGATAATCGATTTCCTTCTTTTCTTCGTTTGGAACTGGCAATATCATTTTAAGTTGGACAATTGCGGATTCCGTAGGAATCTTTAGAGCTAAAATTAAAATACTTTCTTGTGATTTGCAAAATCATACTTTTACAAATTGTTATTTATTTACATCTATGTTGTACGATTTAATTTCCTCGTCAGTGAGAATGTTTGGGTGTAACATGCCATATCTCGCGGATGCCATGTTATCTTGTATGTGGTCGACTCGACTTTTCAGGATTTGAATTTTAAATATCTGGTCATAATATATGTCATTTGCAAAAGTGTGGTTTAAAATGCTGTTTACTTGATTCATTATTGTATGTCGGTCTCTAGTTGCTATGTCTCCAAGTCTTTTGATTGTCTCACTAAAGTTTTTGTTTATTACTATTTGTTGATTTACAGTTTCAATGACATTATGGTTATTGGTATCGATTGTCTTGAGATGTTCGTCTATGTTTTTTTTCTGTCTTGGTCGTCCATTGTTCCAAAAAGCCAATTTTGTGCGTTTCCTACTAGATTAATAAGTCCTCGTTTCTGTCTTTTGTTAAAGTGTGTCAGTGTTCTGACTTTGTAAGTTAAATGTTCGAGTTCTGTTATTACAAGTTCTTTCTGTTGTCCGTTTAAATGTTCTGCATTTGCTTTGAATTCCTTAATTACGCTTAAAATTTCCTTAGGGTTTATTATGTGTAAAACAACATTGGATTTTATGGGAAATTCGGTATTATCTAATTGAATTTGTGTGAATCCGGAATTATCTCCAATTTTATGTATAGTCAGTTGTCCGTTTGTTGGAGTCAGTACAAGCAATATTATTGAGAGTAATGTAAGAACTGGCTGTAAAAATGAATGAATGAAGAAAGGTTGGTTTATTTTAAATGAATGAACTGATTTTAAAGGTATATAGTAAAAAAGATTTAGAGCAATAATTTTCCCTGAATTATTTCAAGCATCATTTTCTTCCGAATGTATGGAATATTTTGCTGTGTAAATGCGATTTGGCGAATTCTGGAAATATTTTCTGCAATGCTGCAACTAAAAACACCGCAATCATTCCCGTTTTCCTGTATTTTCTTATTCTATTTTAGTAAAACCTGACAGATCAATTGGTATTTCTCGCTTATCTATAGACTCTTCCTTTAAAAAATTTTCTAAGACTGCTAAAATTTGCGGGTTGGGTACGCCTAATGAGTTGTAGTACTTAATTGTTTTTTGTGGAAAATCGATAACGCTGATCGTCCAGTGGTTTAAATTTAAATGGATTGGTATTAGCAAAATATCAAAGTCGAAAAAGTTTATGTTTCGGGTCCACCTTTTAATAGATTGATAACCTCGTTTTAGAAGGCGTGAAGCGAAAAATGTGTTCATTGTGTATGTTTTTGGTAAATTTTCAGAAATGTCTTGCTCGCTACGGTCTGCTATTAGTTTTAAGTAAAACTCTATAATTTTATCGTTTAACCATTTATCATTTAATAATGTTTTAATGTCGCGTCTGGTTATATCAATATGAAATTTGGATATTAAAATATCATCATCTGCACCTATGTTTGTTGCATTATTAATAATTGTGAGTTGTTCTTCTGTGAAGTCTGTAAATTCTGCTGCATTATCAACTGATACTTCATGGTCCGAAAACAAGTCATGCTTAAGAGGTCGGTTGATGTTGCTGGGGTGTATATTCTAAAGCTTACTTTTAATAAACCTTGGTTGATGTTTTAACCTGGCCGCTTTGTAATTTCTAATGAAACCTTCCGTTCTGTTCTCGTCGTAGTCTTCTCGTTTCATCTTCGCTTTTTCAATCCATTTTTCTTTTGCTTTTTTAAAATTTTGTTTGACTTTATTGAAATTTATTTTGTGTGATTGTACATCGTTTGGTGTACACTTAATTGTTGAATGGTATCTCTCGTTGTAGTTTCTCACAGCTTGTTGCAGCATCCTTCTAGTTGAAATTTGTCGTTTTTGATATGTGAGAATCCTAGATTTTTCCAATATTGTTCCATGAAATCTTTCTACATCCGCAATTCCAGTGCTATTGTGTGGTTTAGTTAAATGTAATTCTACATTTTCTGTGTCTAAGAATTCTTTCATGAGAATACCGATGAATTCATTTCCTGCAACAATTTTTAGTGGTTTACCTACTCGTGCAAAATGTTCTTCAAGAATTTCAATTAAAGTTACATGGTTTCTATCAGTTAAAAAGTATGCAGATCCAAACTTTGAGAATTTGTCGATGATCGTGAGAAAAGATTGTTTCATTATGGAAAAAATATCGATGTGAATAATTTGGTTTACATTATTTGCTGTTTCTGAGAAGTTAAATTTTGTTTTAATGGGCTTGCGATCGCATTTTACGGCTTTGAATACATCGCATTGGTTTATTACGACGTGGATCAATTCGAATAGTCTTGGATAATATATTTTAAACTTGATTTTGTTAAATGTTTCTTGTATCCCGGAATGTAAACTTTCTTGAACATGGTAAAGAGCAATTTGTCTTACAGCTTCAACTTCTGATTCGACGTCTTGTGCCCTAAAAGAACACTTTATGAATTTAATTTGTCCGTCGTTGGAGAATAATTCGCGGAGTTTTTCCTGAAAAATATTATACTTGTGGTCCGGCAACTCTGAATAGATTCCGGTAGTACCTTTTTTTATATATCTTCTAAGAATGTTACTGAGATTTTCGAAATCATATTCGGCTATATAAATAACGCGTTTTCTGTGTACAAAATCTATTTCGCATATTTTGTTATTTGTGAGGATAATTTGAGTATTGTACTTATTAACAATTTCCTCCTTGATTGGGATGTGATCAAGAAGTTCTTCATCAGCGGAATGTATGGTTGCCATAGCGGCATCATCATTCTCATTTCGAATATTTAAAAGGACTCCAAAGTCTGAAAATGTATTTGTCTTATCTGAGCCTGGGGTTTCGGATTTGATTTCTTCGTTAGGTTCGAGTCTACTCAAAAAGTCTGCCACTCGATTTTCTTTGCCTTTGATGTACTCGATGTCGAATTGGTACTCGCCTAGTTTTAACAACCACCTTTGGTGTCTTGGAGACAGATCCTTGCCTCTATATTTGGCTTGTAAATATTTAATCGGTTGGTGATCCGTAAAAATTTTGAACTTATTTCCATACAAATATGGCCTGAAATATCCCACAGACCATATGATGGCTAAAAATTCTTTGTCCGTGGTAGAATAGTTGCGCTCGTGTCAATTAAGTGTTCTAGATGCAAAGCAAATAGGGTGACCTTTTTGCGAAAGAACGGCGTCTATTGCGTAATTTGAAGCATCTGCGGTGAGATGAAACGGTTTGTTAAAATTTGGGAATCGTAAAATGGGATGGGAACTAATGAGAGTTTTTAGTTTTTCAAAGGCTTCGATATAAGTCGGGTCTTTAGTATTAATTTTACAATTTTTCCGTAAGAATTTTGTCATTGGTTGTGCCGCCTTGGCATAATCTAGTATAAACTTGCGATAATACCCTGTGAGTCCTAAAAATCTTTTAATTTGTTTCGCTCTTCGAGGTAATTTTAATTCTTCAATAATTTTAATTTTTTCGGGGTTGGGTTTTAGTCCTTCTTTGGTGATTATATGGCCTAAAAAACTGGTTTCCCTTTGCATAAAATTGCATTTATCAATTTGTACTTTTAACTGATTGTCCTGTTAGACTTTGAAAACTTCGGTAATTGCGTTTATGTGCTCTTGTAATGAAGTACTGAATATTAGTACATCATCGAGATAAACGACACAAGTTTTATTAATAAATTTTTTGAGAACGTCATTCATCAGTCTCTGGAATGTCGCTGGCGCGTTTTTCAAACCAAACGGCATTCGCACAAATTCATAGAGATCGTGGGGTGTCACGAAAGCGGTCTTATGTCTGTCATCCTCCTTTACCAGGATTTGATGATAGCCTTTGGCGAGGTCTATCGTTGAAAAGTATTGAGCTCTACCAAGTTTATCTAATAGTGAGTCAATATTTGGTAGGGGATATTTATCGTCTACGGTAACTTCATTAAGTTTACGGTAGTCAATCACTAATCGAAACTTTTTATTCCCTGAATTATCGCTTTTTTTCGGTACTACGATTAAAGGACTTGAATATTTAGAACAACTCTTTCTTATTATACCCTGAGCTTCCATTTCAGATATTTGACGGCGGACCTCCTCTTCATGTTTTGGAGGGTACCTATATAGTTTTGCATTTATTTGAGCATCTGTAATTGTTTTAATTTCGTGCTCAATAGAATGCGTACTGGTTAATAGGTCTCCTTCTTTATAAAAAATTGTATCAAACTTTTTGATCACTTTTAAAATTTCTGTGTATTCTTCCTCATTTAGGTGATCCAACTTAAGTCGTCGAATAAAGTTATTTTCAACGCTCTGTAACGAACAGATTTCTTTGAAGGTATACGGGGTGTTTGTGAATTTTATAATTTGCCCATTTAAAGAGATTGTTTTTTCTTCGACATCAATTAGAGTATCAAGAGTATTGAGCAGGTCAATACCGATAATAAATTGGTAATTTCTTTTGTTTAAGGACTTTACTTTCCACTTAATTCTTGCTGCCGAAGGTAATTTTAATTCCTTTGGAGCTTGAGTATGCACTTCAAATTTAATCACATCTCTACTTGTGATTGTGCTGAATGAGATTGGCTGTATTGGCACTCTACTAAAACAAGTTATTGAATCATCAATAATGGAAAACGATGATCCAGTATCAATAAGGGCAACATATTTTGTTTCGTTGATTGTAATTTCGATCAAGGGTAATGTATCCGAGGCTAATTTTGAAAAAATATTGCCTCTTTGTCAGTATTACTTACTTCCGGGCGGTTTTGTATTTAGTTAGTACAGTATTGGCCTACTAAGCATAAACGTTCTATCCTCATTTTTCTAATTTTCGAGTTCAATCAATTAAAATTTTCTAAGTGTCCATACATTAATATTTTATTCTAAAAATATATTATTCTTTTTTATTTTAAAGCAAATGGTGGTATCAGCTTCTGCATCTGGTACTCATTTAAAGGCTGGTTTATTTAAAGGCTTTCTATCAACCTTCTTGAAAGCTTTTGCCCTCAAATTATTGATATCTGTGAGGAAATTTAAGTATACATATGTAGCTCGTAAAAGAGAAATGATATTTAATTCAAAATCTTTGGGTTTGAAATGTTTTGGCTATGTTTTAATAAGTATGAAAAAGGAATTTCATATAATATTTCTTTCAGCAAATAGATTGATGTGAAAGGCGAATTTTAAATTATTTTGCCAGCAAAGTATCAGCAAAAAAATTCATATTTCTATAAATATACAGTGGCGGTATATAAAATGTATTCGCGGATGGTGAATAAAAGAAATTAATTCAATTTTGTTGGCAATATAATAGCGAAATAAGTTAAATGATTTGCTTAAATAATTCGTTTTTAGTATGTCTTTTGAAATTTAAAAACAATTTTCGAGATTATTTTTCGTAGGAGCTTCAGTAGAAGAAAGAACCTGTTGACTCCTAACTATACCTGGAAAAAAGTATTCGCGGTTAGCTGTATGTATGCAACGAAATCATAGCATGACGAGTTCGAATGATATTATCGGGGAATCACATTCTAAAAATGTCAACATGAAGCCGGCGAATTTTCAAAATGTCAATAGAGATAGCGCATTGAAGTATTCGCGTGGAGTTGTGATAAAACTTGTTATTTCCAAAATTGGCAGTAAAAGTTCGGAAACTACTCCAGAGGAAAGGAGAATTATTATAAACTTGAGAAAGGAAGGAAAAATGTTTATTGACATATCAAATGCTGTAAATAGAAGTGAATCCACAGTGCGGAGTATTTTCAAACGGCATGGATCAACGGATGATTTCCAAAGTAAAGATCGATGTGGCCGTCCTCCAGTATTAACTCAATGCGAATGTCGCAAAATTGTTAGTGATACTTCAAGAAATCCAACAACGGCTTCTTCTGAAATCGTAACTAACAACAGTAAAACTTATGGTAAGACAGTGAGTGCCCGGACAGTGCGCAACCTATCCTTTGAATTTCGTTCTCATCGGAGGGTTTCACCGAAAGTTTCAGTGGTTAAACGTTGTTTGAGACTGCCATCCGAAAAATGTTCAAAACTCGGAAAATTTAAAAATTGGTTTCTTATTTTTATCGCAAATGCTTTGGATATGAGTATGTAATTTGAAGCATCTGCTGGTGCAATATTTACGAAAATGGCTAATGCTGGTTACCCTGTGTCAGCAGCAGAGCAAAATATATACCAAATCTGCTACACGTTAAGTTAAACCCAACCAGTAAATTTCGTTTCGATTGAATCACTGCGTTGGAAGTTATGGGGGAAGATCGTTACCCTTCGTACACGGGGCGCATACATGCAGTCAAAATAAAACTTGAACGAAACAACGTACGGTGGTGCTTTTGTATGTGTGCGTGAGTCAAGGTACCAACTTTACGTCAACGTAGTATCGCGCCATTCGCACCGGTGAGAGTGAAGTGACAGGCACGAATGTGTTTTCGCGCTCGGTAAGTAATTTTTGATCAATGTTTTTGTCTATTGTTACCGTAGATAAAATAAGTTTTCGTGTAGAGTATTCTATCAGTAAGTAGCAAAATATACTTAAGATGCGTTTTCAATACTTAATTCATGACGTTTTCCTATTAATATTAAAAGAGGTTATATTTTGTTGTTATTTAGTTAGTGGGGTACTTTCGGACAGAACTAGATGGGGCACGTTTGAACGCGTACGAATGTGCCCCAACTGGTAGGTAGGTACGATTTAGTGTGTTAGTGTGCTCATTGCTAATTTTTGCATTAACTTTGTCCTGTATTTTGCTATCGGTGATATACGTATATATATTTTAATACCTATTTCTTATTATTTTTTCACAGAAACACAGGACTTATAAACCAAAAAGACAAGTAGACAAGCTGTGGATAAAGAATCCATGCAGTGAACATTACAGGATGTTATGCAAGGAGTATTGTCGTATAGAAAAGCTGCGGACAAGTACAATTTGAAATTGTCAACATTAGAAAGCCGAGTAAAAAAATACAAGAATAGTAATGATGCTGAAGGGTCAAGCAACCGTACATTTTACTCTAAATATACAAGTTTCCAAGTCTTTTCTATGGAAGAAGAAAAACTGCTAAATGATTATATTATCAAATGTTGTAAGATGCATTATGGACTTACGACGATTCAAGCAAGAAAGCTAGCATATGAGTATGCCAAATCTTTGAGTTTGAAATATCCAGCAAAGTGGGAAGAAAATAAGATGGCTGGGAAAGAATGGATGTATGGTTTTCACAGAAGAAACCCGGAACTCAGTTTTCGCAAACCCGAAAACACAAGCGCTGCCAGATCTTTTGCGTTTAATAAAACTTCGGTTACCGAGTTTTATACCAACTTGAAGACAGTGTTGGAGAGACATCCATTAACTACTGACAGAATCTTTAATTTCGACGAATCAGGTGTATCTATCGTTCTAGCTACTCCCAAAGTCTTGTCTCTAAGATGCCAAAAACAAATCGGACAAATTGTATCAGCTGAAAAAGGCGAGCTCGTAACATTTGGTGGCATTATATCTGCCATTGGAAATACCATTCCTCCACTTTTCGTGTTTCCACGCGTTCATGATAAACATAATTTTCTTGAAGGAGCACCCGAAGGAAGTATCGGCGCTGCAAATTAAAGTGGCTGGATAAATAGCGATATATTCGTCTCTGTTTTAAAACATATCCAGAAGCACACACTCTGCACAAAAGACCACCCCATATTATTGTTGTGTGACAATCATGAAAGCCATGTTTCTCTCGAAGCCATCAACTACGCCAAAGAAAATGGCATAATTTACGTATCTTCTCCACCACATACATCTCACCGCCTACAAATACTTGATGTGGGAGTCTTTGGACCATTTAAATCAAAGTTGAAAATTGCTTTCAATAATTGGCATATAATGAACCCAGGCAAAGCATTGACAATTTACAATATTCCAAAGCTTGTAAAAATTGCATTTTTCGAATCATTCACGGCAAAAAAATACCACAAGCGGGTTTAACAAACCTGAAATATGGCCTCTTAATGAATTAGCCTTTAGTGACGAAGATTTTGCTCCAACTGAGGTGTATACATCCGGTAACTTAGAACATGTGCCTCCTACTCAAAACGTCGTTGAAGATTTGTCAGCACCTGTTTCTGATATCTGCCAACCCTCTTCTTCTGGAACACAGGATTTCTTGGAGGTTCCGCGAGAACCTACAGAACAAACTATTAACTCACCATTGATAACATGATGATGAACTACAAAGGTTTAATTTAGATGCTTGCGAACCAGATGCTTTGAATAACTCACCAATCCATCAAATTGTAGCTCCTTTGAAGACAGTTTTGACACCAGAGGCAATTCGACCCTATCCGACTTGTGTAAGAAGTAATAAAACAAACAAAGGACGACGGCCAAAAAAATCACGTATTTATACTGACACACCCGAAAAAAAGCTAACTGAAAAGAAACACAATGAAAAGCAATTGAAAAAGCTAGAACAGGAAAGAAGGGCAAGGGCAAGACAAATGAAACGTAGTTTAGCTGATTTTAATTTAAAAACGAAGAACAAGAAAGCTAAAAACACAGAAAGTGATGAATCTGATTGTGATGGATCTAATATAAGCTTTCAAGAGAGTTCAACTTCTATCACAGATGAAGATGAAACCAAGCATGAAAATTTTGAAATGGACGGAAGCCAATTGACAGTTGATGTAATACCAGAAAATATTAAAGACGGTTCGTTTATTTTAGTGAGGTTCCCTAAGAAAAAAAGTATCATTTACTATGTAGGAAAAGTTGTCGGTCACCATAGTCAGACTGAATTTAAAGTATCTTATCTAAGAATGAAGCCAGGTTTTTCGTGGACATTTGTTTTCCCTTATGTTGAAGATATTCATACTGTTTATATAACTGATGGTGAAATGATTCTTCCTGAACCCAAGCCTCCAACAGTTTTTACTTCTAGAACATCAAAACTTTTCACTTTTTCAGTAAATTTTTCTAATTTTACTGTTCAATAGTTTTTATTATCTTGTTAATTAACAACTTTTTGCAGTGCTAATCCGCACCAAACGTTAAAAAATGTAATTCTAAATTTAAGATAACTAAATGACGTAGAAAATGAAGCAATTTTAGGTTTTATTGTTAGAGGAAAGTATATTAATTTTCGTAAATTTTAAGAAAAGACATTTAAGTTTTGTTTTACATAAGAAAAGCTATGTAATTTTTGTTGACTATAAGAAAAGTATTTTATTTTTGTTTAATAGAAGTTAAATCTTTATTTTTGTGTTTAATTTCATTGCTAATAAAAGAATTTTGATTTATATGTGTCGTTTTAATCGCACTTACGGAACTACCCCACAGCGTACAAAGGTACCCCCAACACTGTATATAGGTGCCCCGTTGTTGGGGGCAGATTCGTACATATTCCAGATTCAGTTTAAATCATAATTATGGTTGAAACATCAGATGAAATCATCTGTCATTTTTTTATATGAATCTCAGAAAGTTAGACTATAAATTTAAGCTGTCAGGTGATTGATTCATGAAAAAATAAAAATAAATAAAATAAAATGTGGAAACCGTACGAAGGGTCCCCACCTTCTCCTACGGGTGAAAAGAATTTTAGGGTTGCCACTCTCAAAACTTTTAAAATTTTTAAAGCGTTAATATTTGTTGTTAATTTTCATTGCAGGATTATTCCCATTTGCAAATCTAATGACATAATCGCTCAATAAGAAATTCCACAAAAATACAAAAATGGTCATAGCTGGCAGCCCTTTCATGATTTTTGTACGAAATTCCTACGACAATTACTTCACATTAAGGTCAATTTACTGCATGAACTCCGTTTTGATTTCTGCACTGGACCGGAAGCTATAGGGAAAAAAGCATTATTTTGCTGAGCAAATTTTCAATATTTATAATAAATATAAATCACCATAGCTGGCAGCCCTATACTAATTTTTCAACCAAATTATAACCAAATGTTACATAGAGTAAGATTCAAGTACTGTGTGAGTTTTGTTAAAATCTGATGGCTAAATCGGAAGTTATAGGCCAAAAAGCTGTTTTTTTTCTCAGTCATTTTTCAAGATGGTACCACTGCCACAGGAAAGCGCGCATTTCAAAATCGCTTCTATCAGACCTGGTTTTAGCTAATACCAACATGTCCTGTGAATTTCATAATGTTCGGATAATCCGGTCGTCAGTTCTCGTGAACAGAACTTTCGAGTGCTGCAGAACTTTCGAGTGCTGAAAATAGAGGTAATTTGGTGATGGGTTGCCGTTCTTGTGCAAATCGGAATTATCAAAATTTCAATTTGGCATTATGGACAAAGGTCAAAATTTATCAATGTTGAAACTTTTGCCAAAAATCAAAAATTTTTCAGGAGGGTCAATGATTTGAAGGATTTTTTTTCAGGAGCCTGCCGTAGCTACAGTAATACCCGTACAACCTTGAAAACCCATATATGGTAAGTTCTAGTGAACATCAATACGCTCTGCAATTTTCACGATGATCCAATGTTTTGATCACAAGTAATGACAAATCAAAATTTGAAAAAAATCCTTGCCTACTTTTAGGCACTTAGCACCCACACACGGCTCAAAAATTTCAATTCTTTATCATGAACAAGCTTAAAACATAATAAATTTTCATTCGCAATACTTTTTTTCCACGAAAATTTACACTGCTTGGAAATATAGGCCGCCAAAAAGTTTAGGATATCTGAATTTGAGAAAGTCGTGGACCTACCTACTATATACATCTACGTTTTCCGAAAGTTTCAGCTTAATCGAATCGGCCACTCCAGAGATTATCTCGGAAAATTATTTTGCTGATATATATATATATATATATTATATATATATATATATATATATATATATATATATATATATATATATATATATATATATATATATATATATATATATATATATATATATATATAAATATGTATATATATATATATATATATATATATATATATATATATATATATATATATATATATATATATATATATATATATATATATCTATATATATATATATATATATATATATATATATATATATATATATATATATATATATATATATATATATATATTTATATATATATATATATATATATATATATATATATATGAATTTGCGGCGAAACGAGTCTAATACTAATGTTCCTCGAACATTAGTAAAAACCGTTTATCTCAAAACTAAACCAAAAGAAGCAACTTGCTTTTGCAAAAGAACATTACATGAAAGATTTAACATTCTGGGATACAGTACTGTTTTCAGGTGAAAGTAAAATCAACTTGTTTAATGCCCATGGCAGGTGTTTAGTATGGAAAAAAATCATGCACAGAACTACAAATAAAAAACCTAAGGCATACTGTTAAACATGGTGACGGTGGGGTTTTAGTGTGGGGGTGTATGGCATCATCGGGGATTGGGAAACTTGTATTTATCGACGACATCAAGGACAAGAACGTTTATTTTACTATCCTGAAAGATGTCCTGAAAATCAGCAGCAATAACTTGGGTCTTGGTAACAGTTATTACTTTCAACAGGATAACGATCCCAAGCACACGGCTTATTGTGTGCGTCAATGGATTGCGTATAATGTTCCGCATATGCTCAATACACCACCGTTGTCCCCGGACCTCAACCCCATCGAGCACCTCTGGGATGATCTGGGGAAAAGAAGTCGACAGTATACTTATTACGTGGACGAGACCGCGTGAATATAAAAAAAGAATAGATTCACTTATAGTTCCGCACAGGAATCCAGAGTTGTATACCTTTCGTCTAATGCTTGGCGAACAAGTCGCTGCTTTGCAAAAGATTCCTGGTATTACGATGGAGGAAAGAAATATAACACTTGGTTTCAATTTCTGAGGTTTGTAGTGCCCAACTGAGATGGCTCCTGTAATCAGACTGCTTTATTCACGCTCGTCTCCTACTTATATAGCTAAAATATTTACAGTTATACTTATTCTACATGGATCGGGTTTTTTTAATACTTAATGGTTACATTAATGCTGTTTCTTAATGGTTACATTAATTGTCGCTATACAGCTGTTATTAGTTGCGCTACTCGCCGCGCCGCGTCGCTAGCGTCATTCATGTTTTGGCATTTTAGTTTCCGCGCTTCTAGAGTTGCAGATTCGTGGGATTTTTTTTTTTTAATGTGTGGATGTGCTGACGCATACATAACTTCTCCCCCTTTTGACGTTGAATTCTCCTGAATTCGATTTTCAATTTTGACTTTAAGCTTGTTTTGGTTACGAAAATAAAATATTAATAGTACAATAACTATTACTAATACAAAAATTAAAGTTACATTTATGCTTATATTTGTATTTTTATGGACTTTAAGTTCTTCGATTGTCTGTGTATTTTTTATGTTTTGAATAATTAAATCGTCCAAAGTCAATTTATCAGTGAAATTTGAAATATTTGGATTAGGATAGTAAAATCTTTCATTCTTTTTATGTTCAATATTTGAAAAATAGTAGTTTAATTATTGAATTATTGAAGTTTATCAAAAGGTTTCCTTTCATAGTTAAATTTCTTGTATCACATGTTTGGTTTAATATTAAATTTTCAGCGTTTTTAATAATAATCGTTTCTTTATCAAGTTCCAATATTTCCGTGTTTGGGTTCTTAATTAGTTTGCAGCTATTGCTATATATACAATGTTTCGTACTTTTAAGTTCATTAAAATACTTATTCTTTTCGTATGTATAAACTAGGTTTCCAATTGTAAAGACTATTTCGTTTTGATAATCGATTTCCTTCTTTTCTTCGTTTGGAACTGGCAATATCATTTTAAGTTGGACAATTGCGAATTCCGTAGGAATCTTTAGAGCTAAAATTAAAATACTTTCTTTGTGATTTGCAAAATCCAACTTTTACAAATTGTAATTTATTTACATCTATGTTGTACGATTTAATTTCCTCGTCAGTGAGAATGTTGGGGTGTAACATGCCATATCTCGCGGATGCCATGTTATCTTGTATGTGGTCGACTCGACTTTTCAGGATTTGAATTTTAAATATCTGGTCATAATATATGTCATTTGCAAAAGTGTGGTTTAAAATGCTGTTTACTTGGTTCATTATTGTATGTCGGTCTCTAGTTGCTATGTCTCCAAGTCTTTTGATTGTCTCACTAAAGTTTTTGTTTATTACTATTTGTTGATTTACAGTTTCAATGATATTATGGTTATTGGTATCGATTGTCTTGAGATGTTCGTCTATGTTTTTTTTCTGTCTTGGTCGTCCATTGTTCCAAAAAGCCAATTTTGTGCGTTTCCTACTAGATTAATAAGTCCTCGTTTCTGTCTTTTGTCAAAGTGTGTCAGTGTTCTGACTTTGTAAGTTAAATGTTCGAGTTCTGTTATTACAAGTTCTTTCTGTTGTCCGTTTAAATGTTCTGCATTTGCTTTGAATTCCTTAATTACGCTTAAAATTTCCTTAGGGTTTATTATGTGTAAAACAATATTGGATTTTATGGGAAATTCGGTATTATCTAATTGAATTTGTGTGAATCCGGAGTTACCTCCAATTTTATGTATAGTCAGTTGTCCGTTTGTTGGAGTCAGTACAAGCAATATTATTGAGAGTAATGTAAGAACTGGCTGTAAAAATGAATAAATGAAGAAAGGTTGGTTTATTTTAAATGAATGAACTGATTTTAAAGGTATATAGTAAAAAAGATTTAGAGCAATAATTTTCCCTGAATTATTTCAAGCATCATTTTCTTCCGAATGTATGGAATATTTTGCTGTGTAAATGCGATTTGGCGAATTCTGGAAATATTTTCTTCAATGCTGCAACTAAAAACACCGCAATCATTCCCGTTTTCCTGTATTATCTAATTCTATTTTAGTAAAACCTGACAGATCAATTGGTATTTCTCGCTTATTTATAGACTCTTCCTTTAAAAAATTTTCTAAGACTGCTAAAATTTGCGGGTTGGGTACTCCTAATGAGTCGTAGTACTTAATTGTTTTCTGTGGAAAATCGATAACGCTGATCGTCCAGTGGTTTAAATTTAAATGGATTGGTATTAGCAAAATATCAAAGTCGAAAAAGTTTATGTTTCGGGTCCACCTTTTTATACATTGATAACCTCGTTTTAGAAGGCGTGAAGCGAAAAATGTGTTCATTGTGTATGTTTTTTTTTACGGCTTTAAATACATCGCATTGGTTTATTACGACGTGGATCAATTCGAATAGTCTTGGATAATATATTTTAAACTTGATTTTGTTAAATGTTTCTTGTATTCCGGAATGTAAACTTTCTTGAACATGGTAAAGAGCAATTTGTCTTACAGCTTCAACTTCTGATTCGACGTCTTGTGCCCTAAAAGAACACTTTATGCATTTAATTTGTCCGTCTTTGGAGAATAATTCGCGGAGTTTTTCCTGAACAATATTATACTTGTGGTCCGGCAACTCTGAATAGATTCCGGTAGTACCTTTTTTTATATATCTTCTAAGAATGTTACTGAGATTTTCGAAATCATATTCGGCTATATAAATAACGCGTTTTCTGTGTACAAAATCTATTTCGCATATTTTGTTATTTGTGAGGATAATTTGAGTATTGTACTTATTAACAATTTCCTCCTTGATTGGGATGTGATCAAGAAGTTCTTCATCAGCGGAATGTATGGTTGCCATAGTGGCATCATCATTCTCATTTTGAATATTTAAAAGGACTCCAAAGTCTGAAAATGTATTTGTCTTATCTGAGCCTGGGGTTTCGGATTTGATTTCTTCGTTAGGTTCGAGTCTACTCAAAAAGTCTGCCACTCGATTTTCTTTGCCTTTGATGTACTCGATGTCGAATTGGTACTCGCCTAGTTTTAACAACCACCTTTGGTGTCTTGGAGACAGATCCTTGCCTCTATATTTGGCTTGTAAATATTTAATCGGTTGGTGATCCGTAAAAATTTTGAACTTATTTCCATAAAAATATGGCCTGAAATATCCCACAGACCATATGATGGCTAAAAATTCTTTGTCCGTGGTAGAATAGTTGCGCTCGTGTCAATTAAGTGTTCTAGATGCAAAGCAAATAGGGTGACCTTTTATGCGAAAGAACGGCGTCTATTGCGTATTTTGAAGCATCTGTGGTGAGATGAAACGGTTTGTTAAAATTTGGGAATCGTAAAATGGGATGGGAACTAATGAGAGTTTTTAGTTTTTCAATTACCTGTTTTTCAACATTTTTTAACCATTCAACAAAAAGAACATTTGCTTTAGATTTATTCCTAAAAAAAAGACTTCCAAAATTAGCCCCAACACGTTGGACTTTTAATGGTCAATTAGTTCTGACCATTTTCGATAATATAGATCAATTAAAAGAACTTTTTGAACATATAATTGAAAATGAGAGTGCAAATTGGGATGGAGAGACCATTAATAGTGCAAGGGGGCTTCTTCTTCTACTAACAGATTTTCAGTTATTTTTTCTGCTTAATGCTTTCTCAAAAATTTTTCCACAAACTGACGTGCTTTGCGATATATTCCAGTCCAAGCAAACTTATATACTGTACTGTATTAAAAAACTTGCAGATTTTGAACTTCAAATAAAATCTTTGAGAAATAGTTTCGCGGTAATTTGGGACCAAACCTGTTCTATTTCCGAAACACTACCACGTATTAAAAGAGCAAGGTACATGGTTGACAGCAATGATAATGTTGAACTATTCTTTACACGTGTTTATATCGAAATAATTGATAATATATCCGTTGAAATAAGTTCAAGGTTTTCATCCTTAAAAAGTTTCGCATTTCTAGATCTTTTAGATTCTTCGAAATTTTGTAACTATTCAAAAACATTTCCGGATAATCTTTTACTTAATTTAACTCAAACTTACACCGACATATTTGACTCGATTTCATTGAAAACTGAACTCATTGTGCTTTACTCTGATGCAAATTTACAGGGAAAATCTTTTCAAGATATTTTTGAATATTTTACCAATAATAAATTAGAAAATAGTTTCACACAATTTTATAAATTAATTTGTTTGGTTGTTACATTACCAGTAACAAGTGCGTCCGCAGAGCACAGTTTTTCTTGTTTAAAAAGAATCAAACTTTTCTCAGAAATAGTACAGGGGAACAACGACTTAGTGACTTGGCAATAATGTCCATTGAAAAGGTTTTCCTAAAATCATGTTTGAGCAAGCAAAAATTTTATCAAGACGTCATAGATGAATTTGCGAAAAAAGAAAGACGAATTGAATTAAATTTTAAGTAGAAGTATGCATGAAGTTTGTGATCAATTTCGATTTATAAGGCTTGTTTCACACGTACGAGGTTCCCTTCGGTTCGGTTCGTTTTCGGTTGCAACCGAAAACAAACCGAACCGAATGAAACCCCTTCACACATACACGATCCCTACACGGTTCATATTAGGTTTTGTGTTTTTTCATTAGAAAATTCATTAAGAATCAATATAAGTCGGGTCTTTAGTATTAATTTTACAATTTTTCCGTAAGAATTTTGTCATTGGTTGTGCCACCTTGGCATAATCTAGTATAAACTTGCGATAATACCCTGTGAGTCCTAAAAAACTTTTAATTTATTTCTCTGTACGAGGTAATTTTAATTCTTCAATAATTTTAATTTTTTCGGGGTTGGGTTTTAGTCCTTCTTTGGTGATTATATGGCCTAAAAAACTGGTTTCCCTTTGCATAAAATTGCATTTATCAATTTGTACTTTTAACTGATTGTCCTGTTAGACTTTGAATACTTCGGTAATTGCGTTTATGTGCTCTTGTAATGAAGTACTGAATATTAGTACATCATCGAGATAAACGACACAAGTTTTATTAATAAATTTTCTGAGAACGTCATTCATCAGTCTCTGGAATGTCGCTGGCGCGTTTTTCAAACCAAACGGCATTCGCACAAATTTATAGAGACCATGGGGTGTCACGAAAGCGGTCTTATGTCTGTCATCCTCCTTTACCAGGATTTGATGATAGCCTTTGGCGAGGTCTATCGTTGAAAAGTATTGAGCTCTACCAAGTTTATCTAATAGTGAGTCAATATTTGGTAGGGGATATTTATCGTCTACGGTAACTTCATTAAGTTTACGGTAGTCAATCACTAATCGAAACTTTTTATTCCCTGAATTATCACTTTTTTTCGGTACTACGATTAAAGGACTTGAATATTTAGAACAACTCTTTCTTATTATACCCTGAGTTTCCATTTCAGATATTTGACGGCGGACCTCCTCTTCATGTTTTGGAGGGTACCTATATAGTTTTGCATTTATTTGAGCATCTGTAATTGTTTTAATTTCGTGCTCAATAGAATGCGTACTGGTTAATAGGTCTCCTTCTTTATAAAAAATTGTATCAAACTTTTTGATCACTTTTAAAATTTCTGAATATTCTTCCTCATTTAAGTGATCCAACTTAAGTCGTCGAATAAAGTTATTTTCAACGCTCTGTAACGAACAGATTTCTTTGAAGGTATACGGGGTGTTTGTGAATTTTATAATTTGCCCATTTAAAGAGATTGTTTTTTCTTCGACATCAATTAGAGTATCAAGAGTATTGAGCAGGTCAATACCGATAATAAATTGGTATTTTCTTTTGTTTAAGGATTTTACTTTCCACTTAATTCTTGCTGCCGAAGGTAATTTTAATTCCTTTGGAGCTTGAGTATGCACTTCAAATTTAATCACATCTCTACTTGTGATTGTGCTGAATGAGATTGGCTGTATTGGCACTCTACTAAAACAAGTTATTGAATCATCAATTATGGAAAACGATGATCCAGTATCAATAAGGGCAACATATTTTGTTTCGTTGATTGTAATTTCGATCAAGGGTAATGTATCCGAGGCTAATTTTGAAAAAACATTGCCTCTTTGTTAGTATTACTTACTTCCGGGCGGTTTTGTATTTAGTTAGTACAGTATTGGCCTACTAAGCATAAACGTTCTATCCTCATTTTTCTAATTTTCGAGTTCAATCAATTAAAATTTTTTAAGTGTCCATACATTAATATTTTATTCTAAAAATATATTATTCTTTTTTATTTTAAAGCAAATGGTGGTATCAGCTTCTGCATCTGGTACTCATTTAAAGGCTGGTTTATTTAAAGGCTTTCTATCAACCTTCTTGAAAGCTTTTGCCCTCAAATTATTGATATCTTTGAGGAAATTTAAGTATACATATGTAGCTCGTAAAAGAGAAATGATATTTAATTCAAAATCTTTGGGTTTGAAATGTTTTGGCTATGTTTTAATAAGTATGAAAAAGGAATTTCATATAATATTTCTTTCAGCAAATAGATTGATGTGAAAGGCGAGTTTTAAATTATTTTGCCAGCAAAGTGTCAGCAAAAAAATTCATATTTCTATAAATATACAGTGGCGGTATTCGGCGGTATTCGGCGGTATTCGGCGGTATTCGACGGTATATAAAATGTATTCGCGGATGGTGAATAAAAGAAATTAATTCAATTTTGTTGGCAATATAATAGCGAAATAAGTTAAATGATTTGCTTAAATAATTCGTTTTTAGTATGTCTTTTGAAATTTAAAAACAATTTTCGAGATTATTTTTCGTAGGAGCTTCAGTAGAAGAAAGAACCTGGAGACTCCTAACTATACCTGGAAAAAAGTATTCGCGGTTAGCTGTATGTATGCAACGAAATCATAGCATGACGAGTTCGAATGATATTATCGGGGAATCACATTCTAAAAATGTCGACATGAAGCCGGCGAATTTTAAAAATGCCAATAGAGATAGCGCAGTGAAGTATTCGCGTGGAGTTGTGATAAAACTTGTTATTTCCAAAATTGGCAGTAAAAGTTCGGAAACTACTCCAGAGGAAAGGAGAATTATTATAAACTTGAGAAAGGAAGGAAAAAGGTTTATTGACATATCAAATGCTGTAAATAGAAGTGAATCCACAGTGCGGAGTATTTTCAAACGGCATGGATCAACGGATGATTTCCAAAGTAAAGATCGATGTGGCCGTCCTCCAGTATTAACTCAATGCGAATGTCGAAAAATTGTTAGTGATACTTCAAGAAATCCAACAACGGCTTCTTCTGAAATCGTAACTAACAACAGTAAAACTTATGGTAAGACAGTGAGTGCCCGGACAGTGCGCAACCTATCATTTGAATTTCGTTCTCATCGGAGGGTTTCACCGAAAGTTTCAGCGGTTAAACGTTGTTTTAGACTGCCATCCGAAACATGTTCAAAACTCGGAAAATTTAAAAATTGGTTTCTTATTTTTATCGCAAATGCTTTGGATATGAGTATGTAATTTGAAGCATCTGCTGGTGCTATATTTACGAAAATGGCTAATGCTGGTTACCCTGTGTCAGCAGCAGAGCAAAATATATACCAAATCTGCTTCACGTTAAGTTAAATCCAACCAGTAAATTTCGTTTCGATTGAATCACTGCGTTGGAAGCTATAGGGGAAGATCGTTACCCTTCGTACGCGGGGCACATACATGCAGTCAAAATAAAACTTGAACGAAACAACGTACGGTCGTGCTTTTGTATGTGTGCGTGAGTCAAGGTACCAACTTTACGTCAACGTAGTATCGCGCCATTCGCACCGGTGAGAGTGAAGTGACAGGCACGAATGTGTTTTCGCGCTCGGTAAGTAATTTTTTGATCAATGTTTTTGTCTATTGTTACCGTAGATAAAATAAGTTTTCGTGTAGAGTATTCTATCAGTAAGTAGCAAAATATACTTAAGATACGTTTTCAATACTTAATTCATGACGTTTTCCTATTAATATTAAAAGAGGTTATATTTTGTTGTTATTTAGTTAGTGGGGTACTTTCGGACAGAACTAGATGGGGCACGTTTGAACTGGTAGGTAGGTACGATTTAGTGTGTTAGTGTGCTCATTGCTAATTTTTGCATTAACTTTGTCCTGTGTTTTGCTATCGGTGATATACGTATATATATTTTAATACCTATTTCTTATTATTTTTTCACAGAAACACAGGACTTATAAACCAAAAAGACAAGTAGACAAGCTGTGGATGAAGAATCCATGCAGTGAACATTACAGGATGTTATGCAAGGAGTATTGTCGTATAGATAAGCTGCGGACAAGTACAATTTGAAATTGTCAACATTAGAAAGCCGAGTAAAAAATACAAGAATAGTAATGATGCTGAAGGGTCAAGCAACCGTACATTTTACTCTAAATATACAAGTTTCCAAGTCTTTTCTATGGAAGAAGAAAAACTGCTAAATGATTATATTATCAAATGTTGTAAGATGCATTATGGACTTACGACGATTCAAGCAAGAAAGCTAGCATATGAGTATGCCAAATCTTTGAGTTTGAAATATCCAGCAAAGTGGGAAGAAAATAAGATGGCTGGGAAAGAATGGATGTATGGTTTTCGCAGAACAAACCCGGAACTCAGTTTTCGCAAACCCGAAAACACAAGCACTGCCAGATCTTTTGCGTTTAATAAAACTTCGGTTACCGAGTTTTATACCAACTTGAAGACAGTGTTGGAGAGACATCCATGAACTGCTGACAGAATCTTTAATTTCGACGAATCAGGTGTATCTATCGTTCTAGCTACTCCCAAAGTCTTGTCTCCAAGATGCCAAAAACAAATCGGACAAATTGTATCAGCTGAAAAAGGCGAGCTCGTAACATTTGGTGGCATTATATCTGCCATTGGAAATACCATTCCTCCACTTTTCGTGTTTCCACGCGTTCATTATAAGCATATAAGCACCCGAAGGAAGTCTCGGCGCTACAAATAAAAGTGGCTGAATAAATAGCGATATATTCGTCTCTTTTTTAAAACATATCCAGAAGCACACACTCTGCACAAAAGACAACCCCATATTATTGTTGTGTGACAATCATGAAAGCCATGTTTCTCTCGAAGCCATCAACTACGCCAAAGAAAATGGCATAATTTACCTATCTTTTCCACCACATACATCTCACCGCCTACAACCACTTGATGTGGGAGTCTTTGGACCATTTAAATCAAAGTCGAAAATTGCTTTCAATAATTGGCATATAATGAACCCAGGCAAAGCATTGACAATTTACAATATTGCAAAGCTTGTAAAAATTGCATTTTTCGAATCATTCACGGCAAAAAATATCACAAGCGGGTTTAACAAACCTGAAATATGGCCTCTTAATGAATTAGCCTTTAGTGACGAAGATTTTGCTCCAATTGAGGTGTATACATCCGGTAGCTTAGAACATGTGCCTCCTACTCAAAACGTCGTTGAAGATTTGTCAGCACCTGTCTCTGATATCTGCCAACCCTCTTCTTCTGGAACACAGGATTTCTTGGAGGTTCCGCGAGAACCTACAGAACAAACTATTAACTCACCATTGATAACATGATGATGAACTACAAAGGTTTAATTTAGATGCTTGCGAACCAGATGCTTTGAATAACTCACCAATCCATCAAATTGTAGCTCCTTTGAAGACAGTTTTGACACCAGAGGCAATTCGACCCTATCCGACTTGTGTAAGAAGTAATAAAACAAACAAAGGACGACGGCCAGGAAAATCACGTATTTATACTGAACACCCGAAAAAAAACTAATTGAAAAGAAACACAATGAAAAGCAATTGAAAAAGCTAGAACAGGAAAGAAGGGCAAGGGCAAGACAAATGAAACGTAGTTTGGCTGATTTTAATTTAAAAACGAAGAACAAGAAAGCTAAAAACACAGAAAGTGATGAATCTGATTGTGATGGATCTAATATAAGCTTTCAAGAGAGTTCAACTTCTATCACAGATGAAGATGAAACCAAGCATGAAAATTTTGAAATGGACGGAAGTCAATTGACAGTTGATGTAATACCAGAAAATATTAAAGACGGTTCGTTTATTTTAGTGAGGTTCCCTAAGAAAAAAAGTATTATTTACTATGTAGGAAAAGTTGTCGGTCACCATAGTCAGACTGAATTTAAAGTATCTTATCTAAGAAAGAAGCCAGGTTTTTCGTGGACATTTGTTTTCCCTTATGTTGAAGATATTCATACTGTTTATATAACTGATGGTGAAATGATTCTTCCTGAACCCAAGCCTCCAACAGTTTTTACTTCTAGAACATCAAAACTTTTCACTTTTTCAGTGAATTTTTCTAATTTTACTGTTCAATAGTTTTTATTATCTTGTTAATTAGCAACTTTTTGCAGTGCTAATCCGCACCAAACGTTAAAAAATGTAATTCTAAATTTAAGAAACTCTAGTGCACCTGAACCGCTAGAAACACTAATGTTCGAAGAACAGTAGAAGAATCGTGCAGGTTTTGAGTGCATATTCCACCACATGCGCTGCTTATTACGGCCAAACTGTTTCAAATGCCACGTTTTACTTTGGTTTCAACAATGCATTATAACTCATATGGTGGAAGGTTTCAGATATTACCACTGGCATGAATTTCAACGTTTATGGGAGCAAAACACGGGTTAATTATATTCGTTATCAGTTGCTTATTTCACATACCTGTAATTTTGAAAGCAGCATCTCATATAACATCAATGAAGAAAATGCTCAGTGCCTGCAGCACTGTAACTGCAGTTGGTGTTTGGAGCTGCGATCCAAAAAATTTGCAGAACTTTGCGAATTGTAACATCGGTTATTTATTTTCATTGTAAATGTTTCCGGTATGTATACTAACTGTAAGCATTTATTGATACAAAAGTAGCACAACCGACTCGTGCTGGCAACCTTTCGCCAGTATCAAAGCCAAGAATATATCAAATCTGCTTCACGTTGTTTAATTACATTCGAAGTTATAGGAGTATAAAAAAACTAAGGGTTACCTGCAGCGAGTTTTTTCAAATGATCGAAAGCTTAATATTTGCTGTTTATTGTCACTACAATATCATTACCATTTGAAAATTCTACGATAAAACCGCTTAATAAAGATATTGCAATTAAACACAAAACCAACAATAGCTGGCAACCCTATCGTGGCTTTTCAACCAAATTTGGCCTGAATAATGTCTATGACAGGTTTCATTAATTGTATGAAATTCGTATTGATTTCATGACTGCACTGGAAGTTATAGGGCAAAACGTTTTATTTTCCTGAGCGAATTTTCAAAACCAAAGACACAAAAATTACCATAGCTGGCAGCAACAATCGAATTTTTAAACCAAATTTTCATCAAACAGAGTTTAGAGTAAGGTTCAGCTACTGTGTCAATTTCATGAAAATCCGGTAACTTATTCACATTTCATAGGGCAAAAAGCAGTTTTTTTTCTTTATAATTTTTCAAGATGGCACCACTGGCACAGACTTGCCCACAATTCAAAATCGCTTCTATCAAATCTGGTCTTACTTAAGTCCAATGCATTCTGTAAATTTTAGCTGTATCTGATTATTGGTTCGTGAGTTTCCGTGAACAGAAGTTTTTGATGCTAAAAAAATAGGTTAACTGGGAGAGGGTTACCGTTCTTGTCCGACATGAAATTTCCAAAGTTTTATTTTGAACGTGTAGATAAAACATAAGATTTATATACAGATTGGTTTTATTGTAAGAAACGGACATTTTTTTGAATATTCGATGGTTTGAATGTTTTCACTTCCAAATTTTTTTTTTTCAAAATGAAGACACCAAAATTATCATAGCTGGCAGCTCCAACCGAATTTTTCAACCAAATTTCTACCAAACGTGGTTTAAAGTAAGATCCAGCAATTGTGTGAGTTTCGTCAAAATCGAACGATTCAATCAGAATTTATAGGGCTAAAACCAGTTATCTTTTTTAGTGGTTTTTCAAGATGGCACCACTGGCACAGAATCGCCCGCATTTCAAAATTATTTCTATCAGACCTGGTCCTATTTAAGGCCAATACATTCTGTGGATTTCAAATAATTCTGCTCATCGGATCGTGAGTTTCCGTGAACAGAAGTTTTTGATGCTAAAAATATAGGTAAATTGGGCAAAGGTTACCAGACGTGCCCGTTATACCATATCTTTTTACTAATGTTCGAAGAACATTAGTATTAAAATCGATTCGGCCAAAAATTCATATTTCTTTATATATATATATATATATGTACAAAAAATTTCAGTGAGATAATCTCGGGAACGCGCCATTCGATTGAGCTGAAACTTTCAGGATACATTGGTGTATATGCAGAATAGGTCCAGGTCTCTTTAAATGTCAGTTATTGTAAACCTTATCGCGCCGGCGGGCATTTAAGTGATATTTTTAATATACCTATTATTTCGTGCACAAATGATTTTCGCAAAAATAAAGTTAATAAAATAAATTTCTAACGTGTTTTACATATGAATCGGATAATGCTTTGGAATATTTTAACCCTATGTGTGCGCTGGGTGCCTAAAAAGAGGACGGGAAAATTTGAAAATTTTTAAATTTCGATAACTTTTGACAGAGCTATTCAATCATTACCAAATTTTCAGGACACATTGATATTATTTAGTTGTAGATTAATGTGGCTTTTAATGAGCGTGCTGGCAACCCTGTAGCTAGGGCAGGCACTGAAAGTGAAAACCTCCAAATCATCGTCTCTCTTGAAAAAATGCAGTTTCTTCAAAAATAAGCCTTTCATATGTAAATCTTGTGCTTTGTTTACATAACCAAAAAAAAAAAAAAGATATGGTATAACGGGCACGCCTGGCAACCCTTGCCCAATTTACCTATATTTTTAGCATCAAAAACTTCTGTTCACGGAAACTCACGATCCGATGGGCAGAATTATT
>OX376372.1:124671754-124676754 GCA_947369275.1 Nemotelus nigrinus | reverse complement strand
TGATTTATATTTGTCGTTTTAATCGCACGTACGGAACTACCCCACAGCGTACGAAGGTACCCCCAACACTGTATATAGGTGCCCCGTTGTTGGGGCAGATTCGTACATATTCCAGATTTAGTTTAAATCATAATTATGGTTGAAACATCAGATGAAATCATCTGTAATTTTTTATATGAATCTCAGAAAGTTAGACTATAAATTTAAGCTGTCAGGTGATTGATTCATGAAAAAATAAAAATAAATAAAATAAAATGTGGAAACCGTACGAAGGGTCCCCACCTTCCCCTACGGGTGAAAAGAATTTTAGGGTTGCCACCCTCAAAACTTTTAAAATTTTTAAAGCGTCAATATTTGTTGTTAATTTTCATTGCAGGATTATTCCCATTTGCAAATCTAATGACATAATCGCTCAGTAAAGAAATTCCACAAAAATACAAAAATGGTCATAGCTGGCAGCCCTTTCATGATTTTTGTACGAAATTCCTACGACAATTACTTCACATTAAGGTTAATTTACTGCATGAACTCCGTTTTGATTTCTGCACTGGACCGGAAGCTATAGGGAAAAAAGCCTTATTTTGCTGAGCAAATTTTCAAGATTTATAAGACAAAAATCACCATAGCTTGCAGCCCTGTTCTAATTTTTCAACCAAATTTTTACCAAATGTTACATAGAGTAAGATTCAAGTACTGTATGAGTCTCCGAATGCAATATTTCCGTATAGTTATACTGGCCTTAGTGTTTGTAAGCTTGGGATTTGTTGGTTTTGTTTAGCTTTTGGGATTTAAGAAGAGCGATTTGGATTTAAAGGAGTCTATTGCAGGTGCTGTGTTTGTTACCGTCCAAGTAACTTGATCGTGGGAAGTGAGTCTTAAGTACTTCTGTACCCATTTATGAATCAAGCTTTCGCTTGGTCCATTATATAAACGTCTGTTATTGTAGTGGGAACAAAACTTTCTCCGAGCCGTAACGTACAATTCTTCTCTTTTTCGCCCGACCACTGTGACATGGAGACTGATAAATCCACAAGAAGAGTTTAATTCTAAACGTTTTTTACATATTCATATTTAAAATGCTAACTCTGCCGTGAGGCACTTTTATTATACAATAGGGGCGGGATTATGGAGGTCATTGGGGAACTGTAGCAACGATTTGCTTCTCGGATGAGAAGTGTTAATCCTAACACAGAATTTTATGTCCTTGACAAAAGGTCCAATAATCTGCAGTAGAGAAGAGGTATTCGAAACTCATGATGGTTGAGTATTAGTCCTGCATATCATACTTTGTCGGAGGCTTTTGCTATGTCGAACATAACTAGTCTAGTTGATTTTGTAAGGTTAAGCCCAGTTAGGATGTGTTGGACCACGTTTGTTAGCTGGAGGTACGTTTAGTGAAGTGGCTTGAAGGTAAACTGCGGTTCTCTTGGGCTTTTTCACTCAATCGAGAGAGGAGAACAAGTTCAGCCAATTTAGCTATTGATCATAGGAGACTGCTTGATCTCTAGTTCTAGGGGAAAGTAAAGCTTTCGATAGAATGATAATAATCGCTTCTTTCTATCATCACGATATGTCCTCAGACGAAGTATGGCGTGATTATGCCCTTTATGGTTTGTAGCATATTCCCTGGTAGGTGTGTCAATCAAATGTCGTTAATGTTGTCAATCGTAGGTAATTTTCGTCGTTTCAGTCTTCTTGTATTCTTCATCCTTTAGGTGGCACTCGGATGAGATTTTCTCCTGGAATTGTATCTCCAAAGGATTTGTAAAGGCTTTGACTTTATCTGCACATTTGAGGCTCTGCGGCTTGATTGAGTCTCGAAGTATCAAGACAGTTGTCAAAGGGAGTTATCTTCAAATTCGATGTTTTGCATCTAACTTTCTCACTATTCATTCAGGTGTTGGGATATTTGACAGTGTACCAATAACGTCCTCGTGCAGCAGCTATTTGAAACTCAAGTGTTAAAAAACAATAAGAAATTTGAAAAAGTTTTAATGCAGATTTATTCATTAAACGTTTTTATTAAATTTAGAAACAAAAACCAATCCATTTAAATTATGAATTACAAAGTTTTGAACTAGAAATAAAACAAAGTCGACAACTTGCCTTCAATAATGTCTTCGTGCATTTACGAAACAGTTTATGAAAAATCTTAAGAACTATAGATACATTTTTTTTAAATATTTAATCACGGCTTGAAGGTAGTGTGATATCGATTCTAAAAAAAAATTCTCCTAGTTTGGCTCTATTTGCGCCTATTCCTGCTGAATAGCCTGTTTCAACTTAGGTTTCGAACTAATATCATGAGTCCTGATTAATTTTTCCAGCATATTCCCATGTGCTGAATGGGATTGAGGTCAGGAATTTGCGGTGGTGTTTTAAGCAAATGTGGAGTAAACGCCAAGAAAATTATAATATAATAAGACATGTGCTTAGGATCATTACCTTGCTGACTCATACACCCAATTTTTCAGTAATAGGTTCCAAATTCCTCTTGAGAATTTCAATATATGCCCGATGCTCCATGAATCATTTCTATGTTTTCAACGCCGGTGGGAGCCATACAGCCCCATACCATTACACCGCCGCCGCCGTATTGTACAGTTTTGATGCAATTTTTTTTTTGAGTCGTAAGCTTCCCCTGGCTTTCTCCATACTCTAAATCTCCCATGAGACCGAAAAATGTTGTGTTTGGACTCATCCGAAAATATAACATTTCGTCAGAACTGGAGAGCTGCATTTTCGATTTACTTCACTTACCAGAAGTGTACGAGACTTACATCTGTAAAACATGGTGGCGGTGACGTAATGGTATGGGGCTGTATGGCTACCAGCGGCATTGGAAACTTACAGATAATTGAAGGAATCATGGATCATCGGGCATATATTGAAACTCTCAAGAGAAATTTGCAACCAAGTTATGAAAAATTGGGTGTATCAAAGGATTTTTACTTTCAACAAAATAATTATCCTAAGCACATGGCTCATAATACTAAGATGTTCTTGGCGTACAAAACTCCACATTTGCTTAAAACACCACCGCAAAGTCCTGACCTCAATCCCATTGAGCACATGTGGAACATGCTGGGAAAAAGGACCAGGACCCATCATATTAGCTCGAAACCTAAATTGAAACAGGATCTTTAGCAGGAATGGGCGAAAATAGAGCCAAGCTGTGCAATAATACTTGCAGAATCGATGCTACATCAACTTAAAGCCGTGATTAAAAATAAAGGCTACCCAACTAAATGTTAACAAAAATTGTATTTATAGTTTGTGAGATATCTCATAAGCTGTTTCGTAAGTGTGCGAAGACTTTATTGGAGGCAAATTGTCGACTTTGTTTAATTTATAGTTAAAAAATTTTCAATTCATAATTTAAATGGATTGGTTTTTGTTTCTAAATTTAATAAAAATGTTTAATGAATAAATCTGCATTAAAACTTTTTCAAATTTCTTACAACAATTTAATGTTTTTTAACACTTTAGTTTCAAATAGCTGCTGTACGAGGACATTATTGGTACACTGTATGTAGTTGATTAGCCGATTGGCTTCCCGCTTTATTCCAGGGTGGCCTGTGCTTTTAGCTCTTCTCTGGAGTTGATACCTCTATTGTATAAGTAACATAATCGGCTTAGGGATTTTGTAAAGGTCGTGTGCAGAGGCATGTTTATGTAATTCTCGTATACTATCTCTTAGAAATAAGCTAATAAAATCTTATAATTTCAGAGACTTAATTTATTTGTATATAATTCAAATACATATTTATAAGTTACTTTTTACTAAGTGTTAAATGTAATTTCAATAATGCATGTGCTTTTAATACATTGTCATATTATGTAATCGGTTTTAGGGTTTTGTAAGGATCGTGTGCAGAGGCTCATTATTGTAATTCTCGTATGCTGTCTCTTAGAACTAAGCTAACAAAATTTTTTCATTTCAGATACGTAATATTAGTTCTTGTATATAATTCAAATATATTTTATAAATCACTTTTTATTAAGTCTTAAATGTAATTTAAATAATGCATGCGCTTTTAATACATTGTGATATAATGTAATCGGCTTAGGGATTTTGCATAGATCGTCTTCAGATGCATGTTGTTCTAATTCTTGTATGTAATCTCTTAGAACTAAGCTAACAAAATCTTTTAATTTCATAATCGTAATTTTAGTTCTTGTACGTAATTCAAATACAAATAAATAAATTATTTTTTTTAAAGTCTAATATAATTTAAATAATGCATGTACTCCATGATGGTTTTCTTGTCTGGCAGGACACCCAAATTGTAATGTTAAATTTTTGTTTTTGTGAAGAATGTCATTGAGCTTGTTAATATCTTTTTAACTGTCGTGTGATTTTTATTAACGTTATAGCCAGATAAGTGTTTATCATTATAGAAACTTAGTTTCATTAATAATATTATGATCATATGAAATAAAATGTAAAATAAATAAAATTTGTGTTTTCACTTTTTATGTAGCAGATTTATAATTTATTAAGTGCCCTTTATTTGACTCAATTTTATTGTCCTCATCCATGACTATTATGTTGACTTAAAATAAACTCTAAAAACTATAAGATGTCTTATCACTACACTCTTATGTACTAAATTTAAAATTAGTTCAGTGCCCTAGATTTTAATTTTTATTGCCCTCATTCATTTTGAGTTTATTATTGGCTCTAAATCTTAAAGGATGTACATATTATGACTAAAGAATATCCATTTAGGCTAATTTTCGAAAGTAATATAATATATTCTTCAATGTGAGACGAATAGACACTGAAGATCAGAACAGATTACTCTCGAAAATTAACTTAAATGTTTATCCTTTACCCATAATATATATATATATATATATATATATATATATATATATATATATATATATATATATATATATATATATATATATATATATATATATATATAAATATATATATATATATATATATATATATATATATATATATATATATATATATATATATATATATA
>OX376372.1:124637663-124671554 GCA_947369275.1 Nemotelus nigrinus | reverse complement strand
AGTAAAATGTTAAGGGAAAGCTTTTTATCTATTTCTGTGGCGCCAGCGGCGAATTTATTGATATTTTTTAAATAACTTTCGCAAAAATAAAGTAAATGGAATGAATTTCGAACGTGTTCTAATTGTAAATATTGTTGGAATTCATATATGTAATGACACAAATTGAATATGTTTGACTTTTGTATTTTGAATTTGTAATTTGCAAGACCTACTTTGTTATGAAAATTAAAATGTTTCATACATATATCGTGTTGCTAATACTATATGTAGGATTGAGCTGTAAAAGAATGTAGGGAAAAAAGTCTAAGTTCTTAAAATAAACTACAAGATCATTGAATTAAAAAACGTTTGTTGTTAATGTTATATGGGTCATGAGAAGTATTTCCTTTTAGATTCTTTTCTGTACAAGCTCACAGATTGCGAAAAAGAAAAAGGACCCGTTGGGTACAACGCACCAAAATAAGGAAGAACAGACGCCAAGAACCTTCAATCCGGTACATTGAACCGGTATTGAAGGAACGTCCCAACCTAGAGGAACTCAGTACAAGAACTAGTTCTACATAGGTGTTTCTCGGCTCAGTACAAGAACTGGGTCTACATAGGTTTTTCTCGGCTCAGTACATTGCACTGAGGTCAAAGAATGTTTAATGCTCACAATTAAACATTTCATGGTGACCCCGACGTGATTCAATAGACAATCTTCTCCAATCGAATTGCTAGCATCGCAAGAACATTTGGCGTTAGAGAGGCAGCTGGACAAGTGTATATCAGCAGAAATAGTTTATTGTAACGCTTTTTCTGCCACATTTGTTCGACTGCGTCTGCAAGCTCCTGATTGGTTTGTAGACAACGGGACTCGAATACAAGTATTGAGCGGTAGCAGGCATAAACATTCGTGATCGAGAAGATCCTTGTTCTTTAGAAGTTGAAGCCTAAGTAGCTAGATACTGTCGCAAGATGACGACTTTAGAAGAACAGAATGATCTCGTGCAGGATCTGCAGCGAATTGTAATTAACTACGGTAAAGATTCTCGTAGTCGGAAGAACAAGGAGTATTATGTGCAAAGAAAGGAGAGAAAAGAAGTTGTTTGGGAGGCATTTAAGGAAAAGCATGCCGAGCTTAGCAAGGATGTTGACTTAAAAGGACATAAATACTTTGTGGATGTTTACACAAAGGTGAAAAGCATGTATAATATGTACCATGAGCTTTTCGTTGAAGAAATTACGAGGCTAACAGCTGAAGAAAATGAAATGCCAGATCAAACATTCAAACAAATTACAAATAGAGGATCTACCGCAGTAAATAGCAACACCATTCTGATAGATATTAATCGTCAGAAGATATACTTTGATGCTTTAAATCGAATGTTAAATAAAGTTGTTACTAAAGATGCGTCACCGGCATACGCAGCGGTCAAGAGTGATGCTATAAAACGCATGTGGGCGCGAATTGAGGACTTACACATTAGCTTATGTGAGAATGGTGCTGAATCAGGAAAATCTGGTTATGATGAGGAGGTATTTTTTGAATTGGAAAATCGTGTTCAAGAAACGTATATTGGGCTGACGTGCTGCAATCAAGGAACAGTAGGATATGGTACTGATTTGAAATTACCAGCTATCACTTTTCCGAAATTTGACGGAGACTATGAAAAATGGACACAATTCCGGGATTTATTCAAGCAATTGGTGCACAAGCAGCCAATATCCGAATGCCAGAAGCTCTGGTATATATCAAGTGATGCAGAAAGGTTCATCAGAGGATTATTAACATCGAGTGAAAATTATGCTGCAGCATGAGAAACTTTAGAGGAGCGTTATAATAATAAACGCCTTTTAGTATCAATGATACTCAATAAACTACTCGCTCAACCGAGCCAAACAACGGAATTTTCGTCATACAAAGCCATTCGGAGTTTATACGATACACCCAAGGAATGTTTATTAGCCTTGAATAATTTGGATGTCCCAATAGCTGGCTGGGACCCGATGTTAGTACATTTGCTGTTAAAAAAAATGGACAAATCATCTCATGTTCTTTTTGAACAATCACTTCAAAAACCTAAAGAACTACCTACTGTAGAGCAATTGTTAGCATTCCTAGAAACAAGGTTTCAGATGCTAGAATCTTTAGGATCAAAGGGAAAACCAGAGTTTCAAGGACGGAGTCCGTATCGAGCTTTGGTGTCTACAGTACAAAATTGCGTCAAATGCAAGGATATCCATCCGTTATACAGTTGCAAGGCTTTTCTTAAGATGTCGGTTACAGATCGCTTAAAGATAGTTAAGAATAACAATCTTTGTATGAATTGTCTTAAACCAGGGCATTTAGCAGTAACTTGTTCTTCAAGAGAATGTAATAAGTACGGGAGGAGAGATAACTCGTTGTTGCATATAACCGAATACCATACAGCAATGAAACGAGGAAACACGGTATTAACAGAATCGATAGCTATCAATTCAAACTGCACTAAAGAACAAGATTCTGGAGTTTCCTTGACAACATTGGATAAGGAATCAGAGCATCAGCACAGTTACGTGTTACTTGGAACAGCCATCATCGAGCTATCAACAGATCATGGTAGTAAGATCAAGTGTAGAGCTGTTCTTGATTCAGGCTCACAAGTAAATATTATAACCGATCGAGATATTCAGAAACTACGAGTACCGTTAAAATCCAATGCCATGAGGATTTACGGAATTGGTAATGGTACACAAGCCATCAATAAGAGAGCGAGTTTGTACTTAAAGATGGGAAGCCATAAAATGCAACGTATGGAGGCACATGTTTTAAAGACTATTATATCACCTCAACCGACGCAGCACATTGACATAACAACCTGGAACATACCCGATGGTATTGTCTTAGCAGACCCTCATTTTTATCAGTCAAAACGAGTTGATGTTTTATTGGGAGCTGAATTCTATTATCAACTTTTAAAAATTGGCCAGATACATTTAAATAATGATCTCCCCATACTGCAAAATACCTTGTTTGGGTGGGTGGTTGCAGGCAAAATTGGCAATATTAGTAGCCCGACAAAACCGAAGGTTACTTGTGCGGTCTCTACTGAAGGCGAGCAGTTGGAAAACATTTTAAGTAAATTTTGGCAATAAGAAGAAGTCGAATCAACTAAAAAACCTATCACGACTGTAGAAACGTGGTGTGAAACACATTTCATCCAAACTACAAAAAGAAGGGCTGATCGTCGATTTGTTGTAAAATTGCCTTTCAAGGATAGCCCGAGGGTTTTAGAAGATTCAAGAGATATTGCATTGCGAAGATTTTTAGCGGTAGAACGGCGGTTTCAACGAAATTCTGAACTACGAAGAGAGTATACTGCCTTCATGAAGAAATACTTGGAACTCAGGCACATGAAAGAAATAGCCATCAAGAAGATTCCACATAATCATTATTTCTAGCCACATCATTGTGTCATAAATGCAGAATCAACATCAACAAGACTTCGATTAGTATTTGACGCGTCAGCGAAGACTAGCACCCAAATAGCTTTAAAAGAAATTCTTCATTCTGGACCTATGGTTCAAGATAAGATGTGGATTATTCTTCTTCGGCTTAGACTGCCGAAGTTTGTTTTTTCAGCGGATATTGAAAAAATGTACCGCCAGATAATCATTGATGATGATCACCAGCCTTATCAGTTAATTCTTTGGAGAGATCAACCAAACGAACCAATAAAATTTTTTAAATTATTGACAGTCACATATGGAACCAGGTCAGCACCATATCTAGCTGTACGTTGTTTAAAACAATTGGCACTAGAAAAGGCATCCTCGTATCCATTAGGAGCAAATATCCTGAATAAAAATTTCAATGTGGACAATGCATTTGCTGGTTCAAATAGTATTACTGAGAAACTAGAACAAAAAAAGCAGATTATGAAGCTGCTTGATGATGCAGGCTTTAATTTACGGAAATGGAGTAGCAATAATTGCACAATTCTCGAAGGCATTCCGCTAGAAGACAGAGAAAAGGAATTAACATTATCTGATGATGATAAGGAAGCCACTAAAATTCTTGGCTTAACCTGGTTACCAAAGTTGGATAAATTTTGTGTTAGAGTCAAAGATTATCCGCGGGAGAAGTTAACCCGTCGGATTATAGCATCTGATTTAGGCAGGCTTTTTGATCCATTGGGTTTTGGTTGGTCCAATTCTAGTCAAAGCAAAAATTATCATGCAGGATTTAATAAAAGAAAAAGCTGATTGGGATGCTGCAGTGCCAAGTGATATTCTAGACAGATGGGTACACTTCCACAAAGATTACCAAGCAATTGATAATATTCATATTCCTAGACACATATTTGGTGAGAAAATCCCAGTAGAAGTGCAATTACACGTGTTCGCGGATGCGTCCAAGACAGCTTAAGAAGCAGCACTATACGTACGATCCAGGGATGCTGCAGGAACATTAATCGTTCGCCTTTTATGTGCTAAGTCTCGCAAAGCACCAATAAAAACTCAGACGATACCAAGGCTTGAGTTGTGCGCAGCAAAATTAGCAGTTGACTTGGTCTATCAAGTAAACGAAGAGCTAGGCTTCACAAACGAGAAGACTTTCTACTGGACCGATTCGCAAATTGTTTTGGACTGGATTAATTCTGAGTTCAGTCCGGAACTCATTTTTATTGCAAACCGTGTGTCTGCGATATTGGATAAAATTGTGCCAGCTCAATGGCGTCACATACGATCAGCGGAGAACCCGGCAGACGTGTTTTCTAGAGGTACTTTTCCACAATGGCTAATAGCAGATCATTTATGGTTCTACGGTCCAATTTTCCTTCATGGTCGAGAAGAAATGTGGCCGCCTACTTATGTGTTGAATGTTTCAACTAAACCAACTGTTACACAAGAGAAACAAACAGTACATCATTTACCAAGTGAAGAAAATATAATTGACTTGATTGCACACCGCAACTCTTCCAGACGACTTCAGCGTATTGTTGCTTATATGTATATTAAAGTTCAAGAATTAAGGTGAACGTGACCCGTCACAATCAACCAAGCAACAAAAATATGCACTAGGTGTAATTATTCGAAATATGCAAATGAATCCACTTATAAAAAATGATATTTATCAACTTAAACGTGCTAATGAAGTATCTAAAAATAGTCCTTTGGCCGGCATGACACCATTTTTAGATGAAAATAATATTATAAGTGTAATGATCAACTTAATAGCTGTTACGGTGCTCAGTGCGATCTCAGAGCTGAGTTAAGAATAAAAATACTTATTCACCGTGGAATAGTAAGTGATGGTTTATTGATTTCGTTATTGGTCTTTTATATGGTTTAAAATTTATAATTTGTGTTTATGTTGCACACGCGCATCGATGGCATATTTCCGAAGTGCAATTCTTTCGTCGCGTGTGCAATTACAGTTTTCGATCAAAGATCAATGCTGTCGAAATAGCAGTAGCTAGCAAAATTGAATGTGCAAATAATATGTATTACAAAAGTGCAAAAATGATGATTTTAAACTTAGGTTTTTTTTTACAGATGATTTAGTAATAAACTTATAGATTTACGGAGTTAACATTCTCCCGCTCGTTGGAATTCTGCTGAATTTCAAATACTTCTCGTCGCCGGGAATTCAACTGGAAATGGAGTCGTCTTGGTTTTAGTTCAGGAATTTCTCTGCCTTTGTCATTTGAATGGGTCGTACAGTATTTCCTTCCGATGTAGATCAGGATAGAAGTTATTGCTGCAATTAAAGCTAAATAGCTGATGCTAAAGTGGTGGAGTTCACTTTTCGACGTATCTGCCAAATGCTGCTGCTGTTCCACTATCTTCAATGCTGCTTTTAGGCCATGAATTGCTGCTGAATTGTTTTTAATGACGATGTTGTGTGCCTTATGAATTTCTTGGTGCCAAAGGTGATCATCAATTGAGGTGATATTTATTGTGATTGACTGATGGTAAGATTGGTTTACCTTGTTCTTGTGCTCATAATGTGATGAAATTGTTAGATCATCTTGTTGAATAGTGCACCTGTCCTGGAATTTTAGTAGTCCTTGGCCTTCCAAAATGAGATTGTAGGTTCGTTTCCCACAAAGTACAAGTAAGTTCGCCTTCTTAATTGAGTAGATCCAGTTATTGGGGTTGTATAATTGAATCCATGTGTTGATGTTGGTGAGACGTTCTAATTCATAAGTCTTCGGAAGAATGGTCTCTTGATTAAATAGTGAAATTTCACATTTTGCTGGACCAGTATTTTTCTTAAAGTAGGCATGTTTTTTCGTGCATATGAGTGTCTCGTCGAGCATTGAAATGCAGCTTGTTATTTCGTCGTTTGATAGAAGGTAGTACTTGTCTCTTTGTAATGGAATTGCAATAAATTCCGAACTGCCTTTGATATGAACGATGGTGGCGTTGATTTCGAAGGGAATCGGTACTACCTTGAAAATTTGGTAAATGTTTGATGTCACTAATGGCAGATTGAGTTTAAAAATTATTGCCTCTTCTGTGACCCTGGATTGAACACTCATAAGATTGTAGACTTGAATGAGCGTGTTGTGGTCACCATATCCAGGAATTGTCACTGCGGCTGGAATGTTGTCCTTGATAACTCGGAGTTCCTTGGTTAGTTGTGTTGGAGTTAGAATGAGAGGATTGATGCGCCCCTTCTGGCTATCAGTTATAATGCTGATGAGTGCTGCTTGTGTTTGCTGATAGGAAGACATAATTAGAGCTAAATTTGTGACTGTAATGTTTAATATTTGTGTTGTTTGCTGAGAACTTAATACTTGGTTCGTAGTGTTTAACTCGGAGTGGAGTTCGTTCAAAATACCAATAATTTCCAAAAAGTGGCTATTGTTTGTTTCTTCATCTTTTTTTATCAGATTTTCTGTAGAATCAATAATTGACGTTTGATTTTTTATAAGATTCAATAGATGAATTTCGTTCTGTTTAACAATGTCAATTGTTTCAGCTACGTGATCAGCGTACTCTTGGTCTAAGATGCCAAACAATTTGTTTCCAATTGTGCCAATGATGTCAAAGGGAGATCTTTTTAATCGAGCTGGATTTTTATTCTGATCCTTTAGAATTGTGTTATTGTTTTCGATCGTGTTAAGTTGTTGCTGAAGTTGGGCTGTCGTGGCTAAACAATAACTCTTATACCTGCCGTTAAATTGTTGGTGGCATATTTCCTTCAATTTTTTTAATTGTGCCTTGAGGGTAAATGATTCCTTCCAGTAATTCTTCAGATTGTAGTACACGATGATATTCCAATTATCGACTGCCATAGACATTTGATTTATATGTTCGAAATAGAGTGGGGTGTTCCTTTCAATTGGGACTAGCTCAATAACCTTGTTCGTAGATTGTCCTAGTGGAGCTGTTTGGAGTGGAGGTATAAATAACACGAGTAGTGCCATTGCAATTTGTGTGAGCTTTGAGCCGGCTAGTGGGGCTGAAACTTTGAGCCTTTTCCTCTCGGATGAAGAATCTTGTGATTCGGAAGGTCCACATTTTTGGTTGCTGCTATGGTGAAGAGCTGGACTTGTCAGCCAATTACTGTTAATCGGGTAGATTTTTCGTTTGACCTGGCGAGACGTGGTTCCCAGAGCAACGAGTGATGTATGTGATGCACTTGGTTCATCCGATCTAGAAGATTTTTCATTTGAACTCACCTTTGAATGATCTTCAATAGGCAGAGGGCACAAGTTGTGAATGGCTCTTCTGATGGTACCTCTCTCTGTTTTAATGTCTACTACACGTATTCGTCCGTCAGGACCTTTGTGTTGTTCCATTATTCTGCCGATCGGCCATTTTAGCGGCGGCACATTGTCCTCCTTTATTAAAACTAACGTATTGATCGGCAGCGGCGGAGAACTTGACTGCCATTTGGTTCTCATTTGAAGCTGCTGAAGATACTCTTTCGACCACCGCTTCCAAAATTCTGCTCTACAAGCTTGCATGATTTCCAATCTTCTTCTTGGTTTGTGATTTGGATCGTTTGCTTCAGGGTTTGGTATCGTATTTAATGCTTCGCCATTGATAAAGTGACCAGGTGTTAACGCTTGTAAGTCATTTGGGTCGTGTGAGAGAGGGGTCAGAGGTCTTGAATTTAAGATGGCTTCAACTTCAGTTATAATTGTATGGAGCTCTTCATAGGTAAGTGACGTGCTGTCGATGATTCGCTTCAAATGGTGTTTAGCGGACTTTACGGCAGCTTCCCACAGCCCTCCGAAGTGAGGGGATCTTGGGGGAATGAATCGCCATTCTATAAATTCCTCCGAGCAATGCTTGATTATATGGTCTTGTGTCTCGGAATCGATAAGTAGTGTTTTTAGCTCTTTAATGTCGTTACTTGCGCCGGTGAAGTTGGTGGCGTTGTCACAGAAGACTTTTGATGGCCGACCTCTTCGAGATACAAATCTTCTTAGCGCTCCAATGAATGCATCCTTTGTCAGGTCGGAGACCAATTCCAAATGAACGGCCTTTGTACCGAAGCATACAAAAACAGCAATGTATGTCTTGGTGGGAATTTTTCCACGTATTCTATAATGTACGTAAATTGGGCCGCAAAAGTCAATGCCGACGTTTGTAAAGGTCCGAGCTGGCTGGATTCTTTCTTTCGGAAGAGTACCCATAATTTGTTTCAACAATTTTGGTTTAGCCTTCCAGCATCGGATGCATGACTTGACAATTGATTGTGCAATGGATTTGCCTCGCAGTGGCCAAAATCGCTGCCTCATTATCGCTAAAAGTGCTTGTGGGCCGGCGTGAAGGTTTTTCTCATGTAACTGCCTTGCTAGAAGAGTAACAATTTCGTTTGAGTGTGGTAATAATATTTGATGTTTTGCATCGTAAGGTAAGGTTGACTGATGCAATCTTCCGCCGACACGGATTAAACCATTGTCACATATGAAGGGTGTTAATGCCGTGAGTTGATTATTTGTGGATACGGACTGCGATTTCTTTATTTGCCTTATTTCGTCAGCAAATGCATTTTTCTGGACTTCCCTTAACAAAAAATACATTGCGTCTTGGAGTTCTCTGGGGCTCAGTGTGATACTCATCATTCGGTCTTCTTTGATTTGCCTTGAGTTATGTGTGAATCGTTTAACATATGCTACTACATGTTGTAGATGTTTGAACGAATTACGATGGTTAATTGAGTCGATGACAGAGGATGCGCTTGCTGATGCAATGAGTGATGATTTTGCAGGACGTTTCTCTTCCTCTACTTCGACGTTTGGACAGTTCGTCTTTGGCCAGTGTTCGGGTGATTTTAATAAGAATGGTGGTCCGTGGAACCAGATCTCTGATTCTAACAGCGCCTTTGGTGTTGTTCCCCTTGATAAGAGATCGGCAGGGTTCTGCTTCGTGGGGACATGTCTCCATTGGCTTGCTACGGTTTTCTCTTGAATGTATGAGACTCTATTTGCGACGAATGTTTTGAATGACGTCGAGGAAGATTTTATCCATGACAGCGTTATTGATGAATCTGTCCAAAAGAATATTTCGTCTGTCTTGAGTGTATCCTTTAATTTGTTCACTAGTTCCACCATCAGATGCGCCGCGCATAACTCCAGACGGGGTAGCGTTGTGACCGTGATTGGAGCTACTCTAGATTTTGCACATACCAAACGAACTGTAATGGTTCCTCGTGAATCAATAGATCGAATGAAAACCACCACTCCGTAGGCCCTTTCACTCGCATCTGAAAATGCGTGGAGCTGAGTAGATTTGGTTATATTTCTCGAAAATAGATGGCGCGGGAGTATTATGGCAGATAATGATTTGAGTTCTTCTCGAAACATTTGCCACTTCTGGGCCAAATCCTCTGGTATTTGGTCATCCCAGTCTAGCTTCATTTGCCACAGCTCTTGAATAAATATCTTCGCCTTAGAAATGACTGGATTTATAAGCCCAAGAGGGTCATAAATGTGAGCGATGTCAGCCAGAATGGTTCGTGTTGAAACCTGTTTTGTTGCGGTTAATTTTACTTTAATGGCAAACGAATCTGAATGTGGGTACCAAATGAGTCCCAATGATTTGGTATATGATTCACCATCATTTTGAAAACTGGTTAGTGTTTCTAGGTCTTCGCTTGGAACTGACTTCAGTAGCTCGCGATGGTTTGCGCACCATTTCCTTAGAGGCATCCCAGCCTCCTGAAGGAGGGACCTTACTTCGGTTTGTATTTGTATCGCCTCAGATAAATTATTTGCTCCCGTGATCAAGTCGTCAACGTAGAAATCTTGTTTAACTATTTTAGCCCCTAAAGGATACTGTGATTCATATTGCTCAGACAAATATTGCAGTGTTTTTGTCGCTAAGTACGGTGCGCATGCAGTGCCATACGTTACGGTCCGAAGTTTGTAACACTGGATTGGATCTATGTGGTTTTCTCTCCACAAGATGAGTTGAAAATACTGGTCATCGTCTGTTACCTGAATTTGTCTATACATCTTAGTAATATCTGCCGTAAAGGCGTATTTGTGCATCCGAAATCGAACCAGGATCGTAAATAGATCATTTTGTATCGTTGGACCGACTTGCAAAATGTCATTGAGTGATATGGTGCTAGATGTCTTGCATGATGCATCGAAGACAACTCTTAGCTTTGTTGTGGTACTTTCAGGCTTGATGACGCAATGGTGAGGCATAAAATAATGATTTTTTGGTATTTCGTTGAAAGAAATTGGCGTCATATGCTGTTATTGAATTAACTCATCCATGAAGTGCTTATATTCTCGTTTGAGCTTTTGATCTCTATCCAATCTTTTTTCTAATTGTGTAAATCTACGCATCGCTATCTCTCTTGAGTTTCCAAGACAATCCGGTTCCTTTTTGAAGGGTAGTTTTACCACAACACGGCCTGTGATTTCACGACGTGTGTTCTGATTGTAATAATGATCACACTCCCTTTCTAGCGTTGTCATAGGGCGACTTGACGTGTGACATTCTTCCAGATTCCAGAACCTCTGAAGATGATCGTCCAGTGAGCTCGTACTGATTCCACAGAAATAAGACTGTTCAAGTGCCGTTTTTCCAACACTTCCTAGCGCAACCCATCCAAACACCGAGTTTTGCAGTGTTGGTAAGTTGGCTGACATTTTGATCTGACCATTAGACATAAGATCGGAGTATATGTCCGCGCCGAGTAAAAGGTCAACAGTTTTAGACTGGTAAAATTCAGGATCGGCTAATTTAATGTTCTGGGGTAATGGCCAGGACTCTATATTGAACGTTTGGGATGGTTGCAAGCTTGTTATTTCAGGTATGATTACCGCTTCAACATTTGCAGAGAACTTCGCATCTCCTGAATTGATGTTTAAATGAAGAACTCCTTGAGAATTGAATCGCGAGGTTCCAATTCCGCTTATCTGAATTTTTTGCTGCTTTCCTTTGAGACCTAACCTTTGAACAAGCCGTTCAGTGACGAAATTTAATTGCGATTCAGAGTCTAAAATGGCACGGCATTTGATTGATTGTCCATATTTGGCTTTTACAATAATAATGGCTGTGCCAAGGAACACATAATTCGGAGTCAACATGTCGGTCGTCGATGTAATTGCAGTATGAACAGTCGGCGGTGCTGTAACTGCATTTAGTTCATTTAACTTCGGAACTGTCTTTTTTGTTTCTGCTTCAAAATGCAATAGGGTATTGTGCCGTTTGTTACATTTATGACAGGCTTGTGACTTACATTCTCTCCTTGAATGTCCCTTCTTTAAACAATTTATGCAGTACTGCAATTTTTTCGCCATCTCAAATCGTTTTGCTGGCGTAAGTTTAAGAAATTGAGCGCACTGATGAATACCGATATGGTATTTTTTGCATAGTTCACACACAGAATTAGTTGTTAATAATGAATATTTCGAGCCTTTTTTTCCTTTGATTGTGTTTCCTCTTTGCTTTCTCCTAGAGTTTCCAGTAATTGAAATCTGGCTTCGATGAATTTAAGGAATATATTCAGGCTAGGAATCTCACGAGGATATTCTAGACCCTGCTCGAAGAGTCGATGGGTCTCTTTGTCAACCTTTTGTAACAACAAATGTAGTAGCATTGCATCCCAGTTTGAAGTGTCTAAGCCTTGGTTCTTGATTCCAAGCAACGCCTCTTGTACAATGTCATGCAACCTCTTAAGTGATTGTGCCGTATCAAAACTTGAGACCAGTATTAGAAAAATTCTCTTAAGGAATGAAGAAACTATCAACCGTTTGTTGTCGTATCGGCTTTCAAGTAGCTTCCAAGCAGTATTGTAATTGGCATCAGATATTTCTAAATGCTGTATTATGCGTTCCGCTTCTCCAGCTAAATTCGACTTGAGGTAAAACATTTTTTGAGAGTTTGCCATTGGTTGACCCTCTACCAAGTTATAAAATAAATCATGAAATTGCTTCCATTTTGAATACTCTCCCGAAATTATTGGAATAGATATTTTTGGTAATCGTACGAACGATTGTCGGTTAGCTGATATCGCACCATCAGCTTGTTGAGAATGATTCTCTAAATGTTCCAGCAATCTTATGCTCATGGATTTGTAGCGTTTTTCGAGTTGAATATACGCTTCTTCGTCGTACTCGGGTGTCTCTATTTCAGCCATTATACAATGGTGTATTTCTGAAATTGACTTCCACAAATGAGAGATATCTGTTAAATTTTGTTCACAGAATGCTCGTGATTTCACTGGCTCAATGTCGATTTCTAAATCTCGCAGAGATTTTATCAAGGCCTTTTGTGTTCTCATTTATTTAAGCGTTAAGGCTTCTCCTTCACTTGCACCAAGTAAAACTTGCTCCTCTTCCTTAGCTAGTGAGGTAATATTATATTCAATTTCTGCTTTGAAATCGTCATATGCAGATTTCACTTGACCAAAGAAGTCCTCCGTAAAATATAAATGTGAAGAGTTGGTCGACTCAAGCCTTTGCAAGTCTGAATGATTTTTCAGGAATGTCGACCACTCTCCATCCAGTAGCTCTAACTGGGTTCGAAAATACCGGAGATTTTTCCTGGTCTTTGATGTTTTATAGTAATTTTCGACCCGACGCTCAATAGCCTTTCCGATAATGGATTGGTCTTTGGTCAGCTTCTCCATATCCAAATCTATTTTGGCTGGGAGAAACAAAAATTTGTAGTTTAAATGTAATGATCAAATATGTACTGAAACTGTGTCAGCGCTTGTATGAGCAGTGTTTAAGATGGTGCCCAATGCAGCCTCACACTGGGATCCACAAAAAGGCTTGGTTCACCACCTGACGACGATGTTCAGTTGTATATATTAGTTCAAACTTTAACTTTATGTTGCGATTCTTACTAAATCGAACTGTAATAATCAAAAGTAGTACTGTGTATAGACAAAACTTTGACTTTTATGTTGCAATTCTTGCTGAATCGGGGTCACCAAGGTATTGATCAACTTAATAACTGTTACGGTGCTCAGTGCGATCTCACAGCTGAGTTAAGAATAAAAATACTTATTCACCGTGGAATAGTAAGTGATGGTTTATTGATATCGTTATTGGTCTTTTATATGGTTTAAAATTTATAATTTGTGTTTATGTTGCACACGCGCATCGATGGCATATATCCGAAGTGCAATTCTTTCGTCGCGTGTGCAATTACTGTTTTCGATCAAAGATCAATGCTGTCGAAATAGCAGTAGCTAGCAAAATTGAATGTGCAAATAATATGTATTACAAAAGTGCAAAAATGATGATTTTAAACTTAGGTTTTTTTTTACAGATGATTTAGTAATAAACTTATAGATTTACGGAGTTAACAGTAAGAATCGGAGGACGACTAGAAGCATCAAATCTATCTTACAATTCAAAACATCCGATGGTCATTGCTTATGATCATGACTTAACCAGATTAATGATGACTGGAATACATGTTGAAAATTTGCATTTGGGACCATCAGCTCTACTAGCAAAGATTAGACAGGAATTCTGGCCATTAAAGGAGAAGGCATAGTTCAACGATGTGTCGTTTGCATCCGTTCTAAGCCAAGGTTACTACAACAAGTAATGGGTAACTTACCTTTTACCCGAATAGAACCAGCTCGTCCGTTCATTAATGCTGGCGTTGATTTTTGCGGCCCAGTATGGATTCATTATGCCGTGCGAGGTAGGCATCCACAAAAGGACAACATAGCAGTATTTGTATGCTTCGCAACTAAAGCAGTGCATTTAGAGCTAGTCAGCAACCCAACGACCCAAGCGTTCATTGGAGTCTTGACAATGCAACAAATTTCGTTGGCGCAAAGAATCAAATAGAAGAATTACAAGAATCAATTTATACAGCTACTGCAAGGAAGATAATTGGAACGCAGTGTGCTAATAAGGAAATACAATTTCATTTTATTCCCCCACGTGTGCCACATTTTGGTGGGTTATGGGAGGCGGCAGTAAAAAGTGCAAAGAGCATTTTAAAGAAAATAGTGGCATCAGCAGCTTTAACTTATGAACAGTTGGAAACAGTATTGATTGACATTGAAACAATACTAAATTCAAGACTTTTAGTACCAATGTCTTCTAATCCAAACGATTTCACAGCATTGACTCCCGGTCATTTCCTAATAGGGGAACCAAGAAATTCAACTATTGAGCTTACATAAAAGAGCAATACAGCTAAGTTATCAGACCGGTGGAAAGAAGTTTCGGCATTAAGAGAAGGTTTTTGGAATCGTTGGAGGACAGAGTATTTACAACATCTCCAACATAAAGCACAATGGAAACGAGGAACTCCAAATGTGAATATCGGTATGTTAGTATTACTAAAAAGGGATGATGTACCTGTTTCCAAATGGCCGTTGGGACGAATTAACCGGATTTATACTGGCAAATATGGAGGAATTCGTGTTGTAGATGTTCAAACGGCGGGAGGCGTAGTTAAGAGGGCAATACACTATTTGGCACCATTGCCAATTGAGGATAATGCACTGTTGTCAACAAAAACCAACGAGTCATCAAAAGAGACTAGTTTGTTGCTAGTATCAACCCAAATGAAAAGTAGAAGGACACATGAGCAAGATGAACCTCCAAAAAAGAGAGTCATATTGAAGTTGGATTCCTCGACAAAGTTTAGGTTAGGTTAGGTTAGGTTAACGTGGCTGCCGATCTTCAGAGGCCTGACGACCAGCACACATAGGCACAGGAGAGGCCCGTTGTGATACCACAATATTTTAGTGACTCTCTTCTACTCACTAAAGTCAGGAAACCATCCTTTGAGAAACCGGACTATCCTCTTTAGCTCTACCAGGGACAGTTCCGTCAGGTTTGAGAGAAAGGGTGCACCAAGTGCCGCCAGTCTTCTCCTTGCCAAAGCCGGACACTGGCACATGAGGTGAAGGACGGTTTCCTCCTCATCCTCAGAGCCACAGCTCCGACAGAAGTCATTAAACTCTACGCCCCAACGTTGTGCATGCCGTCCTATGAGGCAGTGGCCCGCTAGAACGCCCACAGTGCAACGAAGGGCGCTTCGAGTTAAACCTAAAAGCTGCCTGGTGCGATACGCATCCATGGATACCCAGGACTGCCTTGTTATCACACAGGAAGATTCATCTGCCCAGGACTTCTTAGCGTCCTCAAGATATTTTTGCCTAATGGCCTGTTTGACCGATGTCATCGGTATACCTATTGAAAAGGAGCAAGAGACCTCAGGTAACAAAGTTCCAAGCCTTGCTAGCTCATCGGCTTCACAGTTGCCCTGAAAACCCCTATGTCCAGGTACCCAAATCAATTGAACAACCGAATGTCTCGACATCTCCCTAAGAGATGCACGGCATTCAGCAACAATCTTGGACATTGTACAAGGACCAGCAAGGGATTTAATAGCCGCTTGGCTATCTGTGAAAATACCAATATTGACCCCGAATATTCGATTACACAGAAGCCAGTCGACTGTCTGATAAATAGCCACCACCTCCGCCTGAAAGACACTACAGTGGTCTGGTAGACGGAGGGACAGCTTGAGATTCAGCTCATCTGAGTATACACCACTCCCAACTCTATTGTTTAGCTTTGAGCCGTCAGTGTACACATGGATAAGCCCATTATCAAGGGTAATACCATCACACCATTCCTCCCTGCATGGAATGCGAGTTGTAAACTCCAAATCCAGTATGCATTGAGGGGCGATGTAGTCAACAACCGCTGGTGCGGGTACTCCTTCGGCCAAGATCCTCGCATGACCGAACTCTGTCCTATTCCATGCTGAGATACAATTTAGTCTCACAGCAGCAAGATTAGCTTGCTGTGAGATCAGTAGGTTGGTTGGCAGCCAATGTAGCAGCACAAACAGTGCCTTAGTAGGAGTGGAGCGGAGCGCTCCCGTTACCTGTAGTGCAGCCATTCTTCGCACTTTTTCAAGCTGCCCTTTGCAGGTAGCCTTAAGAGCACCCTGCCACCAGAACGCCACCCCAAACAACAGAATTGGTTCCACCACAACAGTGTAAAGCCAAGCAACAGTACGAGGCTGCAATCCCCAACTCGCTCCTATGGCCCTTTTGGAACAGTAAAGTGCGTTGAAAGCCTTCCGAGCTCTTTCTGCCACATTGTACGTCCATAGTAACTTCGAGTCAAGGATCAGCCCTAAGTATTTGACCTTCTGGCTCAAGTTAATGGAGACCCCATTTAATTTGGGTAACTCAAAATCAGGAACTTTGTACCTCCTTGTAAACAGAACTAGCTCCGTTTTATTAGGATTCACATTCAAGCCGCACTCACGACTCCAACGCGAAATTATGTCAAGAGAGTGATTTAACCTCTCCGATAGCGTAGATAAATACTTTCCCGACACTGAAACAGCTATGTCGTCTGCGTAAGCAATCACTTTGCAGCCGGCGCGGTCCAGCTTCCTTAGAAGAGTATTCACCGTGATGTTCCACAGCAGGGGAGAGAGAACTCCACCCTGAGGTGTGCCCGTGCTGACTCCTCGTCTTACGCTGGCATTACCCAGCGTAGAGATTACAACTCTACTTTTGAGAAGCTGCACAATAAAAGCAATCAACCGTTCATCCACATGCAGCACCGAGAGAGCCTCAACAATTGCGTTAGAATTAACGTTGTTGAAGGCCCCCTCGATGTCCAGGAAGACAGCAAGCGTGTATTCCTTTAGAGCAAGAGATTTCTCTACTTGCTCAATAAGGACGTGAAGAGCGGTCTCAACAGACTTACCTTTGGTATAAGCATGCTGCGACTGCGAGATCAGCATAGGATCGATTGATCTTTTATAGTGGTAATCAATTATCCTTTCCAAAATCTTTAGCAGGACGGAGTTAAGACTTATTGGACGATAGTCCTTTGGCTTAACATGCGTAACTTTTCCTGCTTTAGGAATAAACACCACTCTGGATTCCCGCCAGCTGGTGGGAACATACGAGAAGCGTAGACAAGCGTTATAAATCTCCCTGAGCCAAGGTAGCGATACTTCCATGGACTGCTGAATGTCAGCCGCAAGGACGCCATCAGGGCCCGGGGACTTAAACGGCTCAAAGGAGTTAATGGCCCACCTCAGTTGAGAATTTGATATTCTGAACGGCGGGATTGAACTGTTATTTTGCTCCGTCTGACACGCCACTTCTAGAGGGCAATGATTGCCGGAAAGTGTGCGTCTATCAGTACTTTGAGAGTATCTGCGCTCGAACTAGTCCAAATGCCCTCAGGATTCATGATGCACCCCATAGCTTTTGGTGTCGCGCTTAAGACCTTACGAAGGCGATTTGCCTCGCTGAGACTCTCCACGTTACCACAGAAAGATCTCCATGAGGACCTCTTTGCCTTACGTACGGCATACTTAAAAGCCTTAAGCTTCGTTTTATACATCGACCAGTCATTAGATCTTTTTGAACAATTGAACTCCCTCCTACATTCTCTTCGCAAGGTACTGATCTCCTTATTCCACCAGAAAGGGCTTGGGATTTCCCCTGCCCGTGGGTGGCTTACAAGCTTCCCTAGACGCGAAGTTGAGAGAACTAGTAAGGGCGTCAATGCCTTATCCAGTTCATGATAGCAGTCAATGCTCTTAGGAACAATTTTCAGTGAGGATCGAATTAGAGAATTAAATAGCTTCCAGTCCGTCCTCTTTCTGTTAATAAAGGCTACCTGCTCGGCAGAGCTGCGGCCAGCCACGTTGTACGATATGTACCTGTGATCAGAGTAAGAACACTCCTGTAGAACCCTCCAGTCACGGAGAAGTTGCGAGTGCCGCCCACTAATCAAGGTAACATCAAGCACCTCCCTTCGGTTTGAGGTAAGGAAGGTCGGTTCGCTGCCAGTGTTGGCGATGAAGAGGTCGTGGGCAAGGATGAAATCAAGAAGTTCCTCGCCTCGACCATTTGTATTGGAGCTACCCCATACTTCGTTATGAGCGTTAGCGTCAGCTCCCAGTATCAGCGGCACACTTGTTTTCCTGGCTTCAGCCACGATCCCCCTGACAATGTCGCAGGGAGGGCTAGTGCCATGATCATGTGCCATATAGCAAGAAGCAAACCAGCATGGTCTTTGGTCGCATTCCACTGCAACAGCCATGTTATCCTTGTCACAGAAGTGATGTAATACAAGGACATTTATGGTTTTCCTGACAAGAATACAGGCACGTGGCTGACAAGAGCCGTCAGGTGTTATCAGTCTGTATTCATTGATGCGTAACCCGCAAACCCGGTTGTTAACAACCCATGGTTCTTGGATCAGAATTAGCTCCTCCTCTGTCCTAGACAGGCGGAGTAGCAGGGCAGCTGATGCTGCTATGGAATGGTGAAGATTTACTTGGAGTACCTTCACCATTAATGAGCTAGTTAATTAGGGTTAGAACAAGGTCCTCCCCCTCAGACATAGAAGCCGTCCCAGCCTCTTGCTCTGCGCCCAGAGTCATGAGGTCCAGGCGGCCACCCAACTCGGAGGCAGTTCCGACACTAACCCCATCGGCAATGAGGGATTCCAAATCCGATTCCTCATCAGATCTCTCCCTCAGAGAGATATCAGACCCTTTTTCAGGTGGCTCCACTGTCGTATGGGTCACCGTCTTTGGGTCAGGCTTGGCAGGTATCGTATCTCCCGAAGCAGAGCTCTTTGGCCTGTCGCTTCGATAGATACGTAGGGCCAGTTTTTCGACCCCGTACCTGATGATGCCCTTTCGAGCATCCAATGCCGGCAGCGCCTTATCTTTGATGACGAAGAGGGCTTCCCGCCGATTGTCCACCGGCTCACCAATCTTCATAACCCTCCAATCCTCCGTAGGAAGATCAGGGTTGAAGAGCCGAATAATGTCCAAGACCTCCACTGGAACCGAATGGAAAGCAGGAATCCATGTCCTGCATCTTGGCCGACTGGGGATCTCATCCTTGGACACCACTTTAATCTTGGCGCCTGGCCAGAGTTCCCCCAGCTCGGAGATAGCCTGCTTGTAGAAATCGGCCGATCGTTGGTCTCCACACGCGACCAGCCTGATTCCCTTGTGCCAGCCCGCGTCATTCACCGTAGGTGGAGGACCCGAGCTAGCCTTCTGCAGCTTACAGCAGACTACGAAAAGAGCCTGCCTTATCTTGAGCCAGTTTTCGGAGGAGATGATTCCATCTCCCTTCCTGGCATCAATTACAGCCCAGACAAGGCACTCTTTGGCCATTTCATTAAACGGCCGAGTTATCCCTGAAGGGCTAGTTGTTGTCTTCTGCTTTTTGCAGTCCTGCCTGCCCTGGTACTTCTGCTCAGCTGACCTCTGTCGTTTCTGAGTTGTACCTGCAGGATTTAGAGGGAGCGGGTGCTCCCCAGTGTAAGATTTTGCCCATTCAAGGGACTTTTTGTCCTTGTCGGACATTGTGTCAGGGGATACGTTTTGAAATTTCCTCAGAACTTTGAAGGCTGCCCTTCTAGTTCCGTAAGCCCGAGATGATTTGGCGGAGGAGCGTTGCGTGCCTGAGGAGGAGGTGGCACCGGAGGTAGCACTTGTTGACGGACGGGTTGGCTCATTCGCCGCTACCTTCCCGTCACACTGGCCACAAATGGGCTTCGTGGCTTTCACAAGGCCAGGCTTGGTGACCAGAGCCCCGGAAACGCCGGAAACAGGGGTTGAGGAAGAGCTGATCGGCCGTGGAGCTGGCTCATTCGTCATGTCTCCACAGCCTTCTGCAAGCTTAGTCGCTGTGCCGGTAGCCATTGGAGCTGACTCATTCGTCATGTCTCCACGAACTACAGCAGCCTTAGTCTCAGTCTGCAGAGCTGGCTCATTCGCCATATCTCTACTTCCTGCGACTTTAGCTGCAATCGCTGACACAGCCATTTTTGTCCCCCCCTTCACATAAGGGGTTGGATTAATTTTGTTGTCAGGCTTTTGCCTGACGAGTTTTGGTTTATTATTGTTTTTTGTATTCATTCTTTAAGGGTCCCCACTCAAAGCCGCTATCCCAAGTCCGATTGTGTAGTCACCTTTAATGATCCCATGGTAATCTAATGCAAGCAGGGAGGCCATGCGAGGTTTGCCACCAGCCCTTATGGGGACAAGTGGTCAGAGCCGGATCGGTGCTAATCAGGAGTCCAACTCAACTGAACCTACACCACCAACTTAATGGCGACGAGACGAGAGAACGTACTAAGAGGCCTGCCAGGGTTTTAACGGGACGGAGATGATCGTATTAACCCGGAGCCGTTCACGAAGCGGATTTCACTCCGTCGCTACCGCGCCTGAAGACGACTAGGTCCGGAATGCTACGACCACCAGCCCAAGTGCAACAACGAGTCGTTAGACAAAGAGAAGTCCGAGGACGAAAGCGGTCGTGATCATGAAGAGAGTCTAGATCATTTAGCGTTACCCAGGATGCACCGCGAGGAGGCGAACTTGTTTACATCCCTTCCTCGACAAATCATCGCTGAAAAAATAATACACCTACCTGGAGACGTTCAAATATCCACGATGTCATCATGATGTTATACCTACTATCGATTTAACAATATATTGAACATAAGTTCAACGGGAGAAGAATGTTGGAATTCATAAATTTAATGACATTAATTGAATATGTTTGACTTTTGAATTTTGAATTTGTAATTTGCAAGACCTACTTGGTTATTGACTTTTGAATTTGTAATTTGCAAGACCTACTTGGTTATGAAAATTAAGATTTTCTGTAAATATGTTTCATACATATATCGTGTTGCTAGTACTATATGTAGGATTGAGCTGTAAACAAATGAAGGGAAAAAAGTCTAGGTTCTTAAAATTAACTACAAGATCATTGAATTAAAAAACGTTTGTTGTTTATGTTATATGGGTAATGGGAAGTATTTCCTTTTAGATTCTTTTCTGCACAAGCTCACAGATTGCGAAGAAGAAAAAGGACCTGTTTGGTACAACGCACCAAAATAAGGAATAACAGACGCCAAGAACCTTCAATCCGGTACATTGAACCGGTATTGAAGGAACGCCCCAACCTAGAGGAACTCAGTACAAGAACTAGTTCTACATAGGTGTTTCTCGGCTCAGTACAAGAACTGGGTCTACATAGGTTTTTCTCGGCTCAGTACATTGCACTGAGGTCAAAAAATGTTTAATGCTCACAATTAAACATTTCAAATATAATATTTTTTTTGGAATTTTTAACCCCATTTGTGTGCTAGCGCCTAAAACAAGATTGGCAAAATTGGAAAATTTTTTGCATTTCGATAGCTTTTGGTCAGATTGTCAGATCATAAGAAACTTACAAAACGTATTGTTATTATTAAGTTGTCAATTCGCGTTGTCTTTAATGAACGTGCTGACAACTCTACAGCTTCAGTATTGAATTCTCGTTTCGTGGTGAGGAAAGTAGCGCGGTTTCAAACGAGTGGCGCCCGGACCCACCCTTTCTCATCGAGAGCGAGCCCCCCGCGGCTGCCACCATTTGCTCCCAGTCAGGGAAAATGGAGTTGCTATCACGTACGAAAGAGATAACGGTAACAAATTGGCGCCCAACCTGGGGCCAACGGTAATAACGGTCCGCGGAAAACAAGGAAAATTTTTCATTTCAATTTCGTACTCAAATTGAGGGTGCGCGAATGACGTCGGACATCTGATTTGGCGCGGTTTTAATTGAGAAAATACTTATTTCGGAACGCGGCACACGTTATTCGTGGGATTATTTGGCAAATTTTTGGAGCAATGAAAATTTACTAGGTCAAGATAGTAGGGTGTTGTGTATAGAACTAGCGCGGGCGCATATATTATTGGTACTCATATCAGCTGTTCAGAGTTAGAAAAACATACGTATCCATCAACTTAGAATTTCTGATTGAATTCTGAATCATTCGTATGATGAGGTGTCGGGTATAGTGTGTGGAATAGAGTGGAACAAGAGTTGAGAGTGTGGATGAGTGGGTGTATGAGTTAGCGCATAAGAGGTAACATACATTTACGTTATTCTAGGTCTTGAAGTTAGCGTATAAGAGGCAGCGTTTAGGGTCGTTATTCTAGGTCTTAGAGTTGGCATAGAAAAGGCAACATATATTGAGATTATTTTAGGTTTTAGAGTAGGAATTTGGATTCTAAGGATTGCCGCGGCCGTTTTGCGACGTTTATTAGGGGAAAATCTTACTAAATTGTCAGCATATAGAGCAGGTTTCGGGGATCCCATTCAACATGAAGATTCTAGTGGACCGTCTGAGTTAAGACGAGCTTATTTATGAGCTCGCCATCCGTGGGTTTCCCGCAGACACCGTTGACGCAATGAGGAAGACGTTGAGGACTACGCTAAGGTCCGAGTCAGCATTGGATACGTCTTTTATGGAACCCGACTATCCATTCGATTTTGAGACGGACCACTTGGAGATGCGGGCCAAGATGACAGAGATTGAGGACTTAGCTAACAGGGTTTCAGGTGATAGGGAGAGATCGGAATTCATGAAGGTGAAACTGACGACGGAGTTTGGCTTCCGTTGACTGGCTAATATGCGCGCAATCGGTAAGGATCAGAAGGATAGTGTGAAGGAGTTACGAAACAGGCTCATCCTGGCGATGGGGACACTGGTTGGAAAGACCGAAGATTCCACAAATGACAAGGTAGAGCCTTGCGTTGGCGAGCAGACGGCATCCGTGCAAAAAGGGGCTAGAGGAGTGGGCCCAGTGGAGGTGGCCAAATGGGGCATTAAATTCAGTGGAGATTCGTCGGGATCCATAAACGCCTTCCTCGAACGTGTCGAAGAGTTGCGACAGGCGAGGATCTGTCGAAACTGAGGGCAGCGGTAGAGCTGTTCAACTCGCGCGCATTGATTTGGTTCCGAGCTAATCGGAACGTGGTGTCGTCATGGGACGAACTCATACTGGAGATGAAGGCGAAGTTATTACCTATGGATTACGAGAATCTTCTGTGGGAGGAGATACGGAGACGAACACAAGGGGAAGGCGAATCCATGTGGGTATATGCTGCAATGATAGAGCGGCTTTTTAGCCGGCTGACAACGAGCTGCACAGAAGAGGAGAAACTTCGTATATTACGCAGGAATATAGCATCGTTCTATCAGCAACAGCTGTGCCTGACACCTGTGATAACAGTGGCTGAACTGGTGAAGATGGGTAACACTCTGGATGCGATGAGGGTATCAGTTGCAGCACTTGAGCCACCAACAACGCGATCCAGATGCTGTCTGGAGCCGGATTTGGCGTACGTGGGAGTAGAAAGGGTAGAGTAATTGGCGGCGATGGCGGACCAGGTTAGAGTAAAATGCTGGAATCGCAGACAAGATGGGCACTTATCGAGGAAGTGTACCGAGCCGCGGCAGTGTTTCAGGTGTGGTCATCAGGGGGTTATGCGAGCCACATGCCCCTTATGTCACACGAGGGCAAGTGAACAGCGGTCGCGAGCACGATCAGATCCACGGGCGGCGAGAAATGACCGACGTGCTCGTTAGGCGGTTGAGCGAGCACTTTGAAGAGGCCGCAACGGAGGGCACCCTCTCCAACGGTGGGTTAAGCACTCACGAAGTGCAGCCAGGATAATCGTCCGCATCTACAAGTGAGGGTGATAGGCATAGTAATGGAGGGCCTGCTGGACTCGGGCGCAAGTCGGACGATTTTAGGGGAGAAGTGATGGGTTCCACTAAGGCGAAGAGGTGCAACCCTGACCCAAAACGAGATCGAAGAAGTGAGGCTGGCTAACGGAAAAATGTGCCCTATAACAGGGAAGGTGAGGGTGATGTTTGAACTAAACGATCGAGGTGATGAGTAAAAGTTGCTGGTGATCCCGTCAGTTCCACAAGAGTTAATATTGGGTATAGATTTACGGAAATGTTTCGGAGTAGTCCTCGACATGAAGAGACAGCAGTGGACTTCGGTTACCGCTGTAGGGACGATGCCGGGAAAGACGTTGCGGAGTTGATCTCACCTGTCGAGAGGCGAAGCCAAGATCTTGTCGGAACTGCTAGATGAGCAGTTTGCGCAGATGGGAGATGGTCTGGGCTGCGCAAAATCAGTGTGCCATGTTATCAAAACTAATTTCCACCGATCAAACAAAGGTATTATCCGGTTTCTCCGGCGGTGCAAAGACAGATCAACTTGGAATTGAATGAAATGTTGCAAATGAGGGTGGTGGAACCATCAGCGAGCGCCTCGTCCTCTCCTATATTATTGGTACGGAAGAAGGACGGATCCTTCCGATTTAGCGTAGATTTTAGGAAGCTAAATGCGATGTATGAAAAAGACGTGTATCCGTTACCATATACCACTGCAACCCTCGATAAACTGCGTTACGCGAAGTATCTGTCTACCTTAGACATAAAGTCGGCATATTGGCAGGTGCCAATGGCTAAAGAATCAAAACAGTACACTGCCTTCACAGTGCCCGGAAGAGGTTTGTTCCATTTCCGGCGTATGCCTTTTGGTCTGCATAATTCAGGGTCCACCTGGCCAAGGTTTATTGACACGGAACTGTGGCCCGCAATCGAGCCTTTCATTTTTATTTATTGAGACGACGTAATTATAGTAACTGAAACGTTCGAGCGACATATGGATTTGATACGAGAGGGGTTCGTACGGTTGAGAGAGGTGGGACTCAGGGTGTCCAAAGAGAAATGTCAGTTCTGCAGTTCAAGACTTAAATATTTGAGGTATATGGTAGACGAAGAAGGCCTCCGCGTGGACCCAGAGAATGTCCAGGCCATTAGGGATTTTCCTCGAACAGGCTCGGTAAAACAGGTCAGACAATTGCTAGGAATAGTATCATGGTACCGTCGGTTTATTCCTGGTCACGCGACGATGGTAGCACCTTTTAGCGACCTGCTGAAGAAGGGTCGTAATTTCACATGGTCAGACGAATGTGCGCAGGCGTTCGAGGCTTGTTAACAGAGATTCACGTCAGCCCCAGTATTAGCATGCCCCGATTTTGACCTGCCTTTCAAGGTGCAAACAGACGCATCTGACGTTGGGATATGTGCGGTGTTGAGCCAGGCACACCCAACGGGTGAAAAGATGGTGTGCTATCTAAGTCGTGCGCTCTCAAAACAAGAAAGCAAGTACTCAGCCACAGAAAGAGAATGTTTGGGTGTATATGGGCAATAGAGAAGCTTCGACCGTATATTGAGGGGACGCGCTTCGTGGTGATCACTGACCATCATTTCCTGATCTAGCTCAATAACCTGAAGGACCTGAACGGCAGGCTGGCGAGGTGGGCCGTACGCCTTCAACAGTTCAATTTTGAGGTAATTCATCGACGAGGCAAGGAGCAGGTTGTACCCGATGCCTTGTCTCGCGCAATCGCGGAGGTACGGTACATTGCAGTGTCTCTTGTACCTGACCAGTGTTTTGAAAATATGGTAGCCGACGTTTGGAACGAATTTGATAAATTTGGGACCTGGCGGTGGACGGAGAAGGCGCTGTGGAAACATATTTCGGGCGGCGAAGGCGTCGGTAAGAACAGTCCGGGTTGGAAATGGGTGGTTCCGAGGGCAGAAAGAGGGAGTATACTTAACCGGTGCCACGACGACCAAAAGGCTGGACACATGGGGTTGGCTCGGACGTGGTCACGCGTTGCGCAGCACTATTATTGACCACGGATGCGGAGAGACATCGGGGATCATGTGAGGCGATGTTAGGTGTGCCAGACCTGTAAGGTGGAGAGGAGGCCACCAATCGGCCAGATGACCAGTAGGGCCGGCGAAGCTACATCTTCCTGGGAGATGATTAGCATGGATCTGGTGGGCCCGTTGCCTAGATCGACGCGGGGGTACAATTACATTTTATCAATCGTTGACTTCGTCACGAAGTATTCTGTAATCCTGCTTGTTCGGACGGTCACAGCATCAGCCGTTTTCCAACAGCTGGAGGAGAACGTTTTTTTTTGCGTACAGGGAGCTTAGGATACTGATATGCGACAATGGGGTGCAATTCAGGGGCAGACAATTTGAAACGGCGGTGTAGGAATATAGGGTACGGATACGTTACACCGCGCTATACCATCCTCAGGCCAATCCAACCGAGAGGCGCAACCTGGACATTAAATGCATGTTGAGATGCTTCGCCTCGAGCAAACATCGCTTGTGAGACCAATATCTCCTAAGATTGCGTGCGCATTAAGAACATACAAGCACGAGGTTACGGGCTACCCCCCATATTTCCTGAGTTTTGGTAGGGAAATGGTTACGTTCCGAGACGGAGTCGAACCTCCGATAGACAGGGGACGTAATTTCTTGCCGTTAAGAAATACAAAAGTATTGGAAGAAGTCCGCCAAGAGGTGGTTCGCCGAATGCAGCAGGCCGCCACAAGTAGTAAGAAACCTTAGGATCTCCGCCACCGGCCTTGTGAACTTCCAGGTGGGAGATGAAGTATGAGGAAAAACTATGTTCTATCCGATACTAGCAAGAACTTTGCAGCGAAGCTAGCTCCAGTTTTCATTGGTCCGTTCACGATTAAGTCGAAAACATCGACGTGGACATGTGCGTTTGTCGATGAGAGAGGAAAGACCACGAGTATCTGGCATGTGAAGGATCTGAAACAATATGTCAACAGGGAGGATAACACCGGTGGCGTGGCTTAAGAGTATGCGGTCTATGGAGGGGTAGAAAGATATGAGAGGAATGCATTAGTAAGCGGTGGTGGGTTATATTATGGTATAGTAGGATAATCGGTGAAGGGTATAATAGATATGATTAATTTAGGCTAAGGAGGTAGTTTTGGTTGGTGGTGGGATATATTATTTACCTAGCATCTGGTGAGGTAGCAAAAATATACATAGGGGTCTATTGCGATTGTCGATTGGATGACTATTCGACTGCTGTCGTTCGAAACGATAAAATTTGGTTTGATATTGTGTAAGTGCAATCGACAAATATGCGTATTATCGTGAATTTAGATATAAGAGCTTGTAAATATTTTGTATTTGGCACTTGTTAACAGCGTAAATCAGACGCGTTTGTGATCGTCAGTCGTCGTCCATGTAAAATACCATCGATAAGAAGCGTCTGCCAAATCGACACTTATCGATCACAATCGACATTCACAATACCGAACTTCACAATCGACGAACGAAAGTCGATAAGCGTCGTTTATCGACTGTTTTTCGACAATCACAATCAACCCCATAGTTTAAGGTTTATCATAGTTTAGTGAAAATATACATAGTTTTACTAGTGATAATGGACAAGCGGAGAATAAATCGATCTAGAAGCAGGTGCAGCAGGGAATCAGACTCACGGCTATTGTAAAATGGAGTCAGAAATTTCAAGGTTAGCTTAAGGTGTTAATAAGAAGAATATAAAATAACATACCGTAAGTTGGAGGGGAGTGCCGCGACCGTCTTCAGTTTTTCCTTTCTGGCTTATTTCTATTACTTTTGTTTTCCCTTTCCATGTAATGGTCTATCGTTGTTGCTCGTGCTCGTAAGTTTGGCAGTGTGACCGTCCTAGAATCGAGAGCATCTAAGATTAAAACATGGCATCACAAATGGCTCAAATACCCATACTTGTCGAAACTACGGTATCAGACAATTCAAAACACGCACGAATAGGGTGTATAGGGTAGTTGTCGCGAGAATGTGCAAGGTATGACTGTCGGACCCCGTGCCCAGTTGGCGTGAGGAGCGATTCAAGGAGCGATTCAAACAGGCATTATAAATGACCGAACAAGTTTCGCAAGAGTTTTGAGCATACCAAAAGTCAAAGGTCGAACCAGTATTTAACCTAGGGTGAGGTCGGGTAGAATTGTCGACGAGAATTTCCGGGAAATTCTCTGAGGAGGGGGGTCATGTTACTTTCCGACTTTGTGGATCAGAGTAAGTAAAAATACGCCCGCGCAATATAATGTTTATTGTAAACACGTAGCGAGTATCGAACGACGACCCTGGCGACGAGGTAGCTGGCCGCAGCTAAACTATAAGATTCGCAGTCTGTTGAATCGACACAACCAACGTTCCCCATTGCTTAGGTGCTAACCAACCTTAACATAGTACCCGGAGTTGTCACGACACGAGGAACACAAAAGCTTAATCAGTAAAAAACATTCAGCAATACAAACCCTAGGATGACCTGTATCTTCATCGTCGGGAATAGTCCGCATTCGATCATGCACTTTGTGCTCAGGACCGCCGTGTTATCCAGTTTTTCCGGATTTTCGACATCACCATCTCTATTTGATCCACGACGACTCTTGTGCGTCAGCTGTCACTACATTCGTCGTTTTCGCCCGTCAGTAGGTCACTTATCCCACTCAAACCTTCTCGGCCTCGTGATAGAAACCCTACAATAATCTAATCTTAAGCATCTGCTTGCAAAAAGATATCTGACCACCAGATATTTATCAATTCGTTGAATGCGTTGGACTCTAGGGTGTATGATGCGCAAGTTGACTGCCCGAATTGTCGTCGAGATGGCAGCTGAAATGTCAAGAACATCGAAAAAGGTTCGAGACTCGACGACCGCTCAGAAATGGCATTCACAGTAGCAACCGACGGTGAATGGCCGAAACGGCAAGTACATTAACACGGCACGCAAGAGATGCAACAAGTGCATGAAGCGGCACAAGTACCGCTGAAGTCGATGAATCCAAGGCTTGATGGCTTGAGGCGAGTCGACCCGGAGTTCTTTTTAAATCCAGAGGCGGTAAGCATCGAACGAGTGCAGGTCGATCGGCGAAGAAGTCATTGACAATTTTCTTTCTTTTCTGGGTACTGACTTTAAACTGCTGGGGCGCTCCTGACACACGAAAAGAACATACGGAGGCGAAGAGGAAACTGACGTCAATCAGCGGTTAAAAGCAAGAGATTAGTACGTGTTGAGTGGAGGAAACTTATAGATCCCGGCTCGAACGGAGACTTTTCAAAAGACGACGGCGACAACGGTGACTCGTATCGAGGTAAATAAGGAGCGGGTCGAGGAAAGAATAGCGAAGACACGCAAGAGTCTTTGACAGGCTGCCTCCACTAGCAATTTCCCATGGCATGAAATTTGGAATATCCAGTGGAAGCAGCTTATGGTATGCAATATTTTATGGTCTGCCATAAATGGTAGGCAATATGGTATGCAATTTGCTCGGCAATCTGCCTGGCAATATTTTGACAGTTCTTGATTTCAAAATGGCGCTGAACTGTGGGAATGTTTCATTTCTTATAGGAAATTGTAGGGATTTTGATGTCAAAGGGATTTTTAGATCTCGTTGAGCAATAAAAATAGTCCACACAATATTAAATGGTGGGAAATTGCGAAAAAATCGAATTTTGATTCGGAATGGTGAAATTATATAAAATTTTTTGATTTAAAAATGAAATAATTTCGATTTTGGACCATGAGTAAATTTGTGAGACTCCCAGTTGATGATTGGTGGATTTTTCAAATTTCTTTTATCTCATTCCTCTTCGTACCCCAGCAAATGATATAATAAGTACATTTTCGTCTGAAATTTCACCCACTTATCCAAAAAGTAACTAATCCAACACGTGAACTTTTCATAAGTAGCAGAATTTCTTCGCTCTGCGCTTCAAATAACTTCTTAAGAGCATTTGACACTCGGATACAGCACACGTCCTTCTCGCTCAGGAACGCGCCATGCAATTGAATTGAAATTTTCATAATACATTGGTGTGTATGCACGATTCAATTGCAAAGTTTATGAAAGCCAAACACTGCTTAACTTTGAAAGCAGCGTATCATTAGATTCACAAAGAAAATGCTTAGTGCTTACAACCCTTTACCATCACTGCAACTTAAAGTCTCCCACAATTGCCTCGCGTTAAAATCAAATAACTCATATCCGATGATTCCGTCGAGAGTAGCAGGGATAGTAAAATGTTAAGGGAAAGCTTTTAATCTATTTCTGTGGCGCCAGCGGCGAATTTAGTGATATTTTTAAATAACTTTCGCAAAAACAAAGTAAATGGAATGAATTTCGAACGTGTTCTAAATGTGAATATAATAATTTTTTTTTTGAATTTTTAACACCATTTGTGTGCTAGCGCCTAATTTAAGATTGGCTAAATTGGAAAATTTTTGCAAGCGTTGAAATTGAAAACTTTCAAACCATCGACTCTCCTGAAAATTTTTTTCTTGTACAGTGAAAACCAACTCATACAGAAATCTTATGCTTTGCCTATACAACCAAAGGGAAATTTTTTAAATTTTATAACCTCCAATCAACCTATATTTGTAGCATAAAAAACTTCTGTTCCCGAGAACTCACGACTCCATTAGCAGATACAAATGATATGCACAGAATGTCTTGGTATTGAGTAAGACCAGGGATGAAAGAAGCGATTTGGAAATGCGTATAATTCTTTGCCATTGGTGCCATCTTGAAAAATTATTGAGGAAAAAAGTCTAGCGCATCAGAACCGCCAGAAAAATAATTTTCGAAGAAATTGCCGTTGAGTGACAAAAAAATTAGGAAAGACGTATTACACTTCTTTGTAGAATCTTATCAACCATTACTTATCGCAAGCAACAAAACTCAACTATAACACAAATGATGAAAATGTTCAGTGCTGGCAAAACTTTTCCGACGAAGCAGCAATAAGTTTACCATAACAAGCTCATTCTTAAATCAACTTATCCTTTGAATTTCGTTCCCATCGGAGGATTCCATCGAGAGTTTCAGCGGTTAAACGTCGTTTGAGGCTGCCACTCGAAAAATGTTCAAAACTCGGAAAATTTAAAAATTGGTTTCTTATTTTTGTTGCATATGCTTTGCATATGAGTTTGTAATTTGAAGCATCTGTTGAGGCAATATTTATGAAAATGGCTAATGCTGGTTACCCTGTGTCAGCAGCAGAGCAAAATAAATACCAAATCTGCTTCACGTTAAGTTAAACGCAACCAGTAAATTTCGTTTCGATTGAATCACTGCACTGGCAGGTATACGGGTGAAAAGAATTTTAGGGCAACAACCCTCAAAACTTTCCCAATTTATAGTGCGTTAATATTTGTTCCTATTTTCATTGCAGGACCAGGTCAAAAAGCTGTTTTTTTCTCAATGATTTTTCAAGATGGTACTACTGCCACAGAGTTGCCCGCATTTCAAAATCACTTCTATCAGACCTGGTCCTAGTTAATACCAACACGTTCTGTAAATTTTATAATAATCGGAAGATCCAGTCGTCAGTTCTCGTGAATAGAACTTTCGAGGGCTGAAAATAGAGGTAATTTGTTGATGGGCTGCCGTTCTTGTGCAAATCGGAATTTTGAAAATTTCAATTTGAAATGATGGACAAAGGCTAGAATTTATCAATGATTTGAATTTTTTGTCAAAGATCAAAAATTTTTGAGGAGGGTCAATGATTTGAATGATTTTTTTTTCAGGAGCCTGCCGTAGCTACAAGATTACTTGCACTATCTTGAAAATCCATATGTGTTAAATCTAAGTCAACATTAATATGCTCTGCAAATTTCACAATGATCCAATGTTTTTCTAAGAAGTAATGACAAATCTTAGCACCCAGTACAGTACTTAGCACCCACACACGGCTCAAAATTTCCAATTCTTTATCATAGGCAAGCTGAGAACATAATAAAATTTCATTTTCAATACTTTTTTTTACCAAAAATTTACATTGCTTGCAAATATAGGAGTACCTCAAAATTCACTAAAACGCTCGCCGCCGCCAAAATCTTTAGGATATCTGGATTTTAGAAAATTATAAGCCTAGCTACTACTTATATCTAGATTCTCCGAAAATTTCAGCTCAATCGAATCGGCCACTCCAGAGATAATCTCCCTTAATCATTTTGCATATATATATATATATATATATATATATATATATATATATATATATATATATATATATATATATATATATATATATATATATATATATATATATATATATATATATATATATATATATATATATATACATATATATATATATATATATATATATATATATATATATATATATATATATATATACATATATATATATATATATATATATATATATATATATATATATATATATGTATTAATATATATATACATATATATATATTTATATATACAGGGTGGACAAAAAGTAGGGTATCACTTTTTAGCCGAACTAATTAAATTTGGGAAATGCGTATTTTATTGAACTGAAGGATATAATTTGTTTTCTATGTTCAGGCGAGTAACTCTATGCATTTGGTTTATGATAGGTGATTAACCACGTGTTTCAGGTAATTTGTGTAAAAACAGAGCTATAAAACGGCGAGTGCGTATAAAAGAGGTACTTATTTTTCAGTACAGTTGTGTCCTGAACGATCTGCGAAAGTGAAATTCAAAAATTTTGATACAAAAGTGAAGTTTAGTAAGCTAGTGACGAATATAAAAATTATCAAAGCCGAAACTCTAGAATAAATTAATTGTTGATCTTTTTTTTGAAAAGTATATTTTCAGGTAGACAATCAATTTAAGGTTTGTGTTTCTTACACAAATTTGTTCTCTTTTCAAGATTGTAGGAATTTTCTTTAATGGATATTTTTTTCGTAAAACTATTGCCGTGTCAAAAGATTTAGATTTAGAATCTGCACCGAGAGGGCAAACCATCGCTTTCATCAGTCGACAACTCGGTGTTTCAAGGAAGGCTGTTCTTTTGTGGACTCGGCGAGCTTCAGGAAAAATCGAAGAGCGCAAAACAAGTGGAAAGCCACATGTGCTACAACCAGCCGACAAGAAAAAAATGAGAATGCTGGTCAAAGATTAAGTTGGAGTCGGAACAAGGACTGCGACGAAAATCTTCAACCAGTCGCCAGAGTTCCAGCGTCGAGGAAAAAAAGTCTCCAGATCAACCATCAAAAATTACATCAAGAGCCGCCCATGGGGAAAACACTCATACGTGAGACCAATGAAACCGCTTCTAACCGAGAAGAACATAGAAGACAGGAAAAGGTTTTGTAGAAGATTAATTGACGAAGGTTTTACCCTGGACAATGCGAGTGGCAAGAAGCAACGAGCTCGCATACTTTTTACGGATGAATCTCCGATCGAACTCTTTCCAAAGCCAAATCGACAAAATATGCGAGTAAGAACATCGAATCCGAAATCAATTAAACCAGTGCAACGACCCAAACAAGGGCTTAAAATTATGGTGGCGCGGTGGAATAAGTTTATATGGAAAATCCGAACTTATCACCATTGACGAAAATTGTACGTTTAATGGAGAGTACTTATGAATCAAAGAATACTAAGATTACGCTGATCGCCGTACGAAAATGAATTTATGTGCGCACCTACGTCACACGTGACATGAATGGCTATTAATCGTTCGAACATAAATACGTCGATAATTAACGATTGTGTTACACGTTTTGCCATGAGGCCACAATATACGCAAAAGATAATTGCGGTGGAGAACTAAATATTATAAAAACGCTTTCATAAAACTAAACCCACTTATTCAAATAGTTTGTCACGTGTGACGTCATGAAACAGAATTCCAATATGGCGGACCTGCGCAATGCGTAATCTTTTTACTTGATTCATGGAGA
>OX376372.1:124610463-124637463 GCA_947369275.1 Nemotelus nigrinus | reverse complement strand
AAATACCAAATAATTGTTTGCATGGCAATTTGCTTCCGACCATCTCATGCTACATTCAAAACAAAACATTACATAACATTATGACACACATTTTCATGCCTCGTGCATCAACCCTAGAATGGTACCGTGAGTAAATTTTACTCACATACGGGATATATTTTGCCGTACATCAGCCGGTTGGTCACCTTCGCTGCCATGGGACTAGTAGTGCTTCCCTCATTCAGTGCATAATCAATATGCCGCGTCAATTACCGACTGTGTGATTTGATTCTTAATACTTGTATCGATATTAAATAATGGTGTGAGTAAATTTTACTCAGCAGTAGCATCCACGTATATTTTTCAAGTGTCTGACTGTGTGATTTGAGTGCATAATCAATCTGTAACCGACTGTGTAATTTGATTCTTAATACTTGTATCGATTTTAAATAATTGTGTGAATAAATTTTACTTTTGTAAAATATTTATAAAATATAAAAAATTGTGTGAATATTTGTTTTGTTTAATGATAAAATAAAACATGTAGATAAAATAAAATATGATATTTCTTTTAATTTCATATATACTACATTTATGGGCAGTTTGTTCTAAAAAAATAATGTTTAACACTAGAACTACCAAGACCGTCATTTTGACGGTTTTCAAATTACATGCTTATAAATTTGATATAATTTATATAATTGTTCTAGAGTTTTATTACGACTTTTAATAAAATATAAGAACAGTTAATTATCACTATTCAATTTCCCCTCACCGACTTTAATTTCCATAATCAGTATGACCTATACCTATTTATACCAGCACCCGTCAAAATGACGTTTATAATAATTTATATGTATATCATCTACACAATGATGGACATATACACAATGATGGACATATACATATTTACATTCATTACGTCGCTTCCAGACATTTGTACTGAATGATCCAAAGTGTGAGAAAGCCGTTATAACGCGGTTAGTTTAGAACTAATAGCTCTAACTGGTAAATGTATTCAGGACACAATCATTATCAGTTTTACTTCTAAGTTCTTGGTGAAAAGTGCAATCTGTGATAACCTGTGAGAAGTCCATTCTCGGAAAAATTGAAATTTAGTTTTTGTAAACCCTATGCAACAATGAAACGATTTCCAGGAAGCAAAAATGTTTTTGAAGAATTCAAAAAACTCACTAATATAAATGAAGACTGTTCGGATACTAATTCAGGTAATAATGATTTGGACATATCTTGCGTGGAAAATAAAACTGAATTTTTAGATTCTGAAGAATCTTCAGATGAAATTGAAGTGCAAGATATTGAACAAAGTGAAGAAGATGAATATCAAAGTGAAGATTCAGTAAGCGAAGAAGAAATTCTTCAAAAGAGCCAGAAACGCAGAAAACGGTTGAGAATTTTTTCAGATACTGAATCGGATAGCGAAGCAGAAACCGAAGAAAAACCGCAAAAAAGCATTGCTGTCGACGGTACTGAATGGGAAGAATTAGGGAATGGTTGTGTTGGTAGACTGTCATCACATACTATATTCAAGGATACTTCGGGCCCAACTGGTTATGCGAAGAGAAAAATTATGCTTGGTAATGTTAGTAGTGCATTTCGACTTATAATTGATAATCGAATGATGAATCACATAAAAGCTTGCACTGAGCTACAAGCCAAAACCATTTTACAGAAGGACTGGGAAATTACTATAGACGAATTATATGCTTTTATAGCCATTTTATATGCTCGAGGAGCCTATGAAGCAAGAAACATGAAGTTATCATATTTGTGGTCCAAAAAATGGGGTCCTTCTTTCTTTCACGAAACTATGAGTAGAAACAGATTTTCAGAAATTATGAAATTCATTCGTTTTGACAAAAAAAGCGAGAGGAGTGTTCGTTTACAAACTGACAAATTTGGATTAGTTTCCGAAGTGTGGAAGTCCTTCATTGATAATAGCCAAGCTTGTTATAATCCAGATCAGAATATAAGCGTAGATGAACAACTGTTTCCCACAAAGGCAAGATGCAGATTTCTGCAGTATATGCCCAATAAACCGGACAAATTCGGAATTAAGTTTTGGTTATCTGCAGACGTGCGAAGTAAATATCTTATAAGTGGCTTTCCCTACTTAGGCAAAGATGAAACTAGACCATCAGGAGTACCTTTGAATGAATTTGTAGTTTTGAATCTTGTAGACAACTATGTAAATTGTGGGAGAAACATAACAACAGACAATTTTTTTACAAGTGTTCAACTTGCAAAGAAGCTATTGGCCAAAAAAACAAGCCTTGTTGGAACTATGCGGGCAAATAAAAGAGAATTACCGAAAATAGCTAAAGTTAGAAAAGATAACATGGCTCTTTTCTCCACAAAGCTCTACAAATCAAATGATATTGTTCTAACAATTTACAAAAGTAAGTCTCGCAAAAAAGTACTACTTCTTAGTACTAAGCATAAATTTGTAAAAATTGCTTCTAATCGAAAACAAATTCCTGAAACTGTATCTTTTTACAATAAAACAAAGTTTGGAGTAGATGTAGTTGACCAAATGGCCCGCAAATATAGCGTAAAAGCAGGCTCACGTAGATGGCCTCTGCAGGTATTTTATAATATCTTGGACTTGGTAGCAATCAATGCGTGGATTTTATATAAAGAGACTTGTGATGAAAAAATAACTAGAAAACAATTTTTATTTCAATTATCCGAAGAACTCTCCAGTGAATATAGTCGTTGCAGAAAAGAAGCCTCCTCCAAAAAACAAGAACAGGCAATGGATTGTACTCCAGAAAACTCAAAAAAAACTCCTTATGAACGCAAATCTTGCCAAATTCGATTGTGCAATAAAAACAGAGCGATTTATACTTGCAATGCATGCAACAAATATGTTTGTGGCAAGTGTTCATCTAAGATAACATGTACATGTAAAATATGTGCCTCATAGTTATTTCATACATGACAAATTTGCTATAATATAAATTGAAGTAGAAACTGTTTTTATTTGTTTTTTTATATATAATTAATGAATTATTATATTAAGTGTTGTTATTGCTAAATTGCATTCTTTTATTTACTTAAACTAAATCACAAGTTACTATGAAAGCCATAATCAAAAATCCGTCAATTTGACGGGTTCGGTAAAACTAGGTATATATTTAACATCGGTAGTTCTAGTGTTAAAAACAACAATCAAGTTTAATAATATTCATTAGATATGCATATATAAGTACCTACCAAAAATAATTAAGATTAACTGTGTTTTTAATATCTATATAGTTTTTTTATGTTTGATGATAAAATAAAACATGTAAATAATACTATTGTTACCTTCTTTTTAATAAAAAAACAATTATATTTTAAAACATATCAGTTTAAAACATGGAAATTCTTAAGTGAGTAAAATTTACTCATATGTAGCAATAAGCATCCAAAAATTTACCGTACCATTCTAGGGTTGATCAGGTCATATTACATTCAACCAACGTGAACTTCAATTACTTATTTAGGTACATGCATGAAGCACAATTACAGCTACGCATATGTTTATGCTGCAAGGCCGTTAATGCAAAATGATATTTGTAAACAAACATTATTGCGGGCAGAAGACCAGTTGCGTATCCGCCGCTTATAAACTAGAACAGAAAATACAATAACTTTGCGATTTCGTGATATTGGCATGCATTTTATAATACGAAGAAAATTTGTTCAACATTTTCAAGAGCATTGTTTTCTTTTTTTTTAAATAAAATTATGTTTTGTTCGACTAATTTATGTTTTTCCCTTTTTCGGTGTGCACGTTTTATGAGGGATAGAGTCATAAAACGTTGCCCATACCATGGCCAAGTAGTTTTACTTTGATTTTTTCCGTCTGTAATCAAATCCTGAAAATTCTTAGATGTGAATTCCAATATGTATGCATTTGAATTACATGTTGGGTTTTGTGACATCTGTTAGGGATTACAAAATTCGTAGGTGTGAATTTTCGGTACATGCTGGGTTTTGTGACATCTGTTTAGAAACTACATGGTTTCGAGACAGTGTCCTAGCCCTCGTAGAAGTTGAGCGCAGTATAGTGCGATAGTTCACCCGGTACAGTAGTGCAGATCGAAGTAAAATCTGTGAAAAAGGTTTAAGGTGAGTAGGCTCACTAAGTTTAGTTAATTTTGTTTGGTGTTTGGTAGTTTTGTTGGTATTTTAATATGAAAGATGGTTCGGCGTTGTGGATGAATTTTAGTTAGTAAAAAGGGGAGAAGTTGTGTCTGTGTTGGACGGGTCACGGTTCGGGTGGCGATGAGTCGCTACTGTGTGTGTGTCCCGCCCTGGTTCGACCAACTGTTGCTTTGCGTCCCCAATCGAAGGATCAGCTTTGTGTGTGTTTAGTGGATCATGGTTCGGGCGGCGAGAAATCGCTGCTGTGTGTTTGAGCCACTTTGGTTCGGCAAGCTGATGCCTGGAGGGTATTAAAAATAAATAAACTTATTTAGTGATTGGTTCGTGTCCACCACGCTGTCCACCCTTATCAATTAACAACCCTTAGGCTTATCCTTATTTTACAGATGGTAAAAGCTCCTCGACGACTAGGCGGTTTCGGTACACGGAGGTAATTTTCAAAATGAAAAGTATTTTCTATTTAAAAAAAAAAAAAAAAAACTTGGTCTTACAATATCAGAAGTGGGATCCGAAACCGAACGTCCTAGTTGCCGAGTGGCTTTCACGGTGTTAGGTATTTTTCTAAAAAAAAAAAAATGTTTTTGGAAAGTATTTGTGTATGTGAGTGTTAAAGGAAACTGTGGTTAAAATCGGTGCTAAATCGGGACGGCATGAGACTCCCGAATCGCTTTTGGCTTTTTTGAGCTCTATAAATGAGATATCGTTTGGTTCGAAGACACATGGGGCTTATCAACATCGAATAAAGCCAACGAAAAAGTTCGAAAACAGGCCTAAACATTTTGTTAGTTATCCGATCCGTTTGATTTAAGTGTGGTTTAAAAGGGCATTTCGCAGATAGCTGCCAGGCTAAACCTACAAACGATCGTTGCAAACATTGCCAGAGCAGGTACCACAATGATTCGTACTGTTCGAAACGGGAGATTGAAAAAAAAGGTTGTGACAATACTGGAAATTTCATCGTCAGACAGCAAAAATGCATGTATGTGTATAAATGTAAATGAAACGCGTATGTGGACTTTGGCAGTTCGTGTACACTATTGAAGCAAAGCGACTAGGCTTATCCATCAACACGACCGATCAAACTAAGCTATATGGCTATGGCAATGGAGTTACTACTAGCTTGGGATCCGCGAATATCATAATGAAAGTCGATGATATTGAGGCAGAAATCAAAGCCTCAATAGTTCAGGACGGGGAACAGAATATCCCGATTATCATTAGAAGAACATTCACCGAGCTACATAAAGTGCTTGTGATGAAAGATAGTAACAATTTACTCTTTCTGGAAAAAGATTCGCTGTTGCCAAACCTAGAGATCACTCCGGATTAAAAAAAAATCATTTTTCGAACAATGGAAGAAACTTTAATTCCCATGAATTACATGAAACTAGTGAAAACAAAAGCGGATGATAAATACAACGGTGATGTTTATATTGAAAGTAGTATTCGCCCAGAAGAGGGCCGAGAAAATTATTTGTCCCAAATAGTCGCTACAGTTGTAAATAATTCGACGACTCTAATACCAGTTGCGGACTTCTCATCAAATGAGATCGTAGTCAAGAAAAATCAGATTCTAGCAAGAGCTTGGCAATGTAACCGAGAAGCCTCTGCATCGGAACTTATTTTGTGTTTAACTGAAAGAGAATACGAAAGTATTAATTTCGACGAAGTGATTGTCGCTCATGTTGAGGAACAAGTTAAGTCCGAATTGTTCGCTATATTGATGGAATATAGAGGCGGTATTGCGCAAAATACTACCGAGCTAGGGTGCACTAGATCTGCGGAAATGAAAATCCGACTACAATCTGATCAACCGTTCTTTTGTCGCCCGTACAAGATGGCAAAGACTGAGCAAGATGCCGTTAAAAACATTGTAACGGAGTTAATGGAAAATAACATAGTCAGTGAGTCGAACTCTGAATATGCATCCCCCGTTGTGTTGGTCAAAAAGAAAAACGGTGACCAAAGAATGTGTGTCGACTTCAGAAGACTAAATGCAATTACGATCCGAGATAATTACCCGCTGCCCCAAATTGATGATCAGATTGATAGGCTGCAAGGCGGGAAATATTTCACCACATTAGACCTGCGATCAGGATACCATCAAATTCCAATGGAGGAGTCTTCGAAGCGTTTCACGTCTTTTGTTAAGCCATTTGGATAATTTGAATACAATAGGATGCCTTTCGGTTTGACGAATGCTCCAAGAGTATTTCAACGTTTCATGAACCGCATCATCGGGCCAATTAATGATATAGCTGTTGTCTATTTAGATGACGTTATGCTACACGCGAAGACGTTACCAGACGCCCTAAAAGGAATTCGTCGAGTCTTGGATATTTTTAGAGAAGAAAAGGTGACTCTCCAGCTGAAGAAATGTTCTTTCCTGATGACCAAAGCAACGTACCTTTGTTTTGAAATAAGCGATGGAAAGATACAACCGGGAAAAGATAAAATTGTCGCTGTCGAAAAATTTCCATCACCAACTTCGGCTCGTCATATAAGGCAATTTCTAGGATTAACCAGCTATTTTCGTCACTTTGTACGCAACTACGCGATAATTGCTAAGCCATTGACAACTCTAACAAAAAAGACCGTGGAGTGGCGGTGGACCGACGAGGAACAACAGGCATTTGAACAACTTAAAAATAGCCTCACGAAGAGACCTATACTTTCCCTGTTTGATCATACGGCGGCAACAGAAGTTCATACTGACGCTAGTTCAGTGGGTTTGGCTGGCATCCTGTTTCAAATGCAAAGTGACAATCGATTACATCCAGTTGCATATTACAGCAGGCAAACGAGAGATCCAGAAAGTAAGTTTCATTCATATGAATTTGAAACTTTGGCAGTAGTCGAAACCCTGAAAAAGTTCCGTTCATATTTACTGGGACTGAAGTTCGTTGTCATCATGGATTGTAATGCAATGAAGGCATCCAACGAAAAAAAAGACTTAATACCCAGAATAGCACGTTGGTGGCTACAGTTGCAGGAGTTCACATTTGATGTAAAATTTCGACCAGGTGATCGAATGAAGCATGTGGATGCCCTTAGTCGTAACCCGATCGAAGAAACAGTTATGGGAATAACTGAAGCAGACTGTGTTTTGGCCGGACAATGAACTGACCAAAAAATAAAAGAAGTTAAGAGCATACTCTCTAAGCCACCGAAAACTGAATATGAAAAGCAAGTGTACAAGAACTATGCACTAAGAGATGGTCGTGTCTATCGCATAACTGCTCGTGGTATACAGTGGGTTGTTCCGCGAGGAATGAGGCAACAGGTTGTAAAGGCTGCCCACGATGAAATGGGACATTTCGCGTTGGAGAAAACCCTGTTTAGACTTTGTGAACATTATTGGTTCCCAAGAATGCGCGAATACGTGGAGAAATACATTGCTTGCTGCATTAGATGCCTTTATAATAAAAGAAAATCCGGAAAGAAGGAGGGATATTTGCATGCAATACCAAAAGATCCGGAGCCAATGAAAATAATTCACATTGATCACCTTGGTCCGTTTCCAAGAAGTAAACGACACAATAGCTACATCATAGCCGCGATCGACTCGTTTACAAAGTTTGCGTCCCTAAAGGCCCCCACTCACGAGCAGTCCATCAGTCCAAATGGTCTGAGGCCAGGCCAAAATCTCACCGTGTGTGGGAGAACTCGAAAGGACTCATGGACTGAAGGAAACAAATTGAATTTCCAATCAGTCCAAATTTCATGGACTCAGGCCATCGGGCCATTTTTTGGCTCGACCGTGTGTGGGAAAATAGTAGGCCGAGTTTTGAAAACCCATAAAATGGACTGTTCGTGTGTGTTGAAGCCTCAGTCTAAACAACGTGGCAGTCTTGTTTCACACGCGGACCCGTGACAAGCTAATTAACTGTTTGTGTGATTATTTGATACAATTGAAAAAATTTTCATAATGGGTAGTGGTGGCCATGATTTAGTGGTGATATTTGAAAATATAGGTATCATGAATGTCTTTGGCAAATTGGAAACGAAAATTATCACAACAAAACGAAACGAAATTCTGCTCTAGACGATATTCTTGTACTGTTCCGTACAAAGGACCCCCAAGCTAACAGGGAAACTGTACTAATAAAACTACAAAGTATGCGGTGTAGTTACAATAAGGAACATAGAAAGGTAAGTTTTTGTTTTTATTTTAACAAAAATTATTTATTTAATTTTACATTGTAATTATTATTGTAGGTGAAAGCATCGGAAGCAAGTGGCTCAGACCCTGATAGTATTCATATCCCAAAACTTTGGTACTATAGCTACCTCAGTTTTTTAAAAGATCAGGACGTACCAAGAAGAAGCAAAACAGTTTCATCAATAATTGATGAGATCCCATTTGGTGAAGATGAGGTATGTGATTAATGCACTATATTGTAGATAAATTATAGGCAGAAAATTTTATATTCTTTCTTCTTGCCAAGAGACTTGGCCCTCACCAACGAAATATTCCATAAACTTTTCGCGAACAAGCTTTGCTGAAGTACTTGCATTTCTGGATGTAGCAGACTGCAGACCTGTTAGTAAACTGATACTTTGACTTTGCTCCTGCAATTCTATTTGTTGTACGTTGTATGTATCAGAACAATTTCTCCTAAGAAAATTATGTAGAATGCAGCATGTTAGTACAACAATATCAATTCGATCCAAGGATATATTAATGCTGCTGTGCAGTATACGAAATCGACTAGCCATTATTCCAAACACATTTTCAACAATCCTCCTCGCCCGGGATAGCCGATAGTTAAATATTCTTCGTTCTTTAGTTAGAATTTGTTGACTAAATGGCTTCATGAAGTCTTTTCTTAAGGCAAATGCCTCATCCCCAACAAAAACGTAGGGTAACTTAGTTACTCCATTGGAAAGCATTTCTGCGGCAGGCAAGTTAAGTTGACCATATTCAAGTAATTTATAAAACTCTGTATTTTTGATTACTCCTCCGTCTGATACTCGACCATTTGTGCCAACATCCACCCAAATGAACTCATAATCAGCATTAACACATGCCATTAGTACAACGGAGTGAAAATGTTTATAATTATAAAAGAACGATCCACTTCCTGGGGGTGGGTTAATTCGTATATGCTTGCCATCCCAGGCACCAATGCAATGTGGAAAATTCCATTTTTGCTCAAATCTTTCAGCCGTCGCCTTCCACTCTTCGACGGTATTGGGCATCTAAAAATAATGAAAATAAAACAAAAAATGACTTATTATACTTAATATTATACTCGTAATTATAGTGAATTAAGAAATAAAAGTGTTTGTTTATGTATTGTTTCAGTCTATTAATTCTGTGGAATGTGATTTAATGAGCCCTGGGAGCTCAACTTCCACTTCCAAAGCCACACGGACACTCAAACGCCCCCCACCAAAGACGGATGTAATTTTGGAAAAAATTGCCAAACGGATGGACACACCTGTGGCAATGCCATCTTGTCCAAAGGCACATGACGCTTTTGGGCAATATGTGTCAGAAAAAATGAGGTCTATTGCTCCCTCTATGGTTCCATTTTGCCAAAAAATCATCAATGATGCAATTTTTTGCGCTGAAATTGGGACTCTCAGCATGAGCAGTATGATGGTGACGGGCAAAGAAACTGCTGAATCAAATAAATCGCCCCCAATCCCCGCAAATCCAACCATGCGAACATATCTTGCTTCCATTGATGAAGAAGAGAGGCAAACTTTTCAAATTTACCCCAGTGTAGATTAAGAATACTTTTTGGTTTGTAAATTATTTCTTATTTTGTTGACAATAATTTGTTTGAAATAAAACGTTTAATGAAATATTAACACTTGATTTGGTTATATGTAAAAATAGCTACCTTCAAATAATCTTGGAGACATCGCAAAATCGCCGTACAGGTGTCAGGTATTATTTCACCCAAAGCCTGGGGTGAAATTACTGTAGAAAATTTTAGCTCTTCATAGCTGCAACCGCTTGCTAAGTATCTCAAAGTAGCGGTCAATCTTTCATGAGGACTGATAGCTTGCCTCATATTCGTATCCTTTCGTTTGATGAATGGGGTGACCAGCTGTAGCAACTTATTATATGTCGTTTCATCCATTCTTAAATAATTTTGCCAATCAGAAGGCTCGAGTGTAAGTTCTCTTACCAAATTTACGTGACTCATTTGTTTCCGTTCGGCAAGCCATCCCTTTTGCCACTTCTTTTTTGGTTTTCGTTTCTTTATGTAGATGCAAGCTGCAATTGCAAACAACTCCTCCATATGCTTCGGATCCATTAATAAATTATAAATAATTTTCTCTTCAAGCTTTTCTTTATTTTGTTCTAAATTAATGACACAAAATGGAATGGACTGCTTGGATCGAAGGTCTATCGTGAGTGGCGAGCAAAATTGGACTTAAACCAAATGGACTCAAGCCAAATGGACTCAGGCCATTTGGACTGCTCGTGAGTGGGGGCCTTAAGAGCTGTGAAATCCACAAAAACCAAATATGTCATCCAATTTTGCAAAGACTGGTTTTCTGTAATTGGCGCGTCAGCCATAATCATATCTGATCAAGGCAGTTCTTTCACGTCCAAAGCGTTTAAAAACTTTTGCGAACAAAATAACATCAAACACATTAAGAATGCGGTTGCAACACCACGGGCAAACGGCCAAGTGGAGTGCCTTAATCGCAGTATTTTATCAGCATTAATGACGACCACCTTGGAAGAAGAGCGCTGGGATGAGCAGATACGGAGTGTGCAGTTTTCCCTCAACAACATTGTGAGCAAAAGTACTGGGAAAACACCAAGTGAGCTTTTGTTGGGCTATAAACCGAGAAGAGGGAGCGACATGGTATTGATTGACGAAATACACAAAACTTCAAGAGTAGTGGAAAATGTAATGATCGAACGACAGAAAGCCGCTGACAAAATACTTCAAGCCCAAACTAACCAGAAGAAATATTACGATAAAAACCGTAAGCCTCCAAGAAAGTACCAAGAAGGAGACATTGTTCCCATCGACAAGATCGAAGTAGCTCCGAATACCAGCAAGAAGCTGCTACCACCCTTCAGTGGACCAATGGTAGTAAAAACTACTTTGCCCAACGATCGATATGTTATCAGCGATATGGCGGGCACTCATCGCACATCAAAGAAAGGTACTTACGAATCAAGAGAATCATAGCGGTTGACCGGAAGAATCGAAGAATCATAGCAGTTGACCGGATGCGACCCTGGTGCGAACCTGGTGGACTGCCGGATGAAACTGGAAGTGACAGCGGAGAAGATGGTGTCTTGCTATCAGATCAAGATGCACGAGGCTCGGGAAGTTCATAACTCGGGGCGAGTTTGACCCAGGATGGCCGATTATAATACGAAGAAAATTTGTTCAACATTTTTAAGAGCATTGTTTTCTTTTTTTTTTAAATAAAATTATGTTTTGTTCGACTAATTTATGTTTTTCCCTTCTTCGGTGTGCACGTTTTATGAGGGATAGAGTCATAAAACGTTGCCCATACCATGGCCAAGTAGTTTTACTTTGATTTTTTCCGTCTGTAATCAAATCCTGAAAATTCGTAGATGTGAGTTCCAATATGTATGCATTTGAATTACATGTTGGGTTTTGTGACATCTGTTAGGGATTACAAAATTCGTAGGTGTGAATTTTCGGTACATGCTGGGTTTTGTGACATCTGTTTAGAAACTACATGGTTTCGAGACAGTGTCCTAGCCCTCGTAGAAGTTGAGCGCAGTATAGTGCGATAGTTCACCCGGTACAGTAGTGCAGACCGAAGTAAAATCTGTGGAAAAGGTTTAAGGTGAGTAGGCTCACTAAGTTTAGTTAATTTTGTTTGGTGTTTGGTAGTTTTGTTGGTGTTTTAATATGAAAGGTGGTTCGGCGTTGTGGATGAATTTTAGTTAGTAAAAAGGGGAGCAGTTGTGTCTGTGTTGGACGGGTCACGGTTCGGGTGGCGATGAGTCGCTACTGTGTGTGTGTCCCGCCCTGGTTCCACCAACTGTTGATTTGCGTCCCCAATCGAAGGATCAGCTTTGTGTGTGTTAAGTGGATCATGGTTCGTGCGGCAAGAAATCGCTGCTGTGTGTTTGATCCACTTTGGTTCGGCAAGCTGATGCCTGGAGGGTATTTAAAATAAATAAACTTATTTAGTGATTGGTTCGTGTCCACCATGCTGTCTACCCTTGTCAATTAACAAGACTTAGGCTTATCCTTATTTTACAGATGGTAAAAGCTCCTCTACGACTAGGCGGTTTCGGTACACGGAGGTAATTTTCAAAATGACAAGTATTTTCTATTTAAAAAAAAAAAAACTTGGTCTTACAATTTTATATTAAATTAACTGACATACTGAACTTATATGATTATCAACTATACTATATTCTATGCCAATTACTAAACCGATGTTCGAACAATCCTATCAGTCCAATCCATTTTACGTGCTGTTGTTTCACCACTTCAGCAGTAGTATAGTAGTGCTTTTGCACTCCTTGTATTCCTTGGCTTTGTTTTTCCTATTTGTGGGATGGAAACGATCAACAATGAAACAAAACATATTACATGTTCGCGGGTAATATGAAGTAAATAGGTGAATTTTGGGGTAAAATGCTATCTCTAGCATTAAAAGCATTCACCTGTTCACTCACGACTTCTGCAGCACTTTAGAAGTAGTGTTGTGTTTGCTGGGTAAGTACTTATAAATTTCAGTTTTAGTGTGCTATTTTTTAAGAAAAAAAATTAAACCGTTATAAAATTAACATAGAAGCTGTTTATTAGAATTATTCGAATAAGAAAGATAATAAATCGGATGGATCTTCTATGCAAATTACTTGCCGGAACCAGGTCAGTGTCAGTTGTGTCAGTGCCCGGCGTTGGCAAGGAGAAGGTTGGCGGCAATTGATGCTCCCTTTCTCTCAAACTAACCGAGTTATCCCTGGTTAATTTAAAAGGGATAACGCGATTGGTCAAGGGAAGCAGATGGTTTCCCGATTTTAGTGAGCAGGAGAGAGTCACTTATTAGTATGGCATCACAACGGGCCTCTCATGTGCCTATGTGTATCGGACATCAGACCTCTGTAGACCGGCAGCCACTTTAACCTGACCTTACCTAACCTACCAGAATACAAATCTTGTTTATTATGCCGGATTTATACACTGGGACGAGCATCTCGTGTACAAGAGTAAACAAGACTCAACAAGACATAGCACGAGACTCAACAAGACATAGGGTGAATTGTTTACTTAGGATATTGCACCATGCACCTTTCATAGGGTGAATTGTTTACTTAGGATATTGCACCATGCATCTTTCGACAGTTGTGAGCTGTTTTGTTCAGTTCAGTGAACGATGACTGAGGTACGGGCTGTGGCTATTGCAACTGCCTGGTGTGCGTTGAGTTATTTCAATCTGGGACACGCAAACACATGTTTGAAGTCCCGGCAAAAAATTCGAAAATTTAAATGAGCACATGCTACCCTCTCGAATCCCTTTGACTTGAAGCATAAAACCGACTTCGCTTCGAGCGGCTTCGAGCTCGGACGAGACGGTCATAAACACTCAGGCACAGCAATAAAAGGATCATTATCCCTTCATAAAACAAACAAGAGCCGACGCGCAAACCATTTACACACGAGTGCTTGCCATGAAAAAAACAGCCGAGAATAGACAAGGAGACCATTTACACACAGACCTTGTCGTCATTTGGCATTCCTCGGCCAGAATGTAATTCCGGCATTAGAAATTAAAGGATGTCAAACATTAAATCAAGCTTATGATATTCTCAAGGAATTACAGCACAATAACAAATGTGAACATCAAAGACAAAATCATAATCATCACAGTAATAATTATAGAAATAAATTTAGCAATCAGAAATTCAATTAAAATGAAATCAGTATTAACATAATAATAACTATCAGAACAATAATTATCAAAGTAGAAATAATGGAAATTTAACGATGAGCCGCCAGCATCATAATAAACAATTCACATATATTAATAGTAATCATGGGAATCAGTTAAACCCTTTCAACTGAAAACCGTACAACCAATATCAGAATTTAACACCTCAGCCAATGCAGGTAGACAAAACGATCAGAATTAGATATAAAAACCCAAATTATAATGATAATATACCTGAAACGATGGATCAACAAACCTCGAAAACCCTTTTCCCATAGTCAACCTAAAAATTGATAACGAAACCATACCAGTATCAATACGAACACTGCTCACATACTTGTGACTATATTTCACTCTCAACAATCATTAATATCAATTGATATCGTTTGCCTACACATTTTAATAAAAAAACTCTAGCGCACCTGAACCGCTAGAACTTTTTTTGTATAACCATTCCTTATTTCAAGCAAAAACACTCAACTATAACACAAATGATGAAAATGCTCAGGGCTGGCAACACTTTCCCAATGAAGCAGCAATAAGTTAACCTTAACAATCTCGTACTTAAATCAACTTATCCTTTGAATTTCGTTCTCATCGCAGGATTTCATCGAAAGTTTCAGCGGTTAAACGTTGTTTGAGGCTGCCATCCGAAAAATGTTCAAAACTCGGAAAATTTAAAAATTGATTCCTTATTTTTATTGCAAATGCTTTGCATATGAGTACGTAATTTGAAGCATCTGTTGGTGCAATATTTACGAAAATGGTCAATGCTGGTTACCTTGTGTCAGCAGAAAAACAAAAAGTATACCAAATTTGCTTCACGTTAAGTTAAACCCAACCAGTAAATTTTGATTCGATTGAATCAGTGCGCTGGAAGGTATACGGGTGAAAAGAATTTTCGGGTTACCACCGTCAAAACTTCTCAAATTTTTAAAACTTTAATATTTGTTGTTAATTTTCATTGCAGGATCATTCTCAATTGCAAATCTAATGACATAAACGCTCAGTAAAGAAATTCCACAAAATTACAAAAATCGTAATATCTGGCAGCCCTTTCATGATTTTTGTACGAAATTCCTACGACATTGTCACGGTTTATCGACATTTTAGACATAACGGCTAGCAATTGGCGCGTCAGAAGAGGACACACCAATGAAGCAGGTTAATGGTATACGAGGTTAGAACTAAGAATTAGAGACAGGTAATCACAATGTTGTAGGTCGTACGAGTTAGGCAAGGTAATATGGCGTAAAATATACATCATCGTGATTCTGTTGACTAGTATCTGCAGTTTGGACCCTGCCGCACCCTGCGATCTGTAAATATCCCGAGATGGATAGGCACAGATTCGTGCATCAATTCAATACGACTTGAAACAACGAGCCTATGGCAATCTGACCAGGTCCTTCCAGCCCATGGCGTGTCGTTCGTCGATATTGTTTGTGGAAAACCAAGCCCTGACGGATCGAAAATCGACTGAAACTCATTTCTGGCTGGCCCCAACTACAATCACTTCACCCACCATGTCGGAGTCTGTGCCATAACAGACATAGCATCCCCAACCTTCCCCGCTACAGGCACTTGCATCTATGCACTTCTGCATACACTTGAACTTGTCGTCCCGATGCGAACCGAATTCGCGGTAATGGCTTGGCAACGCGATCGTGGCCAGACGATGATTTTCCACAAAATTCACACAACAGAATAATTCCAACGCAAGTAGATACAGACAGATCCCATACACTCACCGCCGCATCTGATCTGATTCACCGCCGCATCTGATCTTAAGGTATTCAGCACGATCAATCCAACTGGGGCTGGGTTTGAACCTGACAACGACACCGAAACGAGCCGCATGACTGGCACAGGCACTTCTAAGTCAGGCATGGACTATAGCAAAGGGGTACCTACGCCAAACCATACCCAAAACACACTCGAGCCGGGCACCATTTCAAAACTCTTGGTGTTTCCAGCAAAGTAGCGAGTCCGAAACAGAGTCGGAACAAAGCAGAATAGAAGATAACTTACTGGAGGCTGAAATCCTGTAGGCTACTGACCCGGTTTCACACGACGGCGGTCTCAAAGAAATCTAAACACTAGGTTTAAAAACTCGCATAAATGATAAACCAAAAACAAACAGACATCTGACATTTGTCAGTACGGCACGAGTCTGACAGGTCGAATGGTCAACCTGCGCAGAATCAGAAGTGCGGAATGACGGGAAGTGGAACATCGCCAGATCCTCATATGGCATTGCCAGTCCTCAATTCTAACGAGAGAATGTGCAATGACCTGGAACTTAGTGCAACGGCCGAAATGCATTTGAAGTGCATTGAGATGTTCATTTCGCAAACGGGTAATCTAGGATCCCGTCTAATCGGGATCAGAAAGCGGAGCCGAGGTTTCCTGCGAGGCGATCATGGCATGGATCGTTCTCTTATTACACGGACATTGGTAAGCGTCAGTTGGAAAATTAGCTACGAGCCTAGAGAAATTAACTACTATTAATTTTCTGTCGGATTTTACATGGAAACGGAACTCGAGTCCGAAGCCGAAAACCAGGAGATAAGTTGAAGATCTGCAGCCGAGGATCGGAAAGTCAAGAAGTGAAAACGAGGAGTATTATTTTTTTCCATAAAAGCTTACGGAATTAAAATGTGTAAAACGAATTGACGCAGGGAATAGTTCAGCGAAACGGCGGAGATAGAAGAAGTGATTTGGTAAAGGGTTGTGTCGTGAATATTTGCGGAGGTAATGGCAGCTGTACGAATAAATTGAAGAAGCAGTCCGAAAAGATTGGTCCTGAAGTGGATATTCGACCACTGGAAATTCGAGCAACGCGAAAAATGATGTTCTGAGTAAGTAGGATAAGTTTTGAATTGTACATAGGGATACTTAATTTACATATTGAGTGCAAACGAGTTAGATAGATAAGTTTAAATCGCGGCGCCGTTTCATATTTTTGTGGACATAGCTAGATTAACGGATTATTCGAAGAAATAAAGATATTGTAGAAGATTTTGAGCGCTGGTGTGTCCTTTCGGGCTATTTATAACACTTCTCGCTTCCGGGGGCCGGACGAGAGTTAGTTTTGGGATTGGAAGCGAATGGCGCCCACCCACTCCATCTCCGGTGAGTTCAGGCTCCCCAAGCTAACCTCCTTTGTCTTTTTGTGTTTAAAACGGTAACAAATTGGCGCCCAACGTGGGGCCTAAAATAGCGAAAATAACGGTAGTAACTGTAATAACAATTTGAAAAGGCTTTGTCGGATCTAACGTTCATATCGGGGTTAAAATTTTAGAGTGCATTTATCGGAATTCGCTGCTTAATAAGGCGTTGAAAAGCAGATTTTGGTGCATGATCTATTGAATATTTTGCTTAGCTATTAATTACTTAATATTTTGGATTTATTTGAATTTTGGTTTGGTTGTGTGACAGGTAGATTGAGAGTGAGTGGTTTCTTTAAGTGAATTTTGTGGGTGAAATAAAATTAGGACTTACATGTACTAGCTTGTAAGAGGCCATTTCTTTCAGGTATAGTTAGTAAGTTCCGAGGAAAAATTTTGTAGCGTCGAATCACAGGGGGGTGTTTTTAGTGGAATAGGTGATTTTGAACAGTGAAAATATCGTCATTAGCTTATTTTTATTTTTGCTGGGGGGTGCATTTGTTAATCGGCGATTAAAGTTTTCCACTCCTTCGTGATGTAGAAGTCAGTATTTTAGTGATGAAGATTATAGTGGATCGACTCAGCAAGGATGAGCTCACGTATGAGCTTGCGATCCGAGGTTTCTCGGCGGATACAGTCGATAATATGCGAAAGACCCTGAGGGCGACGCTAAAAGCAGAAGCAGCGTTTGATACATCATACGTCGAAACGGAGTACCCGTTCGATTATGCGACAGATTATGCGGAGCTTACGGCAAAAGCGTCAGAGGTCGAGGAGCTTATAGCTAGGGTGTCATGGGATAGAGCGGCATCGGACTATGTCAAGGCAAAGGTTGAGGTCGAGTTTAGATTCTGGCGTTTGACAAACATGCAGGCGGTGACCATCGAGCAAAAGAATGGAGCGAGGTCTCTCCGGAATAGGTTCATCCTGGCGATGGGTTCTTTGGAGGAGAGGGTAGGTGATTCGAGTGGCAATGAGGCGGAACACCCGAACGAAGACCAAGTGACAAACGCAATGCCAACAGCACGGAGCACAAGTCTTGCGGAAGTGGCGAAATAGGGCCTTAAGTTTAGTGGCGACTCGTCAGGCTCTATCAATGCCTTTTTAGAGCGGGTCGAAGAGCTACGCCAGGCACGAGGGCTTACCATATCTCAGCTCTTCCGGGCAGCAGTCGATCTCTTCAATGGGCAGGCATTGATTTGGTTTAGGGCCAACCGCAACCTTGTGGAAAGCTGGGACGCGTTAGTAGAAGAGCTGAGGGCAGAATTCTTGCCCTCCGACTATGAAGATCGCTTCTGGGAGGAAATTCGAAGACGGACTCAAGGGGTAAACGAGTCGATGGGGGTTTATGTGGCGATAATGGAGCGCCTTTTTAGTCGGCTAAAGAGGAGTTGCACTCAGGAAGAAAAACTTCGGACTATGAGAAGAAATATCGCGCCCTTCTATCAGCAGCAGCTATGTCTGAAGCCAGTCGAGTCAATATCCGAATTGGTAAGAATGGGGCGCACATTGGATGCAACGAGGGCCTCAGTAGCGGCGTTCGTACCCCCGACTACACGATCGAGGAGGTGTTTAGAGCCAGATTTGGCATATGTGAGTGCGGAGGCTACAGCGCAGGTGGCGGTGATGTCCGGGGGCAGTCGCGTGCGGTGTTGGAACTGCCGCAAAGAAGGTCACGTATCCAGGGTGTGCTCTAAGCCCAGGCGATGTTTTGGCTGTGGTCGTCAGGGGGTCATGCGTGCTTCATGCCCATCATGCCAAGGGAGAGTTAGTGGGACGGAAAATCGGGCTCGACAAGATACGTAGGGATCGGGAAACGATCGTCGTGCTCGTTAAGCGGCCGAGCGAACACGATATCAAGGCCGGAACGGAGTAGTCATCAACCGATCGTAGACTATGCGTTGGTGGAAGATAATCCCGACAGTCGACCGCACTTACAAGTGGAGATTGAAGGTACGATTTTGGAGGGATTATTAGATTCAGGGGTGAGTCGTACGATCCTGGGATGGAAAGGGTGGTCTCGGTTGGCAGGTAAGGGTTTGATACTGAAACAGGACGAAATCGAAGAAGTACGGCTCGCAAACGGCGTAGCGTGTGCGGTAGATGGAGTTGTTGGACTGGAGTTTGCTTTGACTGGACGAAAGCATACTCTCGAAACATTGGTGATTTCATCGATTCCGCAAGAAGCGATTTTAGGCATAGACTTCTGGCAGCGTTTCGGCGTCGTGTTGGATATGAGAGGCCGGCAGTGGACATCGATCGCTTCAGTCGAGTTAGAGACGGGTAAGGCGCTGCGAAGTCGATTCCATTTATCGACAGGGGAAGCAAATACTTTGGCGAGCTTATTGGAAGAAGAATTTCGGGTTAATGGGTGACGGACTTGGGTGCGCGAATTCCGTGGAGCACGTAATCAAAACCACGGCTTCCCCGATCAAGCAGAGATACTACTCAGTCTCACCAGCGGTGCAAAAACAAATTAATGCGGAGTTAGACGAGATGCTACGGATGGGAGTAGTCGAGCCGTCATCTAGTCCGTGGTCTTCGCCGATATTACTAGTTCGGAAGAAAGATGGGTCATTCCGGTTTTGCGTGGACTTCCGAAAAGTGAATGCCGTGTCGGAAAAAGACGCCTATCCCCTGCCGTACATTTCAGCTACGTTAGACAAGTTAAGAAATGCGAAGTACTTGTCGACGCTGGACGTCAAATCCGCGTACTGGCAAGTACCGATGGCAGAGGAATCTAAGCAGTACACCACGTTCACCGTGCCAGGAAGAGGTTTGTACCAATTTCGCAGGATGCCTTTCGGACTTCACAATGCGGGGGCCACATGGCAACGGCTGATTGACACGGTGCTTGGGCCTGCGCTAGAGCCTTTCGTTTTTACGTATTTAGATGACGTAATAGTCGTAACTGAAACCTTTGATCGTCATATAGAGGTGTTGCGTGAGGTTTTCGTTCGATTGAGGGAAGCAGGTTTACGTGTTTCAAGGGAGAAATGACAATTTTGTAGAGCACAACTGAAGTATATGGGCTACTTGGTTGATGTGGAGGGACTGCACGTAGATCCCGAGAAGGTAAGGGCAGTAAGCGAGTTTCCCCGTCCTACCTCGGTCAAGCAAGTGAGGCAGCTCTTGGGCATGGTGTCCAGGTACAGACGCTTGATACCAGATCACGCAACAATGGTGGCGCCGTTGACCGACTTAATCAAGAAGGGCCGTAAGTTTGTATGGACTGAGGAATGTGATCGCGCGTTTGTGTTCTGCAAACAAAAGCTTACAACTGCACCCGTACTATCTTGTCCGGACTTCGAACTTCCGTTCAAGGTGCAGACTGATGCCTCCGATGTTTGTATAGGGGCTGTGCTGAGCCAGGCACACCCGACTGGAGAGAAGGTCGTGTGCTATCTCAGCCGAGCGTTGTCACAACAAGAGAGGAAGTATTCCGCAACGGAGAAAGAGTGTCTGGGAGTTCTATGGGCCATCGAAAAGCTCCGACCCTACATCGAAGGGACTCACTTTGTTGTAATCACTGATCATCATTCGCTCGTCTGGCTGAACAGATTGAAAGACCCGACGGGTAGATTAGCTAGATGGGCAGTGCGGTTGCAACAATTTGATTTTGAGGTGGTCCATAGGAAGGGAAAAGAAAATCTGGTTCCGGACGCGCTTTCGCGGGCAATGATAGACGTAGGCGACGTATTCACGCCCCAAGTCCCGAAGCGGCGGTATAAAATCATGTTGGACAAGGTTGGAAAAAACCCAGATAGGTTTTCGGACTGGAAGGTGATCGGTGATACATTGTGGAAGCGGCTCACAGTTCGAGCGACCGGCGGTGGGACTGCTCAAGTCTGGAAACGAGTTGTCAGCAAAGGTGAGAGACCAGCAATACTGGAGCGTTATCACGATGACCCAAAAGCAGGCCACATGGGAGCGACACGCACGATAGCTCGTATTACGCAGAGCTACTACTGGCCGCAGATGAATATGGATATCCGGGACTATGTAAGAAGGTGTAAGGTGTGCCAGACATGCAAAGTGGAACGAAAAGCCCCTATTGGTTTAATGTCAACTCGGGCGGGTGAAGCGAAAGTCCCGTGGGAGATGATCTGTGTAGACCTGATAGGACCGCTACCACGCTCGTCACGAGGGTACTCATACATTCTGACAATCTTAGACTACGTGACCAAGTATAGTGTGATATTGCCAGTACGAACAGCGACGGCTTCTGCTGTTTTCCGTTAACTCGAGGAGAATGTGTTTTTAGTTTATGGGGTACCGAAAATCGTCGTATGCGATAACGGGGTGCAATTTGTCGGCAAGCAATTTCGGAGTGAAGTAGAAGAGTACGGGGCACGAGTGAGTTATACCGCTTTATATCATCCACAGGCTAACCCAGCGGTAAGGAGGAATCAGGATATTAAGTGTATGCTGCGATGCTACGCTTCTAGTAATCATCGGACGTGGGACCAATATCTACCCAAAATCGCATGTGCCCTGCGTACTTATAAACATGAGGTTACAGGTTTTTCTACGTACTTCCTGAATTTTGGTCGGGAAATGGTCAGTTTCCGGGAAAGTGTGGAACCACCGGGCAATAGTCAGGCAGACTTCTCCCCGATAAGAAATGCGAAGGATCTAGAGAGAATCCGCGAGGAAGTGGTCGAGAAGATGAAAAAAGCCTCGGTGTCTAATAAAAGACGGTATGATATGCGTCGAAGGCCGGAAACCTCAAACGTGGGCGACTGGGTATGGCGGAAGAACTATGCTCTGTCTGATGCTAGTAAGAACTTTACAGCAAAGCTTGCCCCGGCGTTCGTTGGGCCTTTCGCGATACAAAAATAGGTGTCATCGTGGACTTATGAGCTAGTTGATATTAAGGGTAAAGGTGCAGGGATTTGGAACGTGAAAGATCTCAAGCGGTACATAGGGAAACCATTCGTATGATTAGTGCGGATATAACAGGGAGAATGGTGGGGAACCTAACACATGATGCGGCGAAAAGTGAGTTAAATCTTGATAAACTTTTAGCGCTTACGTCCGTGAAGAGGTTAATTTTCAGGGATTTAGTCATCATAAGCATAGTACCAAGTATCAGTGGTGGCGGGATATATTTCTGTGGTGGTGGGATGTAATATCTAAGTTAGCCAGAGAAAGGTATATAAGCTACAAATATTGAGTTGAATGGTTAGCAAGTTTTCGGTGGTGGGTTATATTGTATATGAGTCGAGAGTTAGTGTCATATCTAGTAATATATTCTAGGGTTAGTTTTAAGGGGAATGATATATTATTTTAAATAAAAATGAAAGAATTACCGATAGCTTGTTGGTGTTTCCGTTTGGGTTTTTAATTTTTCTCCTTATTTTTCTTATTTTTTCCTTTTCCTTTTTCTTTTTTTTTTGGTTCATTCTGCCGTTCAATTTTTAGTCATTAATTATTTTTCTTTCCCTTCCTCGTTCTTTTTCCCCATAAGATTATTCGAAATAGCCATAGTGTCCTAAAAACGAGTTCAATATGCATAAGTTTCTCATAGGATAAGTACAGAGACATCAACACCATACTAGCTACTAGACGACACATACAATCATGCATTAGGAAGTAGTATAGTTATAATTTTTGTTTTTGTTTAGGAAGTAGGCAACGCACCATAGTTACCGCGTGGATGAGTGGCGTATGAGTGATGATGTTTGTCTTTCAGTTAATTGAGTTGTACAACAAACCAAAATTCAAATAAGAATTAAGCCGTTCGAGAATCCGAGATACCTAGGTGTGTGGATCGTATATGGATTGAAACTAAGTACGGCGTTAAATCCGGTAAAGAAGTAAAGTCAAGAATTTCTACGTAATTCTCTGAAGCGAGGGGGGTGTCACGGTTTATCGATATTTTAGACCTAACGGCTAGCAATTGGCGCGTCAGAAGAGGACACACCAATGAAGCAGGTTAATGGTATACGAGGTTAGAACTAAGAATTAGAGACAGGTAATCACAATGTTGTAGGTCGTACGAGTTAGGCAAGGTAATATGGCGTAAAATATACATCATCGTGATTCTGTTGACTAGTATCTGCAGTTTGGACCCTACCGCACCTTGCGATCCGTAAATATCCCGAGATGGATAGGCACAGATTCGTGCATCAATTCAATACGACTTGAAACAACGAGCCTATGGCAATCTGATCAGGTCCTTCCAGCCCATGGCGTGTCGTTCGTCGATATTGTTTGTGGAAAACCAAGGCCTGACGAATCGAAAATCGACTGAAACTCATTTCTGGTTGGCCCCAACTACAATCACTTCACCCACCATGTCCGAGTCTGTGCCATAACAAACATAACATCCCCAACCTTCCCCGCTACAGGCACTTGCATCTATGCACTTCTGCATACACTTGAACTTGTCGTCCCGATGCGAACCGAATTCGCGGTAATGGCTTGGCAACGCGATCGTGGCCAGACGATGATTTTCCACAAAATTCACACAACAGAATAATTCCAACGCAAGTAGATACAGACAGATCCCATACACTCACCGCCGCATCTGATCTGATTCACCGCCGCATCTGATCTTAAGGTATTCAGCACGATCAATCCAACTGGGGCTGGGTTTGACCCTGACAATGACACCAAAACGAGCCGCATGACTGGCACAGGCACTTCTAAGTCAGGCATGGACTATAGCAAAGGGGTACCTACGCCAAACCATACCCAAAACACACTCGAGCTGGGCACCATTTCAAAACTCTTGGTGTTTCCAGCAAAGTAGCGAGTCCGAAACAGAGTCGGAACAAAGCAGAATAGAAGATAACTTACTGGAGGCTGAAATCCTGCAGGCTACTGACCCGGTTTCACACGACGGCGGTCTCAAAGAAATCTAAACACCAGGTTTAAAAACTCGCATAAATGATAAACCAAAAACAAACAGACATCTGACATTTGTCAGTACGGCACGAGTCTGACAGGTCAAATGGTCAACCTGCGCAGAATCAGAAGTGCGGAATGACGGGAAGTAGAACATCGCCAGATCGTCATATGGCATTGCCAGTCCTCAATTCTAACAAGAGAAAGTGCAATGACCTGGAACTTAGTGCAACGGCCGAAATGCATTTGAAGTGCATTGAGATGTTCATTTCGCAAACGGATAATTTAGGATCCCGTCTAATCGGGATCAGAAAGCGGAGCCGAGGTTTCCTGCGAGGCGATCATGGCATGGATTGCTCTCTTATTACACGGACATTGGTAAGCGTCAGTTGGAAAATTAGCTACGAGCGTAGAGAAATTAACTACTATTAATTTTCTGTCGGATTTTACATGGAAACGGAACTCGAGTCCGAAGCCGAAAACCAGGAGATAAGTTTAAGATCTGCAGCCGAGGATCGGAAAGTCAAGAAGTGAAGACGAGGAGTATTATTTTTTTCCATAAAAGCTTACGGAATCAAAATGTGTAAAACGAATTGACGCAGGGAATAGTTCAGCGGAACGGCGGAGATAGAAGAAACGATTTGGTGAAGGGTTGTGTCGTGTTTATTTGCGGAGGTAATAGCAGCTGTACGAGTTAATTGAAGAAGCAGTCCGAAAAGATTGGTCCTGAAGTGGATATTCGCGAAAAATGATGTTCTGAGTAAGTAGGATAAGTTTTGAATTGTACATAGGGATAAATTAAGTACATATTGAGTGCAAACGAGTTAGATAGATAAGTTTAAATCGCGGCGCCGTTTCATATTTTTGTGGACATAGCTAGTTTAACGGATTATTCGAAGAAATAAAGATATTGTAGAAGATTGTGAACGCTGGAGTGTCCTTTCGGGCTATTTTTACTAATTTTCGAAGAAAAGTAGTATTAAACTCGTTTCGCCGAAAATTCATATTTCTTTATATATATATATATATATATATATATATATATATATATATATATATATATATATATATATATATATATCATCAAAATGATTAAGGGAGATAATCTCTGGAGTGGCCAATCCGATTGATATGAAACTTTCGGAGAACGTAGATGTATTTAGTAGGTAGGTCCACGACTTTCTCAAATCCAGATATCCTAAACCTTTTGGCGGCGGCGAGCGTTTTAGTGAATTTTGAGGTACTCCTATATTTCCAAGCAGCGAAAATTTTTGTTCAAAAAAAGTATTGGGAATGAAAACTTATTATGTTCTTAGCTTGCCGATGGTTAAGAATTGGAAATTTTGTGCCGTATGTGGGTGCAGCGTGCCTAAAAGTAGGCAAGGATTTTTTTTCAAATTTTGATTTGTCATTACTTCTGACAAAAACATTAGATCATCGTGAAATTTGCAGAGCGTATTGATGTTGACTAAAGTTTAATACACATGGATTTCCAAGGTCGTGCGGGTAACCCTGTAGCTGCGACAGGCTCTTGAAAAAAAATCCTTCAAATCATTGAACCTCCTGAAAGATTTTTGATTTTGGACAAAAAATTCAAATCATTGATAAATTTTAACGTTTGTGCATCATGTCAATTTGAAATTTTTAAAATTCCGATTTGCACAAGAACGGCAACCCATCACTAAATTACCTCTATTTTCAGCACTCGAAAGTTCTGTTCACGAGAACTGACGACCGGATTATCCGATCGTAATGAAATTCACAGGACATGTTAGTATCAACTAGGACCAGGTCTGATAGAAGTGATTTTGAAATGCGGGCAACCCTGTGGCATTTGCCATCTTGAAAAATCACTGAGAAAAAAAACAGCTTTTTGGCCTATAACTTCCGATTCAGCCATCAGATTTAAACAAAATTCACACAATATTTGGATCTTACTTAAGATAACATTTGGTGAAATTTCGGCTGAAAAATTAGATTAGGGTTACCAGCTATGGTGATTTTTGTCTCCTAAATCTTGCAAATTTGCTCAGCAAAATAAAGCTTTTTTCCCTATAACTTCCGGTGCAGTCATGATATCAAAATGAAGTTTATGCAAAAAAATACATTTTAATGTGAGCCAAATGTCATAGGAATTTCGTACAAAAATCGTAAAAGGGCTGCCAGCTATGACCATCTTTGTAATTTTTTGGAATTTCTTTACTGGGCGATTATGTCATTAGATTTGCAAATGGGAACGATCCTTCAATAAAAATTAGCAACAAATATTAACGCTTTAAAAATTTGAAAAGTTTTGAGTGTGGTAACCCTAAAAATTTTTTCACCCGTATAACTTCTAGCGCAATGATTCAATCGAAACGAAATTTATTGGTTGGGTTTAGTTTAACGTGAAGCAGATTTGGTAGATATTTTGCTTTGCTGCTGACACAGGGTAACGAGTTTTAGCCATTTTCGTAACTATCGCATCAACAGATGCTTCAAATTACCTACTCATATGCAAAACATTTGCAATAAAGCTAAGAAACCAATTTTTAAATTTTCCGAGTTTTGAACATTTTTTGGATGGCAGCTTCAAACAACGTTAACCGCTAAAGCTTTCGACGAAATTCTCCGATGAGAACGAAATTCAAAGGATAAGTTGATTTAAGTATGAGCTTGTGAAGGTTAACTTATTGCTGCTTCGTTGGGACAATGTTGCCAGCACTGAACATTTTCATCATTTGTGTTATAGTTGAGTTCTGTTGCTTTGAACAAGGAATGGTTGCTATGATTCTACAAAAAAGTGTATTACGTCTTTCCACATTTTTTTGTCACTCAAAGACAATTTCTTCGAAAATTAGTTTTTTTCATTAGTGCGCGAAGCCGTCGCAACACATCTCGCTTCCGGGCAACGGACGAGAGTTACTTTCGGGATTGGAAGCGAGTG
>OX376372.1:124575999-124610263 GCA_947369275.1 Nemotelus nigrinus | reverse complement strand
AAAACATTCAAACCATCGAATATTCTAAAAAATGTCCGTTTCTTAAAATAAAACCAATCTGTATACAAATCTTATGTTAAACCTACACGTTCAAAGTAAAACTTTGAAAATTTAATGTCGGACAAGAACGGTAGCCCTCTCCCAGTTAACCTATGTTTTTAGCATCAAAAACTTCTGTTCACGGAAACTCACGAACCAATAATCAGATACAGCTGAAATTCACAGAATGCATTGGACTTTAGTAGGACCAGATTTGGAGAAGCGATTTAGAATTGTGGGCAAGTCTGTGCCATTGGTGCCATCTTGAAAAATTACAAAGAAAACAAACTGCTTTTTGCCCTATGAAATGTGAATAAGTTACCAGATTTTCATGAAATTGACACAGTAGCTAAACCTAACTCTAGTCTCTGTTTATTGGAAATTTGGTTGAAAAATTTGATTGGTGCTGCCAGCTATGGTAATTTTTGTGTCTTTGGTTTTGAAAATTCTCTCAGGAAAATAAAACTTTTTGCCCTATAACTTCCAGTGCAGTCATGAAATCAATACGAATTTCATACAATTAATGGAACTTATTATAAGCATTATTCAAGCCAAATTTGGTTGAAAAGCCTCGATAGGGTTACCAGCCATTGTTGGTTTTGTGTTTGTTTCCCATATCTTTATTAAGCAGCTTTATCGTAGAATTTTCAATTGGTAATGATATTGTAGTGACAATAAACAGCAAATATTAAGCTTTCGATTATTTGAAAAAACTCGCTGCAGGTAACCCGAAGTTTCTTTATACTCCTATAAGTTCGAATGTAATATAACAACGAGAAGCAGATGTGATATATTCTTGGCTTTGATACTGGCGAAAGGTTGCCAGCACGAGTCGGTTGTGCTACTTTTGTATCAATAAATGCTTACAGTTAGTATTCATACAGGAAACATTTACAAAGAAAATAAATAACCGATGTTTCAATTCCCTAAGTTCTACAAATTTTTCGGATCGCAGCCCCAAACACCAACTTCAGTTACATGCTGCAGGCACTGAGCATTTTCTTCATTGTTGTTATATGAGATACTGCTTTCAAAGTTTGGTGAAATAAGCAACTGATAACGAATATAATTAACAAGTGTTTTTCTTTCATAAACTTTGAAACTCATGCCAGTGGTAATATCTTAAACCTTCTACCATATGAGTTATAATGCATTCTTGAGACCAAAGTAAAACCTGGCATTTGAAACAGTTTGGCCGTAGTAAGCAGCTCATGTGGTGGAATATGCACTCAAAACCTGCACGATTCTTCTACTGTTCTTCGAACATTAGTGTTTCTAGCGGTTCAGGTGCGCTAGAGTTTTTTCTATTTGTTTCCTTATTAAATTATTACGTCAGGCAATTTTAAACTTATTCCGTAAGGCTGCTTTCACATTATACGGTTCCGACCGTACGGCAAAAAACCGTACGGTGAAAATTCGAATGAGCAACATGTTCACACTATACGGTTTATGCGCGGTTTTTTTCGTCACAAGCTCAATTTGTGATAAAATGGTGTGCTGTTTAATGCTCAAATATTTTGTTTTATAAATATTATAATTAATGTGCAACCAGACTATGCTGTCATTATTGTAAATGCTTGTTTTGTATTACATAATTATGTGCTTCAAACAGACGGATATAGCGATGTAGATACAATGTCGATCACAGGTTTGGAAGAGTTACCAAAAGACGCAACCATAAGAGGAGGACTGACTGCAAACAATATTAGAAATGTACTTTGTAATTATTTCGTTTCTAATGCCGGAAGTGTGCCATGGCAAATGGCAAAAATACAAACTGTACAAAATAAACTGTAAATTAAACATGGAAAAGGGTATTTCTACATTAATATTATCTTTCAAGGAAATAAGTGCAAACCTATGTAAGAAAAGAAGGTAAAATTTAATTTACTTACCAAACGCATTTTTATCTATGGCATTAAGAGCACCAAAATATGGGTGCATTTCTATGCAGACTTCATGCCAGGCATCTTTCGTTGTATTTCTGTCTTTGTAGGTGTCCAGAAATTTATCCCACAGCTCAGGTCTGGCCTCCACAAGTGTAATCAAAACTTCTGCATCTATATCTGTCATTATTCTTTTGTCACTTTACATTTTACACTTTGCTTAACTGCAACTAAATTGGCTCGAGATTGATTGACCGTACGGTTTGAAACTGTCTAATGTGAAAGCATGCACTTGGTCGCGTGCACCACTGAGTGTCCGGTCGCCGTTCGGGCACCGTGGATTGCAGTGGCAGTGTTCGGCTGCTACACGGTACGGCCACGGCATTTTGCCGTAACCGTGAAATGTGAAAGAGGCTATACTCTTCTTCACACCACTAGAAAAATATCACCGTACGGTTTTTTGCCGTACGGTCGGAACCGGATAATGTGAAAGGAGCCTAAAAGTATCTAGTTTATTCTTTATCTATTTCTTATTGTGTAATCGTATTAATAATCATTATATCCTCTTGTAATCTGTATTATAATTTATACAGACATCTGCTGTAATACCTTAATCGAACATATAATCATTAGTTTGCCTAATAATTCCCAGTATCTCTGGTGTTTGCTGTTGTTATTGTTTCGATTTAGGTTAGATTTTCGCTTTAATAATTCAAGTAAAGATTAAAAGCTAATAAGCTAACGTTAATGTTATATATATATATATATATATATATATATATATATATATATATATATATATATATATATATATATATATATATATATATATATTTATATATATATATATATATATATATATATATATATATATATATATATATATATATATATATATATATATATATATGTATTATATATATATATATATATATATATATATATATATATATATATATGTTTATATATATATATATATATATATATATATATACATATATATATATATAACAGCTTGAGTAGCCTAGTGGGTAGAGCACTGGCTTCTTGCGTGTGGGATCCCTGGTTCAAATCCAGGTTCGGACGAGGGTCCGCGCACCAAGCTCTGAGTTCACCTAGCTCTGATTAGGTACTTGATTTAAATCAGGGGTAAAGTGAGTCGTGGAACTAATCACCCCACACTCGTATCCACAATGATTAAAAAAATTGTAGTGAAGCTCTCTACCAGCTTCAACCCCTAGACCCGTACAAGGGTTGTCGTGGGATTGCTTTACTTTATATATATATATATATATATATATATATATATATATATATATATATATATATATATATATATATATATATATATATATATATATATATATATATATATATATATATATATATATATATATATATATATATATATATATATATATATATGTATATATTTATACATATAAGTAAATTAAGTTAAGAATAACGCAAAAATTAAATCGTGTCGTGGTTGGTTGGTTACAATTCCATGTTGTAAACTCTCGGTCGTCCTCGGATGAGATACGAATTAAATGGTATCGGATTGTCGTTCATTTGCATCTTGAACAAATACTACTGCGCCCGATTTCCCGTACCTCGATTATGTCCTGGTCATTGTATGTATGTGGTTTTGTGTTGTTTGTGAGTTTAGTTCATCTATTTCCAGCTAACTGTTTACGCGCGTTTTGTTTGCCAGTTCCGTTTTTGTTTTCTTTCGTTAATAAGGAAAGATATTTATAGACATGAACTATAAGTAAGTTAAATCTTTGCATACTTTCTAATCTCATTGTCTTTTCTTAAATGGGTTAATCATAGGGTTTTAGATTATTTGTAATATTTAATCGATTTAAAAGTTGATTAATCCAACCTTCTCAGGCTGCCTGTGAAGCAGGATACGGTGGCTGAGATGAGCTGTCATTACCGTATGTTGATCGTGGGCAAGCACCGCATTCGATATGACGAAAGAACTCACCCGCCAGAAGTACACTCCGATATGACGATGCACTCGGCGCACAGGTATTCTTTGATAGCTTCACCAATATCGCACTATTGCCGAGGCCATGCACATAATTTGGCCGCACTCCGACTGTCGACTTTGTTTTGGCGACAGGGTGCACACTGACTGACATAACCACGAAAAGTGACAATTGATTATACATGAAATCAATTAAAATTCAATTCTTTTGAAGCACTCTTCATTTTAATTGAAAATGATTTGATTTTGGGACTTGCCAATGTGGTTTTGAGCTAGTAAGTAAAGAAATCACAATAGATGTATGTGAATTATTCACAGTGCAAGATTTTTTTTCCCCCTCACTGAACGAACGAAACTACTGAGCTCGATCCACTGTAACTGAGACTAATCAAACACTACTGCTCCAGAAAATACAACACTCCTTCAAATTGCATCGTGTTTCTCAGCAGCACTTTATCAAACTATCATTGCGCAGCGGTGAACTGCACTCGACAACAATAGAAAACTACGACGAGGAATTTAATGACGACAATGGCTTTCTTCTCGAACGCGAGATTTCTTAGATTCATGTGTTTTCTCTGCGCTTTCGTGGGGCTGACAAATGATTGGGTACGATGAGATTTGTTCAAACTGATAAATCTTTTAACCAGCTGCGATAAATTTTATTCCATTGCCGAGAGTACACGACTTTTTCTATGGGTCGAAATGCAAACAAATCGCGTAAATAGGAAAGTATAAATTGTTTTGATGGGATACACTTTTTTGCCTGATTGGAACCAATTCACTCTTTTCCGATTGGAATCAATTTTGAATTTGACTATTACGTGCGCTGTCAAAGTGTACTTTCACAAAAGTAGCTTTATAGCGTGCGCTGTCAAAGTGTACTTTCACGTAATTTCCCAAAAACAATTTACCGTTAGTACGGTAAATTAGTTTTTGAAATTGCAATGTGATGCGACATTGCTTGTATTTCGATATCTCGAAAACAAGGTTCCGTTAGCAGGTCATAGCAGAAGACTCTTGATACATTACGTATCAGAAGTCATTTGCCGTGAATTTTTGAATTAATTCGAATTGGCAAATGCTACAACACAGGTCTTTCCACAAGGGCAAGTGAGTGGAAAGAGCTGAAGGATGGGTGTAATATGCAGGACAACAACGTGAACATGTTATCATGTCTTTTACTATCTAATCCTTTATATAAAGCGTGAACAAAGTGAGCAAAATAAGGGGGTATATGTAATTAGTGGAAATATCGTGAACAACGTATACTGAGTCTAGGAGGGAAGTATCGTTAAAACATGAAAAGGTAAACAAGGTGAACATCTCTAGATACTTTCTGATTGGGGCAGAAGTGACACCTGAAATAGGCGCAAATGGACGATCTCCAAATAAAATTTGGAAACAGATCGTGAACTTGTGAACTCAGTGGGTATATCACTTAGTGATGTCTTTCGCGTAAAAGACGCCCACTGATCGTCCATTTTGATCGGCCAGCTGGTAATAAGCACCGCCGATCTTCTTAATGTCCTTAATAGGTAAGAACTTCCGGTCCAGCTTTGCATTGTAGTGCGCGGCTGCGTCACTTTGCCAGTATTTGCGCCTGTAGACCACTTCGCCAGTTTGGTATGTAACCAACCTGGAACGAAGGTTATAGGTCTTTGCATTTCGAGACTGGGCCTGAGTGCTGAGTTGGCGAAGGCGTTGGCGTATGATGGTGAGGTGGTCGGGTTGAATCAGGGTCACCTCAGGTTCCTTCAACAGTTGTAATTGCCGGAGGAGGGCGTGGGACTTCCCATGAGTAATCATAGGTTGTCCGAACACCGCTTGATATTAGGAGGTCTCAATAGTAGCATGAGGTGCGGAGCGTAGTGCGCTAGTGATAGCCGAGAGTTTGTCGTCCCAGGTGGTCTGTGCGGGATCGATGTAGGCCCTAATGGCCGCGTGAATTGAGTGGTTAAGACGTTCGGAAGCATTTGCCTCTAGCGAGTACACGGCTGTAAATGTGTGTGAAATCTCGAATTCCTGCAGTACGTCATGGAAAATGTGCGACCAAAACTGCACGCCGTTGTCAGATACGATGGTTTCTGGAACTCCAAAAAGGTGGAATATCCTCTTCTTTAAGATGTCCACTACTGCCTTCGCAGTGCATTTTCGAAGCGGCTCGATAAATGCAAACCGCGAGAGATGGTCTAGGATGACGAGGGCTCCTATGTTACCAGACTTGGACCTAGGGTAGGGGCCTATAATGTCGATATACAAGCGTTGGAATATGCGCTCGGGTACGGACTGAAGCGTCATTGGTGGTCGAAGGGTGTATGAAGGAGCTTTGGTGGTTTTACAGATGAGGTATGATCCCACATATTCACTAACTTGAGCGGCCATCCGTGGCCAGTAAAACCAATGCCGTAATCGGCCGAGGGTTTTGGCCACACCACCATGCGCGCTCAAGGGTGGGTCGTGCACTCTCTTCACAAATTCTGCCGTCATTTCTGACGGCACCCACAACTTCCAAGCCAACTGGTCTTGAAGTCCGTTTCCGGTCGCATACTCGGTCCGCTTGTGCATGTACCCGTCTACTACTTTTAGGTCCGGCAGTTGGTGTTGTTCTGCCTGCACTTTTGCTGCTAGCTCCATATAAGAAGCACTTTTAAAATGCAGCAACTCTAAGTCTAGCTCGATAGGAGTCTCCTCGCCTTCCGCCGGCGTCAACGCCTCGGCAGAGAACATGCGCGGCAAGGAGTCCGGCACTACGTTTTGGCTTCCGTTTCGGTGGACTATTTTGAAGTTGAACCATTGAAGTTTCAAGGCCCACCGGGCTAATCGGCCATTAAGGTCTGCTTGGTTCATTAGCCATTTTAGCGAAGCATGGTCGGTCACAATTTCAAATTCATGACCTTCCATGTAGGCACGGAACTTCTTGATTGCCAACATCGCTGCCAGACATTCTTGCTCAGTGACGGTGTAATTTCGCTGAGCGGGATTCAATTTGTGCGACATATAGGCGACGGGGGCTTCGTCTCCTTCTTCTGTCCGTTGAACTAGCACGGCACCTACTCCATGTTGACTTGCGTCACATTGGATGAAGAAGGGCTTGTTGAAGTCTGGGCTGTGCAACACTGGAGCCGAAGCAAGGCTCACTTTCAATTGCTTGAAAGCATTTAGCCTCTCGTCGGTCCACACAAATTGAGTCCTGTTCGAAAGCATGTCTGTCAGTGGTGTTGACAAAGACCCATATTCCCTGACGAAGCGTCAATACCAGCCGCAGATTCCCAAAAATCTCCGCAGCTGCTTAGTGGTCGTTGGAAGAGGGAAATCCATAATGGATCTCACCTTGTCAGGGTCTGTCCGGATCGTCCCATTACCAACAATGTGGCCAAGGTACTTCACCTCGCGCAAGAGGAACTTGCTCTTCTCCACATTGATGGTAAGGCCAGCTTGTCGCAGATGGAATGCGACCTGGTGCAGTACCTTCAGGTGTTCATCGAAGGCCTTGGTTATCACCAACAAGTCATCCAAGTATACGAACACTTGGTGCTTTAAATGCGGGAGGATCACTTTGTCCATAAGTCACGACATCGTCTGGGGTGCATTGCACAAGCCAAATGCTCATGGAAGCTCCCGTGTCGATCAAGCCTGCAGTTGGTTGGCCAAACAGCAGAACCTGTGCGTATGGGCGAACGTCACCTGAAGGCACGTCCAGCAGAGTGGCACAGTTGAGCTGGTAACGCCAACGCCGAAGGTGAGAGTAGAATGCTCTCATCCTCAGCGTTGAGCGCTTTGGTTTGGAACGATCATGTTTCGGTCGTGCAATTTCAGAATTAAAGATTCGTTCTCGGACCGCCGTGTATATCCGGTATGGCAAAAAGGCCAACGGTGCGGGAAAGGATGAATAGGTTAAGGGTTATTCAGGTAATGGCAACCCTCCAGGGTGTTCAGCATCCGGGGTGTTGCCTTGTTGAATGTCGACCGCGACATTCCCTCCTACCTGCTGAAAGGAGGTGGATGGGCTTGCCTCTTTGGGAGGCTCGTGGTGGAATTCGGCACTCCCGTGGGCGTGTTTTTTGTTTGACATACGGGGCAGTGCGGCTTATAGGTGTTTTCTTTGCCACACCCAAAGCAGAAAACGCGCTTCTCTTCCAGGCAGTCATCAAACTTGTGTCCTACCTTCCTGCAGTTCCAGCAGGTAGGCAAGACCATCGCGGTGCAAACTTCAGTGTCTAGAGGGTCGTCCTCCACAGGGTCTAGAGGCTCTTCCTCCAGGGCTTCGTGAAAATGCCTTCCTGGCGCAGACCGGCGGCGGATTCTGAGCTCCAGCTCGAAATTCTCCACTCGGAGAACGATCTGACGGAGCAACCAGACAGAAGGCAAGTGACAAAGTAACAAATCGTGGCGAATTTCTGGTAACAGATTACGCCGGAGGATCTCAGCCATCTCTCTATCACTGATGGGGCGTTGCAAGCGGTCCGCTAAGCAGTGTACTTCTGCACTGAAGTCATCAGAAGTCTCGTTGGTTCTTTGCCTTTGTCCTCGGATGATCTCCATCAGGTCGCTGTCCAAGTAGCGACCTCCGAACTGATCACTCAGTGCCGCCTGCACATCTCGCCATTGGACATCTCGCCTGGAGTGGTGGAACCGCCAATACCAATAAGCAGCGGCTCTGGTGAATAGCAGGTGCAGGTGTTGACAAAGCCAATCAAAACGACTAGAAAACGTTTGCCTGGTGAGTGACCTGACCCTGTAGGTGAACACTTCCACGGGCAAGGTGTTATCCTTTCCAGAAAACTTAAGGTTCCAGCCCCCATTAATACTGGCCACCCTATCAGGAGCCACCTGCACTATATCATCCCGAGGTGGGCGTGGATTATAAGGCCTTTGAGCAGGGACATAGGCTTGTGCCCTGAGGTTCAGTGGCGCAGGAGTGGCGGCTTCAGGCTGGGTCGGCTGTCTCAGACCAGCCAACTGCTCCATAATTAAGCGCACGCCGTCCTGCAAGGCGCCAATCTGTTGCTGAACTCCACTCAGCTCACTTTGGAAGGAGGGGTGAAGTCCGCCTGGTCCCGTTGGGCTAATGTATCGCAATGATCCTTTAGGATCAGGTGGCTGGTCTGAGACACCCGAACCATTTGGGTCCTGAAGATTAAACTCCACAATGGCTTGCTCTGGCCTTCCCATTCTCCTGGTGGTAACTCCAGGTTTGGAGGTTTTCGGCCGGGCCCCGCCCGTCGAGGGAACTTGTACTGCGTCGAGGGGAAGCCTCAGTGGTCCACGGCACAAAGGACAGCAAGAATTATCTTTCAACCATTGTTCCAAGCAGTTTTTGTGGAACCTAAGTTCACACTTTGTGGTGTGTGGCTTGAAGGCTGGTGAATGGCTGTTGGCAGATGGAGCACTGAGCCTCCACCTCCACGCTGGTCAAGTCCTCTCTGCTGTGCCTCAGTGGCATTTTGTCTAAGCTGAGAAAGTTAACAAATATTCTGAATTCAAATTAATTTTTGCACGCTTAAGTGTGTAACTGATATTTCTACGCTTACAGCTAAATGTGGCCAAGTGCCAATATTCAAGAATATCAAATCTTAGCCTTAGCCGAAGTGGCTGAAATCAAGGCTTAATAACTAATTGGCCAAAGTGCCAAACTTCCAAAAATAAGTGAGTGCACACCAGGTGGTGTGTCTAACCAATCAAGTTAAAACGGAGCTTATACGAGCAATCAAAAGCAAAATTAGCAAAGAAATAACAAAGACTCCCAAGCTCTATAATTGATTTCAAACAGATTAAGCTAGCAATTGAAAACAAGCAAAATTATTTTAGGAAAATATTCTCAAAAGTATTCTGTCAGAAATGGCCCTTCTTATTGAGCAAAACCCGGTCCATCCTTTCCACTTTTCAGGTCCGCTGGCTCGCTGGCTTTTGTAATAATAACGCAAAGATGGTGAAATTTTAAGTAAGAATGAGTTTAATTTAGTTTGATAATAAATGTTTGAGTTGAAATAATGTTTAAGTTTGAAAAATGTTTAGGTTTGCGCATGTTTAAATTTGGAAAATATTTGGGTCGATTCCAGAAAGGAATTGCCCAGTATGGGGGGACTCTTCGCCCACCCGAAATTCCTTGAAAAGAGAGGAGCAGAGGATCAAAATACAACAATGTTGTTGCTTGACTCAGCTTCAGCAAATGGTTCAAGTCTAGCCAAGCTGCATGGACGTGTAGGCGGCACCACGCCAACCCCACGTAATCCACCACAGCTTGAACCAAACCCGAGCCAAAAGCCAAAGCTGGGTCAAGACACCAAGGATATAAGGTTTGGGTCAGCTTCCCAACATAAAGTGCGGCAGGGGCCCTTCGGATGACCGGGACAGGAGTGGCGGGAAACCACCAAAACCTGTTATCCACGGCCATCCTCCGGGTTGCTCCCAGAGCCAAAAAGCTCAATGGACAAAACAACCAGAAGCTGCCCAAAAGCTAAACTACAAGGAATGATTTTAAAAGGATAGGAGGGGAAGGATGTTTGCAGTTAAAGGAGGGAGCGAGCAGTGCATGTCTTGTTTTCAAAGGGTTTTGTTCTCTCAAACGAAGATAAGTGGAACCGCAAGGGAGGCGATTCGCAGATATGCCAGTGAAAATGGAATTACTAGGATTTAAAGACGTGAAGTCTTGAGGGGAGTATGAGTCGAAACTCATAAACGATTTTCTCACTGTGGTGGGTTGCCAAAAAACAAGTTTTCAGATCCCACGTTGGGTGCCATTTGTAGCAACTTTAATGCAGGAGAAGTGCTGGGCATGAATCACGAGATTTCGATAGGCGATATCGCCTATCGTCAAATAAAAACGATAGCGATTATCGACTTAGGAATGTCGGCATCACAACCTGAACGATATGATGTATCGAAATTTTTTTTTGAAATATAACTCCATGGTCGATTTTCGTGACATTTGACAGCATCTGATGTATGGTAATGACATTTGAAAATTCAAATAGTGAGCCGCCATCAAGTGATACGTTTGTCGGTAATTTAATTCACAGCGAAAATCAATGGAAGAATTCATACTTTTTCATTCTTCATCTGAAGATGATAATGAAAAAGTGTTGCGAAGGAATTTGAGAAATTCTAGTAATCCATTGGAGTTACCGGAACAGAAGTAAAAAATAAAGATCTTAAATATCTTGTAATTCAAATGTATTTTGTAGGTTCATTAAACGTTTTCTTGTAACGAAGGAAGCGTTTAAATATACAAAAACTGACACTTTTGCTTGTCAATTTTCAGGAAATCCAATGAGTGTGTTTTCGTACTTTTCATGAATTTCCCCCATCACATGATTGAGTAAAATTCAGTTACTGAATTTTACTGGATTTTCCTGAATCATTTGGTGGGGGAAATGCATGAAAAGAACGAAAACGCTCTCATTGCATTTCCTGAAAATGGACAAACAAATATGTCAGTTTCCGGTTTTTCGGAGAACAATAGTGACTATGTCATCCTAAGCGGTGATAAATTACCGCCACAAAAATATTCGTTCTTCATAATAACATAACGCCGAAAACCGTTTGACAGTTTTCAGTATTTTTCAGTAGCTCAGCCCCTACTGAAATTTACTGAGAGGCGAAATTTTCAGTTTTCAGTAAAACGGAGTACAACAACGGCTTCATTGCAATTAATTGCAATTAATCGTAGTACGCGAACAGACCTATTAATTGCAATGAATCGTAGTTCGCGAACAAACCTATTATGTCACAAGCTGAAGATGGATATCGATGACATACCGATAGCCGTTTGACTATCGCCAGAGATTTCGATAGTCGCTGTCGTTTTTTGATTCTTGTGATCTCGAATCTCGGAAATTTCGACAGGCGATATCGTCAATCGTCGGTTGTGATTCATGCCCTGGACTTAGCACAACTCAGAACAAGACCGAAGTCCGGAACCAAGATGGCCAAGGTCCAGCACAAGTGGAGAAATGGCTGCTGCCCTTCAAGAGGCAAAAAAAAAAAAGAATCGCCCCGAGAGCAGGGTACCCTAGAACTGGCCGTGAAGACCCCTCGTCCGCATTAGCAGAGCACCCTTTAACCAACCCCGACGGATGCTGGGGTGCCGCTTTGCTAGCTCGCTACGGCTGGGGTGGGTTCTTGAAAAAAATGGGGATGGTTGGCTCTCTAGAGAAACGGGATGCTACTTAATATTCATCCGTCATGAATACGTAGCCGCAAACTGATATGTAAACATATCCAGGGGCAAAAGGGGGACATAGTTCCGTAAAGGAAACCACCCAGGCTCTGCAACATGGGCTGACCAAGCAGACCCAGTGCTCGTGACAACGCACGGAGCCAGAAAATTGAAAATTCTGAAAAAGGAAGAAAGGGAAAAGGCTACCTCTCTATTCAGAGGAACCCGGGTGAGGCAGACAGCCCCGGGCCCCCGATAGTAGTGGAGCCCTGACCCCGATGGTTTGGGGTCCTCCACTCTCTGATACTGGCCATAATATCAAAAATTCAAAAATCTAGATTTACATCAACAAAAGCAACCAGAAACTACAAGGTATGGCCAGTATCCCTCCCTTGAAAGCTTAAACTTACCGAAAAATCACAAAAACTCTAAGCCATTAGCCAGCCAGGCCATGCGCGGACCCTGAAAGAAGAAAGAATTTCTCGGGCCATTGCCCAATAAGGAGGCCGGAGGGTTTTCTGTTAACAATTCATAATTATGTGCTCATAGGTAATTATTTCATTTACATTTCGTTCTTGTTTTATATTAAATCCTCCTGTTCGTTCATTAATAAATATTATTTACCTTATGCACTTTCGTTTATCAAGGAACATTTGTGTACAATTGGTTTAAATTTGTCTTTAGCTTATGTCTCGAATTACACATAATTTCAATTATTGGAAGGTACTGTTCTTTTTTTTCTTTGTTTGTTTTTTAATTTATATATTAATCATGTGAAAATCTCTTTGCCCTCTAGTTAATCGAACCATTCAAACAGCCGAACGAACATTAATTAAGCTTCCGATTGAATCGAGTTGAGCTGAGAATTGAAGAGGATTTTAAGTGAAACAAGAAAATAAGTTACGTTATCGTCACATTCTCGATATTATATTATGTCAAACAACCAAACCAATTTCTCTCATAGGTGTAGAAATACTTAATATAATCGGTATTGGGAAGATTCTAACTCGGAAAATTATAGTTTCAACAACAAGTATCTGTGCCGGTATATCATTATTCAAAGCGAAACATCGATCTTTTAAGGTATCTGAATTTTTTCCAACAGAAAAGACCGTCCACCTACCTCCTCATACTTCCTTAACGTTTTTACTACCGAAACAAAAATGCATAGCAGTATAAAAAATACTCTAGCGTACCTGAACTGCTAAAAACACTAATGTTCGAAGAACAGTAGAAGAATCCTGCAGGTTTTGAGTAAATATTCCACAACATGAGCTGCTTACTACGGCCAAACTGTTTCAAATGCCACATTTTACTTTGGTCTCAAGAATGCATTATAACTCATATGGTAGAAGCTTTCAGATATTACCACTGGCATGAGTTTCAAAGTTTATGAGAGAAAAACACTTGTTAATTATATTCGTTATCAGTTGCTTGTTTCATAAAATTTTGAAAGCAGCATCTCATATAACATCAATAAAGAAAATGCTCAGTGCCTGCAGCACTGTAACTGAAGTTGGTGTTTGGGGCTGCGATCCGAAAAATTTGCAGGACTTAGGGAATTGAAACATCGGTTATTAATTTTCATTGTAAATGTTTCCGGTATGAATACTAGCTGTAAGCATTTATTGATACAAAAGTAGCACAACAAAGCCAAGAATGTATGACATCTGCTTCACGTTGTTAAACTACATTCGAAGTTATAGGAGTAATAAGAAATTTAAGGTTACCTGCAGCGAGATTTTTCAAAAAATCGAATGCTTAATATTTGCTGTTTATTGCCACTACAATACCATTATCGACTGAAAATTATACGATAAAACCGCTTAAGAAAGATATTGCAAACAAACACAAGTCTAAAAATAGCTGGCAACCCTATCGTGGCTTTTCTGCCAAATTTGGCCTGAATAACCTATTTATAATAGGTTCCATTAATTGTATGAAATTCGTATTGATTTCATGACTCCACTGGAAGTTATAAGGCAAAAAGTTCTATTTTCCTGAGCGAATTTTCAAAACCAAAGACAAAAATTACCATAGCTGGCAGCACCAATCGAACTTTTCAACCAAATTTCTATCAAACAGAGTTTAGAGTAAGGTTCAGCTACTGTGTCAATTTTATGAAAATCTGGTAACTTATTCACATTTCAAAAAGCAGTTTTTTTCTTTGTAATTTTTCAAGATGGTACCACTGGCACAGATTTGCCTCTAATTCAAAATCGCTTCTATCAGACCTGGTCCTACTTAAGTCCAATAAATCCTGTAAATTTCAATTGTATCTGATTATTTATTCGGGAGTTCCCGTGAACAGAATTTTTTGATGCTTAAAATATAGGTTAACTGGGAAAGGGTTACCGTTCTTGTCCGACATGAAATTTCCAAAGTTTTACTTTGAACGTGTAGATAAAGCATAAGATTTGCATACAGATTGGTTTCATTGTAAGAAACGGACATATTTAGGATACTCGATGGTTTGAATATTTTCACTTCCATATTTTTATTTTTCAAATTTAAGACACCAAAATTATCATAGCTGGCAGTTCCAACCGAATTTTTCAACCAAATTTCTACCAAACGTGGTTTGAAGCAAGGTCCAGCTACTGTGTGAATTTTGTCAAAATTAAACGATTGAATCAGAATTTATAGGGTTAAAAGCAGTTATATTTTTTAGTGATTTTTCAAGGTGGCACCACTGGCACAGAATCGCCCGTATTTCAAAATCACTTTTATCAGACCTGATCCTATTTAAGACCAATACATTTTGCAAATTTCAATTACTTCTGCTTATCGGATCGTGAGTTTCCGTGAACAGAATGTTTTGATGCTAAAAATATAGGTAAATTGGGCAAGGGTTACCAGGCGTGCCCGTTATACCTGAAATGTTGTTATTACAATTTCTTTTCTATTTTTCAGTTATGTCAGTTTACGTTCACGGATTTAGAACGCTGACCGCAAATAAAGTTTTTGCCGAGAGATCAATACTTAAGTCTTTCAGAAAAAAGTCATGAAAATCATACTTTGTTGATCGAAACAGTTGTCACTCATGCGTGGCGAATTTAACCGCCGCGTAGCAATCGTTCCAAACTGTCCGACTTTAATAATATTAAAAATGCAAGTATTATCGCTTAAAACAATCTAACTGGTCGCCTAAATGCTTTGGCTTACCGAGATAGACTGTACCTTATTCTGTATTCTGTTTCCCTATATATATATGATACATTTTGCTGAATCGATCGGTGTATGGACTGGTTTTTGAATTTGAAAATATAAAAATTAATTAGCTAGTGTGCGTATTGTCCGCTTAGAGTAGATGTCGCGGTTGTCGATAGGTAGGAGCTATTTTGACATTTGTCAGTGTGACAATTCAATTCGTACACAACACCCTCTCCCTTTGGGGAAAAAAAATTTTCTTTTCAGTAGTAAATGAAAATTTTTTTTTGTTTTGAATCCATACACCTTTACAGTTTTTTACAATTATCCTGATTCATAAGTTCATGTTGTTGCTTAAATATATATTCTTATAAAATTTTTTTTTTTTTTATTGTTTTATTTGATTTTGCTTACTTAAATGTAACTTCGATACATATGTTTATATTTTTTTTTTTGTTTGTATATAATTCTAGTCTTGTAATAACTATATGCATTTTGTTTTGCATATTTTTGTTTTTTGATTCTTGTTTTACATTAATACTGTACATGTTCAAATGTGTTTATCACTTTTTCAAATTAGTGGTGTATATAATTTTAATAGGTTATTGTGGTATTTTTTACATTTTCCGTTTACTAATATATAAGTATTTACATTATCTCTTTCTATTATTTCATATGGTCCATGATATGTGTTCTGCAACTTCTTTCTATTAATATTTCTGACTAAAACTAGATCTCCTACTTTGAATGTTGCTGGGTTTGTGTTACTATCTAATCTATTTTTTCTTTCCTTTTTCACTTTCTCAATTATGTTTTGAGCTAAACTAATGCTATTTCTAAGTCTACTTTTTAGTTCATTAACGAAATTGTCTATATTGTTAATCGGTTCATTTTTTTCTATAATGTCGTCGGGCAATTGGGGTAATCTGCCATATACTAATTCGTATGGAGAATATTCTGTATTAATATGTGGACTCGTATTGTACGCGAAAGTGTAATACGGTATCCATTTGTCCCATTCATAATCATTAGCAAAATTAAGCAAATATTCATTTAATACTCTGTGGTTACGTTCCACTGAGCCGAGTGTTTCATGATGATATGGTGCTGAGAAAATTTGTTGAATTTTTAATAAATTGCAAATGTTTCCCATTAGCTCATTGGCGAATTCAGTTCCATTATCTGATTTTAAAATTTTGAAAATACCATGCTTTAATATTAGTTGTTCTACTAGTGTTTTGGCGATAGTTTTAGCATCTTTTGTTTCAATTGGGTGTGCAATAACGTATTTTGACAATTCGCATTGCATTGTGAGAATGTATCGATAACCGTTGGATATTCTTAATGGTCCTACTGTGTCTATAGCAATTGTTTCGAATGTGTTCTTTGGTGTGTCTGTTATTGTTTGTTTCTCTTTTATATGTTGTGTTTGTTTATTTTTCGCACAAGTTTCACAGTTTTTAATAAATGTCTTTGTCATCTTATTCATGTCTTTCCATATATATTTTTGCTTTAGTTTTAGTAATGTTTTTCTGACACCTAAGTGTCCTCCGATCGGTGTTGTATGGTAGTTGTTTATTAGTTTGAATTGTATTATTTTATCGGTTATTCGTTTTGGTGGTTCGTATATTATTATTCTTAGGGGTTCTTTATTGTTTGTTAGAATACTCTTCTGTAGTTGATTAAATTGGTTTTTAAATTCTTCCTTATTTATCATTTTATATATTTCATCATTTTCTTCTATGTATACTTTCGTTACATTTTTTCTAGTTGCTTGTGATGTCAGTTTCTCCAATGTCGAAACTAATTCGGGTGGATTATCGCTGCATCTAACTAGGATCTGATTATGTTCAAATATAATTTTTCGAATTTTTCCCATTTCGAATTTTAATTTCTTTAAATTTTTTATATCAGCTGGGGAATCGCTGTCCCATATATAGATTTCGTTGTCCATTGGGTTATATTTTGGTTTGACTATTCTTTTTGTTTGCGCTTTTTCAGTGTTTTCTAAATTTTTTACCATGTTTCTTGTAAGTGGTAATACTTTCTTTTCTTCAGTAATGTTTCTCTGCTTTGGTATCATATCCTTTAACGTGTCTGAATTTAATTTGATGCGTGACAATGCATCTGCGTTGACGTTCATCTTGCCTTTTCGATATATTATATCGAAATCATAATCGCATAAATCTAGTCTTATGCGAGTCATCTTTGATGATGGGTTTCTATGTGTAAATAGTGATATAAGTGGCCTGTGGTCTGTAACGACTGTAAATTTATTTCCGAATAAATAGGGTCTAAAGAAATTTATCGCCCAGTGGATTGCCAATAGTTCCTTTTCGATTATCGGTTTGTTTAATTCATGTTTTACTAGGGTTCTACTTGCGTAAGAAATGGGTAAGTCATGTCCTATTTCGCCTTGTGAGAGTACTGCACCTAATGCGTAGTCTGATGCATCGGTTGTGACAATAAATGGCTTATTGAAATCTGGGTATTGTAATATTGGTGCATTCATTAGTTTATACTTCAGTACTTCAAATGTTGATTGACATTTTTCTGTCCATATGAACTTTGTATTCTTTTTCAGTAAATCATTTAGGGATTTTGTTGTTTTGGCGAAGTCTGGTATAAATCGTCGATAATAATTAGCAAATGCGACGAATCTTCGGACTTCGTCTGCGTTTGTAGGTATCGGATAGTTTTTAATTGTTTTAAATTTTGCAGGGTCTGACGAATCTTCGGACTTCGTCTGCGTTTGTAGGTATCGGATAGTTTTTAATTGTTTTAAATTTTGCAGGGTCTGTTTGGACTCCATCTTTTGTTATTAAATGTCACTTCTCAAAAAATTGCATTTCTCAGGGTTCAGTTTTAGGTTGTACTTTTCTAGCCTATCAAATATTTTCATTAAATTTGTATTATGATGTGCGAGGCTGCAACCAAAGACGATTATGTCATCGACATATAAGAATGCTGCTGAGTCTAATCCACTTAAGGCTACTGTTAGCATGCGTTGGAAGCTGTTTGATGAAATTGTTAGACCGAAAGGTAATCGTTTGAACTGATAATGCCCTTTATTTGTTGAAAAGGCTGTCAATGGTCTTGATTCCTCTGTCAGCTCGATTTGGTGAAAGGAACTTGTCATGTCCAGGGTGGAGAAGTATTTCGCTCTTCCTAGTCTGTCTAAAACATCTTCTAGCCTTGTGAGTGGAAACTTGTCATTAACAATTTTTTTTGTTGCGTGCTCTAAAATCTACAACTAGTCTCCATTTTGTTGGGCCTGACTCACTTTTCTTTGGTGTTAAAAGTAGTGGTGAGTTATATGGACTGGTAGAGTTTTCGATAATGTTGTCCTCTAGCAATTGGTTTACTTGTCGATCTATTTCATCAATATGTGTATGGGGCAGTCTATAGTTCTTGATATATGTTGGTGTGTTATCCGTGACTTGTATATTTTGTTTGTAAAAGTTATTTGATGTAAGACTATCGTGTTCTAGGTGAAAAATATGTTGATAATTTTGGATAATTTCTTATATTGATTCTTGGTCTTTTTGGTTCAAGTGTTGCAGTTCAATGTGTGTTAATAATTCTTGAAATCTTTGCTTTCTTTTGTTGTTTTTATTTACTGAAACATTATTTTTATTTATTTGATATTTAGTTAATGGTTCTGTTTCTACTTTAAATTTTTGAATTATCATGTCTTCTTCGTTCGTGTTCAGTAGCTTTATATGTTTGATGCCTTCTGCTGCTATTATTGTGCTGCCTATGTAGACTCCTGGTGTTATTTCTTTGTTAATTACTATGCTGTCTTCTTTGATGGTAAAGTCGACTGGACAAATGTATTCGCACCTTACGGGTATTGTTAACTTGTGTATTTCGCAGTTTGTACTGATCGGCATAGTATACTCTTCACTGTCGACATTAATCGTTATCGTATAAGTTTCATAATCAATTTTTGCTAGTTTTTGTACAAAGAAATCTCTCCCTAGTATTCCGTCTGTAAGGATGGGGAAATCAGGTTCTACTATTTGGAAGGGGTAACGTATACGTTTTTCACCAATGTTCAAGTCTAGATTAGCAGTGCCTATTGAAAATATTTCCTGGTTTGTCATGCCAGAGAATTTGCATCGTTTATCCGCTTCTATTTTCTCATCCTCTGAAATTGCACTTATTTTGCATATTGATATATCGGCTCCTGTATCTATCAATAGCTTCAAATTTTTCCTTGATTTCTCGCAATATAGCGTAACGTAATTTTTTAATTGTGTGTTTATTAGGTATATTCTTTCTTCCTGTATCCCGGGGTCAACTTTTATTCTTCGTTGCTGCTGGCCTCCGGGCCTATTGAGTTTCCCTGTATTATATTTATTCTGTTTTGTCTGTTACTTTCATAGTTTCTGTTTGTTCCTCTGTTGTTCCTATTACTTGTGTTAGGGTTCTGATATGTATTTCGATTTACTTCATGATATCTGCTGTTATTATTTCTATGGTTTACTTCCTCATATCTGGGATTGTAACTATTTCTAAAGTTGTTTCTATAATTGCTGTTCTGGTTTGTTACATTATTTCTTGTGTTGAAATTACTGCTGTTATTCCTGTTGTTATTTCTGTTACTATTAATATGGTTTTGTCTATAATTATTATTCCTATATGTGTTATAATTATTCGGTTTATTTCTATTATTATAATTCAGTTGCCGACTTATTTTATTTCTTTGATTTACGTACATAATGTTTTCTGTAACATTATTGCTTGATTCGAATTCAGTTGCTATCTGAATAGCTTCTACGAACGTTTTTGGCTGTGCCACAAAAATAATAGGTTTAAGGGTTTCGCTTAACCCATTCTTGAAAATAGTTAGTGCATACGAGTCGTTTGACTTCTGTATTGCACTTTTCTCTGCTTGAGACGGATTCTGACCCAAGCTGTTAATTTGAATTTCACTTAATTCGTTAATGAGCTCGGACAGTTTTTCACCAAATTTTTCAACTGTTCCGCGTTGACTTAACTGTGCTAATTGGGTATGAATGTGCTGCGGGCTTTTTTTGCTTTTGTATCTATTCCTGAGGCTATTTTCTAATTCTTCATAAGTTTTAATGTCTAATGTTATGAGTTGTGTTCTAACTACTGTTCCTAATTTTACATTTTTGGTAAAATTTAATAGATTGTTTTTTCCGTCTTCGTTAAGACTTTGATTTAGTAGACTTGTTATTGTTAGGAACGTTTCCAGTTCTTTGGGGTTTCCATTAAAGACTGGTATTGATTTTAATGCTAACTCGATATTAAAGTTGCTCATTTTGTTGTCTATCGAATCTTTTAGTTTTTCTAGCAATAGTTCCTTTGCTTCTTTGTATTTTTGTTGTAATATTTCTAACAATTCCTGACTACTTTCTATTTTAAGTGCTTCTTCTTGAATTTCCTCTAATGTTTCTAATTTTTCTTGGATATAATCTCGCTTATAAGTTCTGTTTGGTGTTTTTTTTAGGTTAGCTATTATTTTTGAAACCATAGTAATGTTTTGTTCCTTTTATGATGATTTACCATGGACCATATGAAAACTTACTAGCAATTGAGAATTTGAATTTGAATTTTTCATTTCAATATTAAATACTAGATGTCGTTTGTGACGCTGAGTGGGACAGAGTAAAACTTGTCAAAAAAGAAAGAACCACTGAGATAGTATATAATGGAGTCGACATTGACTGTATCACTTTCCACCAATAGCCCCCGCGACCGACGGCAAATCGACAATCCAAAGGCGTATGCAATTTCAAGTTTTCATTTTTTCGTAGGGGTCGAGAAAAACATGTGGCATATGAAAATGCAAAGTACTAGGTAAAACTGGACTTGATGCCCCACACAGCTGTTGCATGAATCTCGCCGATAGATGTCGGGCTAATATGTTTGTGTTTTTGTGGTTGTGCGTTTGCTTTTGTGGCTTCTTTTTTTCTTTTTCTTAATTGTTTTATTTTCTTTTGTATTTTTTTGTATAATTTTGTCTGTTTTTCTTCATTTTTTCAACCCTTCTACCACCTTTTCGCCCTCTGGTGGCGGGATTTCCCGAGTGTGGGGCATCAAGTCCAGTTTACCCAAGTACTATACTTGAAGTCGCAATCTATGTGTATGTAAAATTTCGGGTAAACTGGACTTGATGCCCCACACCCGGGAAATCCCGCCACCAGAGGGCGAAAAGGTTGTAGAAAGGTTGAAAAAATGAAGAAAAACAGACAAAATTCTACAAAAAAATAAAAAAGAAGATATAACAATTAAGAAAAAGAAAAAAAAGGAAAGAAGCCCCAAAAGCTAACGCACAACCACAAAAGCACAAACATATTAGCCCGACATCTATCGGCGAGATTCATGCAACAGCTGTGTGGGGCATCAAGTCCAGTTTTACCAAAATTTCTAGTGAAATATTATTATTATTACGATAAAATGCAAAAATACTTAATGTTTGAACTGCTCAAAGTACCTTAATGTTTGACTTTGAATATATAATTCAGTTTACGCACATGCCTATGAAAAATTAAACTATGGATTTCAAAACTATGGCTTTAGTGAAATTAATTCATTTGTAATAATAACAATGAATATAACTTACTGGGAAGAACAAAACCATATGGTGTTCGATAATGATGTAAGCTTCTACTTTTAATAAAGTCAAAAAGTGTTCTGTCTTTGGTGAATGAGTTGAATAACTTTGAATATGATGTATTATAATGTGTTTGTAACATGAATTCATTGAAAAATATGAAATGTTAAGCATTAATTTATTAAAAAATATGAAATTTTCTATAAAGTCTAATATGTATGGAAATCTACAATTTGGTTTTCTTTTGAGATTTTGCTATTTTTCTCTTCTTTCCTTAATTTTGAAGTATATACCATCTTCAATTATTGTGTCCACAATTCAAGTTCTATAATTCATTTTCTCTTGAATAAGATAATAATCTATAAATCATATATTGAAATAAAGCTGTCGATCACAGCCGGTAAAAGATATTATACGTGGAATTTAATATAAAACGCGAAAACATAATTAGGCATTTTAAGAGTTTTAAAATTAACTTGGAAATGGACAAGAGCCTCCCTCTTTCTTTTTCAACCGGGCTTGGGACACGGCTTTGGCGAAATTACGGCTTTCGTCCAACTTCGTAGCAGAAAATAAATAAATTCGTAATAAATGTAATCTTGAATAATCTTAATATAACTTGAATATATTGAAATATCTTGAAAATCTTGAAAAATCTTGAAATAGGTCCATAAATATGTTCTTAAATTACGGCTTTCGTCCAACTTCGTATCAGAAAATAAATAAACTCATAATAAATGTAATCTTGAAATATCTTAAAATAACTTGAAAATCTTGAAATATCTTGAAAATCTTGAAAAATCTTGAAATAGGTCCATAAATATCTTCTTATATTATAGTTAATGTTAGTCTACATTCCCTTAAAATGTATCATCTTATTATAATACTGCCGCATAGAAATTTTTTCGCTAATTTTCTTGGCCATGAAATTATATCTAGTTTTTAAGTATTTTTCAATAACTAATTTAACGATCAGACTATAGTGTTGTCCGCTGGACATGTGGTCAGAATGATCCTCAAATAAATTTTTGCCAACACAGTGTTTCTGGACGGAGATAATTATCGACTGATATGCCTTCGAAGACAAAATATTGTTGTGGCCACGGTACTGGTATATTCGAATATTTTTCTCGGTTTCTTGACATATTGCTACTACACTTTCAGATGGAACTTTCAAAAATCCTCTAGTTTTATATTTTAAAATATATTTAACCCCCAAAAAACACTAAATCCAAAATCATGATCTACTGACCAATTCAGAAAAACCATTTTGAATTGAACTTTAGCTTTCGAAAGAACCTTCGCATGCCGAAATATATTAAATTACAACTCACTGTGGTCACAAATTCCTTGGCGCTCATATTTGTGCTGCCGCCCTCACTCGCCATATTTTGAATATGTTTCTAAAAATAAAAATATGTAAGCAATTTTTAAAGTTATATGAAGCAAGCTTACATTTTTTACGAAAAAACTGCCACAATCCATTTCTTCAGCTCTACAGATTACCTATTAAAAATACAATTATGGATTATGAAACTATGACTGCAATGAAATCAATGCATTTTATAATAATAATGATGTGCATGACTTACAGGGGAAGGATCAACGCTGATGCTGTTCGTTACTGATGTACACCTGATAATGACATCCAAATATATTAGACTGTATCCAGATATATTAGACTGTATCTATGGAAGATAGATTTGATGCCACGGGCTACGCTTCAGGATCAAGCTCGATGCCTTCGTTGATCTCCGCGGGAAACTTGCAATAGCGCCGAACAAGTTCTAGTTGTCCTAGTAAATGGGACTCTCCTGTACCCACTGCACCAACCGCCACCTGGAAATGAAAGGAATTTCACACAAAGTAACGCATTCCATAATAAAAATCGCGGATAGTTATCTGATCTTTCACACAAAACTCTGCCACCAGCGACCGCCAATCTCAATGAAGCCGGATGGCTCAGCAGGCGTCGGAGCTGCCGTATAACCTTCGATGCCACCACCACAGCTACTTCAGGCAGGCGCGCAGCATCCACCGGCTCCACGAACATGCTCGCGAAAACCATGTAAACTTATATTTCGCATACTATACGGCTACCACAGATTCACTTCTCACGAAACCGATAGATCAAATGACAGACGAGAACATAAACAAACATCGGAAACCGACACAATCGAAAAGTCAATGAAATCCAGGGGTGGTTAAACGACGACCACGGTAAATTTTTGGATTGGTGGAAATCCTCGACCGGCACGTGGAGAAAGTACATTCACCCGGTCGTACGGGAAAGAAGAAAGTACGGGACTCGAGTGAGAAAGGAGAAAGCAGCGGCACCTGATGAAGGAAAGAAAATTTTCCATTCTGTGTGCGACAGTAGAAACGAGCAGATCGAAAATTTATTGGAGAAAATTAACAGGTACGGAAAATCGAGATTCTGTGTGCGACAGTGGAAACGAGCAGATCGAAAATTTATTGGAGAAAATTAACAGGTGCGGAAAATCTAAATTCTGTGTGCGACAGTAGAAACGAGCAGATCGAAAATTTATTGGAGAAAATTAACAGGTGCGGAAAATCTAAATTCGGTGTGCGACAGTAGAAACGAGCAGATCGAAAATTTATTGGAGAAAATTAACAGGTGCGGAAAATCTAAATTCTGTGTGCGACAGTAGAAACGAACAGATCGAAAATTTATTGGAGAAAATTAACAGGTACGGAAAATCGAGATTCTGTGTGTGACAGTAGAAACGAGCAGATCGAAAATTTATTGAAAAAAACTAACAGGTACGGAAAATCGAAATTCTGTGTGCGACAGTGGAAACGAGCAGATCGCTAATTTATTGGAAAAAACTAACAGGTGCGGAAAATCTAGATTCTGTGTGCGACAGTGGAAACGAGCAGATCGCTAATTTATTGGAAAAAACTAACAGGTGCGGAAAATCTAAATTCTGTGTGCGACAGTAGAAACGAGCAGATCGAAAATTTATTGGAGAAAATTAACAGGTGCGGAAAATCTAAATTCTGTGTGCGACAGTAGAAACGAGCAGATCGAAAATTTATTGGAGAAAATTAACAGGTGCGGAAAATCTAGATTCTGTGTGCGACAGTGGAAACGAGCAGATCGCTAATTTATTGGAAAAAACTAACAGGTACGGAAAATCGAAATTCTGTGTGCGACAGTGGAAACGAGCAGATCGCTAATTTATTGGAAAAAACTAACAGGTGCGGAAAATCTAGATTCTGTGTGCGACAGTGGAAACGAGCAGATCGCTAATTTATTGGAAAAAACTAACAGGTGCGGAAAATCTAAATTCTGTGTGCGACAGTGGAAACGAGCAGATCGAAAATTTATTGGAAAACCCTAGCAGATCGAAAATTTACTGGAAGAAACTAATAGAAACGGACAGATCAAAAACTTATTGGCAAAAGCTAACAGTGGTAACGAGCAGATCGAGAAATTCCGGGCCCCACGTTGGGGGAAATTCACCCATCACTGAACTGGGACTCGGCTGGAGTCGGGGTTGGAATATTTTTGGCCAGGTTTTTCTTTAAATCGACGAATCGAAGGTTAGTTCCTGTTTGGTTTTTTTTTTTTACTGTTTTAGAATACTTGGAATATTACATTTAGATCTAAGTAATTTGGTATAGAGATAGGAGAAAAATTTCAAAACTTTTCACGCAATCAGTATTTTTTTCCGAAGATATATATATTCTTGTGTACAAAAGGATTGTTATAGTGGAGTGGTGGTCTTCGTTATTTGAAATAAGCTAACGTAGCGTAGGCGTTAGATTTGGAAACTGTTTCGGTATTAGTAATATCGCGAAGTCGCGTTGAGAAATAAAGAATTTGTTATCGTTTTACGAGATCGTATTTTTCAAAATTCTGTTCAAAAAGAGGTATCAACCGTTTCGCCGGTTTTGATGGTTCGGCGACAGTGAAGTAGAGGGGTTGTGCTACACGCAATAGCGATCCCCATTCCCAGAATTTCTGACCTCGGTGAGCCGTAATCTCACTCGGCGGCTCGTGGTCCATTCTTGGGGTGAGTGAGTGGCGCCCACGCCCAGTCTCCTGAGCGAACCCGGGACCCACACGGACCAAGCCGAAGGTCAATACCCCCTCAATTAGGCGGGGTGGGTAATAAATTGGCGCCCAACGTGGGGCCTAAAAGGAGATTACCGCGGGGTAATATCTTTTAAATTTTCGTTGGTGAAAACAGTGAAAGTGTGAAAATCGGAAAATTAGTGTCAAAAATTAGTTGGAATAGGAAAAGCAGTTGACAAGTTGAAGACCTGGGACCCTAGATCAAATTACAGATTCCAAGCAGAGTGTGCAAGGAGCGACAGCTAGGCGGCGAGGATTGCGAGACAGAATAAAAGCGGCTGATTTATTTTTGACTTGTAATTTTAATCAAGATTCACTTTGAAATAAAAATTTGTGTTTTATTCTACTCTTAAGTAACAAACGAACTTAGCATTTTTAACTTAAACACCTAGCAGTGGGGAAAATCCAGTATGGCGTCGAAAACCAGGATTCTAATTGACCGACTCAGCAAGGAGGAGTTGGCATACGAACTAGAAATCCGAGGGCAACCTACCGGGACTGTGGAGGCCATGAGAAAGACGCTTCGGGTGGCGCTCCGGGCTGAGACTTCGATGGATACGTCGCTGATTACAACTCGAGTCTATCCTTTTACCTTGGAAGAGGACTTGGAAGCCGTCAAAGAGAAGCTGGAGGAAATCCAAACCCTGACTGCAACCTTTACGGGCACCCCACAATCGTCGGAATTTATCAAAATCAAGTCGAAAGTTGAATTTGGAATGCGGCGATTGCAAAACGCACATTACGAGGCTGAGGAGATGGGAGAAGAAGCCCACAAGCTGAGAGCTCGATTGATCATGGCTATGGGGGAACTTCTGGTTAAAGCGGAAGGAGAAGATGGTGAACTGGAAGCGGAACCGGAACCAGACCATGGAAGTATTGGCGATCGCGATGGACAGGACCAGGGTGACGAGCCTGCGAGGGAAGCCGTCAGGATCCGAGAGCCAATCCAGGATGGGGATGGACCGGGGAACCCTTTATTTTCCACACCCAGAGCGACTGTTGGGGCGTCCAAGGGACAGGATGTGGCTAAATGGGGCCTTCGCTATAATGGCGACTCTGGGTCCTTGAGTGCCTTTCTGGAGAGAGCCGAAGAGTTGCGGGAAGCCAGAGGAATATCATCAAGGCAGTTATTCCAGTCAGCAGTCGAATTATTCGAAGGGAAAGCGCTGATTTGGTATCGGGCAAATCGGACGCGCGTCAACTCTTGGCAAGAGTTGGTCGCGGAGATGCGCGCCGAATTCCTGCCTCCAGACTACGACGACCGGCTTCTTCTGGAAATAGGGAGACGCACTCAAGGGCCGGATGAATCAATTGGCGTATACGTGTCCGCAATGGAGGGGTTGTTTCGACGCCGTGCCACTCCTTGCACAGAGGAAGAAAAATTGAAGATCCTCCGCAAGAACATAGCCCCGTTCTACCAAACCCAATTGGCGCTGACATCCGTGAAGACCATTGCAGATCTCGTCAAAGTTGGACGTTCGTTGGAGGCAACACGAGTCGCGGTGGAAGCATATATGCCACCCCCTACGCGGAAATCCCAACAGCTCCTAGAACCGGATCTGGCGTACGTGGGAGTTAATCCTGGACCAAACCTTGCCTCCTTACAGAGGGAAGAAATACGCTGTTGGAACTGCCAAGGTCTCGGGCATACGACCAGAACTTGTTCAGAGCCTCAGAAGTGTTTTGGTTGTGGCCGAGTGGGGGTGAGGAAGGCAACCTGCCCTAACTGTCGAGGAGCGCAAAACCTAGGGCGAAATTTCAGAGTTCGTTCCGATACAAACCAGGGTAGAATCAATTCCCAAGGTAGTACCGGTAGAGTAGGTCCAGTAGCCTCAACACGCCAACAGTCGGGAAACGAGCGGTGTGCTCAGTGGGCGGCAACCTGAGCACTAAACCGGTAGAAAACGAAGCCGCGGTGGGCGCACAGGTTAGTTACTTATTAAACAGGAAGCAAGGGGATAATAGGCCATATATTGAGGTGGAAATTTTAGGACACAAGTTCCTTGGGCTTGTGGACTCGGGGGCTTCCCATTCGGTGATGGGTGGGGAAGGATGGCAGGTTTTAGAACAGTTGGGAGTGGAGCTGTTGAAATCCGAGCAACAGTCCATCAGAATGGCGAATAATCAGGGGTGCTCAATCGCGGGAACAGTGGCCATACCGGTGAAGCTGGAGGGGAAGGTGGATTGGTTAAAAGTGCTGGTGGTCCCCGAACTCCCACATCCTTTAATACTCGGGGTAGATTTCTTGCGACAGTTTGGACTGGTTATGACTCTGAGGAACGAGCACTGGGAGTTCGTTGGAACGTTAGAGGGAGGAGGGACAGAACAGCTGAAACCGAGAAGCCACTTGACCGAGAAGGAAGAAAGCATACTCAGTCAGTTGGTGCAGAAGGAGTTTGAAGACATGGGGGAGGGTATTGGCTGTACAGACAGAGTTGAACATGTCATCCGGACTTCGGCACCACCGATAAAACAGCGATATTACCCTGTTTCGCCTGCGGTTCAGCAACATGTGGATTCAGAGCTGAACGAAATGCTAACCCAAGGTATAGTCGAGCCATCCTCTAGTCCCTGGGCTTCGCCCATAATCCTAGTCAAGAAGAATGATGGCAAGTATCGTTTTTGTGTAGACTACCGCAAACTGAATGCAGTCACGGAGCATGATGCCTATCCATTGCCATATGTGTCGGCTACGCTGGATAAATTACGGGATGCAAAGTACCTGTCATCGCTTGATGTTAAGTCCGCGTACTGGCAGGTGCCCATGGCAGAACAGTCCCGGAAATACACAGCCTTCACGGTACCACATCGTGGTTTGTTTCAATTTCGGCGGATGCCTTTCGGGCTTCAGAATGCACCGGCGACATGGCAACGTCTGATAGACCAAGTCCTAGGTCCAGATTTGGAACCGTACGTATTCACATACCTCGACGATATAATAGTGGTAACGCAAGACTTTGGGAAACATGTGGAAATTTTGAAGGAGGTATTTAGTCGCTTAAAGGAAGCCGGCCTTAAAGTCTCCAAGGAGAAGTGCGAATTCTGCCGCCCACAACTAAAGTACTTGGGCTACGTAGTGGATGAGAAAGGCCTGAATGTGGATCCCGACAAGGTGAAGTGTGTGATGGAGATCCCTGCGCCTACCAATGTGAAGGGGGTACGCCAGTTTATGGGAATGGTCTCGTGGTATAGGAAGTTAATACCCGACTTTGCCACGATGACGGCACCACTGACGAATCTTCTCAAGAAAAATCAGAAGTTCGAGTGGACCCAAGACTGCGAGACGGCTTTCACACAGGCGAAGGTGAAACTGTCAACAGCACCCATCCTCACTTGCCCGGATTACAGTCTGCCTTTCGTGATCCAGACGGACGCATCGGACTTGGGCTTGGGGGCGGTGTTGTCGCAGAAGTACGCCGATGGCGAGAGGGTAATATGCTATTTGAGTCGGTCCTTGTCGAAAGCGGAAAGACGGTATTCAACTACTGAGAAGGAATGTCTGGCGGTAATTTGGGCAGTGGAGAAATTGCGGCCATACGTGGAAGGAGCCAAGTTTTCGGTAATCACGGATCATTACTCACTAGTGTGGTTGAATAATCTCAAGGATCCGATGGGACGTCTGGCCAGGTGGGCTGTGCGACTTCAACAATACCCGTTCGAAATCATTCATAGGAAGGGAAAGGAGCATCTGGTGCCTGATGCACTGTCTCGACTGTTGCCAGAGAATCAAGTGGCCGTGGTAGAAACCCAAGAAGACCGTTGGTATTAAGGATTGAAGGAGAAAATAGCTAAGGCCCCAGCGCAGTACGCGGATTGGAGAGTAACGAATGGACAGATATGGAAACATCTGCCAGGACGTTATCCGGAATTGGAGGGAGCCGAGGCGTGGAAAAGGGTGGTATGTAAAACGGAGAGAAAGGATATTTTACAGAGGTGTCATGATGATCCCAGGGCGGGACACATGGGGATTAGTCGCACGCTGGGTAGGGTAGCAGCTCGATATTATTGGCCAAAGATGTCGACGGATGTGGCGATCTATGTTCGTAGATGCAAAACCTGTCAAGCTAATAAGGTGGAGAGGAAAGCTCCAGCGGGGCTCATGTCCTCTCGACAAGGGGAGCCACAGCAGCCTTGGGAGATGGTTTGCGTGGATTTAGTGGGGCCATTCCCACGTTCTAGTCACGGGCATACATTTATTCTGACCGTCCTAGATTATGTCTCCAAATTTACCCTGTTGTTTCTTTTACGGCAGGCGACGGCTGCGGCGGTAACGAAAGTCTTGGAGGACCAAGTATTCTTACTATTTGGGGCACCTAAGTGGTTAGTATGTGACAATGGTGTTCAGTTCCGGGGGAAGCAACTGCAACAAATGGTCACCAACTACGGGACTCAAATCAAGTATACCGCGCTCTATCACCCACAAGCCAATCCAGCCGAACGAAGGAACCAAGACATAAAGCGGATGCTACGATCTTACGTTGCGGAGAACCATCGAGCATGGGACCAGAATCTGGCAAAGATCGCATGCGCACTCCGTACTTACAAACATGAAGTGACACAAATCACTCCATATTTCTGTAACTTCGGCAGGGAGATGGTGACGTACCATGACGGCCAAGAACGGCCAGGAGAGGGGCAGGCGGCAGTAGAGCCCGAGGCTAGGGCCGAAGAGCTCGCCAGAGTACGCACGGATGTGTTGGAGCGCATGAAACACGCAACTACGCAGAGTGCTCATAGATACAATTTGCGTAGGCGTGAAGTAACGTTCGCGGAAGGAAAGGCAGTGTGGCGGAAAAACTATACCCTCTCGGACGCGACCAAATTCTACTCGGCAAAGTTAGCGCCTGAATATGTGGGGCCCTTTTGGGTCAAGAAACGGGTATCAAGGGGAGTCTACCTACTGGCAGATGGAAAAGGCCAGAATGCCGGATCATGGCACGTCAAGGATTTAAAAGAATATATCAATTAAGAGGTCTTGAGGAAGAACCAGTTAGGATTTGGGATGAGACGAAGTATCTAATCCTTAAAACCTAAACTTACAATCTAATTCTTAGGATCTAGATTTTAATTTTAAGTACAAATATTTGCCCTTAAACAACTAAATCTTAACTCAAGTTATTAGTTATAAGAAGTTAAACCTAATGTTATAAGTCTTAAACGCTAAGTCGCCGCTGTCTCGTTTTTCTTCTCGCTGCCTGTTGCCGATGTCGCTTGGAAATTCCTTTTCTGACCGGGGGGGCGCTGGCAGTCCGGGATCATTAACGTCCCGCTGCCTACCTATCATGGGATATAGGCACCCGATATTGACGTCACGTCGAGGAACCTAAAAGAAACCGTGAAAGTGCGATTTAGTAGGCGAATTTATGAAATAGTAATAGGTTGGAGAGACTCAATCAGATGGAATTAAGGATAGCTAGATGGGAATCAGCGGGATTAGAGAGCTCTAAGTAAAAGGAAAAGAAATTTAGCCATAACCACATAGATTTAGGTAGAATTTAGGAAAGTTATAGTGTCCCAGGTAGCATCAGATACAAGTACTGAGGGTTAGGTGGAGCGGGGTAGAAACATAGTGCATTAGTAAAAAAAAAAAAATGAATTAAAAGTTAGATTAGGTCAATATTAGTTATTAGCGAACAGTATCCATGAAATTATGAACCAAAACAAAAATTTGTTGAAAGAATAATTAAAATGTAGAATAATTAAAATCTCAGATAGAAGGCAACTCAATAGTCAAATTTGAATTTCGAACAAACTCAATTTAACAAAGTAAAGCGAGCCAGATACAGCATATAAAAAAAAAAAAAAATTTTGCAACGTCATATGAACATAGAATAGGATCTTGGATTAGTAGGAGTTAGAAGTTAAAGTAAGGGTGTTTGTAGAAACATGCATAGAATTTTGGATTAGATACTAAACCAACAGAATTTTATTTGAATTAGTAGTTAGAAGTTAGAGTTAATGTTGTTTTTAAACAGGCATATTCCAAGTAAAATAGGACTACAGATTAGATACTACACTGATGGAATTTTAGTTGAATTCGGAGTTAGAAGCTAGAACTAGTGTCGCGTTATAAGCAGGCATACTCAAAGTCGAATAGGAACTGGGGTCAGAACTTATGATTACAATTAGAAAATCTATATAAACGCGCGTAAACAATTACACAGTGCGACAACGAGGCGTTGGGCAATTAATCCAGCGCTGCGTCAGGCGAACCATCAAAACCGACTATGAGATCCAACGTATGGCATTTTCGATGCAAGACTAGAAACTATATTTACCGGGACAGTCGCGACAACGATATCGGTAAAGGATTTCCGGGGAAATCCTTTTCGGGTAAGGGGGGAGTTGTTACGTTGTAACAAGGGGCGCGTTCACTTTGAAAAAAAAAAATACAGCCTTCCCCGGGGAAGGCTGAACAATCGCGGGATAACCACCACTCCACTAAGTAGAGTGCCTGTGACCACCACTCATAGGGAAGGTACGGTCGTAGCATCCGACCCGTGTACTGTACCCGTCGGATGCTCACGGCATAGATAGATCGTTAAGATAGATTGTTAACATAGATCGATAAGTTAGATAAGTAAATGGGAGCAGCATCGGAGCCAACCTTCCCCATCGAACGGAGACGAATCGCGACACTCCCAGCTACGTCTGGGCTGCACAAGGCGCGCTGATAGCGGGTTGCTTTCGCGATACCACAATAAACATACACTTACAGCTCACCTGATAATGACATCCAAATATATTAGACTGTATCCAGATATATTAGACTGTATCTATGGAAGATAGATTTGATGCCACGGGCTACGCTTCAGGATCAAGCTCGATGCCTTCGTTGATCTCCGCGGGAAACTTGCAATAGCGCCGAACAAGTTCTAGTTGTCCTAGTAAATGGGACTCTCCTGTACCCACTGCACCAACCGCCACCTGGAAATGAAAGGAATTTCACACAAAGTAACGCATTCCATAATAAAAATCGCGGATACTTATCTGATCTTTCACACAAAACTCTGCCACCAGCGACCGCCAATCTCAATGAAGCCGGATGGCTCAGCAGGCGTCGGAGCTGCCGTATAACCTTCGATGCCACCACCACAGCTACTTCAGGCAGGCGCGCAGCATCCACCGGCTCCACGAACATGCTCGCGAAAACCATGTAAACTTATATTTCGCGTACTATACGGCTACCACAGATTCACTTCTCACGAAACCGATAGATCAAATGACAGACGAGAACATAAACAAACATCGGAAACCGACACAATCGAAAAGTCAATGAAATCCAGGGGGTGGTTAAACGACGACCACGGTAAATTTTTGGATTGGTGGAAATCCTCGACCGGCACGTGGAGAAAGTACATTCACCCGGTCGTACGGGAAAGAAGAAAGTACGGGACTCGAGTGAGAAAGGAGAAAGCAGCGGCACCTGATGAAGGAAAGAAAATTTTCCATTCTGTGTGCGACAGTAGAAACGAGCAGATCGAAAATTTATTGGAGAAAATTAACAGGTACGGAAATCGAGATTCTGTGTGCGACAGTAGAAACGAGCAGATCGAAAATTTATTGGAGAAAATTAACAGGTGCGGAAAATCTAAATTCTGTGTGCGACAGTAGAAACGAGCAGATCGAAAATTTATTGGAGAAAATTAACAGGTACGGAAAATCGAGATTCTGTGTGCGACAGTAGAAACGAGCAGATCGAAAATTTATTGAAAAAAACTAACAGGTACGGAAAATCGAAATTCTGTGTGCGACAGTGGAAACGAGCAGATCGCTAATTTATTGGAAAAAACTAACAGGTACGGAAAATCTAGATTCTGTGTGCGACAGTGGAAACGAGCAGATCGCTAATTTATTGGAAAAAACTAACAGGTGCGGAAAATCTAAATTCTGTGTGCGACAGTAGAAACGAGCAGATCGAAAATTTATTGGAGAAAATTAACAGGTGAGGAAAATCTAAATTCTGTGTGCGACAGTAGAAACGAGCAGATCGAAAATTTATTGGAGAAAATTAACAGGTGCGGAAAATCTAGATTCTGTGTGCGACAGTGGAAACGAGCAGATCGCTAATTTATTGGAAAAAACTAACAGGTACGGAAAATCGAAATTCTGTGTGCGACAGTGGAAACGAGCAGATCGCTAATTTATTGGAAAAAACTAACAGGTGCGGAAAATCTAGATTCTGTGTGCGACAGTGGAAACGAGCAGATCGCTAATTTATTGGAAAAAACTAACAGGTGCGGAAAATCTAAATTCTGTGTGCGACAGTGGAACGAGCAGATCGAAAATTTATTGGAAAACCCTAGCAGATCGAAAATTTACTGGAAGAAACTAATAGAAACGGACA
>OX376372.1:124473935-124575799 GCA_947369275.1 Nemotelus nigrinus | reverse complement strand
AGTGATCTGGAGACCCCAAAAAGTCATCCACGGGAGAGCAGTGAAAAAAGAGCTCCAGAAAAAAATATGCCACTTGCACGTGTGCCCTAGGAGGGAGTACATAAAGCGTGAGCGAGTGGCTGAGGAGGATTTGTTGAAGAAGTGTCAACATATACTTCAAAAAATGCTTCAAGCCGCCAACGTGCAGAGAAATATTTCAAAGCACGTCGAGGACGGTATGTTGGAGCTAGAGGAGTCCTTGGAGGTCATTTTCACCTGCCGGACGAACTGGCAGAAGGCAGAGGTAGACTACCAGCGAGTCTTGGAGGAAAAGGTCAATGAGTCAGGCACTGTTGCAGGGGTTCCGGGGGTAGATCGGCCACGGCAGAATAAGCGTGTGGCTGAATCTAGCCCTGAAGATACTCAAGAAGTCCGAGTGAAGAAGGAGATGCCAGTTTCGGACCTCAGGAAGTGGGTGACGGTTACTCACAGGAAGAAAAAGGGAAGCGCCGCAAAAACACCAGTGACACCCGCTGTCCCGGAAAAGAGTATATACCACAGGGCAATAAAAAAGTAGCGTTGAAGAAAAACAAAAGAAGAATAGCAGACAAAGACAGCGAGGGAAAAAAATAGACGCTGTCATAGTAAAACCGGCTCCGGGAAAGACTTACGCGGAGGTCCTGGGTGCCATCCGCCAAAGTGTTTCCCCGGATGAAACTGGTACGCTAGTAAAGCGTATCAGAGAGATAGCAGAAAGAGGGGTCCTTTTGGAGATCGCGCGCTGTAATGACCACGCGATATTGCAGGACTCGATCCGAGCCGTCGTAAATGGCCATGGGGACGTGAAACTTGTGACTTTTAGAGTCAAGATCGAGCTTCTTGACCTTGATTGCCTCACAGTCAGCGAGGAGGTGACATCCTCCATCAAAAGCGACGCTGGAAAGGAAGGAGCCAGCGAGGTGAAAACCACACTTTTCCCTCCTAGCACAAGGGAACAGAGGAGAGCCGAAGTGCAGCTGGATGAGGCAACAGCATCCAAAATCTTCAAGTCTGGTCGAATCCGGGTAGGAATGATAAGTGCCCGAGTGCGAAGGTGGGCTGAGGTGACACGCTGCTACCGGTGACTAAGCTACGACCAAACAAGGCGTAGCTGCAAGGGTCCAGACCGGAGCATCAGCTGCTGGAAGTGTGGGTAGGTTGGGCACCGGGCAGCAGACTGCTCTGCGCTGGCTCAGCGCATATTATGCACTGAAAAACATGGCGCAAATGGCGCAAAGCATCTGATGGGATCGAGTGCGTGTCGGGTTTTTAGAGACGCACTCGATGCCAAGAAGAAGCAAGGTAGGATATGAGAGTCTTTTAAGGCAACTTGCAGGGTTGCAGAGCTGCAGAGCTGCAGACGACCTCCTCACGCAACTAGTCCGCGAACATAAGGCTCAGATCATATTGATCAGTGAGCCTTATAGTGGGAGGAACTCATCTGTTTGGCTAGCAGATGCTACGGGCTACGCGGCGATTAGGATCGCTGACGGGCAGAGGGCTCGCATCGGCGCCCGCGGCTGAGGTAACGGTCACGTGTGGGTGACATACGGAGAGATCACCTTTGTGAGCTGCTACCTGTCTCCGAATTACTCAATGCAGGAATTCGGAGTCAAACTTAGCTCACCGGAAGACTCTCTCCGTGGCATCGCTGGCAATCGTAGGGTGTGACTTTAATGCAATGGCATTGGAGTGGGGCATGCTCACCGAAAACACTCGCGGACGGCGCATAGTCGAGATGGCATCGAAGTTGGGTTTGTTGGTGTTGAATACGGGTTCGACACCAACATTTTGAAGGCCCGGTTTTCGGGAATCCATTCCCGATGTCATCATGGCATCGGAGAGGCTTGCGGCACTCGTCAGCGACTGGAAAGTGATGAAAGATTACACTGCAAGTGATCATAACTACATCACCTTCCAAATTGCTGAGACCAGGGAAAGACGCCACGGCTCTTCCTGTAAGTGGCAAGGCTGGAATGCCGCTAAACTTAATAAGAACGCATCGCTCGTTTCGAGTTTGGGAGGGGAGCCTCTAACATCTGAGACCCCAGTGACATGTGCAGCAGTAGAAGCCACTGTTAATAGCACCATGGGGTGGATTTGGAGGGTGTGTGAGGCTTTAATGCCCAAACGGAAGCCCTTCCGTAGGAGGCAACATGCGTACTGGTGCAACGAAGAAATCGCCGAACTGCGGCGCATCGCTTTGGCGTGCAGACGCAGGACACAGCGAGCCAGAAATAGTCCGGGAGTGGCCGAGCTACCTGTTGCTCCCATTGCGGCAAAGAGGGAGCTGACCAAGGCCATCACAAGGAGTAAACGTGCCAAATTGCAGGCTCTTTGTGAGGTGGTCAATTCAGACCCGTGGGGAGATGGCTACAAATTGGTCACTCGCAGACTTGGCTGCATGCAACCTAGCACTCCAACCCTGGCCGAGCTACCTGTTGCTCCCATTGCGGCAAAGAGGGAGCTGACCAAGGCCATCACAAGGAGTAAACGTGCCAAATTGCAGGCTCTTTGTGAGGTGGTCAATTCAGACCCGTGGGGAGATGGCTACAAATTGGTCACTCGCAGACTTGGCTGCATGCAACCTAGCACTCTGTTAAGGGTGCGATATCCATGGAACGTATCGTTGGTTCGCTGTTCCCGGTGCATCCGCCAAGAATTGATGGGCCCATATTCGTTAACCAGGCGGATGTTCCTCTTTTTACGGACAAGGAACTGAGCGGCGCAGTGTCCAGGATGAAGAACCGGAAGGCCCCGGGGCCTGATGTAGTAACGGTCGAGGCACTTAAAATCGTGGCGGAGAGTCAACCGCGGCTATTATTGAATTTGTATAATTCATGTTTAGTCGCGGGGGTCTTCCCGTCGCGGTGGAAAGTGGCTTGACTGGTGCTTGTAGACAAGGGGAAGGGTAACCTGGGCTGCCCATCGGCATACCGCCCGCTGTGCATGCTGGACACTTCTGGGAAGCTCCTCGAAGGGTTATTAAAGCCGCGATTGCTGTCAGCTGTGAGATCAGCTGGTGATTTTTCTTGCAGGCAGCACGGCTTCCGGAAGGGGCATTTAGCAATCGATGCCATTTCAGAAGTTGTTGGGGCTGTAGCAAGAGCTCATCAAGCCAGACCGGTCGTCTTGCTGGTAACGCTTGACGTGCAAAACGCTTTCAACTCGGCGAGGTGGACAGACATCCTTCGGGCACTTGAGGATAGGTTCCGTATCACTGGCTACTTACTGGCCATGATGCGGGACTACCTCGGGGACCGATGGTTGCTCTAAGACATTGAGGACAGAGTCTAAAGGAGGCCTGTCACCTCAGGTGCGGCACAGCAGTCGATCTTAGGACCTGATCTCTAGAACATCATGTACGATGATCTGCTGCGCCTGGAAATGCCTGCGGATGTGTTCCTAGTAGGTTACGCTGATGACGTCGTAGCTGTAATCACTTCTAGATCTGCCGACTTCGCTCAACTTAGACTTAACCAAGTTATGAGAAGGGTTGATCGGTCGATGACTGAGCACGGCCTCCAGCTGGCAGTCTCAAAGATAGAGATTGTCATGCTGACAAAGCGGAGGATACCAACTTTCATACCCATGATGGTTGGCTCCGTCGAAATCCAGACCACCAAGTCGGTCAGGTATCTGAGAGTGACCCTGGACACCAAGCTGACGTATTAAAATCATATTCGCAGGGCATGTGACAGAGCTCTAGTAGTCGTCACTTCGCTGAGTAGGCTAATGGCCAACGTTGGCGGGCCCAGTGAGACAAGACGGAGACTGCTGATGGAGACGACCAATTCCATCTTGCTTTATGGCGCCAAAATTTGGGGGGATGCGCTTCGAACTAGGAAGCTCCGAAAGCGCATTGCCAGTGTCCAGCGCAGGGTTGCCCTGCAAATCACCTGTAGCTACCGTTTGGTCTCGGAAGACGCTGTGATGGTTGTATCGGGAGTAATTCCGATCGATCTGCTAACGCGAGAACGCAAGGAAGAGAACCTCTTTCGCTCAGAGCTGGACAGAACTGAGGCTTTGACGCACGCGCGTACACTGACCCTCCAACTTTGGAAACAACGTTGGAGTGAAAGTGACAAAGGACGCTGGACGGCTAAGCTAATTGGTTTTATTGAGCCTTGGCTTAACCGGCTTAAACTTTTACATATGTAAAATTTTGACAGGGCACGGTTACTTCAGGAAACACCTGAACAGAATGGGTAAGGTGGTCACACCGTACTGCCGGTACTGTGTGACTGAGCTTGATGATGCTCAGCACACATTCTTTATGTGCAGTCGCTTCGCAAGTTTGAGGCGCACCATTGAGTCCACGATCGGCCCGGTAGCGCCAGAGAAGATCGTGGATGCAATACTGTAAAACGCACGCAACGTACGTTGAGAAAGTGCTGCGTTTAAAGCGAGAGGAGGGTTGTCTTACCGACCCATAAGCTGTGGTAGTTCTTGAAGTCCGTAGTTACCAATGGGTGAGTCAGCACGACCGGGTCGAAGCAGTGCTTAGGTAGGTCCCGACTCGGAGCTTCGTGGTCTTGTAGATGGTCCTTTTTTTAGTGAGTCAAACCTCACATACCCCGTGGTGGAAGGTCACCCGGGGATCTGATATGCAAATTTTTTTTGCCATCTACACTAGGGAAAAAAAATGTCGAGATTATTTTGTTTGCACCACTGCTCAAGAGAAAGCAGTTTCGATCGAAGGACAACTGAGTCAGATTTCGATTTAATTGTGTGGTACATTTTCAGATCATCTGCATTAAAAACGTGAGGGATGTCTGCTAATACTTCAGAAAGATCCGATACGAAAATAATGAATAAAAGAGGCTCCAAGCGACACCCTTGTGGTACACCTGATAAAACTTCAATTTTTTTCGATAGGACACCCTCAAACTTAACGTACTGCGTCCTATTTCGAAGATAAGAATCTAACCAGTTTAATAAGAGAGATACCAAATTTATGTAGTTTGGTTCGAAGAATATTATGATCAACACGAAGTTTGTGTAGATGGTATCAATGTGATGCCTCTTTCCATGCCACAGAGAGCTTCTGAGACGAGAATCATGAGGTTGGTAGAAGTTGACCTGCCTTTTTTAAACCATGTTGTTGTTCATTTAGAAGAGGTTCTTTTAGAGTAATGAGCTTATCATAGACAATTTTTTCAAATAGTTTAGGCAATGCTGATAGTATTGCAATACCTCTGTTATTATCAACTGACCACCTATCACCACATTTAAAAATCGGGGTCAGATGGGATGATTTCCAGAAGGAGGGGAAAGCCCTACAAGAAAATGATTTGTTGAAAATTAAATACATGGGTAAGATAAGCGACTCCATGCATTCGAGTATGAAACTAGGAGGTAACAAATCAGAACCAGGACCCTTGTTGCCATTAAGATCTTTGATGGCCTTTGTGATCTCCTCTCTAGTTAAATACATTTCACAGATGCTATTTGGTGGGAATGTTTGAGAAAAAAGAATGTTAGACACACTTGTACCTGAACAAAATACTTCCTGGAAATGCTCAGCGAACCTCAAACTTCGTGAGGGCATGATAAACAAAAGTTGTTTTTGTACATCGAAGTAGGGTAGCCCGAAGTTTTCCGTTTGGTGTTCACGAAATCAAAAAACTTTTTTGGATCATGAATTACATTTTGGTCCATGATATTAACATAGCGCTCATACACTTCACGGGATTTCATCAGGAATTCTTGAGCTTATTTATTATGTTTATCCCTGATATCGTCTCTGACATTAGTGCTACTTGTAATTAGTTCGTAAAGTTAATACCTAAGATTGCAAATACCTAAGATTGCTATCAAGCCATGGTTCAGATATTTTGTCTTTTTTCTTGATCTATGGGGTGAACTTCTCAACGGCGTCAAAAACCATCTCATAGAATAATGATACAGCGTCATCTAATTCTTGCGTTGAAAAATTACTAGCCCAGTCAACTCTGAGAAGACAATTTGCAATGCTCTTACAATCATCATTGTGAAAGTCATATACAATAGGGTTATTGTAAGATAGGGAAGTGAACATATCAGATGTAGATAACAACTCAACTGTGAACGCAGAGTGGTGAAGGGTGTTGCCAAAAAAGTTGTCTGCGTCAAGAGTTGAGTTAGCCATTACATCGTCGTAGCTATTAGTAAATATGAGATCTAACAATTTTCCATTTTGGTTAGGTTTCGGAGCTATTTGCTGCAAATCATTGCGATAAAATGTACTAACTAGATTGAAATCGCTGGAGTCAAGAAGATTAAAAGGAATGAGATTATTATCATTTTCATCAGCCGTAAGTTTTAAGTTTGGGCGATCGCAATCACCAAGAATTATAATTTGATCCTCCTCATTAAGAGATGAAACTAGGGTAGAAATCACTACGCATACATAATTATAAACGGCTTCGTCTAATGGGGTGTAGAATATTTCGATGCAAATGAAACCTTTGGACCAGGAAATGCGAATAATCTTGTGATCAAACAGATTACATGAGCTGCTTTCGACTAGTTAGCTTGATAGCAAGCTTCAAACAGCTTTTAAAATACCACCAATTCGAGTTTGGCCAGTGGAAAGATAGTTGCAGTCCTTTCTGTAAATAGTCCAGTTACCATCTAATATATCTGCGTTTGTGTGCAAACTGTTTAACCAGGTTTCCGTGAACGTCAATTCATTAAATTCGCAAGATTTCGAGTCAAGAAAGAGTCTATTCAGTTTGCCTTTCATACCACCACAGTTGTGGTAAAAAAGTTTGAGGCTGTTTAACGAAAACTTCTTGTTAAGAATGATAGTTTTTCAAATCATTCCTTGATTTTTGAAGGGAGGAAATATACTTAGCTGAGACATGTGAGGCAAAGGTGGTTAGCACTTTTTTTACTTGGTCAGCTGTTATGCCAAGTTGCTCATGATACCGAGCAAAAATAGTATGTAGAGCCTGAAAATCTATGAGAAGACCTTCATGTTAGATGAGTCTTTCTCTTACCCTCCAAACAAGCAGAGTCAGTGGCTTTGTGCATGTATGCTAGGTAGAAGCGAACGTTTTCATAGATTTTCTTATCCCTTAGCCGAGAAAGCAGATACCTACTTTCGAGATCAGCACTAGAGTTTATTGTGGCTCTAACAAGACCCATTTTGGAAATGAAAATATTTCTAACAACTTCAGACTGTCTATTATATTTTCCCAATGTGTTTGTATTGATTTGGATACTACGTTATCCTAATCTGTTCCAGTACGTTCCAGTATTTGCATGAGAAGTTTTTCTTCAATAATGAAAGGTGCCAACCACCCTAGAAAAACGTACAATGAGGAATTCTTGACAGGATACTTCTATTTGTAGTCACTTAGGCTTGCTACAGTGGTTTGAGTGAAAACGCAAAATTATCGCTCTAAGGATACAATTTGGATCCAAACGTTTTTATGGCTTCTGCCTCTGTAAAGGTCAAGACGTTCTGAAGCTCTACATGTTCTGGTGGTAAGTGATGCAACAATTGTTTTTCGTTACTTGCCCAGTTTCACAAGTTGAACCCAGCTGGCTTCGTCATTAGGATAAGTTGCTGTTGCAACTCCATCGCTTGTGCTACTATGCCAGCGCCTGTCAAAACATCGTCGACAGAAAAGTTTTCGAAAACTGCTTTTGATGTTAAAGGCAAATCTGTTTTCTCATCTTCAGCCAGCTGTTGCATAGTTTTTACAGTCAGATACGGTGCCAATGTCGAGCCAAATGTTACAGGTTTGAACTGATAGTCTTAAACTCTTCTAATCCTGGGATGTCGCCATACTATGCGTTGAATAGTATGACCTTCAAGATGTATCTCAATCATCCGATACATCTTTTCAATGTCCGCATTTAAAACATATTTATACTTTCTCCAATTCAACAGTGAAAAATATTTTGTTGTGCCCTGCAATGACAATTACTTAAATGATTTGCCGTTTGTTGTGCTCGCCGATGCGCAAATACTACACGCAGTTTAGTAGTAATGCTGTCCCTGAACACAAGATGGTGAGGAATAAAGTAATGAAACTTGAAACATTAGCTGTATATATTCATTCAGGCATTTTCCATATTCATCTACGAATGCTGAGTTTTTCTTAAATTGTTTTTGTAGTGTTCCAAATCTTTTAATGGCCTGCTGCCTTGATTGCCCTTATAGCCCGTCCAGACTATACATACTTATGTATCTGCATGCATAAGTATGTGCCAAAAGATGGTCCACACTGCAGTGACATCTGCAGATACATTTTACCCTTGCCATGAATATCAATGAAAAGTATGCGCTAATTGTACTTACAGTCTGTCAAGAATGAGTTTACACATAGGAAAAAAATTCAATTTTTTTATCTTTCGAATTATAAAATACTACTTTCTATTTATGTAGATGAATTTTTTTCTTAATTATAGTTATTTACATTATTTCCAACCAATATATACAAAAAACGTACTGCTTCAGTGCAAAAAAAAGAACGGAACGAGCAACAAAAACAATGATTACAATTCTTCAAGTATCAAGAAACTCTTTACACAACTGTTTTTGTTTGCTTTACTGTAACAATGCGGTAAATTTACCGTAATCTTTGGTCTGTATTGTAAAGTTCTATGAATTGGATCATTAGTTGGTGATTAATTTTGGACTAGGACGCATAATTAAGTAAGATATTGTGTTTTAAATGCCAGGCAAAAGATTATCCTTTGAATTGGTTCAGAGGAAATAAGTTAATAAAACAAAGAGTTTTGTTACTAAAAAAAACTCTAGCGCACCTGAACCGCTAGAAAACTAATTTTCGAAGAAATTTTCTTTGAGTGACAAAAACGTGTGGAAAGACGTAAAACACTGTTTTGTAGAATCATATCAACCATTCCTTATCCAAAGCAACAAAACTCAACTATAACACACATGATGAAAATGTTCAGTGCTGGCAACTCAAACGAAGTAGTCCGAACGAAGCGTCCGTTCGGCAGTCCGAACGAAGCAGCAATAAGATTACCATAACAAACTCATACTCAAATCAACTTATCCTCTGAATTTCGTTCTCATCGCAGGATTTTATCGAAATTTTCAGCGGTTAAACGTTGTTTGAGGCTGCCATCCGAAAAATGTTCAAAACTCGGAAAATTTCGAAATTGGTTTCTTATTTTTATTGCAAATTCTTTGCATATGAGAACGTAATTTGAAGCATCTGTTGGTGCAATATTTACGGAAATGGCTAATGCTGGTTACCCTATGTAAGCAGCAAAACACATACCAAATCTGCTTCACGTTAAGTTAAACCCAACCAGTAAATTTCGTTTCAATTGAATCACTGCGCTGGACGTTATACGGGTGAAAAGAATTTTAGGGTTACCACCCTCAAACTTTTCAAGTTTTTAAAGCGTTAATATTTGTTGTTAATTTTCATTGCAGGATCATTTCCATTTGGAAATCTAATGACATAATTGCTCAGTAAAGAAATTCAACAAAATTACAAAATGGTCATAGCTGGCAGCCCTTTCATGATTTTCCTACGAAATTTCTATGATATTTGGTTCATATTAAGGTTCATTTACTGCGTGAAGTTCGTTCTGATTTCTACTCTGGACCGGAAGTTATAAGGAAAAAAGCTTTATTTTGCTGAGCAAATTTACAAGGTTTAGGAGACAAAAATCACCATAACTGGCAATTCTATTCTAATTCTTCAGCCAAATTTTCACCAAATGTTACATAGAGTAATATCCAAGTATTGTATGAGTTTTGTCAAAATCTGATGGCTGAATCGGAAGTTATAGGCCAAAAACCGGTTTTTTTTCTCAGTGATTTTTCAAGATGGTACCACTGGCACAGGGTTGCCCGCATTTTAAAATCACTTCTATCAGACCTGGTCCTAACTAATATTAACATGTCCTGTAAATTTCACTATGATCGAATAACCCGGTCGTCAGTTCTCGTGAACAGAACTTTCGAGTGCTGAAAATAGAGGTAGTTTGGTGATGGGTTGCCGTTCTTGTGCGAATCGGAATGTGGAAAATTTTAATCTAACGTGATGGACAAAGATTTAGGTTTATCAATGATTTGAGTTTTTTTGGCAAAAAGCAAAAAATTTTCAGGAAGGTCGATGATTTGAAGGATTTTTTTTAAGAGCCTGCCATAGCTACAGGGTTACCCACACTGTCTTTAAAATCCGTGTGAAGTAAGCTCTATCCTACATCAATACGCTCCTTAAATTTCATGATGATCGAATGTTCCTGTCAGAAGTTATGACAAATCAAAATTTGAGAAAAATTCCTTGCCCACTTTTAGGCACTCAGCACCCACACACGGCTCAAAATTTCCAATTCTTTATCATGAGCAAACTTAAAACTTAATAAGTTTTTATTTCCAATACGTTTTGTTACAAAAATTTTACACTGCTTGGAAATATAGGAGTACCTGAAAATTCACTAAAATGCCTGCTGCCGCCAAAATGTTAAAGATACCTGAATTCGAACAAGTCATGGACCTACCTACTATATACATCTACGACATCCGAAAATTTCAGCTCAATCGGATCGGCCACTCCAAATATTACTTCTATTAACCGATTTGCTGATATATATATATATATATATATATATATATATATATATATATATATATATATATATATATATATATATATATATATATATATATATATAAATAAAGAAATATGAATTTTTGGCGAAACGAGTTTAATACTATCGTATCATTTTAAGTGAAACATATAGTCATTTAAACAATTAAATCTAAAGTTACAGCAAAGCAAGCAATAATTTTTTTATTTGATTTTGTTGAAACATAAATTTAGCTTATTAAAGAATGTATCTTAGATGAAGACTAAGAATTATTTACATCAATCTCATAAAAATATCTTTTTTATAGCTATACACAATATAGCTTAAAGTAGAGTATTTTAAATTCAGTACAAACATTATTTTAAACATAGTATCTCAAGCAGCCAAAAAAGAGGGACTTTTTTGAAAAACGTCATCAGATTCAACATAAAAATGTTGCCCTTCACTACAATAATTGGTTGGATACATAAAATCATATCGTTATATTTTTCTTCGAGTTTTTCATACTTCACTTTAATGTTTCCTTGGTTATTCACACCCAATAAACTACTATCCAACGGATCCTGAATCGAAAGAGCTGCCAACCTCCTATATTTTCCTTGATTTACTTTGAACGTCCTTCCTAAAGGCTGTAAGCAGTGTAATAATTTGAACCCTATCACATTTTTTGCATCTGCAAATAATGTGGCCAGAATGATATTTCTTAAAACATATATTATAAGAACAATTATAAACAATTAACTTACTTGTTTCAGTCTGATCATTCTCTAAAATTCCTAACAGATAACTTTTTTCTTTTAAGATATTCAAAAAACCCACAATGAAATTGTCCCATTTAATATATAGATTCACTGACTTTTCTCTCTCCAAATAATGAAATAAACTTGAATAACCTAGTCAAATGAAAAGATAACGTGTGAGAAACTATCATGCTTGTATTAAAATATTATTACCAGTCTTAAGCCGTCAGATTGAGCTAATAACGGAAACTCAACAAAAATATATCGTTCGATGATTTTTAAAGCATTGCACTCCTTCGTAAAAAAAACGTTGACCTCCATTTCTGCTCCACAACTCAGGCAGGTTTTATTTTGTGTGACTTTAATGTATTTCAAAATAATAGTTATTGAGTTATTTAAAGATCTGCACTTTCATAAGAGTAAAAAGATGTGATTTCGTTCAAAATAACAGCAGTTTTAATACGAACAAAAAAATAATCCTACCTTTGTTTTGATCTAACACAGGCTCGCGAAAAACAACAATTGATTACTTCACTGCGAGTTTTAACTTAAATTGCGGCCAACACAAATAATACTAATTGATTAATACACTATTAGTTTTCACTTAAACTGTGACCAACTAATTAACTAACTACATAGAACGATTCGCCGTCCAAACGCACTACTTCACGCTCAGAACTTTCATTATTTTCCATTAAATACAATTTTTTCAGTAGATGCATAGTGAAAACCACTACTGCTTAGTAAATTTTACACCCGTGCTATTAGATATGTAGTGAAAGATACTATTCAGTAATGAAATGTATTACAAGTATGGGAAACAGACTTCTTTAATATATTACCAATAGTTAATTAGATTACTTGATAGTGAGATTCATTACATATTTATGAAGTGAAAATGCTTTATTACAGTGAAATCAATTTTATTTCATTGAAAATTAACAACGCACCTGTGAAAATCAACCATATTTGTCCAAATTCATAACGATTGTAATCAAATTTGAACTTTACTTGGATTTTCTGGAATTTGTTAATTTTATTAATCTGGATAATAAATTTAATGGCACAATTTTCTCTGTGTGTGCTTTCTGCACTAAACATCGAAAAGCGTTCTTCCTTCGCTACGATGCACCTTTCTCAACCCGTTGACTTTTGGGACGACGTCATATTCTGCGATGAGACGAAAATGATGTTGTACTACAATGATGGACCGACTAGAGTGTGGCGTAAGCCTTTAACATCGTTGAAAAATCGAAATATCATTCCGACTGTAAAATTTGGTAAGTTATCCGTTATAACTTGGGGGTGCTTCTCAAGCAGATTAATAGGAGACTTGGCATTCATCGAGTCAACCATAGATGTCTAACAATATTTGCATGTCCTTAAAACATATTTGACAAGCAGTGCGCAGAAATTCGGGTTTATGCATAGCAACAAACCAAATTTTAGGTTTTACCAGGACAACGATCCCAAACATAAGGCGCACATGGTGCGAATGTGGCTCTTATATAATTGCGGTGATGGATTCGCCAGCCCAGAATCCTGACTTAAATCCCATCGAGAATTTATGGGCTTACTTAAAGAAAAAAGTCGTTAAAAGGCAACCCAAAAACCGAACTGCCTTCAAAACTGCGATTCTCGAAGAATGGCAAAAAATACCAACCACGTATGACCTGCAAAAGTTGATTCATTCACATTCACTTTTGTATGCACATACAAAACTATGTGAAAATTACTAGTGTGGACCGTTGTTTCCACATACTTATGTATGCGGATACAATTGTATGCGCTGTTGGAAAATGAATGTGGATACTTCTTCGATTGAGCGATGATTGAATCTGAAGCGAGAAATGCATTGCGATGCAGTGCACGCATTGTAATGCACTTGAAAGCAATGCTGTGTTCTCACAATTAATGCCAAATTAATTTGTGGAGGTTTGATGTTTAGATTTTCTGTATCTGTTTTTCGTCCATTTACAATTTAATGCATGGAACGGAATTTCTGCCTCAATTTAAATAGTTGTTGCCCGGCCAAATACTTTTAAACAAATGTCAACCGATGCAGTGTTTCTATAAATTAGCCTAAACGATGCAGTGCACTGCAGTCCAATGAATGTAAATTGCTACACAGAATCACATGAGTTCTAAATTTCAATGCAGTGCAGTGGACTGCAGTGGACTGCACTGCATCCACAAGCATCATTTGCTCATGCTTCTTCGATTGAGCGATGAATGATTCTGATATAGGTACAAGATACCTACCTGTGTCATTTTTAATTACTCTGCAGGTTAGCCTGAACCTAGGACAGGCATGTAAACAAAAATCTTTACCTCATTCCTGGTAAATAACCAATCACCAAATTACACATTTTTCAGTACACAAAACATATGTTGAGAACTCTCGACCGCATTATCATACCAAAATGAAATTCACGGGACAAGGCGGTTTCAAAATGCAGCAGGTCCAATAAACTTTTGGTGGTTGTTACTGAGTAATTTGGCCACTTTCCTTCCGCGAAACACTGGCACGGAAATTTCATCCACTGTATACCTGAGTATATTAATATACATGTATACTAATTCAATTTAAGGGCCCTACACCTAATTAAAAATACGGAAAAACCTAACAGAAACTTAAAGACTTGTAATCATTTTCAGCTCCTTATTAATTTTCTTTCTGCGAAAAAGGGTAGTATATTTACAATACATATTGGCATGCATTACCTAAGTTTTACCTACGCTATTTATTATTTGTGGTATCTGTTATTTTATAAAATTTTTATGAGCAGGTAATATCTTTGCATATCCCAGTCTACCGGCGCATGCAACACTTATATGGTCCTACCCCTAATAAAATCCGAAAGAGGTAAAATTAGGCTGATGTATATATGCAAGTTTTTTAGTATGGAACATACTTTTACGGTAGCCTGTTTGAAAAAAACAACATAAAAAAGCGTTATCAGAGAGCGTTCCACGAACATTGGCTATGTTGGTGTGTGCTTGGTTGCTATAAATAGAGTGAGGGAGGGGGTCCAGGGGGGCGAAGCCCCCGGCGAGGCGCGTAGCGCCAAGTTTGAAGAAAATTTTTAAGAAAATTTTTTGAGAAAATTTTTAGAAAATTTTTAAGAAAATTTTTAAGAAAATTTTTAAGAAAATTTTAAGAAAATTTTAAGAAAATTTTTAAGAAAATTTTTAAGAAAATTTTGAGAAAATTTTAAGAAAATTTTTAAGAAAATTTTTAAGAAAATTTTAAGAAAACTTTAAGAAAATTTTTAAGAAAATTTTAGAAAATTTTGTGAAATATTTTTTTAAAATTTTTTCAAAAATTTTTTGCAAATTTTTGAAAAATTTTTAAGAAAATTTTTTGACGAAAAATGAGCGTGCTGGCAACTTTGTAGCAAGGGCAGGCACTGAAAGTGAAAACCTCCAAATCATCGTCTCTCTTGAAAAAATGCCGTTTCTTCAAAACAAAGCCATTTATATGTAAATTTTGTGCTTTGTTTACATAACCAAAAAATAAAAAAAGTTATGGTATTACGGGCACGCCTGGTAACCCTTGCCTAATTTACCTATATTTTTAGCATCAAAAACTTATGTTCGCGGAAACTCACGATCCGATAAGCAAAATTAATTGAAATTTACAGAATGCATTGGCCTTAAACAGGACCAGGTCTGATAGAAGTGATTTTGAAATGCGGGTGATTCTGTGCCAGTGGTGCCATCTTGAAAAATCACTAAAAAAGATAACTGCTTTTAGCCCTTTAAATTCTGATTGAATCGTTCGATTTTGACAAAACTCACACAGTACTTGGACCTTACTTCAAACCACGTTTGGTAGAAATTTGGTTGAAAAGATAACTGCTTTTAGCCCTATAAATTCTGATTGAATCGTTCGATTTTGACAAAACTCACACAGTACTTGAACCTTACTTCAAACCACGTTTGGTAGAAATTTGATTGAAAAATTCGGTTGGAGCTGCTAGCTATGATAATTTTGGTGTCTTAAATTTGAAAAAATGAAAATTTGGAAGTGAAAATATTCAAACCATCGAATATCCTAAAAAATGTCAGTTTCTTACAATAAAACCAATCTGTATACAAATCTTATGCTTTATCTACACGTTCAAAGTAAAACTTTGGAAATTTCATGTCGGACAAGAACGGTAACCCTTTCCCAGTTAACCTATATTTTTAGCATCAAAAACTGCTGTTCACGGGAACTCACGAACCAATAATCAGATACAACTGAAATTTACAGAATGCATTGGACTTAAGTAGGACCAGGTCTGATAGAAGCGATTTAGAATTGTGGGCAACTCTGTGCCAGTGGTGCCATCTTGAACAATTATAATGATAAAAAAAATGCTTTTTGCCCTATGAAATGTGAATAAGTAACCCGATTTTCATGAAATTAACACAATAGCTGAACCTTACTCTAAACTCTGTTTGATAGAAATTTTGTTTCTGTTTGAAAAAAATTCGATTGGTGCTGTCATTTATGGTAATTTTTGTGTCTTTGGTTTTGAAAATTCGCTCAGGAAAAAAAAACTTTTTGCCCTATAACTTCCAGTGCAGTCATGAAATCAATACGAATTTCATATTATTAATGGAACCTATTATAGACATTATTCAGGCCAAATTTTGTTGAAAAACCACGATAGGGCTGCCAGCTATTATTGGTTTTGTGTTTAATTGCAATATCTTTACTAAGCGGTTTTATCGTAGAATTTTCAAATGGTAATGATATTGTAGTGACAATAAACAGGAAATATTAAGTTTTCGATTATTTGAAAAAACTTGCTGCAGGTAACCCTAAAATTCTTTATACGCCTATAACTTCGAATGTAATATAACAACGTGAAGCAGATGTAATATATTATTGGCTTTGATGCTGGCAAAAGGTTGCCAGCACGAGTCGGTTGTGCTACTTATGCATCAATAAATGCTTACAGTTAGTATTCATACCGGAAACATTTACAATGAAAATAAATAACCAATGTTTCAATTCCCAAAGTTCTGCAAACTTCAGTTACTGTGCTGCAGGCACTGAGCATTTTCTTCATTGATGTTTTATGAGATGCTGCTTTGAAAATTTTTCGTGAAATAAGCAACTGAGAGCGAATATAATTAACAAGTGTTGCTCTCATAAACTTTGAAATTTATGCCACTGGTAATATCTGAAACCTTTCCACCATATGAGTTATACCTGTAAGACCAAAGTAAAATCTGGCGTTTGAATTAGTTTGGCTGTAATAAGCAGCTAGTGTGGTAGAATATGCACTCAAAATCTGCACGATTCTTCTACTGTTCTTCGAACATAAGTGTTTCTAGCGGTTCAGGTGCGCTAGAGTTTTTATAATTATAATTACATACTAAGTGTTCCGGTGAAATATTGAATCATACACAATAGAATATTGCATCCTATCTCTCGTGCTGCACACCAGGACATTAATTGGTACAGCAAAATATTGAAAAAATTGCTGCATGGGTTTTTGTTGCTTGTAGGACATTTCCATAATTAATGTCGTGGATTAATAGCCAACAGGGTTTCTTACATGGCAGATCTTAGAAAATATTCAAGAGAATTCGTTATGGAGTTTATTGAATTATACAAAAGTTTACCCTCAATGTGGAAAATAAAATCGAAAGTATATAGTGATCGCGAACAAAAATCTCGCGATTATGAATGTTTAGTTAGAAAGTTCAGAGAAGTTGAACCTTGTACAGATCGAGTTTTAGTTGTGAAAAAAATTAAAAGTTTAAAATGTGTTTATAGGCGGGAATTGAAAAAATCAAGACCAACGGTCAGGCATGGGTGCGGATGTTCTATATGTTACATCCAGCAGTTTATGGTGTTTCGATCTTCTGAGTTTTTTGAAAGATCAAGAAACTCCGAGGCCATCGTTCACTAGTATGGATTTAGACGAAACACAGGTAATATAACATTAATTCTAATTGACAGTGGTAAAACTCGAGTGGTTTGTGGACATAGTAAAAGAATAGGTGCAAATATTATCAATTAAAAAATAACCAAACGGATTTGTGTTCAAGTTTAACAAATTCATTTTGCATTAAGTTTATAATTTATACTTTATGTATGGGTTTTTTTTTATAAATATATTCTATTGCCATGAAACAGCACCTTCGTTGTTAAAATATTCTTTGAAATCTTCACGCAGTTGCTTTGCTAAAACTGAATAGTTGCGCAACGTTTGCAAATCAGCTAAATCTTCTTCGCTTGTTCTGCAGCCTGTTGATATATTGTGGTCACTATGTTCCGTGTCTAGATCTTCTGGAGCAACATAGTCTGGGCTCTTTCTCCTCAAAAAAATGTGTAGAGCGCAGGATGCCATTACAACTGTATCAATATTATTAATTTTAAGATTGATATCAGTTTTGAAACACATTGTCGACTAGATAATCTATAATTAAAAATTTGTTCCTGGCTACTTAAGTTTCGGTAGCCAAATGGTTTCAAAAAATCAGTTCGCAAGCTAAATGCGTCATCTCCATTAAAAACGTAGTTCAGTTTTTTATTGGTTCCCATGACAAATTCAGCTTTGGGAATTTTTAATTTTTTTTTTTTTAATTTTTCAAAAAACACCGTCTTGTCGATGACGCCTTCATCTGAAATTCGGCCATTTGTTCCAACATCCACCAATATAAATTCATAATTTGAATCCACGATTCCTAATAGCACAACACTAAATGTTTTCTTATAATTGAAATAAAAGGATCCGCTGTTTATTGGAGGTACAATTCGGACATGCTTCCCATCCACGGCACCGAAGCAATGAGGGAATTGCCATTTTTGTTCGAACCCTTCGGATATATTTCTCCAATCCGTTTCACTTCTAGAAAACTAGAAGCAAAATATAATTTGTTAAAAACTTATATATTGTTTTAATTGTTTGTTTTCATGAAAATACAAAATTCTGAAAAAATAATGTGATACTCATATATATTCTTTTCACAAAAGTTATCTAAAAAAATTTACGTAATGTGTAACATTTTAAGGACATTTTGCAAGAGATCGCTGACAATTATTCAATTGTGGATGAGCCAAGTACAAGTGTTTCTCCGGCGCCATCTAAACAAGTCTTCGCTGGAAGTTCGTCAGCAATAAATACATCTTCAAATGCATCGCAAACTTCTTCTCGAAGACGAAAAGGAGGCAACAAAAGTATTACTCTTTTCAGTAGCCATTCTTTCACCCACTTTGATTTCTTTTTGTGTATTGGCCCCGAAATACAAACACCAGCTAAGGAAATAAATAATCGCTGCCGATAAACCTCTTCCATATTCAATAAGCACACTAAACTCCACTGATAAAAATAAATTGACTCCGTTTACTATCCGCACGCTGCCTAGTATGTATCAACTGAACGACTCGGTGAAATTTATGAGTTAACGGAGATATTAGAAAATGTCATCACCAATTTGTCAACTTTTTAAGCGCAACACGGTATCAAAACCCTTCGTCACCAACTGTGACACAAGGGCGGCAGTTTTCGGCGGCTTCGGCTCACGAGAAAGGGTCGTGAGTGGGCGCCACTCACTTCTGACCCAAAAACTGCCTACAAACCGTCGCTCCAAAGTGAGAAGACGGCGACGGGTGCTCCGTACAATCAACTAACGCGACCGGAAATGACAGAAACGCCAACAATACAATATTCAACACATCAATTTAATATCAGTAATTCACTCAAATTGATTGATTCAACAATTAACACTTCCTACGGCGCCGCGTTACACTTCTATGTTCGAAATTCAAAACTACGCCCTGATATACACTTTGGTCTTTTCTACTCTTTCTATATATTATTTTCATTTAAATCTTAACTAGCCTGAATCTACCTCGAATAATCTCCCACGATCAAATCGCTGGTACGGCTGGTCTGGCTAAACCAGTCGGGTAAATCCCCGAAATCGAGCCGCTTCGTTGCTCGCGCCTCCGCCACCTTCGCTCCTAATTCGATCGTCGGTACTCCCAGAATTCTCCTTTGGTGTAACAAAATCTTCGTCCCACAGATTCCTCGTATATCAGTGACTATTACGCGGCGAATTTATTTCCAATTTCTCCACCAAATTTGTTGGCCTTCGCTGGCCCCTTTCGTCGAACGTTCCTTGATCGGTCGTCACCCAAGTAAAAAGATGAAATAAATTTTGTATAAGTTTCCACGCTCGATCACCTCTAATCTCACCTGCTTTCCAGTCAAGAAGGAAGCTCCTATCGTCGTTGGTTAGCCATGAAGCCTCGCTTGGTGTTTTTCAGTTACCGCTTCTGCGGTATCGAGCAGACCCGTTGCTGCTCGAGTCTTTGGCCCAGTACGCTGGGGCATTGGCTGCTCGCCTTTGACGCGTTCTCCTTTTCGTTCGCCTGTCACTTCGCCGTAGTTCTACCGATTTGGAACGCATCCTGCGATTTCCTGACCGCTTGGTGGCGCTCTTGCCCCTTGTTTATCGCTCCGTCAGTTGTCGTGCTGACATGTCAACTGTCAGGACGAACATTCACGTTGCAGTTTGTTTACTGAATTTGCTTGAGATTGCAGTTTGTTTATCGAATTTGTTGGGTTGATAGGGGTGATCAATATGGACCCTATGGCGGCGGCAGTGGATTAAGTGTTGGCGCCGGCGGAGGATATAATCAGTATAAAGACGAAAGTAGTGGATAGATGCCTGCGGCCGATGGCGGTGTAGGTCCAGGAGGGTACAACCAAGGCGGCGAGCAACCCATGCAGCTTCGGAACGAGGTGGCTATGTACAAATACTTTTCTGCTTATATCTATTTTTCTTTTATTAAACAAACTCTATGTCTATTCACCTATTGTATTCATATTTTCTTTTTAGAGAACCACTCGCTGGCGTAACATCACCCCTTCCTCCAGAGAATTACTTGTAATTCTTGACCGATTTCTCAATACATCTTCGCGAAATCTAATGTTAAGGATCAATCTCCCGCCTCCTTCTAAGTTCCGACTTTCTTATGATTCCCGGCTATGATCACGCGTGAGTTTGATTCCGACTTAGCTCGATTACGCTCTCGCAATCTTCGTTCTTCGGATGCCTATACTTCACCGATTGAGTGTAGTGGAATTCTGGATTCCAATACGTTTTCGCATGATCGAGTATTACACAGTCACCTCATTCATACCTGTTCACTCATTCAAATATAGCAGATGATTAACCCTGCCACAAGACCCCAGTGTCAATACGATCTTAGAACTAAACTATTTTCTACCCACCACCGTATACTTTGAAAACCAAATTACATACAAAACCCTACACCACCCCGTGTTCACTCCTAGTTACTTCAATCCGTCAACGATAACCTGATATTCCTCACGTTACTATGATTTACTTCACCTATTATCTACCCAAAAATTTCCTTTTTCATTTTACTTTCACCATTCGATACACTAATTCTCGCCCAACCATTTTAGGTACAATTTATCGATCTGAGGCTAATCGGGGCTTACAGACCCGTTGCCAACAAAAAAACAACCTCTAAGAGAACTACCACCGCCAAGATTAGCGGAAAGGAATAGGCGAAGTCAGCGGCCACAAAGGTTATGGCAAGGATGAAATTGGGATGTCGTCAGAGTGAGTAATGATTTCACCTTCTGTATCCTCAACTATTTCCGACTAACGTTGTTAAGTGGAGCTTAGGTGTTACAGTACGGTCCATTGACCCTCCATTATTTGAACTTCATTAAACCCAATGAAACTCCTCATATTGCATTCGTAAGCGTTTCCGCCATGCGCGTTTTTTCTGTTACATACATTCAGTTAGTTCAAGCATCATATTGCACTTAAAGCATTTCCGCCACGCGCATTTTTTCTCTATGCAAAATAGATCGTGAATGTACAGGTGTCATATGTGCACCTATTGATTTTGCTGTTGCAACAATTAGCATGAACTAATTATTGCAACAGATCATCATTTTATTTCGCATAAATATCGGCGGATTACATTCTATCGGTTGAATTGTTCTATTCGCGGTTATCAAGCACGGGCCAAGCCATAATCCCGGGATCCCAGAGTGAGGCTGCTTTTGGGGTGCTTATCGGTTCAAGTGCGCGAATTGAAATTGTAAAATTGAGTAAAGTAATAAAGCGCGTTTTTAAATTAAATTCGAAAGTCGTGTTTTATTTTTTTTTCAACTCAAAGTCCGCGGGAAATAAAATTGGCGCAGTCGGTAGGATGCGCTAAGTACCGAAGTGCTTGATTATCAAATCTTAATAGCGCATCTGCATCGCGTTCGCGAAAAAGTATTAAGTATAAAATTATTCCCCAAGAGGAGGAAATTTTTTTTTTCTTTTTCGTACCCGACGCGATTGAAATTGGTTCCAGGAGGAAACAATATTCCCGAGCAGGACTTAAAAACAATCCCATCGGAACACACAAAAGATTGTGTGATAATATTTTGTCAGTGATAAAATCATTAAAAGTATTCAAGTGAATAATAACCTAACAAGTGTTGTGTGAAATAAAACATACAAGTGTCACAGATAAAATACAATCCAAACGAAACGAATCAAAATAAGTAGAAAAAAGAAGCAGCAAATTTTGAAATTGAAAAATAGTGATAAAAAGGCAGCAAAATTTAAAATTGAAAAATAGTGATAAAAAGGCAGCAAAATTTAAAATTGAAAAATAGTGATTGCAGTGAGTTCCAGTTGGTTCCAGTTCCAGTTATATGCTAGTTCCAGTTTGCTCCAGTTATTTGCTAGTTCCAGTTTGCTCCAGTTATTTGCTAGTTCCAGTTATTTGCAGTTGGTTCCAGCCAGTACCTGTCGTTCGACTACCAAATCAGCAAGTACCATCGTTTTTTTTTATCTTATTAAAGTATTCGATTGAATTTATAAACATTAGACTGAATTTTACTCCGAATTCATTTTAACTAAACTATATATTATTAGATTGAATCCTAATCTTAGTTTATTAAATTTGGTAATATACGAAAATTTATTAGTGGAAAGCAAATATATTATATAAAATATATAGTATCAAATTGAATTCTATTCCGAAGTTGATTTTAACCTTATTTCATTGAATTTGGTAACATACGAAAATTCATTAATAAAACAAGAAAAAAAAAATAGAAAACATACAAAAATAAATAAAACTCTGTTAAACAATTGTAAGGGTAGTTTGGGATTAGGTTGAAGAATAATTTTTCAAAATGGCAAACGCTGAAGCCGCCCCAGCTATACCAATAAACCCCCTAAAATATTTAAATAACCTTCCCGAGTTTGGTGGCAAACCCGAGAATCTCCAAACATTTATAGCCCTCGTGGAAAGAGTAAGTCCTATGCTCGAAGCCTTCAATGATGCGTCACAACTCTTATTTAGTGATATCATTAAAAGTAAATTGAAGGGCCGGGCTAGGGAAACTATCGAAATAAACTGTCACGTTACCTATTGGCAGGACATTAAGCAAGTCCTTCAAAATAACTTTGGGGATCGTCTAAATATAGACGAACTCTACGACAATCTGCGAGGCGCAACTTTCAAAACTAACGCATTAGAATTCTAAAACGATATTAAAGGTAAATTAAGAAGGCTTAATAATAAGACTCTAGTTGTTTTGGGCACAGGTAACGCAACAAACGAATGTGCGCGCAACAACATGAGAACAGCCCTTAACATTTTCAAAAATAAAATTCCCGAACCAATGAAAACTATTCTATTCTGTAGAAACCCTGATACCCTAGAATCAGCTATGGACATACTCTTTACTGCAGGATATGCACACTATAGTCCCTTTGGTCAGAACAATAACGGAAACAAACAAAAGTTTAACCAAAGACGAAACCACGATAATCAAGGACAGTATGACAACAACAATAGACCACACAGACATGACAATCGTAATAATAATAGTAATCGACATCCTAATAATAATTACCACAACAATCACAATAGAAATTACGGTAATAATAACAATAATAATAATTATAATAATAGTAACAATGGTTTTAATAATAATAATAATAATAATGGTTATAATAACTATAATAGACCTAATAATCCACAAAGAAATCAGCCTAATAGATCTAATGACAACCCTAACCACCATCGAGACAGACGCAAAAATCGACACAACCACTTCGAACAAGAATATAGACCTTATCATGACGGCAATAGAATGTTTCAAAATGACTTCTTAAATAATTCTAACCCTAACAATTTTAATCATTTTAATCGACAACCGACTCCAGAGCCCATGGATATTAATAAAAATGAAGTTATAGAAAATTTTCAGTTGCCTGCTTCGGAAGGAGACTACCATATATAGTTATAAAGACTAAATCTAAGCCTCTGAAATTTATTATAGATACTGGTGCAACCCACTCAGTAATAAATCCTGGTCTTTGCCATCCAAAATGGAAAATTGATGTCCCTAATACAAACTTGAAAACTTTACAGCATACTATCGATATTCACGAAATGGTTAGGATCCCTCTCTTTGAAGAGCTAGGGGATACAAACAAAAATATAGAATTACTCGTCTGTCAATTTCATGACCAATATGACGGTATACTTGGAAATAACGTCTTAAAACAACTTAATACAATAATCGATTATGAAAACCAAATATTACATGCTGGCGATAAAAAGGTTCCAATCCTTTTCGAAACAGATGAAAATGACCAATATTGCCTTTTCAACAAAGAAGGATGCTATGAAGTATCCGTACCTGTGCAACAAAATAATGGTCTGGTGTATTTCCCGGGCAAGATTTCCGAAGATGGAAATGTTCGTCTCGAGGAAGGCATCTACGACGCACAGGACTCGAAAATGTTCGCTTCGGTAAAGATACTGAGCGATCGTCCTGTCAAAGTTAAATTCGCAAAACAAGAAACCATTCCTGTTACTTACGAAAACTTTAACATTATCGAAAACAAACCAGAAGGTAGAATACCATTTATGAATCAGATTAGAACTGACCATCTCAATCTGGAGGAAAAACAAAAACGTATACCAATTATTAAAAAATTTTCTGATATATTTTATAACGAAGAATCGGACTTATCATTCACAAATGCAATAAAACATGAAATTCGAACCACAAACGACATACCCGTAGTTGCTAAAACATATAGGTACCCGTACATTCATAAGGATGAAGTACGGAATCAAATACAAGAAATGTTAAAGAAAAATATCATTAGACCAAGCAAATCTCCTTATTCAGCGCCAGTTTGGATAGTACCGAAGAAACTGGACGCAAGCGGAAAACGCAAATGGAGACTTGTCATCGATTACCGGAAACTAAACGAAGTCACGGTCGACGACAAGTATCCTATTCCTAACATTGACGAGATCCTAGAGAAGCTTGGACGATGCCAATATTTCACAACGCTTGACTTAGCGAAAGGATTCTATCAAATAGAAATAATGGAAAAGGACATTCATAAAACTGCATTCAGTGTAGAAGGCGGACACTATGAGTTCCTTCGAATGCCATTTGGATTGAAGACGGCTCCTGCTACCTTCCAACGCTTGATGAACAACATTCTCTCCGATTACATCAATAAAATATGCTTAGTATATTTGGACGACGTTATAATATTTTCTACGTCCTTGCAAGAGCACTTAGATTCCATTACAAAAATATTCAATAGATTTAGAGAGACCAATTTAAAAGTTCAATTGGACAAATCTGAGTTTCTCAAGAGAGAAACAGGATTTCTTGGACATATAGTTACAAACGACGGTATTAAACCTGATCCACGGAAAATCGAATGCGTACAAAAATTCCCTGTTCCTAAAAACGCAAAAGAAATAAAACAGTTCCTTGGCCTCACTGGCTATTATAGAAAATTTATCAAGGATTATTCCCGGATAGCCAAACCAATGACCAAATATCTTAAAAAGGATGCAAAATTAAACATTTCAGACCCTGTGCATATTTATGCTTTTGAAACCTTGAAAAATCTTTTAATTAATGAACCAATTTTAGCATACCCTGATTTTAATAAAACTTTCGTCTTGACAACTGACGCTAGCAACTTTGCTCTTGGTGCGGTCCTGTCACAAGAAGGACGTCCAATCAGTTATGCTAGTTGTACCTTGAATGAGCATGAGATCAATTATAGTACCATAGAGAAAGAACTCCTAGCAATTGTCTGGGCTACGAAATACTTTCGACCCTATCTGTTTGGTAGAAAATTCTTTATTGAAACGGACCATAGACCACTAACTTGGCTTTTTTCCATCAAAGAACCAAATTCTAAACTTGTTAGATGGCGACTAAAACTCTCTGAATTCGATTATACTGTAAAATACAAAGAAGGTGCGAAAAATATAAATGCAGATACCCTATCCAGAATCCCTAAACCGGAAGTAAATCTAGCGCAAAGCAGTTCTGACATCCCTATTAGTAAGTCATGCATTAATGTATTTAAAAACCAAATAGTTATAAATAAATCTAACTCAGGATCACTCAGAATAAAAAAAGATAAAATATTTGATAAAAATAGGACAACAATTAGTGCCAAGCATCTAGATGAGCAGGATTTTATAACAATATTGAAAAACCATTTTAACCCAAATAGCCTCAATGCAATTCTTATCGAAAACGAAGATTACTTTCAAACTCTTTGCTCAACATTCAAAACTAATTTCTCGAGTAATAGCAAATTTAAAATTGTAAGATGTAGTGTTTTACTAGAAGATATAACAGACGAAGAAAAATTAGCTCAAATAATTGAAGAGGAACATTTACGCAATAATCATAGAGGAATAGAAGAAGTCTCAAAAGAACTCAAGCTAAAGTACTATAGTCCTAAACTGATAGATAGAGTCACGAAATTTATAAATAATTGCGATGTTTGCAACTCCGAAAAATACGTTCGAAATCCACCTAAACCTTTATTTAAAACCACAGAAACTCCACAAAAGCCTGGAGAAATAATCCATGTAGATGTGTTCTACACTTTAGAAAAACTTCTATTTCTAACAATAATTGATAAGTTTTCAAAACACGCATTTGCATTTAAAATCCTAGGTAGAGCATGGACTGAGTTCAAAAGAGCCTTAGCATATTATTTCAGTCAATTTGGCAGTGTAAAGAAAATCATAGTAGATAACGAATTAGGATTCAAAGCAATTCCTTTAAGAGATTTCCTTTCAAAAGAAAACGTAGAAATTCACTACACCTCGAATAGTAATCACACATCCAATGCAGACGTAGAGCGCCTACATAATACTATAAATGAACATATCCGACTTTTGAAACATGACGCTGTAAATAACCAAGGTACAGTAGAAGAAAAAATCCTAAAAATAATTACATTTTACAATAATACAATACATTCTACAACAAACAAAAGACCTATCGACTTCAATAATGGGAAAATCCCACAAGATGAATATAGAAATATATATGATTTGATGTTCCAAAAGAAACAAAAAATCATAAACAAACTCAACGAAAATCGAACAGACCACGAAATTAAAACAGGCCAAAATTTTATTAAAGAAACCAGAGGAGGGAAAAATCACTCTAAGTATAGGAAAATTAACTCACATAAAATAGATGATGACCACATAGTAGATATAGAAAACCAAAACAAATACTTTCGTACTCATATTAAAAAGAAAAAGAAGTATCAAGATATAAATAATCCCACTATAACATCAAAGACCAAAAAGAAAAATAAAAATATCCCTTCAACTTCTCATTCTTCTGCTAATAACACCTAATCGCCTTTACAGAAATGTTACCCATACTTATATTCACTTTCTGGACCATAATAAGAGCTCAAACAATTTACATTGAAGACTTGAACAACAACAGTGGCTACATACCAATTAAAATGGACGAAGTAAAGCTGGTCGACTATTACTACAAGGTACACCACATTGTCAACACATCAGAATATGAACAAACACTCAAAATTATTCGAAAAAACATCAACACTCTTTCAATATCTACAGCGGAATAAAAAACCATATTAGAAACTGTTAACAGAAACCTTGCACTAATAGAAACAAAGATAAATAACTTAACTCCCCATAAACGACAGAAACGTGGACTAATAAACTTCTTAGGTAAAGGACTGAAATACGTCACCGGAACTATGGACAATGACGATAGGACAAATATTGAAAGTATAATCAAAACAATGAAGGAAAAAGAAGAAAATTTAATTAACAGTATAAATAAAAACACATTCACAAATAATATTTTATCCTCCCAAATTAAAAATATAACCAATCACATAAATACGCAACAATTTATAATAGCGAATTATCTAAATAAATTCAAAGATATAAGTCAAAATGGCATAGCAACACTTAGAGACGAAATTAACTTCATTCAACAAATATACCAAATCGATAACGACATTTCCTTACTGAGAAACCACATAACGGACATTGAACATACCATACTTTCTAGTCAAATAGGTTTAGTTACTAAGGACATTCTAACTAAGACAGAACTCGACCTTATAGACGAATTCGAGGCATATTTAAACATAAAAACTTCTGTTTCATTGCATGATAAAATTATTGTAATAACTTTGGCAATACCAAAATATTCTCAGGATAGCTTGACAAAAATCATTCTTGAACCAATCCCAACCATCCAAAATAGGTCGTTGTTATTAAACTTTAACACCATCTTAATAAGCCCTAGCCATAAGATATACAACGTAAATATTAAAGACAACCTTAGAGATAACTTAGAGGAAATAAATGACAAATGTATAAAAAGCATTATACAACCCGGAAAAAGCTCATGTCAGACAAATCTATCAGAACAACAAGAAATCAAACAAATTATACCCGGAGTCGTAGTTTTCAAACATTTTTATGGAAAAATAGAACATAATTGTAATACAGAAAATATGAAAATTAAAGGAACCTTCCTCGTAAAATTCCAAGATTGTCAAATGAAAGTTATGAGCAAAACATTTTCTAACCATTATCTTAAAATACATGATAAAATAATTTTGCCAAAATTTATCAAAGCTATTAAAGAAAATAATAATATGACTGACATAAAAATTGAAGAATTGTATCTGAAACAAATCAGTAATGAAAATAACATTGATACAATTTTAGTTAAAACAGATAGTACCAATATTATAAGCATAAGTACAGATATCATGATAATTATTATTATAATAACATTGTTAATAACTTTGTATGTGCACATGAATCGACAACACCATAAGCTCATTATTTCGTCGGAGCCTCAATCAAACGGTGGGGGTGTTACAGTACGGTCCATTGACCCTCCATTATTTGAACTTCATTAAACCCAATGAAACTCCTCATATTGCATTCGTAAGCGTTTCCGCCATGCGCGTTTTTTCTGTTACATACATTCAGTTAGTTCAAGCATCATATTGCACTTAAAGCATTTCCGCCACGCGCATTTTTTCTCTATGCAAAATAGATCGTGAATGTACAGGTGTCATATGTGCACCTATTGATTTTGCTGTTGCAACAATTAGCATGAACTAATTATTGCAACAGATCATCATTTAATTTCGCATAAATATCGGCGGATTACATTCTATCGGTTGGATTGTTCTATTCGCGGTTATCAAGCACGGGCCAAGCCATAATCCCGGGAACCCAGAGTGAGGCTGCTTTTGGGGTGCTTATCGGTTCAAGTGCGCGAATTGAAATTGTAAAATTGAGTAAAATAATAAAGCGCGTTTTTAAATTAAATTCGAAAGTCGTGTTTTATTTTTTTTTCAACTCAAAGTCCGCGGGAAATAAAATTCTTAGGCACGTTCCCTGATCAACTCCAAATCCATGGTTACCTTCGATATAATGTTTGAGGTCCTTGGCGTGCCAGTTCCCGGCAAGTTTGCCCTTCATATCCACCATGAGTTTTGTTCCTATATGCATACGCTTATATATCTCTCATGAAAACAGAATTTTTCGATGCACATATACATCTATTACCCTATCGCGCTGGATAAATCTGCATCATAACGCCAACTTTATTAATTATTTCGCCCTTGATCGGTTTCCTTCCGGTGAACATTCAAATTCTTATTTCCATGTTGATAAAACATTGCTATACTACACGCTGTCGCAATTTCTTCTAAACAATCAAAAACTAAATCCTGTTTCCAATATTAACGACATATTGATAACGCAGCGCACAAATAACATTATTCAACAAAATTATTAAATAGCAATTCAATGATGCATATACACTTTGCACATAATTCAAAAACCTGAAACCCTAAATTAGCTCATTAGTTTTGCTCTTATATGCATACGCACATACATATTTCATTAAATCAGAGTTACTCAATGCCCATTCACATATTTTACCCTATCGGGTTTAAAAAAAACTTCATCCTTACATCGCCCGTAAATGCAACCATGATACAATAGCCTTGTATACTACCAGGATCGACTTGAAGTGACTTGGCTTGGAACGGATTGAAATGAAACTTCAAAGTAGGTTTTTGGTGTGACTGGATTAAAGTGGATTAACCGAATAAAATGCAGCTAGTTCTACTAAAGTGAAGTATATCGCATCGTAACGTCACATGTATGAAAATAACTCAAGTGAGCTTCTAATTTTTCAATCCTCAACCGCTCGATCCGCGTCTTGTAACGCCCGAGTCGATCCAATCCAGTAAAATTTTGTGATCGGATCGACTTAACTCAAATCAATCCACTGCGCGTATACAACGTGGTTTGACTAATCCTAAGCCGGTTTGAAACCACGTTATAAACGAGGCTAATGAGAACAAGGTAATCCATTGCGCATGTCTATCACTATTCCATTCTCGCGCTGGTGACAACTGTGAGTGATTTGCCTTTAAGCCAATGTAAAATTGGCCAACTTCAAGGAGGGCGTTTTGGGTGTTAATGGAGCGATATTTTGATTTTGATGATTGAGTTTGAATGGTTAGTCTGTGCTTTTAAATGTCCTAGAAAATCGCAAAGAAAAAGCTATCGTACAAAGCACAATAACGAAAAACGCAACACCTTATTTTTCCTAAGAAAATGTTGAATGCACTCACTTCAACGAATCATTTAGAGGTTTTTATGGGTACGATGCTAGTTGTATGTACGTGCGGTGTTGAATTGCAGATTCGTGCAGCTCAATAGAGATATAGATGCAAATGTACATTGGAAAATTATAATGTGATTGATCGATAATAATTTTGTTAATTGCGGTTGTTGGTAAGCTGCGTTTTGAAAATATCGGAACAGTTTGAAACAATGTTGGTATTTTGTTATTAGCATTGCACATTTGGGAAATATTTTATTGAATAAAGTAAAAAAGTTTATGTTAAGATGGGGATTGTTGTGTGCCCGGTAGGGTAATAGATGTAAATATGGATTGAGAAATAATGCTTCATTGAGATATATAATGTATGTGCGTACGCATATAAGACAATGCCAATGAGCTAATTGAGGATATAAGGTTGTTAAATTATGCGCAAAGTGCATACATATGTTACAATAATTCTGTTGATTGACGTAATTTGTGAGGTTCATTTTGAAGATATCGGTACAGTTTGAAAATAGATTTGTATTGTGTTATTAACACTGCACAATATGGAAGTACCTTATTGGCACAGAAATAAGCATTTTAATGGTAATTGATAATGAGCGAAAATAAGTAAATTTGATGTTAAGGAGCGGATTTATGCAACCGGAGAGGGTAAAAGATGTAAATTTGCATTGAGAAATTATGTTTCAGTGACATATATATATATATATATATATATATATGTATGTGCGTGTGCTATTACGTCTCTTACTCTCGTAACCTGCGTAGCCTCTGCCTCCCGATGGAGGGCAAAAGGGACAGTTCCGGTCAACTAACTCCCGTGGAAACGGGGGTGGGTCGTTTACAGGCGCCACTCGCTTTAAAAATTCGCAACCGGAACCGTCTCTGAAAGCACCGTCTATAAGCGAGAAATCGACGGCGGCGTACTGACTTTTACGATTTTAAAACTTCACTATAGGCACTCGATAATTTCTTAACCGTCCTGCCAGAAGGGCACAAAGGTGACACCAGCAATTTACAACATTACAAACATTTAATTGCTCGAAATTAATCCAATTCTACACCTATCGACGGCGCCGCGTTACTTAATCTACTTTCACTTATTTCAATAACAGCAAAGAAAACTTAGCCTACCTTGGACCTTCTTCGCATCAATACGCTGCCAACACTCGCTCGTTCAGTTACAACAAAACCGGTGCTTCCCCGAAGCGTTGCTCCACTGCTGCCGTGGTTTGAACGTTGATCATCGATCTTACGTGCGCCGAGTTCACTTCACCGGCGCTCGACTGTCTCAGCTCCTCCTGCCACTTATCGTGTGCTTCCCCGCTTTGACGAAATACTGCCGTCCTTGCTGGCCCAACGATCTTCGCTGCGGCTTAAGTTGATGGTTCACGCCGTCGCTCGCTTGCTATGAGTCGTATTCGTTTAACCGTTCCTCACCACTTGACTATTCGTCGAATTTTCGCAGCTAGATTCCTTCCTCGTTACTCCTTGGTTTTCCACACCACTCGGCTGTCGACCAATTGCTGTAGATAAATTCACGTTCCTCGTCCCGTCCAGTCAGGTTTCAAATCAGAAAAAAGAAAATTTGTTAACAAAAAGAAGCTTGCGCCAACGCGTGCGAGCCTCACCCTGGTTGCCAAAAGAAGAGAGCTCCCTAGCCCTGTCAACTCGCCACGAAACCTTTCCAAGAGGGATTTTCAACCACTTCTGCGGTATTCCAAATGCCGTTGCCGCCACCTCCAATTTATCATGTTGGCGCATGCATTGGCCCCTTGCACGCGCATTCGAAAGTGCATTTTCCCGTAGTAGTAACAATGGCTAGCGGAACGCACCCCTTTCTGCCTTTTTGCCGCGTGGTGGCGGCTCCGTCGCTGCCAGTCACCATGTTGCCATCCCAACTGTCAGTTGGTATATTTTCCTTGTTTTCCCTGTCACTTTGTCTAGTGTATGAACGTTGAACCGAATTGTATTTTTGGCTGTCGTTATTTTCCGCACATTATCCATGGCCACATCGTTTTTTGTGGAATCTTCTCGCGGTAATTACTTTATAGGTAAGTTTCGTTTCGTTTCGATTTGCTTGCTTCCTTTGCAGGCAACAATCACTTGAATTTCCAACAAGCAGCCATGTTCAATGTCAACATGGATTACGCTAGCAAATTAACAAGATATTCACAGCAACCTGTCGGCGTTGAACTATCACAATGTTGAATGCACTCTATTCCACGTTCTAGCAGCCAGATAATTACGAATAAAAACGATTAGACTCCACTTCTCGTCAGTTTTGCAGAAATCATTTTACGTCAAAACAGTGCTCGTCAGAAAGTCAGGGATCTCTTGATTAGTGTTGTGCTTATGTGGTGCTCGTTTGCCGAAGGCCATAACCGCGTCGGATTAGTTTGGTGGTTCCAGCAATAATTCGTTCCAGCTTAGCGGTTGAATTCATTGAAAATGGTTTGTTGTTTATTGGGTCGAGCCGTCGCCGCTCGTCTTATTTGAATCGCCGGCAATGGTGCGGCCTGATAGAAGACAAACTCAGAGCACGCCGGAGTGTCCGCGTTCATGCATTTTCCCAAATTTCCTTCCATCTACTTTTTACAATTCTACTTTTGTCTACAATTCTACTTTTTACAATTCTACTTTTTACAAGTCTACTTTACTTTTTTACGATTCTAACCGTACTAAGCTTAAATTCTACTGCTCCAAATTCTAAACTTCAAAAATTTCTGTACATTTTTTTTCCTTTTTAAAACGATATTTGCTGGCGTTACATTTCCCCCTTCCCCAGAGAATTACGAGGTGATTCTCGTCATTATTCGCGCTGATCAATCTACGTTCGTTGTGAGTTTGAGAACCTAGATCTTGCATCGCCTATCGGATAAGAGCTCCATGTCTTATGCGCGTTAGCCTTATGTTCTACCTTCGATTGTAATTTTGAACCATTTCCATCGACAACACACGATCACACACACTCCTGCCATTTTTACGTACACTATTTCTTCCTCGTTTTATCCTACATGCAGCCTCTTTTCCTGTGTTGTTCCGTTTTCTCCTTTCCTTTTCTTTTTGTTCAGACCCTGACTGATACATGCTCTGAATGTTTTAGGATCTTGTCGAATGGAAGAAGATAAGTAAAGAAAAAGGAAGAAAAGGAGAAAGGGAAAAAAAACAAACAAAAAACGCACAGCTGTCTGGAAAGAACCAGTACCAACAGTCCACAGAGGATTAGTGGCAATCATCGTTCTGCCGAAATTGGCTTAAATACACATCGGTTGAAAGGTAACATTGTTCTAATACGAATTATATAAATTAGACGCTTACTATTGTTCTAATCCTACCAATGGAATTAAATTTACCCTCCACCACGTTATGTTAGAGAATATCTACCTATTTATTCCAAATTCAATCCTATTCAATTACATTTACCCTCCACCAAATTTTGATAGAGTGTCATTAATTAATCCCACCACCTTAGTATTAACCTAATTCAGATTATTGCCCTGTTTCCCATCTCGGCTACAACTAATTCCTACTATTATATGTTACCGACCCGCTAGTGGTAACGAGACCTTGATATAGACAACATCGAGGTTGGCAGTCTCGGCTGGCGGTGCCCTCTGGAGAAGGGGGCAGGTTCGGCGCCACTCGTTTCGAACGAGACTGCTAACTTTTCCGTGGCCGCGAAACGAGAAGTCGGTACGGAGTTAGGTGTGACGCTAAAAGATACCAATGAGGGGGTAAGCCCCGATTCTCAAACACCGCAGCGTTACAATTTAGTACAACTATTTTTTTATTTCCAAGAGATTCGAACACTAACCGGCACAAGGTTGTTTATTTTCCTACATACGACGGCGCCGCGATCAAGCTTCCGAAACTTACATCTACACGCAAACTATTCGTGTGGGCACGAATTTTATTTTTCTACGTTACTCTTACTACTAACTTACAAATTTAATTCTAATTTCCGCTCTTTCGTATTAATTTATTGGGTGAACTAAATGGCTCGTGTGGTACGTACCTGTATCAGCCTTGACAGGAACCGTGGTGAATTTTCTCGTCTGCGTTAATCGAAAGTTGGGGATTCCCGCGATTTCGGTTCTGTAAGTCGCTGCCGCCGCCTCAATTCTTCAAAGTTCTCGATTAAGCAATTTTGTTCATTCGTCGATGCCTGGATCGTCGCTCTCGATCTTGACTTGTTTAAGTTGGGGATTCCCGCGGTTTCGGTTCAGTAAGTCGCTACCGCCGCCTCAATTCTTCAAAGTTCTCGATTAAGCAATTTAGTTCATTCGTCGCTGCCTGGATCGTCGCTCTCGATCTTAACTTGCTATCCTTCGTTTTCCCACCGCCTCAAACGATCGTTGTCCTCCAACTAGGCGCCAGATAGCAAGAAAAAAAGAAGAAAACGAAGAACACAGACTTTTCCGCTGGTATTGCTCGTAACTCAGATCCTCACCGTGTCGTTTCTCGCTCGAAAAGAAACACGGCATCGCCCTGCCACTTCGCTCGAAGCTTCATTTGGTCCCGTCAACTTACGGGGTTCCTCTAGGTCCGTTGCGGCTCTCATCAATACCTCCTTTCATGCGTTGAGGGTGAATGCACCTTACCGCCGGGCATTCACCTTTCGTTGCGATGGCATGAATTCAAGTTGCTGCTTGCGATGTTTCTCCACATCGCCGGCGTTTCATTTACAGCCGGTCTGCATACTGCACACCTTTGCAGCCGATCTACACATTGCCTGGTCGATCTGTCAGACGCGAGCTGTCATCGACATAACCATGTCAGTTACTAGTGATTATTGTTTTGGCGAGATGTTGACACGGATTTTCGGCATTTTGGCTTTAATTGCATGCCATTCCCTAGGTGAAGATCTGTTCGGGAGATGTCTGCGAGAGCAGTTTGCAGGTGCTGCGTTCGACAAGGCGCCGTGTAGTAGCTGAACTTTTCCGCGATTGTAGTCTGTTCGTCAGTCTGGAGATCTTCGGCGGTAAGTTGTAAGAAATGTCGAGCATAGAAGTGACCTGTTTCCTTTAGGTTTGTAACATCATGCCATTCTCTAGGCGAAGATCCGTTCGGGAGATGTCTGCGAGCGCAGTTTGCAGGTGCTGCGCTCGACAAGGCGCCGTGTAGTGGCTGAACCCTTCCGCGATTGTAGTCTGTTCGTCAGTCTGGAGATCTTCGGCGGTAAGTTGCAAAAAATGTCGAGCATACAAGTGACCTGTCCTTTAGGTTTTCCGCTGATTAAATGTAAGGCTATAATGATGTGTGATATGCCAATCTGATGTTATACATAAAATTATTAATGTCTGTCAATATGATGTTATACATACAATATCTGAGGTTATACATACAATTATTGATGTCTGTCAATGTGATGTTATACATACAATAATTGTCCCTGTTCACTGTGGTGTTTTGTTTTGTTTTGTTTTTTTTTTCTCTCTCTTTCCCTTGTAAGCGTAACATCACCCCCTCCCTCAGAGAATTACGTAGGAATTCTCTTTAAGATTACCGCGACCACTTCTCGATTCCCGGACGCCCCGTCGCGCCAATCCACGTTAAAGTCCGGTTACGCGTTTTTTTTTTTCTATGATAAATGTTAGGAATGTTAATAATAAAGTAACTCCGCATTCTACCTGCGATCGGAATCCCCAATTTTGTTTAGTATAATCTATTACAACATGTTACCACTCACACGCATGCCATTTCCTGTACTAACTCCCTGGTGAACATTTTAGCATCTCATCAATTGACCTGCATCCACTGGTTGGGGAGTGTCTAAGTGATACGAAGGAGTTAACCGTGCAACGAGTCAAGGAAAAAGAAAAAGGAAAGGAAAAAAAAAAACAACTCCGCCTATGGGGGAATCCACTTGCCGTCATCACTGCTGCCTAGGTAATTCTTTTACTATTTTACTAACCCTACCTCTAAATTCTATTTTTTTCCTTCCATAATACTAAAACTACCCACCACCAATCGCTTCAACTTATCGTACCCGCCACCACCTACTTAATTACATTCTAATCTTCCTAATCTGAGTTCTGCGGATATTCCTCCATAATACTTCAGCCCACCACCGTATTATGTTCTAATAATCTTCATGACCTAGTGTTACTATGATTAGTTTATGTTTCTAACTTCTTCTCAGCCATACTGTCTGATCTGCCTCCCCTATGTCTAAGAACCACACGTTCATCCTATATGTTAATTCATCTAATCGATATACTCTTTCAAGTCTTTCACGTGCCAGACTCCCGCTTCCTTGCCCTCACCATCCACCAAGAGATAGGTCCACCCTGATACCCGAGATTTTATCCAAAACGGACCAAGATATTCCGGTGCGAGCTTTGCGGAGTAAAACCGGGTTGCGTCTGAAATGGAATAATTTTTCCGCCAAACCGATTCTCCTATTTCGAACACCACATTCCGTTTTCTCAAATTGTACCCCTGCTCACTATGACGAGCCGCGCGTTTCATTCGTTCCATCACATCCCCTCGTAACTTGGAGAGTTGGTCAGCCCTGACTTCCGGTCCTGGGATAATTTGGTCAGCATCTGGAGGCTCCTTCGCCTCGTGGAACGTCACCATCTCTCGTCCAAAATTAAAAAAATAGGGTGTGACTTCTGTCACCTCATGCCTGTAGGTCCGAAGTGCGCAGGCTAACTTTGCGAGATTCCGATCCCAATCGCGATGGTTCTCGGTCACGTAAGAACGCAACATCCGCTTTAGGTCCTGATTCCTCCTCTCAGCCGAGTTGGCTTGCGGATGGTATAATACTGTGTGCTTGATTTCGGTTCCATAACTTTCCGCCAGCCGGCGCATCAAAGTTCCCCGAAACTGGACCCCATTATCGCACACTAGCCATTTAGGTGCCCCAAAAAGCAGATACACCTGTTCCTCCAATACACGACAAACAGCCGCCGCTGTTGCCTGTCGCAAGGGAAATAAGAGCGTGAACTTACTCACATAATCCACCATGGTGAGGAGTTGAGTATAGCCATTCTTCGATCGTGGGAAAGGTCCTACCAAGTCGACACAGACCATTTCCCATGGGTGCTTAGGCGACCCACTCCGTGAAACCATGAACCCTGCCGGTGCCTTTCTCTCAACCTTATTGGCCTGGCAGATCCTACATTTCTTAACGTAAGCATTCACGTCCGCTGGCATCTTAGGCCAATCATAATTAGTCGCCACGCAACTTATCGTGCGGCTAACTCCCATATGGCCCGCCGTAGGGTCATCATGACATCGTTGGAGGATTTCCGCTCTACCTTCCTTGGACACAACCCTCTTCCACGACTCCTTTCCCTCCAGTGCAGGATAACGCCCGGGCACATGTTTCCACAGTTGGTCATCCTTCACTCGCCAATCCGCATAGCGTTCGGGGGTCTCTTCCACCTTCTTCTTCATGTTGTCGTACCAACGGTCTCCAGGAGTCTCTTATATTGCGAGTTCTTTCCTGGGCAACATTCGTGAAAGAGCATCGGGTACGAGATGTTCCTTACCTCTTCTGTGTACAATTTCGAAGGGAAACTGTTGTAACCTGATTGCCCACCTGGCCAAACGTCCTGTCGGGTCTTTTAAATTGCTCAGCCAGACCAAGGAGTAATGATCCGTGATGACGGTGAATTTAGCTCCCTCTATATATGGTCGCAGCTTCTCTACCGCCCACAGCACTGCGAGGCATTCTTTCTCCGTGGCTGAGTACTTCTTTTCTGCTTTCGACAAGGATCGGCTCAAGTAACATACCAGCTTTTCCCCGTCGGCGTGCCTTTGTGTGAGCACCGCTCCCAAGCCCAAGTCCAACGCATCTGTCTGAACGTAGAATGGTAGATCATAATCCGGACAGGTTAGTATTGGTGCCGTGGACAATTTCACCTTCGCCTGTGTAAACGCTGCTTCGCAGTCCTGGGTCCATGCAAACTTTTGGTTCTTTTTGAGTAGGTTTGTCAATGGTGCCGTCATCGCAGCAAAGTCAGGAATAAATCTCCTATACCACGAGACCATCCCTAGGAACTGCCTCACCCCCTTCACATTCCTAGGCGAAGGGATCTCCAATAAGGACTTCACCTTGTCCGGGTCTACATTCAAACCTTTCTCGTCAAAGACATACCCGAGGTACTTAAGGCGACAGCGACAAAATTCACACTTGTCGCGAGAAACTCTCAAACCGGCTTGTCTGAGACGGCCAAAAACCACTCTCAAGATTTCCAGATGCTTGCTGAACTCTTGTTTCACCACTATTATGTTGTCCAAGTAGGTAAACACATAGGGTTCGAGATCTGGGCCAAGGACCTGGTCGATTAAGCGCTGCCAAGTCGCGGGTGCGTTTTGCAATCCGAAAGGCATACGCCGGAATTGAAATAAACCGCGTTGCGGTACCGTGAATGCAGTGAACTTACGTGATTGTTCCGCCATAGGAACCTGCCAGTAGGCAGACTTCACATCCAGTGATGACAGATATTTGGCGTCACGAAGTTTATCCAACGTCGCCGACACATATGGCAACGGGTACGCGTCATGCTCGGTAACCTGATTCAATTTCCTGTAGTCTACGCAAAAGCGGTACGTATCATCCTTTTTCTTTACCAGCAATATCGGCGACGCCCAGGGGCTCGATGATGGCTCAATTATCCTTTGTTCCAGCATCTCGTTCAGCTCTCGATCGATGTGCTTTTGTACCGCCGGTGACACAGGATAGTACCTTTGCTTAATCGGTACGGAGTTCGTCTTAATGACGTGTTCCACAAGGGTGGTGCATCCGATACCTTCCCCCATGCGATAAAACTCCTCTTCTAACAAACGGCTGAGTGCGGCTTCCTCCACCTCCGTCAAACGACTTCGCGACTTTTATTGTTCTCCTGCCTCTCCTTCCAACGCATCCAGAAAACTCCAACTTTCCTCGCTCAGTGCTAGAACCACCCCGAATTGCCTAATGAAATCTACTCCTAGTATGAGAGCGTGCGGGAGCGACGGAACCACCAACACTTCCCACCATTCTGTTTTGTTTTCCAATTTCACTGGAATAGTGACCATGCCCACGATGGCCCAACCCTGACTGTTAGCCAATCTGATGCTTTTCTGGTTGGAACTCCGTAGCTCTACTCCTAGCCCCTCGAGTATCTTCCACCCTTCTCCACCTACTACCGTGTGAGTAGCGCCTGAGTCCAGAAGGCCCATAAACTTCCGCCCAAATATGTCCACCTCTAAGTGTGGACGGTTGTCTCCGGTCCTCTTTGCTACCAGAAAGTCTAATTGTGTGGTCGTCGCGGCTCCTACTATATTCCGCTTTGTGCCCAGGTGACCGCCTACTGGGCACAACTTCCGTTTCCCGGTTGCTGTCTAGATCGATTTGCTGGAGGATTACTTGTCACGCCCGCATTCCTTCTTTCACCGCTCCGACAATTTGGACATTCCGCCCTGACTGTCCCTACTCTGCCGCATCCAAAACACTTTCTAGGATCGTGACAATCCCGAGACGTATGGCCTGGTCGACGACAGTTCCAGCAGATAGGATTCTGACTTGCATTTGGTACTGCTGCTGCGGCTACATCAACCGTCTCCAGGTACGCGAGATCCGGTTCCAACAGCCTAGGCGTCCTTCTTGGAGGCGGAGGAGCAAAGGATTCCACGGAGGTCCTCGTTGCCTCGAGCGATCGTCCAAAACTTACCAATTCTCCAACCGACTCAGTCTTTATCAGGGCTAATTGCGTTTCGTAGAATGGCGCGATGTTCTTTCTGATCATTTTCAACTTTTCCCCCTCACCTAGTGGCTGGCTGAGACGACGAAATAGTCCCTCCATCACGGCCACGTACACGCCTATAGACTCCCCGTTACCTTGAGTCCTACGTCTTATCTCCTCCAGTAGGCGGTCATCATAGTCCGCGGGGAGGAATTCCTCTCGCAGCTCCTTCACCAATTCCTCCCAACTCCGGCAAATCGCTCGATTCGCACGGAACCAAATCAAGGCCTTACCTTCAAAAAGGTCCACCGCAGACTTGAAGAGTTGAGCCTTCGATAACCCTTTAGCCTCCCGAAGCTCCTCCACCCGTTCCAGAAACGCACTTACCGAGTTCGGAGATTCTCGATTGAATCGTACCCCCCATTTGTGCAGCTCTACTGGCTTCGACTGAAAAGTCGGCGTACTCGGAACTGGTGAGCTCGGAGTATTCAGAGACCAATCCTCGTCCGTCTCCTCTGTCAATTCCCCACCAGCCTTGTATAGTAAATCCCCCACTGCTATTAGAAGCTCGCCCTTGGTCTTCCTCAGGAAGTCTAGGTCCTCCGCAGTTACTCCCCGCATGTACCCTAGTCTTCGTAGCGCATAGCAGATCTTTCCTTTTAGCTTGAGAAATTCCCCAGAGTTAAAGTCCCCAACAAACGAGTCTATTAGCACTCCAATCTCTGCTAGTTTTGCACCCAGTGCCTCTTTATCCTCGGCAAATGTGAAGGGATATTAATCCAATGCGAACGATTCCCCCAGACTAGCCTCGCTTCTCAACGCCCCCCTCAACTGTTTTCTCATCGACTCCACGGTGTCTGCCACCAGACCTCGAATGGCGAGTTCATAGGTGAGCTCGTCCTTACTAAGCCGATCCACCGAAATTTTCCTCACGGCCCCAACACCAGACATTTTAACACCGCAAATTGTTCTGCTCCCACCCAAGAACTATACCAAGATCTCTCTTCACTACTTTATTAACCTCTATATATATCTAACTATATATAAAGCCAACAATGTAAATATATGTATATATATATCTATGTATTTATATATATATACTTATATTCATATAACACTCTATAATTAAATTTTCACTATTTGTGTAACGTAACTTTTCACTATTTTCAGCGACCAGCTTATTACCATGAAGCGCTTCCGATCTCCTCTCGCGTCCGCCTAGTCAATGGGAAACTATTTATTCACCACGTTGCTGCACGCTTTTCAAATTCCCACAACTTACTCTAACACACACCTCAAACACTTCCACTCACTCTTCCACTCGCACTTCCTACTATCTTTTCCTATTTCATCTCGCAGGTACAACCCGGATAATTTTGAACCATCCAAATTTATATAAATAGTTCCCAAAATTTATATGTAAATCCAATAAAATGTAAATCAAATATTTATATAGTTCAATATATGTACCTATATAAAAATATGCTATATATATAAAATCAAATATATAAAGTATTTTTAAATACGCCGCTACTAAATAATCTTGCGTTCGACGAACCGAAGATATGCTATATGCAATATATATAAGATATGCTATATATATATATATAAATACGTTATATATATATATAAATTATATCCAAATAAAATATTTAAAGTATGTTTCAAAACGCCGCTTCTAAATAATCTTGCGTTCGACGAACCGTATTATCACTTTTACCGCAAATTAACTAATGCAACTTTTACCAATTCACTTTTAGTAATTCACTTTTACCGCAAATTCTAATTTGTTACGGCCAGCTGTTTGCCGCCACTCACAACAATACATATAAAAAAAAAAGAAAACAAAATAAAACAGTCAGGCGGTGCAGTTCGAATGTCATTGCACTCAATTAATGTTATTGACATCTAGTGGCATTCGAATTGCATTGCCTGTATAAAAACAAAACGAGCGGTTGTTGCTCTGCAAGCATCACCTAAATACTGGAAAAAAAAAACAACAACAATGAAGCGATGCAGTTCAGATGCAATCAACACCTGAGTGCATTTGAGCTGCATTGCTTGTTGTTCGGGTGATGCTTGCTGGAGAGATAAATTGTTGCGGGAGATGGCGGCAACGGGGATCAGCTGGAAACTGAACTGGCTGGTCAGCGTGAATTTTTGTTGGGGACAGAAAAAGTTGAATTTTGGCGCTAAAACGAGAAGGTTGTTCTTGGAGATTGTCGAGCGACGGAGTTTTTTTTTGGATTTTGATCTTGGACACTGGATCGTGGAGTTTTTGCTGGTTTTGGTGACTGGACCGTGAAGGTCGAAAAAATGGAAGCGGCGCTTGAGTTTCTTGGTGGAAAATTGGAATTGGTCGGCGGAAAATTTTGGTGAAGCAAGTTTTTGCTGGGGGACGGAGGTTTTGATGCTGGTCTTGGGACTGGATCGTGAAATTGGAGGGTAAAGAAATTTGAGCGGGAGGCGAATGTAAGAATTGAAGTTGTTCTTATAATTGAATTGGGGAGTGTGAAGGAAAAATTTTGAACGGAAGGCGTATTGGGTAATTGGGGTGAAAGAATCTTGGTGTCGTTGTCGTGAAGATTGAAGATTGGCAGAGAAGAGTAGCCTTATCCTAGAGTGCATTTGAAGTGTAGTTTTGGATGAACAGTTTTTTTACGAACCAACAAGTGTGCGACCCTTGTTCCGGAAGTAATAAGAAGAAAAAAATTTGTGCGCGAGTTCCTAAATGAAATATAGATAAACATGAAAGCCATAACTGCCGTTTGTGCGTGCGTGCGAAATTCTGGACAACCATTGGCTGGAAGAGACGATTGGCGTGCTGGGGTTTAGTGAAATTTGAAAGAGTGAATTTCGCAGTGTTTGAACGGCGTAGCAAATACGCAAGGTGCTAAAGTGACTAACAGAGGACTTTGTAGCTAGGTGATTTGGAACAGTGTCGGGTCGAGAAGAATGACTGCCATTGAATTTTTATTGAGCGTTCGAATTTTCTGATCGCAAAACGGAAATAGAAGTTGAATGTGTGATGAACCTGGAAACACAGATCCATTTATTCAAACAGAAGTGGCTGGTGAAATTATAGAGTTTACTGATTATTGCTATTTTGTCTTGTGCTAAGCGGCTTTTCTTTGGCTGTGGGATTGCGACGTCCTGGATACAATCGAGTGCAGGGTTGAAACTTGCTGAAATTCAAACTAAATTCATTGAAAGAAGAGAAAAAAAGAAAAAACTCAAAAGTCATACATTTTAACGTATAATTAATGTCATTAAGAATTTAAACAATCTTAACGTTTGAATATAAATTGAATTGATGTTGATCAAAAGAGGAAAAAAATTAATTTTTGCAGTGGTTTCAGAACACGGTCGACCGTCGTCGGAATGCGCTGGTAAGTCGAATTTTATTATTGTAGTTGCAAGATTAGTTTTGTATACAGTTTTTATATGAAATTTTTTTTCCTCTTAGCATTTGAATTTGGGTTTTCGTTGTTTTTTTTTAAAGAATATTTTACCGTATGAATTTGCATTCAATTAGTATAAATTATTTACTTAGTCATTTAATTACAATCTGAGTTTGAAGTTTTATGTATTATTTTATATTTATTTTTTTTTGTTGGAATTTCGTTATCAATTATTTATTAATTTTTGAATTTTTTTTTTTTTTGGTATAATTATGAATTTTTTCTTATAGTTAATTTGAATTTTATATATTATATGAGTTATTTATTTATTTCGCTAAATATTTGGTTTTTTATTTATTTTTGAATGCTAAAAATGTGTGGCTGAATTTGGCAAGCCTTTAGGTTCAGTGGAGTCAAGATTAAGTGGGTTCCCTTCTTTCCTTTGCATAATTTTCAGGTGTGTTATGTGTACTAGTGTCTGTGCGTGACACAGCTAGGGCTTGATCTGCCCCTCAAAATACCCACGACACCGGTGACTAGCCGGCACCGCAAAGTCACGCGAGGGTAGCAGATCAGGCCAAAATTTCTGTTGTGGTGGCGGCTGTTCACAGCTGTTCCGCAACAAATGGCGCCCAAATAATAGCAATTTATATCGGTTTTAGTTTTTTAGTACATTTTCGTTATTATTTCGTGTAGTTTTAACAGCGCTAACAATTGCTTTAGATTTTGAGGAATTTCATTAATTTAATTTGTATTTGATTATTTTATTTTAGCTCATTTTCCGTTAATTTTTGAATTTTCACCTTATCTTGCTCCGAATGAATGATCTGGCAGGCTGGGGTGACACTTGTTCCCGGGAGCACTTGGTTGCCTCAGCCATTTTTTTTTTTGTTTCTTTGGCCGTAGTTGGCATTATGTCAAATCATTCATTTTGGATTATATTTATTAAAAATTTTTTTTCTCTTTTCGCGTAATTTTCAATTTTTTTTCCTACTTTCTTTCGTTGTGAACGGTCGCTACTACAACAGTGGCGCCTATTCAGCTGTTGTGGATTGTCAATTGTTAGACAGGAAAATTGGGCTGTGGTTCTGGGCCTGATGGGGGTTGTGCGTCACTCATATCCTCGTCTGCGAGTCGCTTAGCATGACTAAGTATTTTGAATTGAGTGGCGCCTCTACACTCTCGTCAGGTTGTTGGGGTGATTCCGTTGATGTCTTGCGGGCCCCATATCCAGCAATAGCTGTCGATGACTATATGTCTCAATTTTGAATTGGGTGTTCCCTTCCGGCATCTTCTGGGTTGCTCCACCCGGAATCATGGTGCATCTTTCCTCTATCCTTTTTGTTTTATTTTCCATTCCCAATTTTCATACCTTTCTTCCTATCCTAAACTGCCCACTGAGAACTTGGTTTCACTGAACCTATGTGTGTATTAATCTTCATTTTTTTAGTACTATTATTCGCTAATATTTAGTTAATATAATTTCGGCACGATTGTTTTTATTGGGTTTTTATGAATTCTCTGGTTGGATTTTTTTTTTCTTCTTTCACTAACAGTTGTTTGAATTTGGTTTTTATTTACGTTAAGTTTTAGCCGTGTTTGGAAATTTACGGATTTTTATTGGTTTTGGGTTTTAATTAGTTAGAATTGAATTTTTCTGTGAAGTATTAGCACTTATCTTTCATTATTTATATTCGATTGCTGGTTATAACTTTGTAAAATGCCTCGTGCAAAACGCAACCGTAGACCCACTACCAATGATTCCGGTTTTGATCGCTTGAGCCGAGCATTGGAACGGCTACCGCTCACTCCACCAGCAGAGCAACGTGCTCGATCATTTCAGGGTGGCGTTCCAGCCACAATCCCAGGACCATCATCAGCACCGGGGCCCTTTCACTCAACGGGTCATTTGGATGGGGTGGAGGCAGTTCCGGAAATTCCGGCAATACAGTTTGAGTCAGGTAGACCAAATTTCGCCAGCAGCCTTAATTCCAGCCGGTCTGCTGCTATTATGCCACCGTCAAAGTGGACGATCCGATTTGATGGCACTACGACGGGTCTCAGCGTGACTCGGTTCCTGTTTAGGATAAAGACCATGGCAGCGAGCTATGGGGTTCCGTTGGCTGTACTCGCTCATGACTTGCATTTGTTGCTACAAGGTCCAGCCGAGGAGTGGTACTGGCGTTATATGGAGCTCCATCGCTCGGTGACTTGGTCTGATCTGGAGCAGGAGTTGCGGGAGCGTTTTGAGGACCGTCGAAGTGACGTTGACATCAGGCGCGAAATCGACGCTCGAATTCAAAAACCGGGCGAGTCCATCCAGGTGTTCTTCGATGCGATCGAGGCAATGGCACTGCAGCTCAGCAACCCATTGTCGGATGTTGACTTGCAGTGCATATTGCTACGCAACATGAACCTGCGCTTACGGGAGCACTTGGCTGGACTCGAATTTCGTAATGCCCGCGAATTGCTGCGACGCTGTGTGGCTACCGAAGCCGTATGGTATCCTTCGGGTCAACGAGCTGATAGTACCCAAGTGCGACGCGTGGTCCATGAAATATATGAACCTGAAGAGGACAAAACCGCTCAGTATGTGGAGGCAGTCACCTCATCAGCTCGCCCTCCTCTAATGACACGTAGGTCCCAACCTGTGACATCATCGAATCCCCGTTCAGCGCAATATTCCACCGATCTTAGGGTCTGTTGGAATTGTCAAGATCTGGGTCATTCGTATCAGGATTGTCCCATAGCCCCAACCCGATGTGCTTAAGCCTAGGTGTGGACGATGCAACAGCTCGGGAAACGCCAGACGGATCGCGACGAGTACGGGGATTCGGAGCGGTCCATCTTATCCATCTTCCATCCAACAACGGCGTCCCGAGACCACAGATGTGGCTACCAATGTGGACCCAGAGCTGTGGCGTCCAAATATTAAATATGGCTGACACTGCGACCCAAACACCTTGGTCTGCAAATCAGCCTCTGACCGAATCTTGTTATACCCCTTCTAGTTGGTCGGCCTCCGGAGATGGGCGAACTTCTCGTCGCACCCGCTCCTTTAATTGGTCATCGAATTCTACTTTCGGGAGATCATGGAGGTACTTTACCTTGCGAAAACTATTGAAGCAAGCTTGCGCAGAATCAATTCTGACACCGTACGGGGAAAACCGGCCTTTTGCTGAAATTGAAATAAAAGGTCGGAAGTTCATGGGGCTCCTTGACAGTGGAGCTAGCGTGAGTATACTTGGAGCGGGATCCTTGGATCTGATTAAGGATCTTGGTCTGCAGATGTCAATGCTGCAGACTGACATCCTTACTGCATCGGGTCAAAGGGCTCCCGTTCTAGGATACGTGCGTGCGCTGGTGCGATTCAACGGCCGCTTGAAGATGGTACGATTTTTAATTGTTCCATCTTTGACCGGTCGCGTATATCTGGGAATTGATTTCTGGAATACGTTCCGGATTGCACCAGTGCAAGTCTCCGCTGTTGAGGTGTTGCCCGAAACACCCGCTGTTGGTTTTCACCATTTGCTTTCTGAGGATCAGCAACGTTTAGAGCTTGTCAAACAACAGTTTCCATCGTTCAATGTTTTGGGGCTTGGTAAAACTTCTTTGCTAAGTCACCACATTGATACCGGTTCCGCGAAACCCATCAAGCAGAGACACTATGCTGTCTCTCCAGCGGTCCAGAAACTGTTGTTTGATGAGCTGGATCGTATGCTTTCCTTGGGAGTGATTGAGGAAAGTCACAGTGCGTGGAGCTCACCCGTAACGCTAGTACGCAAGCCAGGTAAAGTGCGTCTATGTCTCGATGCCCGAAGGTTGAATGAGGTCACCATAAAGGATGCGTATCCGTTGCCCTTGATTGAGGGGCTGCTTTCGCGACTTCAGTCCACTAAATTTATCACAAGTCTGGACTTAAAGGATGCCTTTTGGCAAATTCCTTTGGACGCGGAATCTAGGGAGAAGACGGCATTTACTGTGCCTGGCAGGCCCCTGTACCATTTCACGGTCATGCCTTTTGGTCTGTGTAACGCACCGCAAACTATGTGCAGACTGATGCATCGGGTTATACCTCATGAGCTGCATGACAAGGTGTTTGTATACCTTGACGACTTACTTATTACAAGTTCGACATTTGATGAGCACTTGGAACTTCTTTCCACAGTTGCACAGCTGTTACATGCAGCTAAACTCACCATCAATGTCCAAAAAAGTAAGTTCGTTCAAAGGGAAATCAGATACCTTGGATATGTGGTTAGTGACGGTATCCTGAAGACAGACCCCGAGAAAGTGTCTGGCATCGTGTCCTACCCAGTACCAAAAAGTGCGAAAGACGTGAGAAGGTTCATGGGCATGGCAGGTTGGTATCGTCGTTTTGTCCCTAATTTCGCTTCCGTGACAGCACCACTGACAGACTTGTTGAAAAGCAAAAAGGCTTTCCAGTGGACTCAAGGAGCGGGAGTGGCTTTCGATAGAGTCAAGGAACTGTTAGTTTCTGCTCCAGTGCTGGTGAATCCTGACTTCACCAAACACTTTTATATTCAGTGTGACGCTAGCACTACGGGTATCGGGAGCGTCCTGTTTCAGAAGGATGATGATGGTGGAGAGCATCCCATCGCTTATATGTCCTCGAAATTAAATGCTGCGCAGCGCAACTATAGTATCACAGAGCTAGAATGCCTGGCTGCGGTGCAAAGCGTCAAGAAATTTCGGGCATATATTGAGGGGTTGCCCTTTACCATCATCACTGATCATGCTAGCCTTAAATGGCTCATGAGCCAACAGGACCTCTCTGGAAGACTTGCCCGTTGGAGTTTGAAGCTGCAGGGTTTTGATTTTATCATTGAGCATTGCAAAGGGTCACAGAACATCGTACCCGATGCTTTGTCAAGGGCACATGGATGCGGCGAGGAGGTGATGGCCATTTCGGGATGTTTGCCGGAACACCATCATGTGGCTGCAATAATTCCCGAGTCGGCATTCCAGGACCCAAAATATGTCGAGTTGGTAAATCAAATCGTAAAACAGCCTGACCGTTTCATGAACGTTTATTTTCGGGATGGGCGGGTTTACATTACCACCAACACGACAGGAACGTTGACTACGGACATTCCCCCAACCAAACTATGGGTCCCGGAAGGTCACAAGCAAGAGCTGATTCTCCGTGCTCATGATGATCCATTGGGCTCTCATTTCGGCATTCGGAAAACTATTGAGCTGCTGCAACGCTATTATTATTGGCCTCGTTTAAGGCAAGACGTTGCAGAGCATGTCAACGCTTGTAAAACATGCAAGCAAATTAAGCCTCCGAATGCCGTGATGCGACCACCAGTGGGCTCATTTCGAGACACGGATCGACCGTTACAGCGCTTGTTTGTGGATTTCATGGGCCCATACCCACGGTCAAAACAAGGGAATGTGCAGCTACTCGTGGTGCTCGACCACTATACAAAGTTTGTGTGGCTCAAGGCCTTGCCAAAAGCTACTGCTGGGGCCGTGATTAAATATTTGGGCGAAATCTTCCTGACCTTTGGAGTGCCTGAATTCCTTCACTCCGACAATGGTGTTCAGTTTACTGCAAAGGCATTGGCTACGTTTTTAGGAGAATATGGGGTCGAGCATATATTCACTCCCTTGTATTCGCCGCAAGCCAATGCTTCAGAGCGAGCAAACCGAAGCATCCTTAACGCAATCAGAGCCTACATAGGGGACGAACACCGGAATTGGGATGAGCATTTGGTGGAATCTTGTGCAGCTTTTCGAAATGTTGTACATGAGGCCACTGAGTGTTCCCCCCATTTCCTCATGTTCGGTTATCACCCTATCCAACATGGCTCTGATTACGCTCTTCTGCGACAATTGAGCGCGTTTGAGGATGGGGAGGTGAAACTGAGCACTCATGGTGATCGACTGCGTCTCATACACGATCGAGTAAAGGAAAAATTAACGCAGGCCTATGCAAAGGGTGCACAAAGGTACAATCTGCGCAGTAAATTTAAATCCTTTGTTCCAGGGCAGGAGGTTTTCGTCCGAAGTCACGTTCTTAGTAGTGCGGCGGACCGTTTCGCGGCCAAGCTTGCCCCGAAGTTTGTTCGTGCTAGGGTTCGTCGCTCACTAGGTCTTGTGGCATACGAGCTTGAGGACGAGAAGGGAAATTCGATGGGCGTCTATCACGCTAAGGATATCCGATAGGGATCCTGACGTCTCTGACTCTCTGCGACTGGTTGTTGCCCGGCGTTGAGACCCTTCTCCTGGGGTGAGTCGTCCCCACGCTGTTACGGCCAGCTGTTTGCCGCCACTCACAACAATACATATAAAAAAAAAAGAAAACAAAATAAAACAGTCAGGCGGTGCAGTTCGAATGTCATTGCACTCAATTAATGTTATTGACATCTAGTGGCATTCGAATTGCATTGCCTGTATAAAAACAAAACGAGCGGTTGTTGCTCTGCAAGCATCACCTAAATACTGGAAAAAAAAAACAACAACAATGAAGCGATGCAGTTCAGATGCAATCAACACCTGAGTGCATTTGAGCTGCATTGCTTGTTGTTCGGGTGATGCTTGCTGGAGAGATAAATTGTTGCGGGAGATGGCGGCAACGGGGATCAGCTGGAAACTGAACTGGCTGGTCAGCGTGAATTTTTGCTGGGGACAGAAAAAGTTGAATTTTGGCGCTAAAACGAGAAGGTTGTTCTTGGAGATTGTCGAGCGACGGAGTTTTTTTTTGGATTTTGATCTTGGACACTGGATCGTGGAGTTTTTGCTGGTTTTGGTGACTGGACCGTGAAGGTCGAAAAAATGGAAGCGGCGCTTGAGTTTCTTGGTGGAAAATTGGAATTGGTCGGCGGAAAATTTTGGTGAAGCAAGTTTTTGCTGGGGGACGGAGGTTTTGATGCTGGTCTTGGGACTGGATCGTGAAATTGGAGGGTAAAGAAATTTGAGCGGGAGGCGAATGTAAGAATTGAAGTTGTTCTTATAATTGAATTGGGGAGTGTGAAGGAAAAATTTTGAACGGAAGGCGTATTGGGTAATTGGGGTGAAAGAATCTTGGTGTCGTTGTCGTGAAGATTGAAGATTGGCAGAGAAGAGTAGCCTTATCCTAGAGTGCATTTGAAGTGTAGTTTTGGATGAACAGTTTTTTTACGAACCAACAAGTGTGCGACCCTTGTTCCGGAAGTAATAAGAAGAAAAAAATTTGTGCGCGAGTTCCTAAATGAAATATAGATAAACATGAAAGCCATAACTGCCGTTTGTGCGTGCGTGCGAAATTCTGGACAACCATTGGCTGGAAGAGACGATTGGCGTGCTGGGGTTTAGTGAAATTTGAAAGAGTGAATTTCGCAGTGTTTGAACGGCGTAGCAAATACGCAAGGTGCTAAAGTGACTAACAGAGGACTTTGTAGCTAGGTGATTTGGAACAGTGTCGGGTCGAGAAGAATGACTGCCATTGAATTTTTATTGAGCGTTCGAATTTTCTGATCGCAAAACGGAAATAGAAGTTGAATGTGTGATGAACCTGGAAACACAGATCCATTTATTCAAACAGAAGTGGCTGGTGAAATTATAGAGTTTACTGATTATTGCTATTTTGTCTTGTGCTAAGCGGCTTTTCTTTGGCTGTGGGATTGCGACGTCCTGGATACAATCGAGTGCAGGGTTGAAACTTGCTGAAATTCAAACTAAATTCATTGAAAGAAGAGAAAAAAAGAAAAAACTCAAAAGTCATACATTTTAACGTATAATTAATGTCATTAAGAATTTAAACAATCTTAACGTTTGAATATAAATTGAATTGATGTTGATCAAAAGAGGAAAAAAATTAATTTTTGCAGTGGTTTCAGAACACGGTCGACCGTCGTCGGAATGCGCTGGTAAGTCGAATTTTATTATTGTAGTTGCAAGATTAGTTTTGTATACAGTTTTTATATGAAATTTTTTTTCCTCTTAGCATTTGAATTTGGGTTTTCGTTGTTTTTTTTTAAAGAATATTTTACCGTATGAATTTGCATTCAATTAGTATAAATTATTTACTTAGTCATTTAATTACAATCTGAGTTTGAAGTTTTATGTATTATTTTATATTTATTTTTTTTTGTTGGAATTTCGTTATCAATTATTTATTAATTTTTGAATTTTTTTTTTTTTTGGTATAATTATGAATTTTTTCTTATAGTTAATTTGAATTTTATATATTATATGAGTTATTTATTTATTTCGCTAAATATTTGGTTTTTTATTTATTTTTGAATGCTAAAAATGTGTGGCTGAATTTGGCAAGCCTTTAGGTTCAGTGGAGTCAAGATTAAGTGGGTTCCCTTCTTTCCTTTGCATAATTTTCAGGTGTGTTATGTGTACTAGTGTCTGTGCGTGACACAGCTAGGGCTTGATCTGCCCCTCAAAATACCCACGACACCGGTGACTAGCCGGCACCGCAAAGTCACGCGAGGGTAGCAGATCAGGCCAAAATTTCTGTTGTGGTGGCGGCTGTTCACAGCTGTTCCGCAACAAATGGCGCCCAAATAATAGCAATTTATATCGGTTTTAGTTTTTTAGTACATTTTCGTTATTATTTCGTGTAGTTTTAACAGCGCTAACAATTGCTTTAGATTTTGAGGAATTTCATTAATTTAATTTGTATTTGATTATTTTATTTTAGCTCATTTTCCGTTAATTTTTGAATTTTCACCTTATCTTGCTCCGAATGAATGATCTGGCAGGCTGGGGTGACACTTGTTCCCGGGAGCACTTGGTTGCCTCAGCCATTTTTTTTTTGTTTCTTTGGCCGTAGTTGGCATTATGTCAAATCATTCATTTTGGATTATATTTATTAAAAATTTTTTTTCTCTTTTCGCGTAATTTTCAATTTTTTTTCCTACTTTCTTTCGTTGTGAACGGTCGCTACTACAACAGTGGCGCCTATTCAGCTGTTGTGGATTGTCAATTGTTAGACAGGAAAATTGGGCTGTGGTTCTGGGCCTGATGGGGGTTGTGCGTCACTCATATCCTCGTCTGCGAGTCGCTTAGCATGACTAAGTATTTTGAATTGAGTGGCGCCTCTACACTCTCGTCAGGTTGTTGGGGTGATTCCGTTGATGTCTTGCGGACCCCATATCCAGCAATAGCTGTCGATGACTATATGTCTCAATTTTGAATTGGGTGTTCCCTTCCGGCATCTTCTGGGTTGCTCCACCCGGAATCATGGTGCATCTTTCCTCTATCCTTTTTGTTTTATTTTCCATTCCCAATTTTCATACCTTTCTTCCTATCCTAAACTGCCCACTGAGAACTTGGTTTCACTGAACCTATGTGTGTATTAATCTTCATTTTTTTAGTACTATTATTCGCTAATATTTAGTTAATATAATTTCGGCACGATTGTTTTTATTGGGTTTTTATGAATTCTCTGGTTGGATTTTTTTTTTCTTCTTTCACTAACAGTTGTTTGAATTTGGTTTTTATTTACGTTAAGTTTTAGCCGTGTTTGGAAATTTACGGATTTTTATTGGTTTTGGGTTTTAATTAGTTAGAATTGAATTTTTCTGTGAAGTATTAGCACTTATCTTTCATTATTTATATTCGATTGCTGGTTATAACTTTGTAAAATGCCTCGTGCAAAACGCAACCGTAGACCCACTACCAATGATTCCGGTTTTGATCGCTTGAGCCGAGCATTGGAACGGCTACCGCTCACTCCACCAGCAGAGCAACGTGCTCGATCATTTCAGGGTGGCGTTCCAGCCACAATCCCAGGACCATCATCAGCACCGGAGCCCTTTCACTCAACGGGTCATTTGGATGGGGTGGAGGCAGTTCCGGAAATTCCGGCAATACAGTTTGAGTCAGGTAGACCAAATTTCGCCAGCAGCCTTAATTCCAGCCGGTCTGCTGCTATTATGCCACCGTCAAAGTGGACGATCCGATTTGATGGCACTTCGACGGGTCTCAGCGTGACTCGGTTCCTGTTTAGGATAAAGACCATGGCAGCGAGCTATGGGGTTCCGTTGGCTGTACTCGCTCATGACTTGCATTTGTTGCTACAAGGTCCAGCCGAGGAGTGGTACTGGCGTTATATGGAGCTCCATCGCTCGGTGACTTGGTCTGATCTGGAGCAGGAGTTGCGGGAGCGTTTTGAGGACCGTCGAAGTGACGTTGACATCAGGCGCGAAATCGACGCTCGAATTCAAAAACCGGGCGAGTCCATCCAGGTGTTCTTCGATGCGATCGAGGCAATGGCACTGCAGCTCAGCAACCCATTGTCGGATGTTGACTTGCAGTGCATATTGCTACGCAACATGAACCGGCGCTTACGGGAGCACTTGGCTGGACTCGAATTTCGTAATGCCCGCGAATTGCTGCGACGCTGTGTGGCTACCGAAGCCGTATGGTATCCTTCGGGTCAACGAGCTGATAGTACCCAAGTGCGACGCGTGGTCCATGAAATATATGAACCTGAAGAGGACAAAACCGCTCAGTATGTGGAGGCAGTCACCTCATCAGCTCGCCCTCCTCAAATGACACGTAGGTCCCAACCTGTGACATCATCGAATCAATATCGTTCAATATTCCACCGATCTTAGGGTCTGTTGGAATTGTCAAGATCTGGGTCATTCGTATCAGGATTGTCCCATAGCCCCAACCCGAATTTTTTGTTATGGTTGTGGAGCTCCCGATGTGCTTAAGCCTAGGTGTGGACGATGCAACAGCTCGGGAAACGCCAGACGGATCGCGACGAGTACGGGGATTCGGAGCGGTCCATCTTATCCATCTTCCATCCAACAACGGCGTCCCGAGACCACAGATGTGGCTACCAATGTGGACCCAGAGCTGTGGCGTCGTCAATAGGATGCCAAATATTAAATATGGCTGACACTGCGACCCAAACACCTTGGTCTGCAAATCAGCCTCTGACCGAATCTTGTTATACCCCTTCTAGTTGGTCGGCCTCCGGAGATGGGCGAACTTCTCGTCGCACCCGCTCCTTTAATTGGTCATCGAATTCTACTTTCGGGAGATCATGGAGGTACTTTACCTTGCGAAAACTATTGAAGCAAGCTTGCGCAGAATCAATTCTGACACCGTACGGGGAAAACCGGCCTTTTGCTGAAATTGAAATAAAAGGTCGGAAGTTCATGGGGCTCCTTGACAGTGGAGCTAGCGTGAGTATACTTGGAGCGGGATCCTTGGATCTGATTAAGGATCTTGGTCTGCAGATGTCAATGCTGCAGACTGACATCCTTACTGCATCGGGTCAAAGGGCTCCCGTTCTAGGATACGTGCGTGCGCTGGTGCGATTCAACGGCCGCTTGAAGATGGTACGATTTTTAATTGTTCCATCTTTGACCGGTCGCGTATATCTGGGAATTGATTTCTGGAATACGTTCCGGATTGCACCAGTGCAAGTCTCCGCTGTTGAGGTGTTGCCCGAAACACCCGCTGTTGGTTTTCACCATTTGCTTTCTGAGGATCAGCAACGTTTAGAGCTTGTCAAACAACAGTTTCCATCGTTCAATGTTTTGGGGCTTGGTAAAACTTCTTTGCTAAGTCACCACATTGATACCGGTTCCGCGAAACCCATCAAGCAGAGACACTATGCTGTCTCTCCAGCGGTCCAGAAACTGTTGTTTGATGAGCTGGATCGTATGCTTTCCTTGGGAGTGATTGAGGAAAGTCACAGTGCGTGGAGCTCACCCGTAACGCTAGTACGCAAGCCAGGTAAAGTGCGTCTATGTCTCGATGCCCGAAGGTTGAATGAGGTCACCATAAAGGATGCGTATCCGTTGCCCTTGATTGAGGGGCTGCTTTCGCGACTTCAGTCCACTAAATTTATCACAAGTCTGGACTTAAAGGATGCCTTTTGGCAAATTCCTTTGGACGCGGAATCTAGGGAGAAGACGGCATTTACTGTGCCTGGCAGGCCCCTGTACCATTTCACGGTCATGCCTTTTGGTCTGTGTAACGCACCGCAAACTATGTGCAGACTGATGCATCGGGTTATACCTCATGAGCTGCATGACAAGGTGTTTGTATACCTTGACGACTTACTTATTACAAGTTCGACATTTGATGAGCACTTGGAACTTCTTTCCACAGTTGCACAGCTGTTACATGCAGCTAAACTCACCATCAATGTCCAAAAAAGTAAGTTCGTTCAAAGGGAAATCAGATACCTTGGATATGTGGTTAGTGACGGTATCCTGAAGACAGACCCCGAGAAAGTGTCTGGCATCGTGTCCTACCCAGTACCAAAAAGTGCGAAAGACGTGAGAAGGTTCATGGGCATGGCAGGTTGGTATCGTCGTTTTGTCCCTAATTTCGCTTCCGTGACAGCACCACTGACAGACTTGTTGAAAAGCAAAAAGGCTTTCCAGTGGACTCAAGGAGCGGGAGTGGCTTTCGATAGAGTCAAGGAACTGTTAGTTTCTGCTCCAGTGCTGGTGAATCCTGACTTCACCAAACACTTTTATATTCAGTGTGACGCTAGCACTACGGGTATCGGGAGCGTCCTGTTTCAGAAGGATGATGATGGTGGAGAGCATCCCATCGCTTATATGTCCTCGAAATTAAATGCTGCGCAGCGCAACTATAGTATCACAGAGCTAGAATGCCTGGCTGCGGTGCAAAGCGTCAAGAAATTTCGGGCATATATTGAGGGGTTGCCCTTTACCATCATCACTGATCATGCTAGCCTTAAATGGCTCATGAGCCAACAGGACCTCTCTGGAAGACTTGCCCGTTGGAGTTTGAAGCTGCAGGGTTTTGATTTTATCATTGAGCATTGCAAAGGGTCACAGAACATCGTACCCGATGCTTTGTCAAGGGCACATGGATGCGGCGAGGAGGTGATGGCCATTTCGGGATGTTTGCCGGAACACCATCATGTGGCTGCAATAATTCCCGAGTCGGCATTCCAGGACCCAAAATATGTCGAGTTGGTAAATCAAATCGTAAAACAGCCTGACCGTTTCATGAACGTTTATGTTCGGGATGGGCGGGTTTACATTACCACCAACACGACAGGAACGTTGACTACGGACATTCCCCCAACCAAACTATGGGTCCCGGAAGGTCACAAGCAAGAGCTGATTCTCCGTGCTCATGATGATCCATTGGGCTCTCATTTCGGCATTCGGAAAACTATTGAGCTGCTGCAACGCTATTATTATTGGCCTCGTTTAAGGCAAGACGTTGCAGAGCATGTCAACGCTTGTAAAACATGCAAGCAAATTAAGCCTCCGAATGCCGTGATGCGACCACCAGTGGGCTCATTTCGAGACACGGATCGACCGTTACAGCGCTTGTTTGTGGATTTCATGGGCCCATAACCACGGTCAAAACAAGGGAATGTGCAGCTACTCGTGGTGCTCGACCACTATACAAAGTTTGTGTGGCTCAAGGCCTTGCCAAAAGCTACTGCTGGGGCCGTGATTAAATATTTGGGCGAAATCTTCCTGACCTTTGGAGTGCCTGAATTCCTTCACTCCGACAATGGTGTTCAGTTTACTGCAAAGGCATTGGCTACGTTTTTAGGAGAATATGGGGTCGAGCATATATTCACTCCCTTGTATTCGCCGCAAGCCAATGCTTCAGAGCGAGCAAACCGAAGCATCCTTAACGCAATCAGAGCCTACATAGGGGACGAACACCGGAATTGGGATGAGCATTTGGTGGAATCTTGTGCAGCTTTTCGAAATGTTGTACATGAGGCCACTGAGTGTTCCCCCCATTTCCTCATGTTCGGTTATCACCCTATCCAACATGGCTCTGATTACGCTCTTCTGCGACAATTGAGCGCGTTTGAGGATGGGGAGGTGAAACTGAGCACTCATGGTGATCGACTGCGTCTCATACACGATCGAGTAAAGGAAAAATTAACGCAGGCCTATGCAAAGGGTGCACAAAGGTACAATCTGCGCAGTAAATTTAAATCCTTTGTTCCAGGGCAGGAGGTTTTCGTCCGAAGTCACGTTCTTAGTAGTGCGGCGGACCGTTTCGCGGCCAAGCTTGCCCCGAAGTTTGTTCGTGCTAGGGTTCGTCGCTCACTAGGTCTTGTGGCATACGAGCTTGAGGACGAGAAGGGAAATTCGATGGGCGTCTATCACGCTAAGGATATCCGATAGGGATCCTGACGTCTCTGACTCTCTGCGACTGGTTGTTGCCCGGCGTTGAGACCCTTCTCCTGGGGTGAGTCGTCCCCACGCTGTTACGGCCAGCTGTTTGCCGCCACTCACAACAATACATATAAAAAAAAAGAAAACAAAATAAAACAGTCAGGCGGTGCAGTTCGAATGTCATTGCACTCAATTAATGTTATTGACATCTAGTGGCATTCGAATTGCATTGCCTGTATAAAAACAAAACGAGCGGTTGTTGCTCTGCAAGCATCACCTAAATACTGGAAAAAAAAAACAACAACAATGAAGCGATGCAGTTCAGATGCAATCAACACCTGAGTGCATTTGAGCTGCATTGCTTGTTGTTCGGGTGATGCTTGCTGGAGAGATAAATTGTTGCGGGAGATGGCGGCAACGGGGATCAGCTGGAAACTGAACTGGCTGGTCAGCGTGAATTTTTGCTGGGGACAGAAAAAGTTGAATTTTGGCGCTAAAACGAGAAGGTTGTTCTTGGAGATTGTCGAGCGACGGAGTTTTTTTTTGGATTTTGATCTTGGACACTGGATCGTGGAGTTTTTGCTGGTTTTGGTGACTGGAACGTGAAGGTCGAAAAAATGGAAGCGGCGCTTGAGTTTCTTGGTGGAAAATTGGAATTGGTCGGCGGAAAATTTTGGTGAAGCAAGTTTTTGCTGGGGGACGGAGGTTTTGATGCTGGTCTTGGGACTGGATCGTGAAATTGGAGGGTAAAGAAATTTGAGCGGGAGGCGAATGTAAGAATTGAAGTTGTTCTTATAATTGGATTGGGGAGTGTGAAGGAAAAATTTTGAACGGAAGGCGTATTGGGTAATTGGGGTGAAAGAATCTTGGTGTCGTTGTCGTGAAGATTGAAGATTGGCAGAGAAGAGTAGCCTTATCCTAGAGTGCATTTGAAGTGTAGTTTTGGATGAACAGTTTTTTTACGAACCAACAAGTGTGCGACCCTTGTTCCGGAAGTAATAAGAAGAAAAAAATTTGTGCGCGAGTTCCTAAATGAGATATAGATAAACATGAAAGCCATAACTGCCGTTTGTGCGTGCGTGCGAAATTCTGGACAACCATTGGCTGGAAGAGACGATTGGCGTGCTGGGGTTTAGTGAAATTTGAAAGAGTGAATTTCGCAGTGTTTGAACGGCGTAGCAAATACGCAAGGTGCTAAAGTGACTAACAGAGGACTTTGTAGCTAGGTGATTTGGAACAGTGTCGGGTCGAGAAGAATGACTGCCATTGAATTTTTATTGAGCGTTCGAATTTTCTGATCGCAAAACGGAAATAGAAGTTGAATGTGTGATGAACCTGGAAACACAGATCCATTTATTCAAACAGAAGTGGCTGGTGAAATTATAGAGTTTACTGATTATTGCTATTTTGTCTTGTGCTAAGCGGCTTTTCTTTGGCTGTGGGATTGCGACGTCCTGGATACAATCGAGTGCAGGGTTGAAACTTGCTGAAATTCAAACTAAATTCATTGAAAGAAGAGAAAAAAAGAAAAAACTCAAAAGTCATACATTTTAACGTATAATTAATGTCATTAAGAATTTAAACAATCTTAACGTTTGAATATAAATTGAATTGATGTTGATCAAAAGAGGAAAAAAATTAATTTTTGCAGTGGTTTCAGAACACGGTCGACCGTCGTCGGAATGCGCTGGTAAGTCGAATTTTATTATTGTAGTTGCAAGATTAGTTTTGTATACAGTTTTTATATGAAATTTTTTTTCCTCTTAGCATTTGAATTTGGGTTTTCGTTGTTTTTTTTTAAAGAATATTTTACCGTATGAATTTGCATTCAATTAGTATAAATTATTTACTTAGTCATTTAATTACAATCTGAGTTTGAAGTTTTATGTATTATTTTATATTTATTTTTTTTTGTTGGAATTTCGTTATCAATTATTTATTAATTTTTGAATTTTTTTTTTTTTTGGTATAATTATGAATTTTTTCTTATAGTTAATTTGAATTTTATATATTATATGAGTTATTTATTTATTTCGCTAAATATTTGGTTTTTTATTAATTTTGAATGCTAAAAATGTGTGGCTGAATTTGGCAAGCCTTTAGGTTCAGTGGAGTCAAGATTAAGTGGGTTCCCTTCTTTCCTTTGCATAATTTTCAGGTGTGTTATGTGTACTAGTGTCTGTGCGTGACACAGCTAGGGCTTGATCTGCCCCTCAAAATACCCACGACACCGGTGACTAGCCGGCACCGCAAAGTCACGCGAGGGTAGCAGATCAGGCCAAAATTTCTGTTGTGGTGGCGGCTGTTCACAGCTGTTCCGCAACAAATTCAATACCCGCAAATTTACTAATTCAATTTCGAAAGTATGTTTAAATACGTCCCTTCAAAATAATATTACCTACGACATTAACGCGTTTTCGAACCGCAATTTTATTGAATTTTAATAATTCCACTAATTCTGTCTCGAATTTACGTTAATTTTTCCATTTTTTTTTTAAACCCTTAGCACGTTGGGCGCCAATTTGTTACCGACCCGCTAGTGGTAACGAGACCTCGATATAGACAACGTCGAGGTTGGCAGTCTCGGCTGGCGGTGCCCTCTGGAGAAGGGGGCAGGTTCGGCGCCACTCGTTTCGAACGAGACTGCTAACTTTTCCGTGGCCGCGAAACGAGAAGTCGGTACGGAGTTAGGTGTGACGCTAAAAGATACCAATGGGGGGGGTAAGCCCCGATTCTCAAACACCGCAGCGTTACAATTTAGTACAACTATTCTTTTATTTCCAAGAGATTCAAACACTAACCGGCACAAGGTTGTTTATTTTCCTACATACGACGGCGCCGCGATCAAGCTTCCGAAACTTACGTCTACACGCAAACTATTCGTGTGGGCACGAATTTTATTTTTCTACGTTACTCTTACTACTAACTTACAAATTTAATTCTAATTTCCGCTCTTTCGTATTAATTTATTGGGTGAACTAAATGGCTCGTGTGGTACGTACCTGTATCAGCCTTGACAGGAACCGTGGTGAATTTTCTCGTCTGCGTTAATCGAAAGTTGGGGATTCCCGCGATTTCGGTTCTGTAAGTCGCTGCCGCCGCCTCAATTCTTCAAAGTTCTCGATTAAGCAATTTTGTTCATTCGTCGATGCCTGGATCGTCGCTCTCGATCTTGACTTGTTTAAGTTGGGGATTCCCGCGGTTTCGGTTCAGTAAGTCGCTACCGCCGCCTCAATTCTTCAAAGTTCTCGATTAAGCAATTTAGTTCATTCGTCGCTGCCTGGATCGTCGCTCTCGATCTTAACTTGCTATCCTTCGTTTTCCCACCACCTCAAACGATCGTTGTCCTCCAACTAGGCGCCAGATAGCAAGAAAAAAAGAAGAAAACGAAGAACACAGACTTTTCCGCTGGTATTGCTCGTAACTCAGATCCTCACCGTGTCGTTTCTCGCTCGAAAAGAAACACGGCATCGCCCTGCCACTTCGCTCGAAGCTTCATTTGGTCCCGTCAACTTACGGGGTTCCTCTAGGTCCGTTGCGGCTCTCATCAATACCTCCTTTCATGCGTTGAGGGTGAATGCACCTTACCGCCGGGCATTCACCTTTCGTTGCGATGGCATGAATTCAAGTTGCTGCTTGCGATGTTTCTCCACATCGCCGGCGTTTCATTTACAGCCGGTCTGCATACTGCACACCTTTGCAGCCGATCTACACATTGCCTGGTCGATCTGTCAGACGCGAGCTGTCATCGACATAACCATGTCAGTTACTAGTGATTATTGTTTTGGCGAGATGTTGACACGGATTTTCGGCATTTTGGCTTTAATTGCATGCCATTCCCTAGGTGAAGATCTGTTCGGGAGATGTCTGCGAGAGCAGTTTGCAGGTGCTGCGTTCGACAAGGCGCCGTGTAGTAGCTGAACTTTTCCGCGATTGTAGTCTGTTCGTCAGTCTGGAGATCTTCGGCGGTAAGTTGTAAGAAATGTCGAGCATAGAAGTGACCTGTTTCCTTTAGGTTTGTAACATCATGCCATTCTCTAGGCGAAGATCCGTTCGGGAGATGTCTGCGAGCGCAGTTTGCAGGTGCTGCGCTCGACAAGGCGCCGTGTAGTGGCTGAACCCTTCCGCGATTGTAGTCTGTTCGTCAGTCTGGAGATCTTCGGCGGTAAGTTGCAAAAAATGTCGAGCATACAAGTGACCTGTCCTTTAGGTTTTCCGCTTATTAAATGTAAGGCTATAATGATGTGTGATATGCCAATCTTATGTTATACATAAAATTATTGATGTCTGTCAATATGATGTTATACATACAATATCTGAGGTTATACATACAATTATTGATGTCTGTCAATGTGATGTTATTCATACAATAATTGTCCCTGTTCACTGTGGTGTTTTGTTTTGTTTTGTTTTTTTTTTCTTTCTCTCTTTCTATTGTAAGCGTTACATATATTCTTAAGTTCTGCCAGGACAATACCGTGATTTAATCGGGTGTCGTGATTCCAATCTCAGTGATTTAATCGGGTGTCGACCCTTTACGCCACATATCGTTTCAGGTCTTTGGAGTGCCATACCCCCATATCTTTCCCGTCGGCGTCTTCCAATGCATAGGTCCAACCGGATACTTGTTTCCGCACAGTAAAGGGTCCCACATATTCCGGTGCTAATTTGGCCGAAAAAAATTTGGAGGCATCAGATAGAACGAAATTACGCCGCCACACCAGATCTTTCGGTAGGAATTTCTCGTCTCGCCGGCGGAGATCGTACCTTGACTTCGCTTTAGCCGCCGCTTTCCTCAATCGTTCTCGCACCTCTTCCAGGACCACCTGCAGCTTTTCTGCCTTCTGAGCCCCATTTACGTCCGTGTCCCCTTTACCGTGTGCCTCCAGCCTGCTTAGAGTTCCCGGATGAATCACCATTTCTTTCCCAAAGTTCAAGAAGTATGGCGTAACTTTCATATCTTCATGGGTACATGTTCTTAGAGCGCAGCCGATTTGTGGAATCACTTTATCCCAATCTCTGTGGTTTTCGGATACGTATGACCGTAACAGTTGCTTGATGTTTTGATTCACCCTTTCCGCGGGATTCGCCTGTGGATGGTAGAGTGCCGTGAATCGCAGCGTCATCCCGTGAGTCTCGGCCATCCTTGAGAATTCCTTTGAGCGGAACTGAACTCCATTGTCGCACACCAGCACTCGTGGGACTCCAAACACAAACAGCACATGCTCCTCAAGAATACGCTTTGCAGTGGTTCCCGTTGCCTTCCTCACAGGAAATATTAGCGGAAATTTCGTAGCATAATCTACCACCGTCAAAATATACATGTATCCGTGCCATCTTCGGCCAGTAGCAACTCTGAGCCAGCCGGTCTAATGTCTTTCGTACCCCCAGATGACCTACTGTGGGCACGTCTTGGCACTGAAACAAAGCTGTTGAGCGTTCCGCGGATGGAACTACCCTCTTCCATGCAATGTCGGACTGGAGTTCTGGGTATCGCCCTTCCACATGTTTCCATAGATGGCCATTACTGATCCGCCAATTTGGGAACCGATCTGGATCCTCTTCTACTTTCTTCTTCATTCGCTCATACCATCGGTCACTCTTAATTTCGTCCCCTTGCACTTCCGCTACCTCGATGGACCGGGAGAGGGCATCTGGAACCAGATGCTCCTTACCCTTGCGATGGACGACTTCGAAATCGTACTGTTGGAGTTTCACCGCCCACCGTGCCAACCGTCCGCTGGGGTCCTTTAAGTTATTTAACCAAACCAGGGAGTGATGGTCAGTTATCACCCTGAACTTGGTTCCCTCCACATATGGTCTTAATTTTTCAATGGCCCATAGCACGGCCAGGCATTCCCGCTCCGTAGTCGAATATTTCATCTCGGCGCTAGTCAGGGCTCGACTCAGATAGCTAATCACTTTCTCGCCTTCGGGATGCTCTTGCGTCAACACCGCTCCCACCCCCGTATCTGAAGCGTCGGTATGTACAATAAACGGCAAACTACAATCCGGACACGTCAGAATTGGAGCAGATGCCAGTTTGGTCTTAGCCTGGACGAATGCTATCTCGCATTCCTCAGTCCAAAGAAATTTCCTTTGTTTCTTGAGGAGGTTCGTTAGTGGTGACATTAGCGTTGCAAACTCCGGAATAAATCTCCGATACCACGAAACCATCCCCAAGAATTGTCTGACTTCCTTCACTCTTCTTGGACGAGGAATATCCACTACTGCTTTGACCTTGTCCGGGTCCACACTCAACCCATCTCCATCGACCACATAGCCCAAATATCGCAGGCGAGAACGGCAGAACTCACATTTGTCTCTAGAGACCTTCAATCCCGCCTCGCGTAATCGTCTAAAAACTTCCTTCAAAATCTCCCGATGTTTGTGGAAATCCTGGGTGACTACCACTATATCATCCAGATAAGTGAAGACGAATGGCTCTAAATTTGGTCCCAAAACCCTGCCAATGAGTTGTTGCCAAGTTGCCGGGGCATTTTGTAACCCAAAAGGCATCCTACGGAATTGGAACAGTCCTCTGTGGGGAACAGTGAAAGCGGTGAGCTCCTTTGAATTTTCTGCCATTGGCACCTGCCAATACGCGGATTTAATGTCCAGGGAAGATAAATATTTCGTGTCTCTTAATTTATCCAAAGTTGCAGTGACGAAAGGCAGAGGATAGGCATCTCTTTCCGACACCTTGTTGAGCTTCCGATAGTCCACACAAACCCGGAACGACCCATCCTTCTTCTTAATTAAAACAATCGGCGAAGCCCACGGGCTGCACGACGGTTCCACTATCCCAGCCTCAAGCATCTCATTAAGTTCCGCATCGATATGCTTCTGTACCGCCAGTGAGACGGGATAGTACCGCTGTTTGATTGGTAGAGAATCGGTCTTGATTATGTGCTCCACTCTATTAGTACAGCCAATCCCCTCACCCATCAATCCAAACTCCTCTTCGAGTAGCGCTTCTAGCTGACCTTCTTCTTCTTTCGTTAAATGCGTTCTGCTTACCAGCTGCTTCAGCTTAAGACCCTCTACCGATGCGACCATTTCCCACTGTTCCCTCGCTACATTTAGCACTATTCCGAAAAGTTTCAGAAAGTCTACCCCCAGTATGAGATGAGGGATCGCAGGTGCTACCAAGACCCCCAACCATCTCTCTTTCCCCTGCACGGTGATTGGGCAATACGCTACTCCTTCCACACCACAACCCACTCCGTTCGCCAACCGAATGTCTCTCTGAGCGCTTTGTTGAAGTTTAACCCCTAGACTCCGGATCAGCTCCCATCCCTTTCCACCAATCACTGATTTCGACGCTCCTGAATCCACTAGCCCCAGAAATCTCTGACCCTGGACTACTACCTCTAAGTAAGGGCGATTATCCCCCTCTGCGCTGTGCAGCATATACCCCACTTGGATATTTCTTGCGACGTTCGAAATCGGACGAGGACCTAGTTTGTCGCCCACTAGGCCCGATTGCCGTTTCCTTGGCGACTAACTCCCGAAGTCGAATTTCGGTTATGTTGGGCGGCCCTTGCTTGACCTCCATTTCCTCGTCCACCTTCCCTACAGTCAACACATCTCACTCTTACCGTTCCCACTCTTCCACACCCGAAACACTTAGCAGGATCTTGACACTCCCTCGACGTATGTCCAGACTTCTTACAATTCCAGCACGTGATGCTTCTCGATACGCCCGGTACTTCCACTGCGGCTAAGTTTTGCGTCTCCAAATACGCCAGGTCCGGTTCTAGTACCCTCGGAGTTCTTCTTGGAGTAGGTGGCACGAATGACTCCACGGAAACTCTCGTCGCCTCCAATGAACGCCCCAGCGTTACCAGTTCTCCAATCGATTCGAATTTCACTAGAACCAGCTGAGTCTGGTAAAAGGGAGCAATATTTTTACGGAGTATTTTCAACTTCTCCGCTTCGCTCGGTTGGTCACTCAATCGACAGAACAAACCCTCCATCACCGCCACAAATACCCCGATTGACTCCGTGTTGCCCTGTGTACGACGTCTAATTTCATCCAGCAGCCTATCATCGTAGTCTGCGGGAAGGAATTCGGCTCGTAATTCCTTCACCAGGCCCTCCCAACTCTGGCAGATTGCACGGTTTGCCCGAAACCAGATTAGAGCCTTTCCTTCAAAGAGGTCCACGGCCGACCGGGACAGCTGCGCTTCTGTGAGTCCCTTCGCCTCCCTAAGCTCTTCCACCCGTTCGAGAAACGCGCTCACCGAGTATGGCGATTCTCCAATAAATTTCAACCCCCACTTTTGGAGATCTATCGGCTTTTGAGGCTGAAACATCGGGGTACTCGGGGCTGACAATGTTGGACTGTCCAGAGTCCATACCTCCTTAGACTCCTTGCTTTCTGCGCCGCCTGCCTTGAAGAGCAGGTCACCCATAGCTATCATTAGTTGGCCCTTGGCCTGCCTCAAGAAGTCTCTTTCTTCTCCCGTTTCCCCTTTCATTCTACCCAACCGTCGCAGGGCGAAGCATATTTTCCCTTGACTTTACTAAGTTCCGGTGAATTAAAATCGCCCACAAATTGGTCCACTAACATTTTGATCTCAGCTATTTTTGCGGTTATCGCCTCTCGGTCCTCTGAGAATGAAAACGGATACGTTGCCATTGCAACAGACTCACCCAAGGCTACTTCGCTTCTTAAAGCCCCCCTCAGCAGTTTCCACATGGTCTCCACCGTGTCACCAGACAGACTCCGGATTGATAATTCATACGCGAGTTCGTCCTTACTCAATCGATCGACCGAGATCTTTCCGACACCGCTTCCGCTAGCCATTTTTCCTCACTTGTTTCCCAAAAACCTGCCTTAACTTTTTATTTGCTTGTTACCTTCCTATTCAACTCGACAGCGTCTTTGTTGTTGATTACACGCGCATTGAAGACCTACTCCCATCAACGAGAAAATATCCCTCTTCCAATTGAACAACGTAACGCGAATCACAATCCCCAAATCGCGGCGCTCGCTCCGCACTTAATTACTTTCCCTTTACTATATTGAATCCAACACCAACCCAGCTTGAATCAACAATAATTGCGACTAGGGCAACACGCTACGTCATAGAACAATCGATTTTAGACACCTGAGGTTCGCGATACTTTCTACACACCCCACTGAAAATTTGGGTAGTCAATTCTTCCCATCTCGGTTTTCCCCGGTCTGTAAATGTTGACACGATTTCCTACCCTCTTACGCTAATAATGCTCACCACCCGGTAACGCAAAAACCAACACTTCACACCATAAATTATTCTTTATGACTCACTTCACACACTATCGAAGGTAGAACCAAGAACCATTTTAAATAAAATTCAATACTTATATAATAAATTTTAAATAAAATTCAATATTTGTAAGAATGATGTTCAATATTTGTAAGAAGAAGTTAGCATGCGATACTATTAAATATTTCTCTAAATTCCGCTCGCTTAGTGAAAAGCTTAATTAAAATTCCCGTTTCCAATTTACTTATTTCAGTCACATCCGCGTTCTCTAAATAATTTACTCTTTTTAATCAAATTTTGACTCAATCGTTACCTCTTCAAAATTAAATACCGTTTTATCACCCCTTAGAACGTTGGGCGCCAATTTATTACGTCTCTTACTCTCGTAACCTGCGTAGCCTCCGCCTCCCGATGGAGGGCAAAGGGGACAGTTCCGGTTGGCTAACTCCCGTGGAAACGGGGGTAGGTCGTTAACAGGCGCCACTCACTTTAAAAATTCGCAACCGGAACCGTCTCTGAAACCTCCGTCTATAAGCGAGAAATCGACGGCGGCGTACTGACTTTTACGATTTCAAAACTTCACTATAGGCACTCGATAATCTCTTAACCGTCCTGCCAGAAGGGCACAAAGGTGACACCAGCAATTTACAACATTACAAACATTTTATTGCTCGAAATTAATCCAATTCTACACCTATCGACGGCGCCGCGTTACTTAATCTTCTTTCACTTATTTCAATAACAGCAAAGAAAACTTAGCCTACCTTGGACCTTCTTCGCATCAATACGCTGCCAACACTCGCTCGTTCAGTTACAACAAAACCGGTGCTTCCCCGAAGCGTTGCTCCACTGCTGCCGTGGTTTGAACGTTGATCATCGATCTTACGTGCGCCGAGTTCACTGCATCGGCGCTCGACTGTCTTAGCTCCTCCTGCCACTTATCGTGTGCTTCCCCGCTTTGACGAAATACTGCCGTCCTTGCTGGCCCAACGATCTTCGCTGCGGCTTAAGTTGATGGTTCACGCCGTCGCTCGCTTGCTATGAGTCGTATTCGTTTAACCGTTCCTCACCACTTGACTATTCGTCGAATTTTCGCAGCTAGATTCCTTCCTCGATACTCCTTGGTTTTCCACACCACTCGGCTGTCGACCAATTGTTGTAGATAAATTCACGTTCCTCGTCCCGTCCAGTCAGGTTTCAAATCAGAAAAAAGAAAATTTGTTAACAAAAAGAAGCTTGCGCCAACGCGTGCGAGCCTCACCCTGGTTGCCAAAAGAAGAGAGCTCCCTAGCCCTGTCAACTCGCCACGAAACCTTTCCAAGAGGGATTTTCAACCACTTCTGCGGTATTCCAAATGCCGTTGCCACCACCTCCAATTTATCATGTTGGCGCGTGCATTGGCCCCTTGCACGCGCATTCGAAAGTGCATTTTCCCGTAGTAGTAACAATGGCTAGCGGAACGCACCCCTTTCTGCCTTTTTGCCGCGTGGTGGCGGCTCCGTCGCTGCCAGTCACCATGTTGCCATCCCAACTGTTAGTTGGTATATTTTCCTTGTTTTCCCTGTCACCTTGTCTAGTGTATGAACGTTGAACCGAATGGTATTTTTGGCTGTCGTCATTTTCCGCACATTATCCACGGCCACATCGTACTTTTTGGAATCTTCTCGCGGTAATTACTTTATAGGTAAGTTTCGTTTCGTTTCGATTTGCTTGCTTCCTTTGCAGGCAACAATCACTTGAATTTCCAACATGGATTACGTTAGCAAATTAACAAGATATTCACAGCAACCTGTCGGCGTTGAACTATCACAATGTTGAATGCACTCTATTCCACGTTCTAGCGGCCAGATAATTACGAATAAAAACGATTAGACTCCACTTCTCGTCAGTTTTGCAGAAATCATTTTACGTCAAAACAGTGCTCGTCAGAAAGTCAGGGATCTCTTGATTAGTGTTGTGCTTATGTGGTGCTCGTTTGCCGAAGGCCATAACCGCGTCGGATTAGTTTGGTGGTTCCAGCAATAATTCGTTCCAGCTTAGCGGTTGAATTCATTGAAAATGGTTTGTTGTTTATTGGGTCGAGGCGTCGCCGCTCGTCTTATTTGAATCGCCGGCAATGGTGCGACCTGATAGAAGACAAACTCAGAGCACGCCGGAGTGTCCGCGTTCATGCATTTTCCCAAATTTCCTTCCATCTACTTTTTACAATTCTACTTTGGTCTACAATTCTACTTGTTACAATTCTACTTTTTACAAGTCTACTTTACTTTTTTACGATTCTAACCGTACTAAGCTTAAATTCTACTGCTCCAAATTCTACACTTCAAATATTTCTGTACATTTTCTTTTCCTTTTTAAAACGATATTTGCTGGCGTTACAGTGCATATAGGGCAATGCCAATTAGGTAATTGCTGATATAAAGTTTTTGAATTATGCGCAAAGTGTATTAATATGATTTCTTTGATGTATAACAATTATGTTTATTCAGTTTCTTTGCCAGGTGCATTTTCAAGACATCGGTATGGTTTGAAAATAGATTTGTTTTGTGTTATTATTAACACCGCTCAGCATTGAAATGCTTTATTAACATAGAAATAAGCATTTGTATGGCCACCGAAAGGGAATTGATAGTGAGGGAAAAAATTAATAAAGTTGATGTTAATATGGGGACTCTTCCACCCTGGTAGAGTAATACATGTAAATATGGATTGAAAAATTATGCTTCAGATATATACCTGTATGTATGTGCGTATGCATATAAGACAATGCGAATGAGCTAATTGAGGATTTAAGGTTGTTGAATTATGCGCAAAGTGCATACATATGATTTAATTTTTGTATAGTTCTTCTGTTGATTGAGGTTTTTTGTGAGGTGAATTTTGAAGATATCGGTACAGTTCGAAAATAGATTTGTATTATGCTATTAACACCGCACAGTATGGAAATGCTTTATTGATATAGAAATAAGGATATGAATGCCCACCGGTGGAAATTGGATCATTGGCGCAGAAATTAATGTTGCCAATAGTATAGATTTTTAATAATTGATTTGTTTGGCAACAGTCGGCGGAATATAGGTCCGCGAATGCAACAAAGTATTTACTTGTTTATTTGCAAATGCGAGAACCTATTTACCTGCATACTTGTGAATGAAAGAAACATTTTTTTATTACTACTTAAATTGAAGAGATCTGTTTTCATTTTAAACTGTATAGCAAACATAGACACGTTCTCAGTTTGTATGCTTTACACATTTTCAATATAGACATAGTTCTTTCGTACGCCATTATTGTTTTCTAAGACCAAAATATATTTTGACCGCGTTTTGATTCAGATATCGTATTTCGTTGTAATAAAAATGAATACAATAAAAGTGTAGGGTGAAGTGATTTATTTTCAATAGGTAAGTATTTTCTTTTAACCAAAAACATTTTAACGCTAGATCGAAAACGCATTTTTCTGCTCAAAAAATAATTTTACCCAATGATTCGATATGATAGGATTCCGCACATTTGCAAACATCAAATAACAAGCTGAGATTACTAAGGAATCAACTTTTCCGAACATAAATCTATGAATTTTCTTCTGTTAAAATTTAATGTACATCTATAATGTGAACAAATTTGATAAAAGTCTATCAGCATAATTAGTTCATTGAACCTGCTGAGTACCTTTTGTTTCAGAATAATATAATATTTTGCACTAAAAGGATAAGGAGGCAGTGTCATCAGCTGCAATTTATCGCTGCGAGGCAATTTCGCTCTTCTAGACATGATTTTTTTTAAAAAAAACCCTTTGCACCATACATTGGGATCTTCAGTTTTATATGCCCCGGCATCAAATATTATTATAATGTTATTTAATTTTACCTGAACTTGGCCTGAAAAGATGTTCAGGTGCAAATCGGAATATATGTCTGGAAAATATGAAAAGTCACACCCCCAAATCTACCAAGAACCAATTCGATTTTTGGGCTGTGATAATTCTAATGATCACAAATGCAACACATCCTTCATTATTTCCAGGTATTAAAATTTATCAATATATTCATCAATTTAACCTAAACTTGCCCTGAAATGATGTTCATGTGGATGGAACTTCAAATATCTGCGATAAAAATCTAACAATTCACCCCAAAACATTCTTTTTTATACACTAACGTTGTCAATAATTTTCAAAAGTTTTTAACTTATTAACATATTGAGCGCATACACTCCGATAAATATTTATAGTTTTGGAGGAAAACTTAACATATTACCAAATAAAATTTATAACCTGGCGACAAAGAATTTTTTTCTCATTGGAAACAATGTAATTTATTAATTTCAAGTCACTGATATTATATAACGTGCAATATTATTTTGTTCATAGATATTTTTCTTTGAAACAAGCCAATATCTTACATGTATTACAGCAATATGCTCGGACCTCAAATAAATGTTGAACATAATAATAGTAAAATGTAATTTATTTCGAGAAAATTAAAAAACATTCCGTATTTCTTTTCAATCAATCACATGTGTTGCATTTACTAAAGCAATATGGTGTAACCCCAAACAAAAATTTGCTCCATTTATATCAAATCGATTGAAATTATGAAAGTACATATTATTTTAATTAAAGAAAATGCAACAATTATCGTTGTATGATTATCAAAAGTTTATTCTTTAGTCACCTCAGCTTGTTAATTGATGTCTGCAAATGTGCGGAATCCTATCAGATCAAATCATTTCGTAAAATTATTTTTCACGCAGAGAAATGCGTTTTCCGCTTGGCGTTGTCATGTTTTGGGCTAAAAGGAAATATTAACCTATTCAAAATAAATCGGTTTATCTTCGACTTCTATTTTGTAAATGTTTATTACAACAAACTACAATATATGATTCAAAATGCGGTCAAAACATATTTTGCTGTTAGAAAACAATAATGGCGTATGAAAAAAACATGTCAGTATTGAGCATGTGTAAAACATACAAGACATGAATATGTTGTCGATTCCAACATAAAAAATGTCTTTGTTTGCTAGACAGTTATATAATGAGGACAGATCTATATAATTTTAAACAAACAAAAAATTCTACCATCGACAAGTATACAAGTAAATTGTTGCTCCCATTCACAACTGAACAAGTAAATACTTTGTTGCATTAGCGGACATATATTCCTCTGAATGCAGCCAAAAACATCAAATGTTATAAATCTATTCAATCGACAATATTAATTTCTGCGCCCATTATCCATTTCCTACCGGTGGCCATTCAAATACTACTTTCTCTGTCGATTAAGCATTTGCATATTGTGCGGTATTAAAAACACAATTCAAATGTTTTTTCAAACTTTAACAATATATTGGATATGCACCTCACAAATAACATCAATCCACATAATGATTATACAACAATTAAATCATATGAATTCACTTTGCGCATAATTCAACAACCCTAAATCCTCAATTAGCTCATCGGCATTGACTTGTTTGCACACGCACATACACATATATCTATCTGAAGCATAATTTATAGATGTATATTAACATCTATGACCCTCTCTGGTTACAGAAATCCGAATCTGAACATCAAATTTATTATTTTTTCGCTCACTATCAATTCCCTTTCGGTGGCCATTAAAATGCTTATTTTTATGTCAATAAAGCATTTCCATACTGTGCGGTGTTAAAAACACAATACAAATATATTTTTAAACTGTACCAATATCTTCAAAATGCACATCACCAAGAACCTAAATCAACATAATAGTTATACATCAATTAAATTATATGTATACACTTTGCGAATATTTCAAAAAATTTAAATTTTCAATCAGCTCATCGACATTGTCTTATATGCATACGCACATCACATATATCTCACTGTAGCATAATTAATAAATGCATATTAACATATTTGACCCTCTCCGTTTACATAAATTCCCTTGTTAAAATCAAATTTATGATTTTTTCACTCACTATCAACTCCCTTTCGGTGGCCATTCAAATGCTTATTTCTATGTCAACAAAGCATTTCCATACTGTGCAGTGTTAATAACACAATACAAATCTATTTTCGAACTGTACCGATATCTTCAAAATTCACTTCACAAAAAACCTCAATCAACAGAAGAACTATACAAAAATTAAATCATATGTATGCACTTTGCGCATAATTCAACAGCCTTAAATCCTCGATAAGCTCATTCGCATTGTCTTATATGCATACGCACATACATATATATATCTGAAGCATAATTTTTCAATCCATATTTACATGTGCTACCCTACCGGAGTGGAAGAATCCCCATATTAACATCAACTTTATTAATTTTTTCCCTCACTATCAATTCCCTTTCGGTGGCCATACAAATGCTTATTTCTATGTTAATAAAGCATTTCAATGCTGTGCGGTGTTAATAACACAATACAAATCTATTTTCAAACTGTACCGATGTCTTCGAAATGAACCTCACAAATAACGTCAATCAACAGAATTATTATACAACAATAATATAATATGTATGCACTTTGCCCATAAATTAACAACTTTATATCCTCAATTAGCTCATTGGCATTGTCTTATATGCGTACGCACATACATTATATATCTCAATGAAGCATTATTTCTCAATCCATATTTACATCTATTACCCTACCGGGCACACAACAATCCTCATCTTAACATAAACTTTTTTACTCTATTCAAAAAGCATTTTCCAAATGTGCAATGCTTATAACAAAATACCAACATTGTTTCAAACTGTTCCGATATTTTCAAAACGTAGCTTACCAACAAACACAATTAACAAAATTATTATCTATCAATCACATCATAATTTTCCAATGCACATTTGCATCTATTACCTTATTGAGCTGCACGAATCTGCAACCCAACATCGCTTGTACATACAACTAGCATCGTATCCATAAAAACACTCTAAATGATTCGTTGAAATGAGTGCATTCAACATTTTCTTAGGAAAAATAAGGTGTTGAGTTTTTCGTTATTGTGCTTTGTACAATAGCTTTTTCTTTGAGATTTTCTAGGACATTTAAAAGCACAGACTAACCATTCAAACCCAATCATCAAAATCAAAATATCGCTTCATTAACACCCCAAACGCCCTGCTTGAAGTTGCCCAATTTTACATTGGCTTAAAGAAAAATCACGCTAAATGGCCTGGACATCATGATTCTAGGCGCAGAGCAGGAGGCTGGGACGGCTTTTTTGTCCGAGGGGGAGGACCTTGATCTTACCCTAATTAATTAACTCATTAATGGTGAAGGTACTCCAAGTGAATCTTCACCATTCCATAGCAGCATCAGCTGCCCTGCTACGCCGCCTGTCTAGGACAGAGGAGGAGCTAATTCTTATCCAAGATCCATGGGTTGTTAAAAACCGGGTTTGTGGGTTACGCACCAATGGATACAGACTGATAACACCTGATGGCTCTTGTAAGCGACGTGTCTGTAAACTTGTCAGGAAAACCATAAATGTCCTTGTATTACATCTCTTCTATGACAATGATAACATGGCTGATGCAGTGGAATGCGACCAAAGACCATGCTGGTTTGCTTCTTGCTATATGGCACATGATCATGGCACTAGCCCTCCCTGCGACATTGTCAGGGGGATTGTGGCTGAAGCCAGGAAAACAAGTGTGCCGCTGATTCTGGAAGCTGACGCTAACGCTCATAACGAAGTTTGGGGTAGCAACAATACAAAAGGTCAATGCGAGGAACTTTTTGATTTCATCCTTGCCCACGGCCTCTTCATTGCCAACACTGGCAGCGAACCGACCTTCCTTACCTCAAACCGTAGGGAGGTGCTTGACGTTTCCTTGATTAGTGGGCAGCACTCGCAACTTCTCCGTGACTGGAGGGTTCCACAGGAGTGTTCTTACTCTGATCACAGGTACATATCGTACAACGTGGCTGGCCGCAGCTCTGCCGAGCAGATAGTCTTTATTAACAGAAAGAGGACGGACTGGAAGCTATTTAATTCTCTAGTTCGATCCTCACTGGAAACTGTTCCTAAGAGCATTGACTGCTATCATGAACTGGATAAGGCAGTTGACACCCTTACTAGCTCTCTCAACTTCGCGTCTGGGGAAGCATGTAAGCCACCCACGGCCAGGATAAATCCTAAACCCCTCTGGTGGAATAAGGAGATCAGTACCTTGCGAAGAGAATGTAGGAGGGAGTTCAATTGCTCAATAAGATCTAATGACTGGTCGGTGTATAAAATGAAGCTCAAGGCTTTTAAGTATGCCGTACGTAAGGCAAAGAGGTCCTCATGGAGATCTTTCTGTGGTAACGTGGAGTGTGTGTGTGTGTGTGTGTGAGAGAGAGTTGGGGTAGAGGCGCATTGGCACCTCTAAGCGCTCAGGCCAAAAGACTCATTGTACTCATTTTCCCCTGCCTACCATAGTTTTCCAGACCTCTTGATAAAGTCTAGGATCACTGATGGGGGAAAAAAGGCTATCGTCCGCATGCTTGCAACATCCCAACCAAAGCATTGATATCTGAGACGCGCAAACGTTGGGCATTCACAGAGCAAATGCTCTGCAGAGTCAGCGTTTTCTAGACAGGATGAACAGAGGTCATTCTGTACAATACCTATTCGGTACATATGTCCTCCTAGGCAGTTGTGTCCAGTCAGAATACCCACCATGGCCCTGTAAACTTTCCTGCTCTTATTGAGCAAGAATCCCGAAGTCACATGGTTGGGCTCTGAAAGGAAGACCTTCGTGTGCCTGGCCACGCCAGCAGTCGTCCATCTATCTTTGTGAGCATCATCTACCCACTATCGAAGAATGGCACGTGCAGATGCGGTCGGCACAACCAAGGTGGGTTCAGGGCCCCGTAGTGAAAGTCCTGAACCTTGCTTTGCAATGAAGTCAGCAATTTCATTCCCCTCAACACCACAGTGCCCCGGTACCCTGAGCAGATGCACCCTATTGAATCTGGTGACAGAGTTCAATCATGCTCTGCACTCTTGGACAATTTTCGAGTTTGTCAGGGGTCTACGCAGCGCCATCAGTGCAGCTTGACTGTCACTGCAAATAGCAATGCTCTTTCCCCTCCATCTTTCTTCAATTGTCCAACAGGCAGCTCTCAGGATAGCAAATATTTCTGTTTGAAAATTCGAAACGTGCTCTCCAAGAGAGTAAGCTCACCTGCCAATGAGCCTGCCAATGAATGTAGATAGACACCAGCTCTAGATCTACTATCTGACCTCGAGCCGTCCGTGAAGAAGATCTCAGAATATCTCCTCGTACACAGATCTGGATCGTCCCAGTTATTTCTGCTTAAGAGGATTACTTCGTACCTTCTTCTGAAGTCAAGGAAGGGCACCCGAGCGTCCAAAGGCATAGTGAGAATCGAATCACACATTGAACCCCTAATAGAGCAGTGCCCCACATCGTCTTCACCTACCCATAAGCCAAGCTGAGCTAGTCTATGGGCAGAACTTATCGCCACACTCTGAACATGAATGTCGAGAGGAGGCAGATTAAGAAGCGCATCAAGGGCCGCACCCGGAGTAGGGCTCATGGCACCACAGATACCCAGGCACACCGTCCTTTGCAGCGTGGCTAACTTTTTCCGAGCATACAATAGCCTCACGATAGTCCACCACACCACAGATGCGTACGTGAACATCGGCTTATTATTGCTGAGTAGATCCACATCACCACACGAAGCTTAAGTCGCCATGTGGTAGCAAAAGCTCTCTTGCACTGCCCGAAAGCTTTGAAAGCACGAGTAAGCTTCACTTCCACATGTTCCCTGCAGAGAAGTTTTTTGTCCAAGATTACTCCAAGATATTTGACTACACCCTTCATGTTTGGAAGCACTTGTCCTCCCAGTTTTCTTTTCCTGGTAAACAAAACAAGTTTCGTCTTACCAGGATTCACTGTTAGGCCGTGCCTCGAACACCAGCTGCCAATCAGATCCAATGCACTCTGTGTATTTCTACATACCACATTCAGATTTTTACCGACAGCCAGTGCGGCCACGTCATCAGCATAAACCTGTGCGTGCAGCCTTTCTTGTTGCAGATCGTCATGCAGGGAGTCGACTAGCATACTCCATAGGAGCGGTGATAGGACGCCCTCTTGAGGGCATCCATTTGTCGCCTCTGTTCTTAAGTAGCAGTTGGATCCAACTTCCGCCAGCAACCATCTCTGCGTCAGCATGGCATGAATCCACCGAACTGAGACATCATCCACGCCATGACCTTTCGCAGCATCACATAGTTCCGCGAAGGGCGCGCAATCAAAGGCCCCTTCAATGTCCACAAAGACACCCAACGCATACTCACCATTAGAGATCGCTCCCTCAACTCTGGCTACCAAAGAATGAAGGGCCGACTCGCATGATTTTCCTCGCTGGTACGCATGTTGCTCATCATTCAAAGGGTTAACGCCGTAGTACGTGTGTGTCGTTCAACAAGTCTCTGTAGGCATTTCAACATAAACGAAGTTAAGCTGATCGGTCTAAAGTTCCTTGGATCGGAATAGGAAATATCTCTCCCCGGTTTAGGTATAAAAACTACCTTAACCTCTCGCCAAGTTGACGGAACATACCCCAAGGAAAGGCAAGCCCAGAAGATTTCTCTCAGGTCCGCCCCCAAGTGGTCACCCAAGTGGTGGATAACATCCAGGCCCGGCGATTCGAAATTTTCAAAAGACATGATTGCATCCCTGATCTTTTTACTAGTGACCACAGATCTAGTTGTGTACCAGCAATTAATACTGCTGCGAAGAGCAGGGATTTTAGTCACAGTAACATTTGCTTTCTGCAACTCAATCACCGGAGCCCACGGAAAGTGAGTCCCAAGTAAAGTCTGCAAAGACTCCTTTTTGGACTTGGTCAAATCATCATCCGAGCGTTTTAGAGAGTCCAGCTTAGCTGATTGATCCTTCTCTAGGACTTTGCAAAGCCTAGACGTCTCCCGTGCGTCTTCCAGTCTCTCACAGTAAGATCTAAATGATTCCCTCTTAGAGGTCCTCACCAGCTTCTTATACGTTCTCTGCAAAGTTCTGTAGGCGATCCAGTCATCCTCATTGTTGCTCTTACAAGCTCTGTTGAGAATTTTCCTGTTACTTTTCCTTAGCTGCTGTAGTTCACGATTCCACCAGGGAACCGTTTTGCCACATCTGCTCTTACTGATCGGGCAGGACTCTTCATAGCTACTTATTAGGTCTCTATTCAGAGTTCTCAACCGGGATTCTATTGACCTTGGCGATTTTATCCTACCACTAGGACGCGCTCTGTCTGCAAGAAGCCGATGGAACTTAGGCCCATCAGTGTTTTTTGGGTTTCTTCTTTCCACCACAGGTGTTGGATAAGTGGCTAAAGAGAACACCAAGTAGCGATGATCAGAGAGTGAATCCTCATCTGATACATTCCATCCAGTCATTGATCCAACTATTCCAGATGAAAATAGCGATACATCAATGACCGCCCTTCTGTTTAGGGTGACAAATGTGGGAGTACTCCCAATGTTTAAAATCATCAGCCCGGCAGAAGTTATCAAATCAAAGAGACTGTTACCCCTGGCGTTACATTTGTTGCTGCCCGAGCTGGTATGCTGGGAGTTGGCATCACAGCCCACCACAAGTTCAAGTCTCTCCGATTCAGCGTACAAGACTATTTCCTTTTACTCCTTTATCGGCGGCGGGAGTAAGGAGTCAAAGGGAAAGTAAGCTGAAGCGACTATCGTGCGCGTAAGCCTACCATTTTCTCGGTATTGTTCGACGACCGCTGACAGGTCCGGGCTTGAAATTTGTCTGAGCATGGTGGCATTTCGCTCAAAAGATAGGACGAAGACTTGGCAGGCCGCAAGTTGATCTCGACAAATCTTATACCTTCAGCCACAGAAACGTTCAGAGTTTAAATCTTTGGATCCCTTTGCAGGGACCCTTAGAAAATGTCCGCGTGACCTCAGTGAAAGAAACTCTATAGGAGAGAATTTCCACTGGATCGCTGCGTTTTGCTCTGGAGATCTGTCCATAGACAGTCACAAAAGTTCGTGCCTCACCACTTCCTGATTTGGTTAAATTTAACCGCATGCAAGAAGTAGCTCAGCACCATCCGGTACCTGTCTCTTAGCATCGAGAAACTTCTCTGGTCAAGTACGATCACCAGGTTGAAACGATCTTCACCTGTGGTGGGATTCTTTCTGCGATTCATGTACTTGATGATCCAGTGTTTCGCATCGATGCCCAGATTCAGTGTGCCGAACATGCCAGTGATGTCACCTGCACTCTTGCGGGGGCCAGGGATGCAACAACTGACATAATAGGGTTTGGCCAGGTCGGAGTTCAAAATGGTAAATTTGGGCCGACTGCCAGCACCCAATTTAAGAACGATCTGTGTGAGCCGCTCCTTAGATGTTTGATTGGAGCAGGCGACTTGGAGGTGACCGTCCACAAACCTCGCTTGCGTGAAGTTGTAAACTGGTCCCGACTCCACTATCTCTCGCCACAGTTCGTTCTTAAGGATAGCGCACTGACCTTCAGTCAGTTTGCCACCCTTGCCAGACACACCTATCACAACAACCAGCGAAGAAGACGCAGCTTCTGCATACGTTCTCTTCCCTACCTTTGCGGAAGGTGTGTTTGTGCCAGAAGGGCCAGCCTCTGCAAGATCTCTCTCCCAGATTTTGACACCTTTCGGCACCGTGCGCTCAGAGACGCAGGCATCCGCTTTCACCTCAACCTTGCATCTCTTTCGTGCGCCACCGCTGGCAGATTTGGCATCTGTGCTGGCCGGCTGGGAGATCTTCGGTGTAACCGGTCTCTCGTTACCTTTCAGCGTTTCCCGATTTGCATCAGGAATCATCGACTTCTTGAACAGAGTCCTCTTCTGTCGACGGCTGAGAGCTATCCCTGGTTCACAAAGTCCAGTCGGCATGGCTTTGCATCCAGCCACAGGTCCGGAGCATTTCTGCTCTGAACATGCAACCTTAGCATCAACAGCCAACCTTTCTTTCGCTACCCCAGGTCGGCTCAGAGGTTTCGCTGCCTGACATCCAGTCTCGAGGGAAACACCAACAGTTAATACTGCATTTGTCTCTCCATCAGCCTTCGCCGGCAGCTTGCCCCTTTTGCGCAGTTTCCTACGTTTTCTGCAACAGAGAGCCTCCACAGGTTTCCAGAGTTCAGAAAAATGAGCACTCTTACTATCTGTACTGCCTGCGGGCGTCTCGTTTGCACTAATCGGAGCTACCCCCTCTAATGCATCCCTTCTCCTCTTATGTGAGGATTCGGGAAGAAACATCTTTTCCCCTGGTACGGCCGTAGTCGGACTTCCAGCTGACGCTGTACTCGCTTTTCCGGAGCCTGTGATCAGGGGGGATGCTATCAGAAAGTCCGAAAACTTGCTTACCATGGAGTCTTCCACGATGGTAGTCTGTGAGCTTCCACTGAAACCAGGGTCCTCCATTGCAGTCATACATGGGATTGGGACCTGAAGAATTCGAGCCCCTGCCGTGCTGAGCACGCCCAGCACGGGTGGATTTCCAGACTCAGTCTGGCTGCCACCTGCAGAGATAAAATCCTTAGGTTTCATCTTCGTGCTTACTACAGCCATCAGGCTGCAATTATACACATTTTACTGAGGATAGAGTTACCTCGTTGCCTCAAACCCTCCTCCTTTCTCCGGGCTTGGGACCGGCATATCACAAGTTAGACTTGTGATCGGCGGAGTTAACGTGGAGAGTCTCAGCGATGCAAATCGCCTTCGTAAGGTCTTAAGCACGACACCAAAGGCTATGGGGTGCATCATGAATCCTGAGGGCATTTGGACTAGTTCGAGCGCAGATACTCTCAAAATACTGATAGGCGCACACTTTTCGGGCAATCATTGCCCTCTAGTAGTGGCCTGTCAGACGGAGCAAAATTACAGTTCAGGGCCGCCGTTCAGAATATCAAATTCTCAACTGAGGTGGGCTATTAACTCATTTGAGCCGTTTAAGTCCCCGGGCCCTGATGGCGTTCTTGCGGCTGACATCCAGAAGTCCATGGAAGTATCGCTACCTTGGCTCAGAGAGATTTATAACGCTTGTCTACGCTTCTCGTATGTTCCCACCAGCTGGCGGGAATCCAGACTGGTCTTTACTCCTTAAGCAGGAAAAGTTTGGCACGTTAAGCCGAAGGACTATCGTCCAATAAGTCTTAACTCCGTCCTGCTTAAGATTTTGGAAAGGACAATTGATTACTATATTAAAAGATCAATCGATCCTATGCTGATCTCGCAGTCGCAGCATGGTTAGTCTGTTGAGACCGGTCTTCACGTCCTTATTGAACAAGTTGAGAAATCTCTTCCTCTAAAGGAATATACGCTTGCTGTCTTCCTGGACACCAAGGGGGCCTTCAACAACGTTAATTCTAACGCAATAGTTCAGGCTCTCTCGGTGATGCATGTGGATGAACGGCTGATTGCTTTTATTGTGCAGCTTCTCAAAAGTAGAGTTGTAATCTTGATGCTGGGTAATGCCAGCGAAAGACGAGGAGTCAGCACGGGCACACCTCAGGGTGGAGTTCTCTCTCCCCTGCTGTGAAACATCACGGTGAATACTCTTCTAAGGAAGCTGGACCGTGCCAGCTGCAAAGTGATTGCTTATGCAGACGACATAGCTGTTTCAGTGTCGGGAAAGTCTTTATCTACGCTATCGGAGAGGTTGAATCACTCTCTTGACATACTTTCGCGTTGGAGTCGTGAGTGCGGCTTGAATGTGAATCCTAATAAAACGGAACTTGTGCTGTTTACAAAGAGGTACAAAGTTCCTGGTTTTGAGTTACCCAAATTGAATGAAGTCTCCATTAACTTGAACCAGAAAGTCAAATACTTAGGACTGATCCTTTGATCGAAGTAACTTTGGACGTACAATGTAGCAGAAAGAGCTCGAAAGGCTTTCAATGCACTTTACTGCTGCAAACGGGCCATAGGGGTGAGTTGGGGATTGCAGCCTCGTACTGCTGCTTGGCTTTACACTGCTGTGGTGAAACCAATTCTGTTGTTTGAGGTGGCGTTCTGGTGGCAAGCTGCTCTTGAGGCTACCTGCAAACGGCAGCTTGAAAATGTGCGAAGAATGGCTGCTTTACTGGTAACTGGAGCGCTCCGCTCCACCCTTTCTAACGCACTCTTTGTGCTGCTTCATTGGCTGCCAACCAACCTACTGATCTCACAGCAAGCTAATGTTGCTGCTGTGGGACTAAATTGTATCTCAGCATGGAATAGAACAGAGTTCGGTCATGCGAGGATCTAGGCCGAGGGGTTACCCGCACCAGCGGTTGTTGACTACATCGCCCCACAATGCATACTGGATTTGGAGTTTACAGCTCGCATTCCATACAAAGAAGAATGGTGTGATGATATCACCCTTGATAATGGGCTTATCAATGTGTACACAGACGGCTCAAAGCTAAACAATAGAGTCGGGAGTGGTGTATACTCAGATGAGCTGAATCTCAAGCTATCCCTCCGTCTACCAGACCACTGTTTCAGGCGGAGGTAGTGGCTATTTATCAGGCAGTCGACTGGCTTCTGTGTAATTGAATATTCGGGGTCAATATTGGTATTTTCACAGATGGTAATAGGGCAGGGTAATAGATGCAAATGTGCATTGAAAAATTATAATGTGATTGATAGATAATAATTCTGTTAATTCGGTTCTTTGTGGGCTGCATTTTCAAAATATCGGAACAGTTTGAAACAATATTGGTATTTTTTTAGCAGAGTTGCACATTCTGGAAATGCTTTCTTGACACTGGTATAAGTATTTGAATGGCCACCGAAAGGAAACTGATCGTGAGGGAAAAAAATTAATAAAGTAGATGCTATGAGGGGGGCTCTTCCAGCCCAATAGGGTAATAGATGCAAATATGGATTGAGAAATTATGCTTCAGTGAAATATATTTGTATGTGTGTGTGCGTATAAGACAATGCCAATGAGCTAATTGAGGATTTAAAGTTGTTGAATTATGCGCTAATTGCATACATATGATTTAATTGTTGTATAATAATTCTGTTGATTGAGATTCTTTGTGAGGTGCATTTTGAAGATATCGGTACAATTCGAAAATAGATTTGAATTGTGTTATTAATACCGCATGGTATGGAAATGCTTTGTTGACATAGAAATAAGCGTTTGCATGGCAACCAATGGGTTATTGATATTGCGCGAAAAAATTAATAAATTTAATGTTGAGATGCGCATTTATGCAGCCGCATAGGGTCCTAGATATAAATATGGATTGAGATATTATGCTTAAGTGAGATATATAAGTACGTGCGTTTGCATATAGGATAATGCGAATGAGCTAGTTGAGGATTTAAAGTTGTTGACTTATGAGGAAAGTATATACATATCATTTAGTTGATGTATAATAATTATGTTGGTGGTTGATGTTGTTGTTGTTGATAATAATTATGTTGAAATATCTAAAGAGTTGTGCAAAAATATTTGTGTTGGGTTATTAACACCCCACAATATGGAAATGCTTTATTGACATAGAAATAAGCATTTGAATGGCCACCGGAGGGACACGGATCATTGGCGCAGAAATTAATATTGTGAATAATACAGATTTGCAACATTTGATTTTTTTTGGCAACAGTCAAAGGAATATATGTCCGCGAATCCAACAAAGTATTTACTTGTTGATTTGCAAATGCGAGAAACTATTTACTTGGATACTTGTGAATCCAAGAAACATTTTTTTACTAATGTTCGAAGAAGAACATTAGTATTAAAATCACTTTGGCCAAAAATTCATATTTCTATATATATATATATATATATATATATATATATATATATATATATATATATATATATCATCAAAAAATTTCAGTGAAAAAATCTCAGGATCGCGCCATCCGATTGAACTGAAATTTTCAGGACATATTGGTGTATATGCAGAATAGTGCCAGGTCTCAGAAAAAGTTAATAATCTTTAACCCTTTGGCGCCGGCGGCCATTTTAGTTATATTTTTAATATACCTATTATTCCGTACACAAATAAGTTTTGCAAAAATAAAGTTGACGAAATAAATTTTGAACGTGTTTTACATATGAATCGGATAATATTTTGGAATTTTTTAACCCCATGTGTGCGCTGGGGGCCTAAAAAGAGAACGGGAAAATTTGAAAATTTTTAAATTGCGATAACTTTTGACAGAGCTATTCACTCATTACGAAATTTTCAGGACATATTGGTATTATTTAGTTATTAGCTCTTAATGAGCGTGTTGGCAACCCTGTAGCTAGGGCAGGCACTGAAAGTGAAAACCTCCAAATCATCGTCTCTCTTGAAAAAATGCCGTTTCTTCAAAAAAAATCCACTCATATGTAAATTTCGTGCTTTATTTACATAGACAAAAAATAAAATTTGATATAGTATAACGGGCACGCCTGGTAACCCTTGCCCAATTTACCTATATTTTTAGCATCAAAAACTTCTGTTCACGGAAACTCACGATCCAACAAGCAGAATAATTTGAAATTTGCAGCATGTATTGGTCGTAAATAGGACCAAGTCTGATAGAAGTGATTTTGAAATGCGGGCGATTTTGTGCCAGTGGTGCCACCTTGAAAAATCACTAAAAGAGATAACTGCTTTTAGCCCTATAAATTCTGATTGAATCGTTCGATTTTGACGAAATTCACAAAGTAGGTGGACCTTACTTCAAACCACGTTTGGTAGAAATTTGGTTGAAAAATTCGGTTGAAGCTGCCAGCTATGATAATTTTGGTGTCTTAAATTTGAAAAAAATAGAAATTTGGAAGTGAAAACATTCAAACCATCGAATATCGTAAAAATGTCCGTTTCTTACAATAAAACCAATCTGTATACAAATCTGATGCTTTATCTACACGTTCAAAGTAAAACTTTGGAAATTTCATGTCGGACAAAAACGGTAACCCTTTCCCAATTAACCTATATTTTTAGCATCAAAAACTTCTGTTCACGGAAACTCACGAGCCAATAATCAGATACCATTGAAATTTACAGAATGCATTGGACTTAAGTAGGACCAGGTCTGACAGAAGCGATTTTGAATTGTGGGCAACTCTGTGCCAGTGGTGCCATCTTGAAAAATTACCAAGAAAAAAAAACTGCTTTTTGCCCTATGAAATGTGAATAAGTAACCAGATTTTCATGAAATTGACACAGTAGCTGAACCTTACTCTAAACTCTGTTTTGTAGAAATTTGTTTGAAAAATTCGATTGCTGCTGCCAGTAATGGTAATTTTTGTGTCTTTGGTTTTGAAAATTCGCTCAGGAAAATAAAACTTTTTGCCCTATAACTTCCAGTGCAGTCATGAAATCAATACGAATTTCATACAATTAATGGAACCTATTATAGACATTATTCAGGCCACATTTGGTTGAAAGGCCACGATAGGGTTGCCAGCTATTGTTGGTTTCGTGTTTGTTTGTAATATCTTCATTAAGCGGTTTTATCGTAGAATTTTCAATTGTTAATGACATTGTAGTGACAATAAACAGCAAATATTAAGCGTTCGATTATTTGAAAAAACTCGCTGCAGGTAACCCTAAGTTTCTTTATGCTCCTATAACTTTGAATGTAATATAACAACGTGAAGCAGATGTAATATATTCTTGGCTTTGATACTGGCGAAAAGTTGCCAGCACCAGTCGGTTGTGCTACTTTTGTATTAATAAATGCTTACAGTTAGTATTCATACCGGAAACATTTACAATGAAAATAAATAACCAATGTTTCAATTCCCTTCTGCAAACTTTTCGGATCGCAGCCCCACACACCAACTTCAGTTACAGTGCTGCATGCACTGAGCATTTTCTTCATTGATCTTATATGAGATGCTGCTTTCAAAATTTTGTGAAATAAGCAACTGATAACGAATATAATTAACCCGTGTTTTGCTCTCATAAACGTTGAAATTTATGCCATTGGTAATATCTGAAACCGTCTACCATATGAGTTATAATGCATTCTTGAGACCAAACTAAAACGTGGCATTTGAAACAGTTTGGCCGTAATAAGCAGCTCATGTGGTGGAATATGCACTCAAAACCTGCACGATTCTTGTACTGTTCTTCGAACATTAGTATTTCTAGCGGTTCAGGTGCGCTAGAGTTTTTTTATTCTTACATGAATTGAAGAGATCTGTCCTCATTTTAAACTGTATAGCAAAAAAAGACATGTTCTCAGTTGGAATCTACAACTTATGCATGTCTTATATGTTTTACACATTTTCAATATTGACATAGTTTTTTCGTACGCCAATATTGTGTTCTAAGGGCAAAATATATTTTGGTAGCGTTTTGAATCATATATCGTATTTTGTTGTAAAAAAAAATAACTGAAATAAAAATATAAGATAAACTGATTTATTTTCAATAGATAAGTATTTTGTCTTAACCGAATACATGTTAACGCCAACTGGAAAAGCATTTTTCTGTGCGAAAAATAATTTTACACAATGATTCGATATGATAGGATTCTGCACGTTTGCAAACATCAAATGACAAGCTGAGGTTACTAAACAGTAAACTTTTCCGATTCATGGAGTGATAATCTATGAATTTTCTTCAGTTAAAATTGAATGTGCATCTATAATTTGAACTAATTTGATAAAAGTCTATCAACATGTTTCTTTGGGGTCATACCATATTGTTTTAGTTTATGGAACATATTTGCTTGATTAAAAGGAAATCGTTAATGAAAACACGGTAACTTCAACTTTACTCATGGTAAGTTCAATATTTATGATAGGTTATATTGCTCTGATATGTGTTAGCTATTTGGTTGTTTCAAAGAAAAATATCAATGAATAAATGAATATTGCTCATTATTTAATATCATATACTTTAAATGAATAAACTTCAATGTTTCCACTGATTAAAAATTTCTTGGCGCCAAGTCGTTATTAATTTTCTTTGATAATATATTTATTTTTCCTCAAAAACTATACATATTTTTCTTAGTGTATGCGCTCAATATGTAAGTAAGCGAAACACTTTTGAAAATTATTTGCAACGTTAGTGTATTATGAAGGATGTGCTGGTATGCTTTTTTATTTTTTCCTCAAAAATACTAAAATTCCAGCCACTTGAACATCTTTTCAGGCCAACTTCAGGTTAATTTAACGAATATAACAACAATAATTTATACCTGGGGATATGAAACCAACGATCCCAATTTATGGTGCACATGCTTCCTTTTTTGTTACGCAATAAAGAATTTTATTTCATGGATTGAACTCTGGCAGCATCAGGTGAAACATCAAACAATGGCGAACCTTTAGGATCGGATGGCTGACCCAACCCCGTCGCTCCATTTGGATCTTGTAAGTTAAAGTCCATTAAGGCCTGCCTCTCCATACCCCTGGTGGTAACTCCGGGCCTGAAAATTTTCGGCCTTGCTCCGCCCGTCGAGGGGGCTTGTCCCGCGTTGAGAGGGAGCCTCAGTGCTCCTCGGCACAGAAGACAGTCGGTATTGGAGAAATGAAAGTTGGATCTGGAAATTTAACAATTGTTTGATGAGGTTCGCTTCCCAAATGGAGATGCCCATTATGGAGGTATGTTCGCCTCCCCCGAAACTCCCACAAAAAGAGAGGAGTAGGGAAAACAAAGCAACAATGTTGCTGTTTGACTCAGATCCAGCCACTGGTCCAAGTCTGGCCAAGCTACAGGGACCTGTAGGTAGTGCCATCTCAACCCCACGTAGTCCACCACAGCTTGAACCAAACCCGAGCCAAAGGCCGAACCTGGGTCAAAACAACAAATAGAAATGGTTGGGGTAGCTTCCCGACATAAAGTGGGGCAGCCGCTCTTCGGATGACCTGGACAGGTTTGGCATAAACCACCAATTATTGTACTCAAAGAACTCAAAGAAAAGACAATCATAAAGGGAAGGTACCCAAGGGGTAAACTAACAGGAAGGAAGCTAAATGGATTGAATTGGGAAGGATGTTTGCGGCTATAAGGAAGAGCGAGCTCTGCATGTCTTAATAGAGGGCTTGTTCTCTCGAACGAAATAGAATTGAGTCGCAATGGAGGCGATTCTAAGCTATGCAAGTGAAAATGGAAATTTAGGATTAAAGACGTTAAGTCTAAGGGGAGCATGAGTCAAAATTATTTTCTCACTTTGGTGGATTACCCAAAAGCAAGTTTTGGGCCCCACGTTGGGTGCCATTTGTAGCAAATATTACCATTGAGAGGGCCTTTGCATAACTCAGAACCAGACTGAAGTCCAGAACCAAGAGATTTAAGGTCGGGAAAATGGAATGGCTACTGCCATTCAAGAGGCAAATCAAAAAAAAATTAACTCATATGTATACACTTTGCGCAAAGTTCAACAACCCTAAATCCTCACTTAGCTCATTGGCATTATCTTATATGCATACGCACATATATATACATCTCACTGAAGCATAACTTCTCAATGCATATTTACACCTATGACCCTCTCCGGTTGCATAAATCCGCATCTTAACATTAAATTTATTGCTTTGTCGCTCACTGTCAATTTCCTTTCGGTGGCCATTCAAATTCTTATTTCTTTGTCAATAAAGCATTTTCATACTGTGCGGTGTTAATAACACAATACAAGTATATTTTCAAACTGTACCGATATCTTCAAAATGCACCTCACAAAGAACTTCAATCAACAGAATTACTATACAACAATTAAATCATATGTATGTACTCTTCGTAATTCAACAACCTCAAATCCTCAATTAGCTCATTGGCATTGTCTTATACGCATACACACATAAATACATATATATCTCACTGAAGCATAATTTCTCAATACATATTTGCATCTATTACCCTATCGGGCTGGAAGAACCCCTATCTTAACATCAACTTTATTAATTTTATCGCTCTCGATCAGTTTCCTTTAGGGGGCCATTCACATGCTTATACCAGTGCCAATAAAGCATTTGCAGAATGTGCGATGTTACTAACAAAATACCAATATTGTTTCAAAATGTTCCGATATTTTGAAAATGCAGCCCACAAAGAACCGAATTAACAGAATTATTATCTATCAATCACATTATAATTTTTCAATGCACATTTGCATCTATTACCCTGTCGAGCTGCATGAATCTGCAACCCAATATCGTACGTACATACAACTAGCATCGTACCCATAAAAAACTCCAAATGATTCGTTGAAGTGAGTGCATTCAATATCTTATTGGGAAAATAAGCTATTGAGTTTTTCATCATTGTGCTTTGTACAATAGATATTCCCTTGAGACTTTCTAGGACATTTAAAAACACATACTAACCATTGAAACTCTATCATCAAAATCGAAATACCGCTCCATTAACACCCCAAACGCCCTCCTTGAAGTTGCCCAATTTTACATTGGCTTAAAGAAAAATTACTCACAGTTGTCACCAGCGCGAGAATGGGATAGTGATAGACATGCGCAATGGATTACCTTGTTCTCATCGAGATCAATTCAAAAAGCAAATGAAAAGAACCCAATTAGGTTTAAAAAAGCCTTTAGTGCACAAAAATCTAAAGAAACACTTTGTTTTGAAAAAAATTAGGGAATCGTTAAAATGTTGAATGCATTTTCTGCTACACGTTCTCTTTGACACGTTGACATCATTGAAGATGGCTTCATATACAGTAACAGGGATAGAAAGATGTTTGGGGTTGCCATGCGACATATTTTTAGAGGTTATAAAGTTTAAGCATTGGTTATTTATTCTCATTGTATATGTGTTCCGTATAAATATCCAATAATAGCATCAGTCGGTACAAAAAAAGCAAAATTACTTAATGTTGGCAAGAGTATGAATTTTATTTTGACACTGAAAGCTATAGAGCTTTAGTGAGCATATTTTAAAATTCAAAATACAATAGAGCAATTAGTTTTGCTTTGATGGAAGTATTTTCAAATTACAAAAAAAAACAAAGCACCGGTGCTGGCAGCGTCAAAAAGCCGTTTCATCTAAATTTCTACCAAACTTTGCTTAAAGAAAAGTTCAGCTAATGTGTGAATTCCGTTAAAATTTGATAAAAGTATCAGAATTTTTCCTTAGTGATTTTTTCAAGACGGCGCGCTTCTGCCAGACCTGCTCCTATCTAAGATCAAAACATTTTGTGAATTTCAATCGTGTCCGTTTATCGGGTACTGATATGAGATGTACAGAAATTCCTGATGCTCAAAATTTAGGCAAATTGGGGAAAAGCTACCGGGTTTGTTCGATATGGGATATGTTCGATATGGGGTATATATATATATATTAAACTATGTTATTTTACCATTTACTATGTGGTACAATTAATTATATCGTATACAATTGTATGCACAATAACAATTACGCACGATTCAATGACTAAAACATTAAATCTACAATCTTTATACATTTTGAGTAAAATTCTTGTACGTAAATATTGAAAGTTAAAAGCCGGTACAACATTAACATTTGTAGTGTAACTTGATGCACTGTAAATGTACATTATGTCATATTATATCTCGAGTATGTCTCAAGCCAATCCTATTCATTAAAACAGCCTATTGTATACACATGAATTCCAACTACGTATGTGAATAATTCATACTTGGGTAAACGGTATGAATGGTAGATGCATAATCTACACCACGCATATACAAATGTGAGCAATTCATGAAGGGAAGTACTAAGGTATATTAAATGAAAATTGACACATTTGAAAATCAATCACTTGGCCACCTTGAAATAAGTTATTAGCACATATATTACAAAACTGCTGATGAAGAACTCTGGTGCTCGGTTGACACTTTTCAAAATAGGCTTAATTGAATCTTGGGGAAATCGAATATAGAATAAGACCAGTTTGTTAATAGAACTTTAGTATACAAGCAAGGAAATAATGTGAAGTGGAGAGCAGTCTTTTGGTTGTTCCCAAAGCGAAAGAAAAAACAATAAATGTAAATAAGTTACGGTATTCCAGCATTCTTGCAAGGCTTTTGTAAAATCGGAGTTTTGTTACTTTGTGCACCGCTATTGAAACACTTTCACACTAACTTTAGAAATTGCTGCATAGATGAATCGATCGGTGCCATTGATTTCGCCAGGTGCTAACCAAGCTAGTTTCAGTAAACTTCCTTTATAGTATTTTTCATACCCTAACAATAACTAATCCCAACATGGCAGGCCTGCCATCCTGGCAGAACATGCTGACCCTGCCATCCTATTGGTGATTCACTGTAGGAGAGAGGCGTCCATGTAATGGAGCAAAGTGAATTGAACGAAAAGATAAGCGGGTGATTTGGTGAATTATTGCAACAGGCGGAGGAAAAAGTAGATAAAGTAACGATAGATAAAACTGGAACAAAGTACCACGCGACTCCTATAAAGCTCCTAGGACCCAAACAAATGACGATTGAAAAATATCAACAAAAGCAGAAGACGCAGAGCTAAAAACAGACACCAGAAGTGATCATCCAGAAGAAGAAGAAGCATCGAGGCGGCAGAAGAGCGAAGTTGATAGCAATTATCATGAGGAACGAGCAGCAGCTTTTCGCAAAATTTTAACAGTTAAAAGAATAAAACGGGAGACACCTCATCAAATATCGTCCAAAAGACCTTCGATGCACAATACGCTCAAGCAATATCAACGACAGCAATACATTTAGGAATACTAGTAGCAATATACTTATATAAATCAATTAATATTACAGAATTTCGCTATTTTCTGTAATTTGGCTGAAAATTCTCAGTGCGAATGCAACGAATAGGAAAAAATATTAACAGAAACGAAAAATATTTTTCAAAATAAAATAGTAGAAATTCGAAGTTTTAATTTTTGTTGTTAACTGTCACAACAAGAAAATAACCGTTCGAAAATTTTGCGATAAAATCGCTTAGCAAACGTATTTCAAAATATACAGCCTTATCATGGTTTTTTAGTCAGATTCTTCTTGAATATTGCGTACAAAAAGTTCCATTTACCGAAGGCATTTTGTTTTGATTTTGATACTGTACCGTAAGTTATGGCACAAAACCTTTTTTTTGAGCAAATTTTCGAAACTCAAGACAGCAAAATTAGCATAGTTGGTAGCTCCAACCGAATTTTCGAACCAAGTTTCTACCACACGTGACTTAAAGTAATGTTCAGCCACTGCCTGAATTTCATAAAAATCTAGTGAATGAATCAGAATTCATAGGGGAAACAACAATTTTTTTTGTCCTTTTAAGTATTTCAAGATGGCACCACTGGCACAGAGTTGCCCACATTTCCAAATTGTTTCTACCAGACCTGGTCCTGCTTAAAAAAATACATTCTCTCAACTTCAGATGTATTTGATTATTGGGTAATATGTTACCGTGAATATAAGTTTCTAACGCTTAAAAAATAGGCAAATTGGAGCAGGATTACCGTTTTTGTCCGATATGAAATTTCAAAATTTTTGTATCGGTTGTGTAAACAAAGCATAAGATATTTATACAAACTGGCTCTTATTGTAAAAGATCAAAATTATTCAGCAGAGTCAATGATTTACAGATTTTAATTTTGACTGGCAGAGTTGCCAGCACATCCATAAAAAACTATACGAATCTACTACTTATGCTTGGTTCACACTTGACGCTTCTCTCAGACATAAGTTTCGGAGATCTCTGACACAAATATCCGAGAAGAGTTCTTACTTGGCCAAAAAAGGCTCGAGACTTTTCTCTCGGATAAAAATTTGTAGAAGTGTCAGAACATTGATTGGAGATAAGTGTCAGAAGTGTTTTGATTTGACGCGAAGTGTCTCGAGACTTTTGTAAGAAGTTTCATTTCACTTGTGAGGTAGACGCAATGGGGCTTTCAAAGAAAAAGGTCGCAGCTGCAGTAATTATTCTAAATTTATTAAACAAAAAACAGAAAAAGAAAAAACGTTCTGTTTGGGTGAAAGATTGGATAGCCAGGAGAGCAGAATTTTGAGACGTTCCACCAGTTGCTATCAGAATTAAGAGTAGAAGACCCGGGGCGATTCGCTAATTTTTTAGAATGACCCCTTCAACCTTTGAAATTTTAGTTAATAAAATTGCTCCACTCATTTGTAAAAAGGATACAAAAATGAGACCAGCAATACCTGTTGAAGAACGTCTTGGAATAACTCTGCGATTTTTGGCATCAGGTAATTAAAAGTAAAGAAACAAATTGTATTCAAAATCATATGTTTTGATATGTCTTACAGGGGATTCCTACAGCAGCTTAGCATATTTATTTAGAATAGGAAAGAGTACAATAAGAGCAATAATTCCCGAAGTATGCAAAGCTCTTTGCGTATCCCTTCAGGATTACATGTTGGTAAGTGAAAAATTACCCCAAACGCTATTAGATTCAACAGCGCCAATAAAACTTGTGCTGGCATTTGTGTCGATGTTACGGGCACTTACAATTGATGATTGAGAAGTTTGAGTAGCATTTGGAGACAATGAACTGAATAACAGTTCCTCTTCTTCTTGTTGTATCTGCATGATTACTTGTTGAAGCTTTCTGTTCATCTTTCGACGCAGAAGATCACTTCTAATACTTTTCATTTCAGAAGCAACATATTTCCCAAAAATGTCGTATTCGTCATCTGGCTCATTTAAAAGTGCGAATAGCTTTATGCATAAGAATTTCATCATCGGACTGTATGCACTTTCTTTTCTTCTGTAACTGTTCTGTTAAAATAGATGCACTTCCATTCTTTACTGTACTTTCCCCGTCATTTTGTTCACCGTCATGCTGGCTCTCCGTTAAATTAGTCTGAAAATGAAAATATAAAATAATCCACGCATATTTTAAAGTACTAAAGTGCGGAAATCTTATTATTTGCAGGAACCATCTACTCCTGAGAAATGGAAAGCCATCAGTGACCAATTCCACAACAGATGGAACTTTCCCAGATGCTTAGGAGCAATTGACGGCAAACATGTGGTGAAACAAGCTCCTAGTCATAGTGGGAGTTATTTTTACTAATGTTCGAAGAACATTACTATTAAAATCGATTCGGCCAAAAATTCATATTTCTATATATATATATATATATATATGTACAAAAAATTTCAGTGAGATAATCTCGGGAACGCGCCATTCGATTGAGCTGAAACTTTCAGGATACATTGGTGTATATGCAGAATAGGTCCAGGTCTCTTTAAATGTCAGTTATTGCAAACCTTTTCGCGCCGGCGGGCATTTAAGTGATATTTTTAATATACCTATTATTTCGTGCACAAATGATTTTCGCAAAAATAAAGTTAATAATATAAATTTCTAACGTGTTTTACATATGAATCAGATAATGCTTTGGAATTTTTTAACCCTATGTGTGCGCTGGTTGCCTAAAAAGAGGACGGGAAAATTTGAAAATTTTTAAATTTCGATAACTTTTGACAGAGCTATTCAATCATTACCAAATTTTCAGGACATATTGATATTATTTAGTTGTAGATTTGTGTGGCTTTTAATGAGCGTGCTGGCAACCCTGTAGCTAGGGCAGGTACTGAAAGTGAAAACCTCCAAATCATCGTCTCTCTTGAAAAAATGCCGTTTCTTCAAAAATAGGCCTTTCATATGTAAATCTTGTGCTTTGTTTACATAACCAAAAAAAAAAAAGATATGGTATAACGGGCACGCCTGGCAACCCTCGCCCAATTTACCTATATTTTTAGCATCAAAAACTTCTGTTCACGGAAACTCACGATCCGATGGGCAGAATTATTTGAAATTCACAGCATGTATTGACCTTAAATAGGACCAGGTCTGATAGAAGTGATTTTGAAATGCGGGCGATTCTGTGCCAGTGGTGCCATCTTGAAAAACCACTAAAAAAGATAACTGTTTTTAGCCCTATAAATTCTGATTGAATCGTTCGATTTTGACGAAACTTACACAATTGCTGGACCTTACTTTAAGCCACGTTTGGTAGAAATTTGGTCGAAAAATTCGGTTGGAGCTGCCAGCTATGATAATTTTGGTGTCTTCATTTTGAAAAAAAAAATTTGGAAGTGAAAACATTCAAACCATCGAATATTCAAAAAAATGTCCGTTTCTTACAATAAAACCAATCTGTATATAAATCTTATGTTTTATCTACACGTTCAAAATAAAACTTTGGAAATTTCATGTCGGACAAGAACGGTAACCCTCTCCCAGTTAACCTATATTTTTAGCATCAAAAACTTCTGTTCACGGAAACTCACGAACCAATAATCAGATACAGCTAAAATTTACAGAATGCATTGGACTTAAGTAAGACCAGACTTGATAGAAGCGATTTTGAATTGTGGGCAACTCTGTGCCAGTGGTGCCATCTTGAAAAATTACAAAGAAAAAAAACTGCTTTTTGCCCTATGAAATGTGAATTAGTTACCAGATTTTCATGAAATTGACACAGAAGCTAAACCTAACTCTAATCTCTGTTTGGTGGAAATTTGGTTGAAAAATTTGATTGGTGCTACCAGCTATGGTAATTTTTGTGTCTTTGGTTTTGAAAATTCGCTCAGGAAAATAAAACTTTTTGCCCTATAACTTCCAGTGCAGTCATGAAATCAATACGAATTTCATACAATTAATGAAACCTGTCATAAGCATTATTCAGGCCAAATTTGGTTGAAAAGACACGATAGGGTTGCCAGCTATTGTTGGTTTTGTGTTTAATTGCAATATCTTTATTAAGCGGTTTTATCGTAGAATTTTCAAATGGTAATGATATTGTAGTGACAATAAACAGCAAATATTAAGCTTTCGATCATTTGAAAAAACTCGCTGCAGGTAATCCTAAATTTCTTTATACTCCTATAACTTCGAATGTAATTAAACAACGTGAAGCAGATTTGATATATTCTTGGCTTTGATACTGGCGGAAGGTTGCCAGCACGAGTCGGTTGTGCTACTTTTGTATCAATAAATGCTAACAGTTAGTATACATACCGGAAACATTTACAATGAAAATAAATAACCGATGTTACAATTCGCAAAGTTCTGCAAATTTTTCGGATCGCAGCCCCAAACACCAACTTCAGTTACAGTGCTGCAGGCACTGAGCATTTTCTTCATTGATGTTATATGAGATGCTGCTTTCAAAATTATGTGAAATAAGCAACTGATAACGAATATAATTAACCCGTGTTTTGCTCTCATGAACGTTGAAATTCATGCCAGTGGTAATATCTGAAACCTTGCACCATATGAGTTATAATGCATTCTTAAGACGAAAGTAAAACGTGGCATTTGAAACAGTTTGGCCGTAATAAGCAGCACATGTGGTGGAATATGCACTCAAAACCTGCACGATTCTTCTACTGTTCTTCGAACATTAGTGTTTCTAGCGGTTCAGGTGCGCTAGAGTTTTATAATTATAGAGGATGTCACAGTATTGTCTGGATGGCGATTGTTGATGCAAATTATCGTTTTTTGGCAGCAATGGTAGGCTGCAATGGGCGTATGTCTGATGGTGGTGTTTTTGGCGCTAGCGGTATATCTGCTTTTATTGAAAATCAAATAAAAACTTTAAGTAGGGCACCCTTACCAGGAAGAAATGTGAACGTTCCCTATGTTTTTGTAGCAGACGACGCTTTTCCGCTGCGGCCACATTTGTTAAAACTATATGCTTATAATTCAGCAGGTCCAATGAGAATATACAATTAAAGACTTTCAAGAGCCCGGATAATTGTGGAAAATGCTTTTGGAATCACTTCTAGTATTTTCAGAGTTCTACGCAAGCCCATACAATTGTTACCAAATGATGTGGATTCACTAATCCTAGCAATATGCCATCTACACAATTTTCTTATCAGCCACAAGTCCACCGAGACAGTATACATAAGTGAAAATGCTTTTGACCGTGAAAATATTGAAGAAAGTCTCAAACAAAATGGTGCATGGAGAAAGGACCAGTCACCAGAAAATACATTGCTACCTGTTAAGCAACAAGGATGTAATAACTATTCAACAGACGCAAAGCAAGTTCGCGATGAACTTCGCGATTACTTCCTGACTCCCCAAGGAGAAGTTCCGTGGCAATACAAGTTTATTTAATTAAGGATCTTGCTACGCTGAGTTCGCAAATAAAGAACTATATTTGAATTCATATCATCTTTATGTTACTTACCGGCAAGTTTCCGGACATACTCCTGGTCTCTAAGCTTGTTTTCAAAAACATCATTTACTTAAAATAAATCAATTTCGATTTGCATATGTCACTTGTACCATCCCCGGATCTTCTTTTCAATGCCTTTTTCATTTCACAATTAAATTGATTTCTTAAATTGTGGATTTTTCGTTGCGTTTCCTCCACAGGCGTTGAAAACTTTTCCGATAGACATTTCCATGCATCACTTTTTTTCACTCTATTTTTAAAACTGATGCACTTTGTGTCCCACAGTTCTGGCTTACTCTCATAGGCATTTATCAAGTCTTCAATATCACACCTTGACCACACTTTTCCAGTACTACACATCTTTCTGATTAGTAATAGTATACAGACACTGACATAAAAGTAGCAATTCGCCCAACTACTGAGATTGCTATCTGACACTTGTTGCCTTTTTACTCATGTTCGAAGAACATTTTACTAATGTTCTTCGAATCGAAAATCGATTCGGCCAAAAATTCATATTTCCATATATATATATATATATATATATATATATATATATATATATATATATATATATATATATATATATATATATATATATATATATATATATATATATATATATATATATATATATATATATATATGTCATAAAAAAATTTCAGTGAGATAATCTGGGAAACGCGCCATTCGATTGAGCTGAAACTTTCAGGATACATTGATGCATATGCAGAATAGGTCCAGGTCTGACTAAATGTCAGTTATTGTTAACCTTTTGGTGCCGGTGGCCATTTAAGTGATATTTTTAATATACCTATTATTTCGTACACAAACAATTTTCGCAAAAATAAATTTCGAAAGTGTTTTACATGTGAATCGGATAATGTTATGCAAGTTTTTAACCCAATGTGTGCGCTGGGTGCCTAAAATGAGAACGGGAAAATTTTAAAATTTTTAAATTGCGATAACTTTTGACAGAGCTATTCAATCATTATTAAATTTTCAGAACATATTTGCATTATTTAGTTGTAGATTTGTGTAGCTTTTAATGAGCGTGCTGGCAACTCTGTAGCTAGGGCAGGCACTGAAAGTGAAAACCTCAAAATCCTCGTCTCTCTTGAAAATATGCCGTTTCTTCTAAAAAAAGCCGTTCATATGTAAATTTTGTGCTTTGTTTACATAGATAATATAAAAAATTTGATATGGTATAACGGGCACGCCTGGTAACCCTTGCCCAATTTACCTATATTTTTAGCATCAAAAACTTCTGTTCACGGAAACTCACGATCCAATGAGCAGAACTAATTGAAATTCATATAATGTATTGATCTTAACTAGGACCAGGTCTGATAGAAGTGATTTTGAAAAGAAGGCGATTCTGTGCTAGTGCTGCCATCTTGAAAAATCACTAAAAAGATAACTGTTTTTAGCCCTATAAATTCTGATTGAATCGTTCGATTTCTACGAAATTCACACAGTAGCTGGACCTTATTGTGCCACGTTTGGTAGAAATTTGGTTGAAAAATTCGGTTGGAGCTGCCAGCTATGATAATTTTGGTGTCTTAAATTTGAAAAAAAAAAAATTTGGACGTGAAAAAATTCAAACCTCCGAATATTCAAAAAAATGTCCGTTTCTTACAAGAAAACCAATCTGTATACAAATCTTATGTTTTATCTACACGTTCAAATTAAAACTTTGAAAATTTAAAGTCGGACAAGAACGGTTACCCTCTCCTAGTTAACCTATATTTTTATCATCAAAATCTTCTGTTCACGGGAACTCACGAACCAATAATCACATACAGCTGAAATTTACAGAATGCATTGGACTTGAGTAGGACCAGGTCTGATAGAAGCGATTTTGAATTGTGGGCAATTCTGTGCCAGTGGTGCCATCTTGAAAAATTGCAAAGAAAAAAAACTGCTTTTTGCCCTATGAAATGTGAATTAGTTACCAGATTTTCATGAAATCGACACAGTAGCTGAACCTTACTCTAATCTCTGTTTGGTGGAAATTTGGTTTGTGCTGCCAGCTCTGTTTGGTGGAACTTTAATTGGTGCTGCCAGCTGTGGTAATTTTTGTGTCTTTGGTTTTGAAAATTCGCTCAGGAAAATAAAACTTTTTGCCCTGTAACTTCCAGTGCAGTCATGAAATCAATACGAATTTCATACTATTAATGAAACCTATCATAAGCATAATTCAGGCCAAATTTGGTTGGAAAGCCATGATAGGGTTGCCAGCGATTGTTGGTTTTGTGTTTAATTGCAATATCTTTATTAAGCGGTTTTATCTTAGAATTTTCAAATGGTAATGATATTGTAGTGACAATAAACAGCAAATATTAAGCTATCGATTATTTGAAAAAACTCGCTACAAGTAACCCTAAATTTCTTTATACTCCTATAACTTCGAATGTAATATAACAACGTGAAGCAGATGTGATATATTCTTGGCTTTGATACAGGCAGAAGGTTGCCAGCACGAGTCGGTTGTGCTACTTTTGTATTAATAAATGCTTACAGTTAGTATTCATACCGGAAACATTTACAATGAAAATAAATAACCAATGTTTCAATTCCCAAAGTTCTGCAAATTTTTTGGATCGCAGCCCCAAACACCAACTTCAGTTACAGTGCTGCAGCCACTGAGCATTTTCTTCATTGATGTTATATGAGATGCTGCTTTCAAAATTTTGTGAAATAAGCAACTGATAACGAGTATAATTAACCCGTGTTTTGCTCTCATAAACGTTGAAATTCATGCCAGTGGTAATATCTGAAACCTTCCACCATATGAGTTATAATGCATTCTTGAGACCAAAGTAAAACGTGGCATTTGAAACAGTTTGGCCGTAATAAGCAGCACATGTGGTGGAATATGCACTCAAAACCTGCACGATTCTTCTACTGTTCTTCGAACATTAGTGTTTCTAGCGGTTCAGGTGCGCTAGAGTTTTTATGAATAAGAGCTATAGACAAATATCTCCACAAGTTTGGAAAAATCTAGCATTGGATGGATTAAAAAAGTGAGCCAACATTATTTAGAGAGGATCGGCGCAACGCTTAAGGATAGCTGCCAGTGAATTAATGGTTCAATGAATTGCCAGATCTTGAAGAAATTGAGCTGTTAGGTTAATTGAGTTGTCATTAATAAAAAGACATGCATCTTGTGTGATTAAATGTCAGTTCACGCATTTTCCTTTATGAGGGGCCCGCCAGTGGATTAATGATTGAATGAATTGCTTGATTTTGAAGGAATGGAATTGTTACGTTAATTGAATTGTCAGTGGATAAATAAATATATATCTTGTGTGATCAAAAGTCATTTCACGCGTGTTCCTTTCACAGGGGCCCTAAATAACCGCCAGTAATTAATGATTCAATGAATTACAAGATCTTCAAGGAAGTAAACTGTTAGGTTAATTGCATTGTCCGTGGATAGATAGATATGCGTCTGGTGTGATCAACGGTCAGCTTACGCGTTTTGCCTTTCTAGTGAAGGGCCCTAGGTTGTTGTTATTCAGGTGTTGAAGAATGATTGTAATAGTTCTGGTATCCATTATTTTCCACATGCGACGGTACTAGGGTTGAAATTTTTACAAGTTGAAGGCGCTGTCGAAGGTATAAAAGGAACGAGCGAGGTTCGCCAAGACCCGGTTAGCGTCATCCGTCTAACGGAACCGTGAAAATTAAGTTGATTTCCGGTATTTGTAGCTTATCAGTCTTGAAAGACAATTTTTGAGATAGGAGTTGAGTAGGCTATGCATTCTGCCAGCCTAGTTACCAGAATCACGTAAACACACCTGGTGAGCCGAAACTTGCTCGGAAAATTTGGGTTGGAAACCTGGGTGAGCAAGTGGCATCCCACGGCCTGTCTTCGGACTAGTTGGGTTCGTCCAAATTAACTCAGCCAGGTTTCGAACACCCTCGACCGGGTGGGGTGACAAATTATCATTTGAAGTGACCTCCGGGTCTATTTTTACTTCATCATTATCAGCCATTTTGAATTCTTGGTATCAATTTTACACTGGGCACGTGGTGGTTTTTTGTATTGAACATAATCCTTACACGAACGAAGTTGGTAATACGACAAATTGCACAGAAAACGTAACTAATCGAACGGATGTTCACTGATGAATTTAAAAGTTCCGAAAACGAATTCTAAAAAAACGAAATCCGGTTCAAAGGACCACGGATAATTCCTATGCGTTTTCGGGAATCGATAAATACAAGAATTGCTATGAATCTCGAATTTGATAGTTTCTTTTAATTGCTGTGCAAAATGATGATTGCGAAAAATGACCGAATAAGACAAGAAATTTAAATTAAAAGATAAATTGTATTTATCGTCATCACGCAGAGAAACCCGTCCGATAAAGAGGACGATTTAGATTAGTTGTACAAACTAGTCTTAGTATCAGTATAGGTGAGAAATTGACAATACAGTAATATTTCATTACATTGTATTGCTACGTATGTAGATGCTCGTGATGCAAATATTGAGACTAGATTGTACCTAATTGAAACAAATAGAACTTAACAGTCACCTTTTGCGTCCAAAAATTATAATGTGTAGCATCTAGAAGGTGATAAAACTTAACACATCTTTTGATACGGAAATAGCAAAAAACTTGGCGCTGACAACCTTTATCTAGAACTAAGACCAAAAACATCTAGAACCTGATTTACATTAAGGCCAACTTACTTTATGATTTTAGTCCCGATCCTATGGCTGCATTGGAAGGTATATGAGTAAAAAAACTCTAGCGCACCTGAACCGCTAGAAACACTAATGTTCGATGAACAGTAGAAGAATCGTGAAATTTCTGTATGCATATTCTACCACACGCGTTCCAACCTTTTTCGATTGCACAATCATTTTGATCTTAACAATGCATTTAAACTCATAAAGTGGAAAGGATTTCAGAAACTTCAAGATTTAGGAAAGCCAAACACTGCAAAACTTTGAAAGCAGCAAAACATAAGATAAACAAAGA